>BSBM01000389.1:6172500-7372500 GCA_027924585.1 Larix kaempferi | reverse complement strand
AGGATACTTTTGAAAGTTTCACTAAGGTATTCCAATTTTTTCCTTCAATAATTGGAATTTGAAACTTAGCATGAAATTACTAATGAGATAGTAGGCTATGGTCATATCCTTTGAAAATTTAAACATTGGGAAAGTTGTGACATGGCCACACATTTCGAAACTTTAAACTAGACCAAACTTATGATGATTTTACATACCCATTGCAATGTGCACACAAATAGAAATTTCAAGTTACTTCACAATATTGAAATTGATTGGGATCCTTGACAAGCTTCAAACTTTGAGGGAATGTGAAACAATGTAAGAGTCCCCCAAAAATAAATATTTTGAGAAAATATATACTAAGTTTTCAGTCTCCAACAATATATTAATTATAAAATATATATGCAATATTCAAAGAGTTGGATTTTATTTTTCAATAGATGCACAATGTCACAAATTTTTAAAAAGGGCACAAACGAAGCTCATCACAATAAGAAAAAAAATCATCTTTTGATGCCCTTCACAATGTCACCAAAATTGCACATATAAATAATTTAAAAGAGTATTCCATGCAATCAATGATCACATCGAGGAAAAAAATAATTGGGAAAGTGCGCAACATCACAAATATTAGGTAATTGGAACTTTGGAAAACATGCAATTACATCAAATATGAATAGAAGGGATCAACATATGTGGATTTTCCTAAATAGAGGATATTTAAAAAATGGATCGCATGCATGTTAAACTTGGGCTTACAATTGTATCCATAAGAAACCCAATGGTGAAGACAATAAACAACAGAGGATATATCTATGAAAAAAGTATTGATATTAACCACAAGATAACTCAGTAAGCATAATCATCATTCGTTATTAAATTCATAATAACCAAAATCCTTCTCAAATTAGAAGAATAAAGAATGCATCTATCATAAGAAAGTTTGAAAATTAAAGCACTAGAAAATTGACAGGGGTGCCCAAGTTCTGTAACCTATGGAAGTTGTTTGGATTAACATATTGCTAAGGGGCATGCTTTATTTCTCCATATTTCTCAACATGATGATCCTAATGAAGAGTCTAGAAATGAGGAAGATTCATTGCTTCATTTATTTGTTTTTTTTTTTATTGTGAGAATGTAGATGTCACCAATCATCCTTGGTGTCTAGATATTGCTTACTACTTATAGAAGGAGCATTCCCCACCTAATATTGAGAGCTATGAAAGAAGGATATTGATATTTATATCTTCAAAATTATGTCATCCTAGATCCTTATTGTTCCATAGGTTTATTGATGGTATGCGTAAAAAATGTGTAGATGAAGAGTTTTCTCAGAGAATTCAAGAATTCCCAATTGGTATAACCACTCAATCCTTCCATATTCATAATATTTTTTATACTAATGACACTACCCATAAAATACTTTGAAGTGGTTACTATTGGCCTTTAATTTTCAATGATTCCTATTGATTTGTGCAATCTTGTAATATTTCTCAGCAAACAATAGGAGCATAGAAGATTTTGGTCATTCCCTTAAATCCTATTGTCCTTGAATTTGGTCTTTCTAAATGGGGTTTGGATTTTTTTGGCACAATCAACCTTCAAATATTTAATTGTTAATGCTTTGATTCTAATATTTATTGATTACTTCACCAATTGATATTAATTTTTCCCTTTGAAGAATGCAAAATGTAAACAAGTGATTACATTGCAAACAAGTGATTACATTTTTAGAGACAAACAATTTTTTATTGTTTTGACTTAGCTTTAGCTATGATCTTTAATAATGGACCCACCTCCATCTTTGGGAAATTAACAAAACATTTCTACAGGTTTGGGGTCAAGCATGTAACATGGGGTTTATTAACCCCGTGACAATGACCAAGAAGAACCCACAAATAACAAGGTATTAAATATCTTGAAGAAGAGTATATGAGAGAAACCTCACCAATCGTATACTCAAGTTTTATATGCCCTATAGGTATATCGTACTATGGTGAAAATAAGTATTGGAGGAAATTATTTTTAACTTCTCTTTGGATTTGAATATGTCATGTGTTTTGAACTTGATTTGGCCTCCTTTTAAGTTGTCTTCCAATCTGACTTAAAACTATGAAGAAGTATTTTTATAAGAATTCTAAATATGCATCTTTTGACATAGGAATTTTTACTCTAGGATTATGCTCATTTTGATAAGAGAAAACAGAAGAAACTTCAAAATATTTTGCTATGGCCTTACTTATTTGAATCTATCATTAGCACTAACATATCTATTCTTAAGGATGAACATGATAGTTTTTTTCCAAATACTACCAATATGCCTCACTTAAAATGTTACATTGATCCTAGTACAAAATCATTAATATAAAAATAATAATACTAAATACGTAGTTAGGTTTTGTGTCTATTTTATTTGGTTAATTTTATTTTCATACTATCTGGATCTGATATTTACTTTTGTAATCTATAGCTTCTAATTTTCATATTTATTTTCTTTTATCCCTATCACTTTTCGTTTTTTCTTGATTTTAGTTTTCCCTATATTCCCTGGTTTAAAGTTATCTTGACTTCGGGGAAATTTATGGTGAATAGCTCTTGAATTTGTTTGATTTATTTGGTTGACAATAGTGTTACCTGATCTTGACACTTACAATGCAGGATAAAGGAGGTGATATGCCTATTTTTTTTAACTAACAGGTTACACCATCAAAGGATCAATGCTAATGTGACGATTCAAGAGTTTTTTCCCTTTATTTTCTTGATCTCTTACCCCTTATTCATCCCCATGAAACTAACCCTAACATAGCTATGCATTTATGGTCATTACTTTTCATATGTTTTCCTACTCTATTCATATTGAAGACCTATTATAAATTCCATATTTTACCTGTTTTAAAATGGCCATGTGTCTCTTGTTGCCCTCATTACCTAAAGCATGATCTAGAAAACCAAGATTCTATATATTTGCTTGGATGTTACAATCCCTCCCTACAAAAATATAGGCCAAATGTTTCCACGTGTTGGGCCAAATCTTGGCCAACAACGTTACAAATAATAAAATATTATGTTTTCACTTTCTTAAAATTCCCTAAGAAACCCTCATCTTGAAGACTCCATATATTTTATCTTGTTCTCATGGAAATCCTTCAAGAAAATTCACACTAGATAGGGGCCCCATTCATAAAATGACTTTTGGGAGTTATAAGAAGGTTGATTGATGTTTAATCGTGATGGATTTGGATGGAATTCAAATGACAATTGGATTATTTACAAGATGTTGTTTCATGATTATGATTGAATGTATCTTGTATCTATCATTGTGTATGTGGTTACAAGACCTAACAAATTATTGGTTGGTTATATGATATATCATTGTTTATATGGTTACAAGACCTAACAAATTATTGGTTGGTTATATAATATGGCACTTTGATGTACAATTCAACCTTTGTAAAATATATGCATTTGGTATATGGTTGGATCCAAATCCCAAGTATTTAACATTATAGAGTGGGAAATTAAACCAAGAGATAGCTCATCATTGTACTATATTCTGTTGCGGGATTTGTCCTATATACATTTTAAACCTATGAAGATAACAATGCATATTGATTATTTTGTTAAAAATAGATATTACACAAAAACATACACACAATACACAAATAATTACCATGTAAGCCCTTGAAGGGAAAAACCAACAAAACTTAAAGCCACATCTCTATATTTCTCATTATGTTTATTAACCACTCACAATATAATATGTAGATATTCCACATCATCCAATAACCTAATATGTTAAACCAAATTAGAAATATACCACAATTCCTTAACCAAGATTAAATTACACATTTTTAGGGAAAACCCAATAATTTCGAGCTTGCCTTCGGATCATATCAGCAACGGGCTAACGCCTATTATTGATGTCCTCTTCATAGAGAAGGTGGAGGATGCCAACCTCCCCTTCCTTTATGAACCCCCCTGATCCAATGCCACATCCTCCACCCAATCCTATCCCCCACTTTCCAGCCTGACCTTCCGCACTGACCATTTACACCTACATTTATCTAACCTATTGGAAATTCCTAATCCTTCATTTGGAACCATTTATTTTCATCTAATAATGGATTCTCTCTATCATTTTTCAAACACCAAGCTTAGCCCATGCATTCAACTCACTTGTTCATTAGTTTTCTTAGGAATTCATTAGTCTTGAAAGTTATGGTTTTGGGGGGTTGTTATTCAAAGCATGTCCTTCTTACCAACCTAGAATCATTCTTATCTAGTATATATCTCCATTGTTTCCACCATATCAAAAACACCATTGGTGTTTTGTTTTGGGCATAATTTAAAACTATTGATGATTATTGAGGATTCTGGACTTGCAGGCCTCATCACACAACATTTGAAAGGTAACACTACAATTGGATTTTTTTAAAGTTATTTCTTGATTGTTTGGAATGGTGTCAACTTGGTATATTTATTTGGTGAATTCTTGATTGGTTTCGACCCCCACCTTTTAATTTACCCTTTTTATATTTTGAATGATACCCAGGTCATGCATTAATGTTTTTCCCTACCATTATAATTACTTGTAGGCTTTAGTATCTTATTCACTTAGGGTTTGAGCTTATCTATAATGCAATCCTTCATTTTGCTTAAGACACATAAGTTTATTTTTGTTTGGGCCATGTTTATTTTTGAAAATAAAATGACCACGGGGATATAATCACAACCCATGCCCATTTTTAATTGGCTCACCATCGTGAAAAACCATACATGTGGTATTTCATAGTTATCCGCTCCAATTCATGATTGCGTAGTCATTGTTTAATTTTTTAAACATTAGTCTAGCCTCATCATTGTGCATGCATCTCAAACCACTTTCATTTTTGTATCTCGCTATGGGGCCTAGATCAACGTCATTACTATTCCATTGCTCAGTCACATTAAATATTATTACCCATTTTCTAATACCACGTGTTGTTGAATTCAATCACACCATCATTCAACCTACACATTAGTGTGATTTTTTTTGGCCTCTTACCATTGAATCCTTGAATAAAATTATCTCATAACTTGTTTAGTTTCTAACCCACTCACACCTTGACCTTGTGACGATTATGTGGACCTAGATATTTCCTTCCGACTACCCCTTTACATTATTCAACCTAGTCATGAACCCCCCGCCTTGTCCATTTTATTAAACGATCTATCCATTTGGAAGTGAACATAGCCCCTTTCATATTTTTCTTTTATCTAGATATGTGGCATGCACTCCTTATGTTATTTTGAACCCACCTGAACCCATACCTTGGTTACAAATGGAACAAGCCCTATATTTATGTGTATACCTCTCTGGTTTGTTTTTTTCCTCGTCATTCTATCATACATGCCAATCCTATCCTTCAAGCTTATCATTGACTCAGTCACACTCATGCATTCAATCATCTTTTGCATTATGTATTTCTTGTAGGTTTCTATCATATCCTTGTATGTATTATGCATGTGGCTATTAAGGGATTGTTATATGTAGGCCCTTGCTTTAACTAGCCATACATAAATCACTTGTTTATTGGCGCTCATCTTCATCCAGGTGATACATAATTAGGTGGCTTGGTTCAAGATTCTTTTTATCTTTTAAGTTATATTTTTTATCTCACATCCATATTTTGTCACACATCTATTTTCTAGAAACTATATCATACTAGTATGGTGTGCATATACTTATCATTCATTTCTAGAGTTGTAGAGTTATTGCATGTATTAACGTAATTCAAAGATTTGTATTATTGTTAAAGGGATTATTTTAATTATTCATATATATATTCATCGAACCTATTTAATTTTTCTATTGGCTCTACTTTAAATGTGAGATGACTTAAAAAAATTTTAGGATGTAGATATTTCCTAATACATAGTAATGCTACCCGAAATACCCATTATTTCCTAACTTTTATTTTCCTTGTGCACTTACAAGTCCCTCATTTAATTTTCTGAATCGTTACTAGCCATTGATGAATCCAAATAAATATGCTAATTAGATTTCTACATGCATCAATATGATTGATTTAAAATACTAATTACTTGGATGAGATTTTATAATTTATTTAAAATACTAATTAATTGAATGCGATTTTATAATTTATTTAAAATACTAATTACTTGAATGATATTTTATGGTTGCTTGAAGGATTTCTTTCCCTTTTTTTAATCTGTTATGAGATTTTGGATTTGTGGTTTAAATGGACCAAAGAGAGCATAGGAGAATGAGGACCTAGATATGTTTAGCGAGGAAAAAGTAATAAAAGGATATGAATTTAAATTTAGTTTGATGCACATTTAAATGAGCTTTTTCAATTATCATAAACTAATCATTTACACTTGAGAGATCCAAATTCATAACAAACTTGCTTTCCTTTTCCACATAACTTACAATCTCACCCAATTATTTCTAAAATTAACCCAAATGTCTCAACTACTAATAATGAATGGGCACAAGAGCTCAATCTCCACTTTGTTGGAACCATAAGTTCCAAAACTCTTAATCATAATCCTAATATATATGAATGTTATGAGGTTTTCTCTTTTGATTCAAATTCCTTACCTTCACTACATCCCTCTTAAGATGTTGAAGCCCCGATTCATAAGTCACAACTTAGAAACAGTTGAAAACAAAAATAAATAGGTTTATAAACACCATTGATGCTTCCTCAAGGTCCTTCTCAAGACACTATAACCCTTGTTATTCTACAATATCATATCATAACATTTCTACTACTATCAAATGTGATACTAAATTAACCACCTCACCATGACCCAAATTTCATTTGTCACTCCTCTTCTTTTCATATATAATATGTGAATAATAACCTAAAGGTCTCTACTCCAATGTAGCCTACTACATGCCCATTCTCACATCTTCTCATTATATCCCTTTCACACTCTAGTCACTTTTGTGACTTAGTTAATTATGTATTTTATTTATGGGTTATCGATAGAATGATACCAGGGGAAAAAAAAAATTACTCACTCATTCATTCTAGATATATATATAAGTATTTTGAATATATGTATGTTATTGATTATTGATGGTAATGCTCATGTTCAACAAAATCATGTTTATTTAAAACAAAGGATTTATTATTTCATTGTGAAATCATTGTGTTCTTAATAGAAATCATAAGGTGGGAAGTATAAGAGTATTTTATGTGAGTCATATGGAGTGATAATTTGTTTTTATGAGCCATGTGAATCATCGCCTATGTGGGGTCAAAGTTTTTGACTCATTTAGTTAGGTAGGTGATGGGACCCTCTTGGTATGCCATGTCTAAAACTTATTTTATTATTTCATTATTGAGGCACTTTACATATAAGATGGATGGATTTATGCCCCCAAGTCTCATGTCATTTTATTATTATATTATTTTATGATACTTATTCAAAAGGTGGTAACCAACAACTAACTTGCCTAAGAACTAACTTGCCTAAGATTTAAAGGGCGAAGAATGCCAAAGCCAAAGGGTTCCACGTTTGATTATGAGAGAGGTATGTTGATGATTATTGTTTAGTTTTTCTTATTTCTTTAATTTTGCATTAAGTGTTTCTCTAAAGACTAAACAACAAACAACAATCTATTCATAGTAGGATGCCATAGACATAAGGGTTTAAATTTATATAATTTTTGTTTTTAGGTATAAGTTGCGTTTTGCAAATTTTGTTAATGACAGTGGTTTTCTGGATTTATCACTAATTTAATAAATATGTAAAATAATATAATTATCAAAAAACATTTTGATTAAATTTCCTAAAGTCTTAGTTCCTACTTATATGGTCCCTCAAGACTAGCTTTGGTTTATTATGTTCCAGGATTTCATAGAACCCTAAAAGAGGTTATGTTTTGTCTAAGGACATATTTTATTGGATAATATTATTAATTCAATTTGATAATTATAGTAATTTCCATCATATTTTTATTAATTCAATGAATTAATTTTAATAATTTCTATTGTACTTTTAATTTTTTTCTTACAACTATTTTTTTTATTATTATGAAAAAGAATTACAATTTATATATCCTAAAAATTATATATATGTGTGTTTTAAGATTTTATTTTTATTATTCAAATTTTTAATGTTTTCTTTAGAAAATAACTCTTTATTTGAAAGATTGTACTTAGTGTAATGTGGGTAGTGCTTAAGTTACAAGTGCCTCACCATAAAAGAATTGGAGAAAAATTAACCTATTACTTCTCCAACATTAGGAGGAAATATATCACATTTCATTCACAACCACTTGAGCTAACCCTTAGGGATCTCTATTTCCTAAAGTTATCTTTATTAATTCTTTTATAATATTTCAATAGTTATGGTCATCCATTTACTAGTGTTTATTTATTTCATACTTAGTATTTCATTTATTAGTTCTTAAACATTCTTAAATCTATTCAATAGAAGCATTAATTAATATGAAACATAAAACAAATAATACCAAACCCTAAAAATTCCACAACTTTAAAAGCATGGTAAGGCCTATTCTATGCATATTGCACTTGTATAAGACTCTTCGTTCACACCTACTAACCTTTTAGGATAACCAAAAAGAAGGGGAAACATAGGGGTATTAATTAGGGTCTATAACACTTAGTAGATCATTCACAACTCCCTCTGACTTAGCTTCAAAAAGGGTCTGAGATGTCAATTGTGTGATAACCATTTGGAAATCAGTAAAAGGTTTTTTTTTTTTAACAAAATGAAATTGTTGGTTTCTTTTTTCCTAAAAAATTAACAATAAAATTTTTGAATCTATTCAATTATGTGGTTATTAGAAAGGATGATAGATCACATAAACATCTGAATTTTTTTCTTATCATCATCAAACCAAGAATGATGGGGACAAAAGCCATAGTAGGGACTAAATGGTGAGTAGAGAAGAAGGGGCAGAATGATTTCTAGTATTGTGGTTCATATATTTTTGGGAAATATGAAACTTATTTTAATAGGTTGTGTGATTCACTTTAAGCTTCCACAAGATAATCCTAAGGGGTTAGTTCAATTAATAGTCACCAATGTTGTTGGGCATTTTGTCTAGTTCCATGATAGAAAGTGTCTCATTCAAACCCCTCGATGTAAGGTGCATTAGTCTATGCCAATGGGTTTACAAAGGACTCCATCCATAACTGTAGGGAATCATTCCTTAGGTTTCACATGAGGTTTTCCTATGAAATCAAGTTCAACAAGTTATGATTTATGTTTACATGAATAAACCTAAACAAACTTATGGTAAAAAAGATGGTAGTTGGTAGGGTGAATGGATCAACGGTAAGTTAGGTGGAATAAAGTAATATAGTCTGAGTTTGAAGGAGAGAAGGGCATTGACAGATAAGGAAAGGAATGAAGAGATAACGAATTCTTTATATTATCAATTTAAAACGGGTGTTTATTAGAGAGGTTAGTTCCAGTGGTGAGAAATGAGGATTTCTTCACCATTAACCAAGGTTCAATTATCATAAGGTTTTTTTCCCTTAAAATTTATTTGGTGACATATTAAGGAGCCAACACTAAACTCCACATGCACATACATGTGTATCAAATCTAACCCCCTTATCCTTATTAAGGATAATCATTTAAAAATGATGAAGAGATTTTGTGTGAAGATTTATGCAGATAGGGTTCTACCTTAAATATCATCACACATGTTTTTCATCATAGATCTCTTTCTTCAATTCATTTTGTGTTCCTCCTTCATTGTGGTTTATGCTTCCTTGCATTTGGTTATTGTTGGGCCATATCACGATAGGAAGGGTTTATGCTTCTCTTGTTTTATTAAATGTATTTGTTTCTCACTCAAAGATGCATTTTTTTAGTTTATTTATCTTCCCTTGTAGTGTGGATCCATGTAATGGAATGAATTGATATTTCAAATAAAAAAATTGTCTCCGTGTAATTTTGTATATCTCTCCTAGCATATTCATATAATCACTTCATAGTTGAAAAATGATATTCCTCTCCATCATTCTCCCTTAGCCAAAGTGCTCTAGAACAAGTATTATTCTTAAATTCTGAATGTTGATCTGGATTTTTAACATCTCTCTCTAAAGATTCATCTAAGTGTATCTGCCAATTTTAGAATACCCATCATTATAAAAAATGTCTTATTCAAAATCATATTCATAAGTGTTTTGTTGTGGAATATGTCTTCGTTGATGACAAAGATTTAATATTCCATTCCAACACTTGGTTTATGGGTTGTACAAGCTTCTACATCGGGTTGTACAACCTTCTACATGAAGTGATGGTATGTTATTCAACACCAATGTTTATTAGTATTCTCAATATATTATTGGAATTATGAGGTTATTTGTATTTTTCCTTTATTTCAATACCTATGGGAAAGTTACATCTATACGCCTTAGAAACTAGTACACGTATGTTATTCAACACCTATGTTTATTAGTATTCTCAATATATTATTGCAATTATGAGGCTATTTATAGTTTTCCTTTATTTCAATATCTATGAGAAAGTTACATCTATACTCCTTAGAAGCTAGTCCACTAAGTGTATGATAACTCGATACTGGATAGAAATGGATTTTTCTAATGGTACTCATAAGAACATTTTGATTAATGCAATAGAGTATGGGAGGTTGGAAAAAAAATTGGATTATACATAGGTATAATTTATATGTATAGAATTCTTTGAATATGGATAATTACTGAATTCATGTGTAAAAAAAAAATGCATTTAGAAATGTCATCCAATCCTTTATCTAGAGATATCAAGAAGAATAAAGATGGGCCTACTTATTTGAAAGGTACACGAAAGTACTACCACATGATAAAAGTGGCATAATCCCATAGGATAACTAAAAGCACTTGTTAATTATCCTATAAAAAAATTTCCTAAAATAAAATAGGATAAGGTAGATAACTAGAATCACTTGAAAGGAATTTCCTAAAATAAAATAGGATAAGGTAGATCCCCTTTCTATTCTTCCTTTTAGGGGAGATTACTATAGATGGAATCAATTCAAGGCGAGAAAAGAAAAGCAAGGTAGGGTGCCTAATGAAATTAGGTATTTACATGGGTTTTAGGTTATTTATAGTAAACAAATATCAAAATTATTAATGAAAATTAATTTAATAATTTAAAAAAGGTTTTTTTAAGCATACAAATTATCTTAGTATATCAAGAGAATTAATATCATATGATTTTTAATAGAAAAGTATTTCTATAATTTATTTTTCAATATTCCATAGGAAAAAATGTCTTATTATATACTACTCACTATGAATATATACAATATTAAAAATATAACATATATATTTTTAAATGGTATTATTTGAAAATTAATGATCCTATATACACTCATAAGGAAAATAAGTGAAACTGTTAAATTTTCTTTTTTCACAAAAATAGTTATTGGTTGTAATAACAAGTGTTGTAGCTCGATTGTTCAGTATGTAAATACATTATTAGATAGAGAAGTTGGAGAGTGTTCATCTAGAAGCTCATTTTTTTAAAGGAATGTTATTGTCATCCTTCGCAGAGGCTATATTGAAGATTCTTCTAGTATAAAGCCGAAAAAACATCCCAAAACCAAAATATTTTTATAAATCATGATTTAATTACTAATGAGGTTGACTTGCTTACTGTTTGCTTCTACCTGGATGAGTGAGGTGTTAATTTCCATATTATCTTGGGGATGTTGAGCTGTGTGTTCCTCTTGTGAGTGACCAAGACCTAGTTCCATTGATAGGAATTAATTGGAGTCTATTGAAAGTGAACTCTTACTCATATTACAAATTAGGTTGAATAGCAGAGCAACCTTAGCTTCCAGAACTTGCAGTTGTTGAAGAAATACGTGGAACACTAACCAATTCTTCATGGCACCTGAGAATTTTCTTCATGTCCATATTTCCTTTGTGTAGCCTAGTGTTGCAGGTTGGGAAATCCATGATGCTCGGGGAAATAATTGTTGAGTTGGAGGAGGGAAACTCCTAAGCTAACCCAAAATAAGATTCAAGGTCGTTTGGGGGTGAGACCAACCAAGGAGCCAAAATGGCACCACGATCCACCAAGTAATTGAGTATGAAATCAAGGAAGGATCGAAACCAAAGTTCCTTTGACTAATGAAAAACTTAACAGATTATGCACCAGGGTATTTTAGGGGTGAAATTTTGTGAATTGGCTATTTTTAGGTTTTAAAAAAAATAAAATTCGTTATTTAGTCATTTTTAGTCTCTAATATCACCTATATTTACATAAAATGTGTTTTTTTTATCAAAATACTCACCAAAATTTACGTGTTTCAGCAGTAAAGTGTATGTTTCATATTTAATATTCACCACCTATCTATATACATGTTTTTTTCAATCCAAAATAATCGCCTAGGATACTAAAGTATAATATTAGAATCCTTAAAAAATACCATGTTATGTACTCAAAGAAATGTCAAGACAAGAGATATTTTAACCAGTGAAAAAGATACTAGGGATGGACGAGATAAGCTAATAAGATCATCAAAAACGAAATCCATATATCTTTGTGGAATTCGCTAATGATGAACCAGAAGGGCAAGCCTAAAACCTTTGTGGTCGTGGATCTTGGAGATTCCTATCTACTCCCATTATGAACACGATACCAGAAGCCGAGATGGAGAAATACAGTCCCACATTTCCTTTATGTAGTAATGGAGTTCACTTTTAAAACTAAGGGAGAGTTAAGAGTATGGTAGCAAGAGCTTGTGCAAAGGGATTACAAATCCTTTTGGACTATGTCATGGGTACATGACATGCTTGCTAAGTAATTGTGATGACACTTGTTCATTGAGTGCCAAAACTTGTCAAACATTAGGAGATATAGGTTGATGATACAACCCCACTTTTTTCTAAACTCCTTTCATGGTCTTGGAGGCATTGTCAACCCTAGTGTCTATTGCTTGATCATAGTAGAATTGAATTCTTGAAAAATGACCTGCCTCATGGTTTACTCTTTCCATCCAATGAGCGAGGGTGATATCCTTAGGAGGCGAGGAGCTACATCCGAACTTGATTATTATTGCATAGTCCCCTATCACAGTGAATCAAGAGTGTAGACTGAGAGAGTGAGCTTGTAGAAATCCTTGGTAAAGGGTTTCCACTTCTACTTGATTGTCTATTACAATTCCTAATCCCCATTCATAGTGCAATTCTTCATTTCCATCGAGATCAAAGATGACCGTGCATGTCACCCCTAAAACTACCAAAACTTATTACATAATAAAAACATGATATAAAATCAACAAGGTAAAAGCCACCTAAATTTATTAAATTCTTACCACAATGTGCGACAAACAAACCAATGGAAAATGAATGATAAACAATTATACTTTGATAAATACGTTATTAACTCTTTTTATCAGCATGTAATTATAATTTTGTGGAAAATAAACATAACCACATTAATGACGTGAACTGGATCAAGATGAAGCTAATGACGTAAACTGGATCAAGATGAAGCTAAGTTTGATATTTGTTTATCTTTCCTAGTATACACTTGTTATAAATAAATAGTTTCCATTGCAATAATAATTTGTATGATAATGTTTTAGGAGTTTTGAACGTTAAATCTAAAATCGAATTAGTTATTTAATATTTATATTAAACATATTTGACAAATAATATTGCAGTTGGTTTGAGATTATAATTGATATATATGGCACTTGTAGAAAGCATGTAACTTAACATGATTGTATTTATTATTCATATTTAAATATGAGGATGCACATACCAAAGTGATGAGACATGAAGCGTCACGTAGTTGTTCATTCCACTATGAAGATTTAAAAAATCAAAATAATTATAGCATATCATGGGAAGCGGGCTCATAGAGTGTGTGCATTCTTAGACCATAATGCAATGCTTACAAAGAATATTTCCCCAATGATTGATAGGAACATGAGCTTCATTTTAAGGATTGAGGGTAGAAACGATGGGGCTTATGTTTCCAACCATGATGTGTATCTCCAAAACATGGACTCAGCTTTATTTCATGATTTTGGATACTGAACCATGTATAGTGAATTAAACCATGATATAAGGAATGGTTTCCTTACATCATGAATATGGGACCTGTTTTAAGGATCGGTTGCAATAGGGATGGGTTTCTTAATCCAATTCATAGTTTAAGAATAATTACCATGGATTTAGTTTTTTAAGTTTCTTTAATGCTTTCTAGGAACATAGTTAATGCATAAGGCTTTGTATCATTATATAATCTAAACAAATTAGAGAATAATTTGAGCCCAAAAGATTAGGCACAATATAGATGTGTTTCTTAGTCAAAGCTATCATTTTGGGGAAAAATAAAGGTATTCCCCAATCAATAAATGTTTCTTGGGTTGAATCATAGGAATATGAACCTAAACCATGATAGTATTCTCTATATAAGGAACATTTGATATAGAAGAGAAAGATTAGCATAATGTTAAGGACTTGGAGTAATGGGATAGTTTTCATTGCAGAAATAGAACAAGGTCAGAAAATATGGATTTAGAACTTAATATAATATTTTGGGGATGATAAGCTATGTATGAGTTCATTTACCTTAATATTTCCTATATTTAAGAAATATTTACCCTGTGAGACAGAACCAATATCAAGGATTGGGTGAAACACTAATGAGCCTCCTAGCCCTAACCATGGTTTGGGGTCAATGAAAATTAAAAACATTACCTAGGGGATCAATTCATGGTGTTTAATACTAAGCATGGCTTGGGTTAATATACACATCCCTGTTACATCCAATACTTTGAATTGGGCTCATATTCCTCTCATGGTGAATGGATTAATTTTGTCTTAGTTATATCATAGTATGGGGGATTATGTATGGTGAACAAACCTACAAAACATTACTTGGGAAATAAATACATGGTTTTGTCATTAAACAATAGCACAGGTTCTAAAACTCATCCTTGTTTCATCTAATCCTTGACATCAAGGCTACATTCCTCTCATAGGGAAGTGATTCCTTTTGCAAGGTTCATGTTATAATCTAGGACCTTATGCATGGAATACAAGCCCAAAAATATGGATTAGGGGCTATACCAAATCATGGCTTGGGAAACTATACCTTTTCCTAATATGTATCGTCCTTGAAATCATTCACGTATGAATTTTATAGGGAAAAAATTCCTTTTATAGGGCTTGTATTGCATTTTAGGTATTGTGCATGGTATGTGAACCTAAATAACATTGATTATGGTCTAGATCAATGGTTATTAACCCTAAACTACCATTATTGGGGTAATGATACATATTTTTGATGTGATTAATAATTAAAATTTGGACCATGTTTGTCTCATAGGGAAATTATTCATTTTATATGTGCTATATCAAGGTCTAGGGCCCAAGCATTGTCTTTCTTCTGAATAACATTTCTTTGAAGAGAAACACATGGTTTTTGACCTAGAACGATGGCTTGAGCTATAAAAAAATGTCATTATTGCACAAAATCCTTGAAACTAGTCCCATATTCTTCTCATAGGGAAAATATTACTTCTACAATGAATATATCATGGTCTAGGTCCTTGTTCATATGTTATATATTGAACATAATAGACTATGATCTATATCCATGGTTTTGGGCCAAGACCATGAATTGGGCCATGAGATCCCCCCTTGCTATTCCTAATATTTTAAAGCAATACCATATTTATATTCTAGAACAAACATTCCTTTGCAATTCTTTTATAATTCTTCAAGGCCTTAAGCATTCCCTAAGATCTTCGAAAACATTGCTTAAGTGGAAAAACCTTGTTTTTTAGGCCCAAAATGTAACTTAATAAGAGACTTCTCCCTCTTATATCCAATCCATAAAATGGTTCTATATTCATCTCATGGAGAAAATATTCCTTATATTTCCAATATCATGGCTCATGGTCTCATGGATGATCAACCCAAAAATAATTGCTTAATATATAAACCCATATTTTCCATCCTTGGGCCATGGATTAGTTTAAGATATGTATTCGTGTTGTGCCTTATGCATGAAATTGGGAAAATATTCCTCTCATTAATAAAATATGCCTTATGTAAAACCTATTTTAAGGTCTAAGGTCCTATTCAATGCATTTGAGATTGAAAAAACATTAATAAAAGGGAAAATTCATGATTTCCCCTAAAACTAAAGTTTGGGCCAAGAGAATTGTCCGAATTTTTCTAAATTATTGAAATTGGACCTATATCCCCTCAAGGAGAAAATTCATTTTGCAATGTTTGTATTACAATTCAAGTCCCTATACATGAATTATGGCACAAAGATTGTGTATCAAGTTATAAATTGTAATACCCCATATTATGTAATGTACCTAAACAAGATTTAGCCACACTAACTCGAAATTGGCAAAGCTAGGACTAGAATTTCCTAATTTGACCGAAACACCACTAGATCTTCACTACATTTTCCAAGAAAGGGTTCAAGGACATCTATAGACTCTAGACAAATACATACAGACAATAGAATGTTTACAGACTTGACTTGGAGATTTTCTTTGACATATTTCACATTCTGGAGTGCATCACGCCTAGGCAGGCCAAAATGATTGGAGGCAATGTACCTAGGAATTATGTGAAACCTATGCTTCTTCTGGTGCAATACTGGAAGAAACTAACCAACAGTATGGACTAATATATTAGAATTGAAAACTTATGTAGCTCGGTAAGTTCAAAACAGGGGAAATCCAGGAGCTAGACTCAAAACTAGGTGCTAAACTTCAAAGACTTAACTACAAACACTATTTTCTTCTTAGGCTTACAAACACCACCAAACAATTACAATTTCCTCACCGACACTTGGGCTCATCCCTAACAAACCCAAAATAACATAAATTAACCACAGACTGGTTATTGGAAGCATCTAAAGTCAAATCATGACATAGAAAACAAGTTGTAATTGCATATTTCTATAAGAGATTTAACAAAGAAAATTAGGCAAGAGGCTACTGGAAAATCACATTGAAATTGTATTATGTAAGGACATAGGATGGAAATTCATGGCTTCCCCAATATCTAAAAACAACAAGAAAGTATGATATGACACGTGTCACAAAACTCAGAAGAACTACAAAGAAGAGAAGATAGATAATTGCTCCCGGAAATTATTTCTTCTTCCCAATCCTTGGAATATCAAGCAATATTTTGATCCAAACTTGATATCATACCTAAAAAATACTTCAAAGTATGCATTGAATCTCCATGGAAATAACTACGTTCTCTCTCCCTCAATATCCAACTAAAGGATCTCACAATCTCTCAACTAGATCACTGGTTGCAAAGGGGCACATCTCCCAATGCTAGCAAGGGGAACATCACCCAAGATGTTGAAAGCATAGAGATATTCAAGTCAAAAATAAACTATCAAAATATTCTCCATCTAGGCTCTCATACTCATTTTATAAGATTATGGTGGCTTCTTTGGTAAGTTACATTGCATATGGATCACTTGTATCATCAATTGCACCCTCAACGGCTAAAATTAGAACTTGTATCTTTTTGAAATTCTTTCCTTTCTTTATTTCCTTTTATGATTTAGGCTATTTTTTGCTACTTTTAGAAAAAATATGGAAACTTTTGCTTTACTTGATTTTCTATTGCTTTCTTGCTTTTCCATGCTTTCTGGCTTTTCTGCTACTTTCCTGCTTTTTAGTTGCTTTCGTGCTTTTCCCTGCTTTTCTCCATATTCCTTTATGGGAGAAAACTCATAAGGTTCCACCCAACCTCCTATGGGCCCTCTTGGGATACCTAGGCATTTCCAACTCATTAAAAAATTAATTAATATTTAAACATTCAAATCTATGGACTATATCACTTCTCCATGATTTAATTTAATTATAGAAGATAACCATAGGCCAAAAAATAATTATCTAACTAATTTATTTAATTTCTTTCTGAACCCATGGGAATTTAATGGGTTAGGGGGATTACCATGGAGCCACTAAGGAGGAGACATTACATTCCTCCCCACACAATATTGCTTTTCCTCAAGTAATTGCAATCCCAGATGCTGTAAAACCTGCTCACCTTGCCATGTTGCATCTTCACTTGGTAAATATTTTCATTGAACAAGGTACTCTTTGATGGTCCTATTTATAAACTTACTCTCTCTCATATGCCAAATATTCTCTAGAACAAGTATCGTGTGTCCTTCATCATCAAGTGGAGGAACCTCCTTTGAAACTGCCACTAGTTTCCAAACTGCCTTCTTAAGACAAGATACGTGGAACACATTGTCTATGTTTCTTTTGCAGTTAACTCCAACTCATAAGCAACTTCACCAATCCTTCTCACAACTCCATATGGGCCATAAAACCTTGGTTTCAAATTTTCATCCCCTTTTTCCTTCGAGTTAGATTGCCTATATGGCTGCAATCTCAAGTATATCAAGTCACCCTCTTGGAAGGTTTGTTCTGTCCTATGCTTGTATGCATTCATTTTTTGTTGGTTCTGGGAAACCTGTAGATTGTCCTTGAGTGCTTTGAGAATGTCTTGAATATCTTGGAGCCAATCCTTGGGCCTCTTTTGGGCCCTCCAATCTCAAAAAATCAGATCTACAAATGTAAGAGCATCATACCCACAAGACTTTGAAAGGTCTCATGCCAATGGATATGTGGAACATTGTGTTGTAGTAGAATTATCCTAAATACAACCATGTAATACATGCTTTCTACTTCCCTGTGACATAGTTCCTGAGGTAGCTCTGAAGCCATTAATTCACTGTTTCAGTTTTTCCATCATTTTGAGGGTGATAAATTGTGCTAAGATCCAAGCTTGTTCCAACCAACTTGGAACACTCTTAATTTGTTGTCCATATCACTTATTATGGTTTTGGAAAAACCGTGCAACTTGAATACTTCTCCAAAGAATAGATCAACAACTTGGCTTGTTGTAATACTAAATGTAACAAAAAATAAGTGTGCAATTTTTTTTTATCCTTCGAAACCACAACAAGGATGCAATCTTTACCTTGAAATTTTTACAAGCTGGTGATGAAGTCCACGGATATACTCTCCCATTTTTGCTCCAGAATGGGTAAAGGTTGTAATAGACTAGAAATATATATATGCTCCACCTTATTTTGTTGGAATGCAATGCACTCTATCACATGCTTCAACACATCATTCTTGAGGCCCTTCCATGAGAACTTCTCTCTTACCTTTCTATAAGTTTTCATGAAACTAGGATATCCATCCAAGGGTGCATCATGAGCAGCTTCTAAAATTTTCTTTTTCAAAACCAATCCTGGCACCAAGAAGATTAAGTTCTTGTATTATATGACCTCATTAATATCCTTGTATGCATCATTATGTATTAACCCATCTAATATCTCACATGCACACTTATTTTTAGAATATTCTACTGCTAGCTGAGCCTTCCAATCAACATGAAATTCCATTAAATAAAGAGCTATATTCCTAGAAAGTGCATATACAACTACATTCATTTTCGATTTCTTCTACTCTATGTCAAAATCATAGGCTTGAAATTTACATACCCATTTTTTTTTGTATATTATTAAGCTCCTTCCATGTCAATAAATGCCTTAGACTAGTGTGATCAATCTTTACAACAAACTTGCTTCCCAATAAGTACTATTGGAACTTGGCCAATGCATGCATAATGGCCAGTATTTCTTTATCATAGATTGAGTACTGTCTTTCATGTGGCTTCAATTTTCTTCTCTCAAAAGTAATGGGGTGCTTATTTTGCATCAAAACAACTCTAATGCATTCACTAGAAGCATCACACTCAAGCACAAATGGTTGAGTGAAATATGGTAAGCCAAGGACTGGGAAAGTACTCATTACTTCCTTCATTTTATTGCAATTTTTTTTCATATTCCTCGTAACAAAAAAATGATTCCTTCTTTGTAAGGTTAGTCAAGGATGTTGTCAAATGTGAGAATCCTTTAAATTTTTTTTGTAATAGGTGCAGATCCCAATGAATCCTCTCAACTCAATTACATTCATGGGGCTTGTCCAATCAAGAATAAATTTGATCTTTTCCATGTGTAATTTTACCCCACCTTGTCCAATCACATGACCACGATATAGTAACTCTATCATCCCAAACTTACATTTGGACAAATTTGCATATACTGATTGTTTTGTTAAAATGGTTAGTACAATTTCCAAATGCTGCATGTGTTCATCCCAAGTGTTGCTATAAATCAGAATATCATAAAAAAACGCTAACACATACTTATAGAGCTGCTTACCAAATACTCTATTCATGAAATATTGGAATGTAGATGGAGCATTAATCAAGCCAAATGGAATGACTAAAAATTCAAAGTGTCCATAATAACAGTGGGAGGTTCTCTTCTATATGTCTTCCCCTATCCCTCTGATTTGATGGTAACCAAAACGAAGGTCTATCTTTGAAAATAAATTGGCCCCATGCATCTCATCTATCAGCTCATCAATTCTTGGAATTGGCTACCAGTTCTTAATGGTCTTCTTGTTTAGGGACTTGTAATATATGCACATCCTCATCGTTCCATATTTATTCTTCACGAAAACCATTGAAGATGCAAAAGGACTCGAACTTGGCCTGATGAGTCCTAATTCAAGAATTTCCTTTATAGCCCTCTCAATTTCATCTTTGAACTTCTTGGGGTGCTTATATCGATTTTTCATGATGGGTTGTGTTCCCACCTCCAATTTGATTGCATGCTCCAGTCCTCTTTCTAGTGGCCTACCATGTGGAAAGTCTCCAAATACCTTCTCATGCTTTTGAAGCAATCTCTTGATGTATTTAGGGTGTTGTGAAATATCTATGGTGGTTCCTTGAGTGGTGATGAGGCATTCGATATCCCATTCATGTCTCCATGCCTCAAGAATGATATCATATTGTGTGAAGACACCACTTGATTAGGATAGGTGTTGATGCCTTGCCATCAATATATTTGAATCTTATTTGAGGAACCTTATAATTCATGGAATTCTCCCAAATGGAGTACAACCATTGCGCTCCCAAAACCGGCAACTTACCATCGACCACATTAACTATAACATACCGATTTTTGATAAAAATTTTAAAATTTTTATAATAGCATTAAATATAACATAAATTGCGATTGCGGAAATAATAAAAGCTTGACAAGACATATTTGAATTAATAAGTCATTAATACAGGAAACATATTAATTACTGAGTTTCATAACTAAAGATAAATGAAATAACAGCGACATGACATACTTCTTTTAACATGCTTACGTCATTAGTTCTGTTTGTGTTAATAGTAATTCGAAATTCATGTGTTTATGTTTTATTGACAATGTTCTGACAGTTTTGTTTTGGATGGTGATAAAAGCGGTCCTACGAGGTCCCTGAGGATTACTTAGCTATGATTAGCTAAAGCATTTGTTCCTGTTCCTCTTGCGCAGAATTTAGGCAAGAGAATGCGACAAAACAAGTGTTAAGAGTATTTATGTTTTACCAATAGCCATCAATAAATGGTACAATTTCTAAGTTCTTCCCTTGCTTAAGGTATGAGTCTTTGTCTATCCTAGTTGTATTATTTTGAGCATAAAAACATGTTGCAGAAACTGCGATGGATACACTCTACACTATACTCAATGATGCATTGGTCAAAAGAAATTCTTATGCTTATGATAAATCTAGAAAATGCACTAGATTACAACATCTAAAGGCTAAATTAACACTATCAACATCTTTCACTTTCATAAGATATATTATTTCTACAAGTATTGATGCACATTGTTCTGACTTTCAGTAGAACTTTAGACTACTGAAAAAGTGAAACAATTAGCGTAAGTTGGAAAAACATAACTGGATCAAAGGCTATTATAATTGCAATTGTAGTATTTATGTATTTTCTAAATACATGGACAACCTACTAAAGGTGTAACATTCCTAAAATATCCTACCTTTATATTTATGAAAATCCTACTATAGAACTTACAAAAACTAAAAAGATTTACTCTTTTAAATTAATTGGACTCATAATGTTGTGAACTTTACTATAAAACAATTTTATACAATGTAAAGCAAAATATATATAATTCCAACTAAAGGATACGGTATATATAAACTTATGAATTATATATTTAATATATATGAATTCATTGAGAAACTATACGAATATATCTATAATGCATATTATGAACATGATGGAATGTAATACAATATTCCAAAGTCGACTTTGCACCAACATTTGTCACCAAACATACATGAATTTAACAATGATATGGAATACATTTAACGTTGAAAACCTTGATATGGCAGGTGATGCGACGGGTACTAAATGTTGAGGCAAAAGGCTATGGCACAATCACCAGTTCTGGGCTTAGCATTGAAGTCTTTTGGCAGTTGTAGATAGTGGATGTATGAGTGTATGCTACCATGGCTATGGCCACGTGAAGGAGTTGATAAACTTGCAGTATGAATCCGAGATGTAACTAGCTCTACTCTTTGACCTGTGGAGTTGGAAACGATGTGGATGGAGTAATAAGTTGTGAATTTAATGTAGTAGGTGCTCGTCTTCCAACGTAGTTGTTTGGAAAAAGATCCATCGTCGATCTTAATAGATCTTAACCATCAGATGGTAACCCTAGCTCTTTGTCGTAAAAGATGTTTGGAGTAAAAGTCGAACTTTATTTCACCTGTTATTTTTCAAGGCAACGAGGCCAATAGGCCTCTACTGAGTAGGGTTTGGGGAGAGCGTAAAACAAAGGGTTCACTCCACAGATTCGAACTTAAAATCGGTGGAAAGAAACTACAAAAATATCAGGGTTAGGTAAATTGCATGTCGAGCCACCAGGTTAGTCGATGAGGTTTTTCATAGTGTAACCTTTCCAGAGATGTTATTTCTCAACTCGAATACTGTGTTTAACAAAGAAGGTGCCAACAACAAGATGTCACCAGAGTCTCTCTTCTGGAGTTTACAGAATACAGGTAATGTTTCCTTCCGTATTCATGACTTAGTTTCTTACGTTTTGAGTTAACTTGGTAATCTAAAACTCGTTTTAACCACCGTGTCCATGTTGTGACAGGTAATGGATTCGTCAAAGTCTTGCAGGGTTTGAAGCTTAGTGGAAAATGATGATCCTCAGCCACTGATAAGCCTCAGAGGTTCACTTCCTCTTAGTTACCCTAGGCTCGGTGTGGCCGTTCTTCTTAAGTTTGACCACTGTCTGCTGATTAGTGTTTGTAAATTTTGGAAACAATGTTCATGTGACCCATAGCTAAAGTCTTAGGCTTGTCAGAAAGCTTTAAACGACAATACTTTATTGTGAAGTTTGGTTGCAATGTAACTTTGTTTCTAAAATGTAAAGAGGATTGACCCTCATCATAAATGAATGGAACATAAACAATATTTATCTCAAGAAGTTTTCTGAGTAATGTTTAAAATTTAATTCGTTTCTGTGTAAAGTGTTTTGCTAGAAGTTTAAGGTCAATTGGCCAGCTCGTTCTTGTAATGAATGCAGTTGATAAGTGGTTTTGAAAGATGTTGTTTTGATTTTTGGCTGAGAGCCGTGAATCCAAATCGTGTTCGGTCGTGAAGTCTGAGTTTTGTGCTATTTTTAAGTTTTAGTTTGAAAACAATGTTAATTCAATGGAACTATATGCCAAGGGTTTTTATGGCGATCTAAAGTTTTGAAACTAGATTTTAAATAGAACGACGTCGAGAGCTGTGACTCCAAGATATGAGTTTGTAACTTGGAAAATGAAACCCTAAATGGAAGTTAAAAGGAAATATGAGATATATTTGCTGAAATAAATTTATGATATGAAAGATAAATATCTATTATTATTTAAATATAATAACTTTGATTACAAGAGTTTTGTAGCTGTTAAAATCTAGCATTAATATAACCTGAAACATTTGATATTCAAAACATCTTTGCAAAGAATACATGGTAATAGATTGCAACAATGGTTAGTGATAAATAGATATATAGTTCTGTACAGAAATGAATTGTTTTTCTTTTATAACTAAGTACAAGAGAATGCTTTCTATAATTGTTTGTTATATACTGTTATGTTTCTGAGTTTAAAACATGTAAATGTTAGAATTAGAAGAACACTACAGTCTCAATCCGTCTATTCATTTGGCAGTCTACCTATAAATTATCTGATTTTAATTCCAGTTCCTGTGCTAGAGTAAGATGCAGAAACCAGCATGGGGAAAAATGTAGAGAAGTCATTTTATCAATCATTTAATCTATCAACTCATTTTCATTTAGCAAACATACTTAGGTTAGAAAATAGAAAAATTTCTTACTAATAAAAGTAGAATCATTTGACTGAAATAACAACCAAAAAATAGAACCTAATAATTTGTAGGAGAACAAACCACCCAAGGAGCCTATTCCACCCAACCTTATTCTAAAGACAACCAACTTACTTGCCTTACAACCCCCGAGCCTATTCACTGAACCACCAGGAGGAAGATTCTGTAGAAGCCTTAGTACATCAACTTGCAATTGAATGTAGATTGTCCAGTCATCAAGACTCAGTAGTCAAAGAGTCCTGCACCAGCACCTCTAGTTTTCCTTCTTGGTATAATTAGTAGACTTACAGTTGCACTTTCACATATCCTCCCTATTCGAATCTCTCAGTGATCACCTGATGCACTTGAGGAATATTTGTGCAGAAAATATTGTAAGGGGCTACCTGCCCAATTCGAATTGCCTTATCTAGGTTGCCTAGGCCTTTTAGTGGTTAACTGGTCATTAATGAGTTTCCTGCCCTCTTCCACCCACCTGGGGGATAATGCCACAAATTTAGGGGTAGTTGTCCCATAACCAACAACCAGTGGTCGAGTGCAAATGTTGCCATTTGTCCCATACGTTCTAACAGCTTCCATTCCTCCTAGTGGGTCAGTGAACACTCATTTAATAGTTCCCTTGGGTGTTTGTCTCCTATTTTAATTTATTAAATAATAATAATCAGTAATTACATTCATCCCTGACCAAACTTGGTCACAATTACAAACTTTGTAATTAAAATTTAACATAAAGTATTTTGCAAATAAAATAACATTCTCAAAATTTGGGTGGGTGACATACACCACCCCTTAAGTCTCAACATCATCCTCGATGTTGTTCAATCACTCTCTAAGTTTTCCTACAGCAGAGTTGGGTATGCTGCCCGCATACTACTCTCCAACTCCTAGGTTTCCTCTTCTGGGCTAAGGTGCTTCCATTGCACCTTTACCTACCCAATGGTGCGATTCCGGAGTAGAGTTTCCCTGCTTTCAAGGATACAGTCTGGTTCCACATAAAAATCGTCATCTTGTCCCACCTGTACATCATTCCAATTTACAACATGAGTAGCATCGTGTACATACTTCTTTAAAAATGATATATGAAGAACATTATGTATCTTTAAATTTGGTGGCTAAGCCAGTTGGTATGCCACTAGTCCAACCCTTGACAATATTTCGAAAGGACCACAATACCTGGGTGCCAACTTGGCACAACTTCCCAATTTCAATGAACTCTTTTTTGGTCTTACCTTGAGAAAAACATGTTCACCAACCTAGAACTCTTTATGAGACCTTTTAAGATCTGCTTGACTCTTTTGCCTATCTTGGGAAGCTTTAAGATTTCTTTGTACCTGTTTCACGATTAGTTCTAATTCCTACAATAGTTCAGGTCCTAAAATAACTCTATATACTGGATCATTCCAAGAAACAGGTGTATCACATTTCCTACCACAAAGAATTTCAAAATGGCTAAGTCTGGCTGATGGATGATAATGGTTATTATATGCAAATTCTGCTAAATGCAAGTAGTCTTCCCACTTACCAGGTTGATCCTTAACATATATCCTCAGCAAGTATTTCAATATCTAATTCACTCTTTCTGTTTGTCCATCCGTTTGTGGATGAAATGTTGTACTGAAGTTTAAGGTTGTATTCAACCCTTTAAATAAAGACCTCCAGAAGTTTCTAGGAAACTTAGAATCAAGATCTGAAATTATCACTTTTGGTATCCCATGTAATCGAAAAATCTATTTCATGAAGATTTTTGCAATGTCTGGAGCTTTATGAGTAGTTTTTACAGGTATAAAGTGTGCTGCCTTGCTGAGTTTATCCACTACCACCATGACAGAGTCATTTTGTTTTTGATTTTTGGGTAGATCGGTAATAAAGTCAATGCTTATCACTTCCCATTTTCAGCTAGGTATAGGTAATGGCTGCAACAACCCAACTGGATGTTGATGTTCAACCTTCACTTTTTAATAGTCCAAACACTTAGCTATGTATGCTGCTACTTCATCCTTCATTATGGGCCAATAATAATCTTTCCGTAGCATAGTGATGGTTTTCTGTAACCTGGATGACCAGAGTAATGGCTTTTGTGCATCTCATTTAAAATCAGAATTTTTACTTCTATTATGTTGGGTACATACAATCTGTTTTTGTATAATAATAGTCCATTTTCCTTTAAACTGTAATCTGTCATAGAATTTTCATAATTGTTATTTGCTATCCTTTCTTGTAATTTTCTTTATTCTTCATCCATTTCACTCCCTTCAAGGATCTGATTTTCTAAATCTGTTGAATATGTACTGATGGCTGAAATAAAATTCAGTTTTTCTTTACGATTTAATGCATTAGCAACCTTGTTCTCTTTCCCTTTAATATGTTGAATTTTGAAATCATATTCACTTAGAAAAGTTAACCATCTAGCTTGTCTAGCGTTCAGATTTGTCTGATCTAATAAATATTTCAGACCCATGTTATCTGTCAACAAGGTAAATTTTCTGCCAATAAGATGGTGACACCACATTTTTAAAGCGTGAATTACTACTAATAACTCTAAATCATAAGTAGAGTAGTTATTCTCATGTATTTTCAGTTTTCTAGACTCGTATGCAATAGCATGTCCCTCTTGTGTTAGGACTCCACTGAGTCCGTCATTACATGCATCGGTGCACACTATAAAATCCTTATTAGGATCTGCTATCCTCAGAATAGGTGTTGTAGTTAGTAATTCCTTTAGCTTCTTAAAACTGTCTGAACATTTATGATCCCACACAAATTTCTTCCCTTTCTTCTGTAAGGAGGTTATGGGGTTTGCAATCTTTGAAAAACCCTCTATAAATTTTCTATAATATCCAATGATACCCATAAATGATCGTACATCCGACACATCCTTAGGAACTAGCCAATCATTAATGGCTTTTATCTTATCAGGGTCAACCGAGATTCCTTCCTTAGAAATTATGTGTCCTAAATACTAAATTTTATCCTTGTGAAAATCACACTTACTAAACTTAGCGTATAATTGATGATCTCTCAAAACTTGTAAGATAATACGCAGATGTTCATCATGCTCTTCTTCACTTTTGGAATACACTAGAATGTCGTCTATGAACACAATAGCAAACTTATCTAAGTATTTGTGCATAATATTATTCATCAAACACATAAATACAGCTGGGGCATTAGTCAATCCAAATGGCATGACAACGAACTCATAATGTCCATAACAAGTTCTAAAGGCTGTTTTAAAAATATCCTCATCCTTCACATGAACTTGATGATATCTTGACCTTAAATCAATCGTCAAAAATATCGTTGCTCCATGCAGCTAATCAAATAGATCGTCTATGCGGGGCAATGGATATCGATTCTTGATTGTCATCTTAATCAGCTGGCGATAATCTATACACAGTCTTAGGGTACCATCTTTATTCTTAACAAATATAATAGGTGCTCCCTAAGGAGACACGCTGGGTCTTATGTAGTTTTTATCAATCAGTTCCTTCAACTGTGATTTCAACTCATTTAATTCCAGTATATTCATCCTATATAGAGCTTTAGAATTCGGTATTGCTCCAGTTATTAACTCGATGGTAAAGTATAAATCTCTATTAGGGGGTAATCCTGGAATCTCCTCAGGAAAAACATCTTTGAAATCTTTTAGGACAGGTATATCTTCTAGTTTTAGTTTGTCCTCTTTAGTAATCAACTCATCATTCACTACATTCACTGCAAACATTTGACATCCTTTTATAAATGCTCTCTTCACTTGCATGGCTGAAATCTGCTTAAGGGATGTCTTTCTTGGAATACCTTTTACTTCTACTATTTCTCCTTCATCATTTAAGCATGTAAAACTTTTCTCATAACAGTTCAGAATGACATGATGGGATTCTAACCAGTCCATTCTGATTATAATATCATAGGATCCTAAAGGTAAAACATTTAACTTGGTTTGTGTCTTTAACTGATTCATGGACAAAGCCCAACTTTCAATAAAATCAAATACTTTCCTTTTTGTTCCCGTTGCTAGACTAACTAACCAGGATTCATTGAATTTTTCTGTTTTCAAATTTAAAATTTTTACAACATCTGGTGATATATAACTCAGGCTAGCACCTCGATCAATCAAAATAGTAACATGGTGGTTTTGTAGCATACCTCCAATATCTACCATAGAGACTTGATGTTCTACTTGCTTGTTGTCTAGTGCTGCATTAATTCTGGGCATCTCCCTTGCCAAGTCTCCAACTGTAGGTTTAGTCTGTATGGAATGGATATTGTTAGTTGTCTGCTTCCTCTTGGAGCATTCTGATGCATAATGAGGACCTTGACACTCAAAGCATTTGATAGGTGCCTTTTGATCATTAGTTCTGATAGCATTGGGAGTGTTTCTAGGAGCTGTAAAATTCTCCTGCTAATTATTTCTAAGATTATTTCCTTGAAAATTCAGATTTTGAAATTTTTTCTTTTGAAAACCAGAATTTCCACTAAACTTGAAATTTTTCTTTTTTAGCTCAAAATTGTTGGGTTTATGACTTTTCCAGTTTGATATCCCTTCTCTTTTACGATTAGTGTCATAACAAAAAGTTGCTTTCCTCATGGCCTCTTCTAAGGTCTTTGGATTGTCATACTCGATTATTTCCTTGATGTTGAAAGGTAGATAACTCAGGTATCTTTGAATCTTCGGTTTTTCTTCCATGAAGTATGGCACATACCTCAGTAAATTCAAAATTTTATTTTTCATTTCTTTCATGTTCATAGTTCCTATTTTTAAATCATAGAACTCCTTTGATTTTTCTTCATAGTATTGTTTAGATAAGAAATTCTTTTTGAAGTACCGTTTGAAAGTACTCCAATTCACATCCTTGTCTTTGATGCCCTTCACTCTTTTGATGTCGTGCCACCAAATATCTGCCTTCCCATTCAAGTTGTAGATTTCCATCTCTGCCTTCAATGATTCTCAGTAATCATAAATTTGGAAGTACTTCTTCATGCCGAACAGCCATGCTTCTGTTGTCTCTCCCTTTTAAGTTTCACCATTGAAGGTTGGGGGTTTGATTTTCTTGAACTCCCCAGAAATCTGTTCATATTGTTTGTGACTCTTTCTTTCGGGTTTGTAGTCTCCTTCACTGCTATCACTTGAATAAGCTCTTTTCTTTTTGCATTTTTCATGGGCAGCTTCCGATGATGTTGAAATGTTGTTCACATCATCAGTTTTCATTTTCTTACCCCTATCTCGATGAGGTAAATCCTCAATCTTGGAGGTATTCTCAATTTCTCTATTCTGCTCATCAGTTGGGCATTGTTCGAATAGTACTTGATTAAGTTCTTCTTGTGCTTTCAGAATCCTCTCATTGTCTTGTTTTATAGATCCGATTTCTGCCTTTAATTCTTGAAATGCTTGTAGCAATTTTGTTGGATTGTCATTAAGTTCACCATGGACTTCTCCTTCAAATTTCTGTCTAGTACTATGGCTGTTGGTTGAAATCTGTCCTCCATATGTTCAACTGATCCTTCCATACCTATAGCTTAGAAAACAAAATTTCTGTATACAAAATAATTTAAATTTAATTAGTAAAAACAATTTATGATGTTATAAAATTTTCTATTGCGTGTTCTTTGGACCTTTTTAGGCCGAGAGTTCGAACATAAGCTCTGATACCACATGTAACATCCCGATTTTTCATAAAAATTTAAAAAAAATTATAATAGCATTAAATGTAACATAAATTGCGATTGCGGAAATAATAAAAGCTTGATAAGACAACCTTGAATTGATAAGTCATTAATACAGGAAACATATTAATTATGGAGTTTCATAACTAAAGATAAATGAAATGACAGCGACATGACATACTTCTTTTAACATGCTTATGTCATCAGTTCTACTTGTGTTAACAGTAATTCGAAATTCATGTGTTTCTGTTTTATTGACAATGTGTTGACAGTTTTGTTTTGGATGGTGATAAAAGGGGTCCTACGAGGTCCCTGAGGCTTACTTATCTATGATTAGCTAAAGCATTTGTTCTTGTTCCCCTTGTGCAGAATTCAGGTAAGAGAATGCGACAAAACAAGTGTTAAGAGTATTTATATTTTACCAATAGTTGTCAATAAATGGTAGAATTTCTAAGTTCTTCCCTTGCTTCAGGTATGAGTCTTTGTCTATCCTAGTTGTATTATTTTGAGCATAAAAACATGTTGCAGAAACTACGATGAATATACTCTACACTATACTCAATGATGCATTGGTCAAAACAAATTCTTATGCTTATGATAAATCTAGGAAATGCACTAGATTACAACATCTAAAGGCTAAATTAACACTATTAATATCTTTTACATGCATAAGATATATTCTTTCTACAAGTATTGATGCACATCGTTCTGACTTTCAGTAGAACTTTAGACTACTGGAAAAGTGAAACAATTAGCGTAAATTGGAAAAACATAACTGGATCAAAGGCTATTATAATTGCAATTGTAATATTTATGTATTTTCTAAATACATGGACAACCTACTAAAGGTGTAACACTCCTAAAATATCCTACGTTTATATTTATGAAAATCCTACTATAGAACTTACAAAAACTAAAAAGATTTACTCTTTTAAATTAATTGGACTCATAATGTGGTGAACTTTACTATAAAAACAATTTAATACAATGTAAAACAAAATATATATACTTCCAACTAAAGGATATGGTATATATAAACTTATGAGTTATATATTTAATATATATGAATTCATTGAGAAACTATACGAATATATCTATAATGCATATTATGAACCTTATGGAATGTAATACAATATTCCAAAGTCAACTTTGCACCAACATTTGTCACCAAACATATGTGAATTTAACAATGATATGGAATACATTTAACATTGAAAACCTTGATATGGAAAGTGATGCGATGGGTAGTAAATGTTGAGTACAAAAGGCTCTGACACAATCACCGATTCTGGTCTTAGCATTGAAGTCTTTTCGTAGTTGTAGATAGTGGATGTATGAGTGTATGCTACTGTGGCTATGGGCACGTGAAGGAGTTGATAAAGTTGCAGTATGAATCTGAGCTGTAACTAGCTCTGCCATTTGGTCTGTGGAGTTGGTAACGATGTGGATGGAGTAATAAGTGGTGAATTTAATGTAGTAGGTGCTCGTCTTCCAACGTAGTTATTTGGAAAAAGCTCCGTCGTCAATCTTAATAGATCTTAACCATTGGATGGTAACCCTAGCTCTTCGTCGTAAAAGATGTTTGGAGTAAAATTCGGACTTCATTTCACTTGTTAGTTTTTGAGGCAACGAGGCCGACAGGCCACTACTGAGTAGGGTTTGGGGAGAGTGTAAAATGGCGGGTTCACTCCACAGATTCAAACTTAAAACTGTTGGAAAGAACCTGGAAGAATCTTAGGGTTAGGTAAATTGCATGTCGAGCCACCAAGATAGCTGATGAGGTTTTTAAGAAGAGGTTTTTCATAGTGTAACCTATCCGGAGATGTTGTTTCTCAACTCGAATACTATGTTTAATGAAGAAGGTGCCAACACCAAGATGTCACCGGCGTCTCTCTTCTAAAGTTTGTAGAATATAGGTAATGTTTCCTTCCGTAGTCATGACTTAGTTTCTTACATTTTGAGTTAACTTGGTAATGTACAACTTGTTTTAACCACCGTGTCCATGTTGTGACAGGTAATGGATTCATCAAAGTATTGCAAGGTTTGAAGCTTAGTGGAAAACGATGATGCCCAGCCACCAGTAAGCCTCGGAGGTTCACATCCTCATAGTTACCCTAGGCTCGGTGTGGTCATTGTTCTTAAGTTTGACCACTGTCTACTGATTAGTGTTTGTAAATTTTGGAAACAATGTTTATGTGACCCATAGCTAAAGTGTTAGGCTTGTCAGAAAGCTTTAAATGGCAATACTTCATTGTGAAGTTTGGTTGCAATGTAACTTTGTTTCTGAAATGTAAAGAGGATTGACCCTCGTCGTAAATGAATGGAACATAAATAGTATTTAACTCAAGAAGTTTTCTGAGTAATGTTTAAAATTTACTTCGTCACTGTGTAAAGTGTTTTGCTAGAAGTTTAAGGTCATTTGGCCGACTCGTTCCTGTAATGAATGCAGTTGATAAGTGGTTTTGAAAGATGTTGTTTTGATTTTTGGATGAGAGCCGTGAATCCAAATCGTGCTCAGTCGTGAAGTCTGAGTTTTGTGCTATTTTTAAGTTTCAGTTTGAAAATAGTGTTAATTCAATGGAACTATATGCCAAGGGTTTTTATGGTGATCTAAAGTTTTGAAACTAGATTTTAAATAGAACGAGGCCGAGAGTTGTGACTCCAAGATATCAGTTTGTAACTTGGAAAATGAAACCCTAAATGGAATTTAAAAGGAAATATGAGATATATTTGCTGAAATAAATTTATGATATGAAAGATAAATATCTATTATTATTTAAATATAAAAACTCTGATTACAAGAGTTTTTGTAGCTGTTAAAATCTAGCATTAATATACCCTGAAACATAATGCCTGAAACATATGATATTCAAAACATATTTGCAAAGAATACATGTTAATAGATTGCAATAATGGTTAGTGATAAATAGATATATAGTTCTGTATAGAAATGAATTGTTTTTCTTTTATAACTAAGTACAAGAGAATGCTTTCTATAACTGTTTATTATACATTATTGTGTTTCTGAGTTTAAAACATGTAAATGTTAGAATTACAAGAACACTACAGTCTCAATATATCTATTCACTTGGCATTCTTCCTATCAATTATATGATTTTAATTCCACTTCCTATACTAGAGTATGATGCAGAAACCAGCATGGGAAAAAATGCAGAGAAGTCATTTTATCAATCATTTCATCTATGAATTCATTTTCATTTAGAAAACATACTTAGGTTAGAAAATAGAATAATTTCTTACTGATAAAAGCATAATCATTTGACTGAAATAACAACCGAAAAATAGAACCTGATAATTTGTAGGAGAACAAACCACCAAAGGAGCCTGTTCCACCCAACCTACTCCTGAAGACATCCAACTTACTTGCCTTAGGACCCTCGAGCCTGTTCACTGAACCACCAGGAGGAAGATTCTGTAGAATCTTTAGTACATCAAATTGCAATAGAATGTAGATTGTCCAGTCATCAAGAATCGGCAGTCAAATAGACCCACCAGCACCTCTTGTTTTCCTTCTCAGTATAATTAGCAGACTCATAGTTGCACTCTCACATAGCCTCCCTACTTGAATCTCTCCCTACTTGAATCTCTCAGTGATCACCTGATGCACTCGAGGAATATTTCTCTAGAAAATATTGTAAGGGGCTTCCTACCCAATTCGAATTTCCTTATCTAGGCTTCCTAGGCATTTTAGTGGTTAACTGGTCATTAATGAGCTGCCTACGCTCTTCCACCCACCTGGGGGATAATGCCACAAATTTAGGGGTAGTTGTCCCATAACCAACAACTAGTGGTGGAGTGCAAATGCTGCCATCTGTCCCATACCTTCTAATAGCTTCCATTCCTCCTAGTGGGTCAGTGAACACTAATTTAACAGTTCCCTTGGGTGTTTGTCTCCTATTTTAATTTATTAAATAATAATAATCAGTAATTACATTCATCCTTGACCAAACTTGGTCATAATTACAAACTTTGTAATTAAAATTTAACATAAAGTATTTTGCGAATAAAATAATATTCGTAGAATTTGGGTGGGTGACATTAACAACATATAAAATATCTGTGAAGGTATAATATCCTAAGGTTACTTGCAACTTTGGAATCCGTCTAGTACAATCCATGGATTTATTACCTAGTATGATGATTGTGAAACATTCAAAAGTTTTAGTAGGTGAACTCCTTCTTTCCACTAAGGTTGAATCAATGATGTTATGAGTAGCACCTCTATAAACTAAAATTGTAACTATATGTCCCTGAACCACTCCTTTGAATCTGAGAGTGTTGAAGCGAGGTAATCCTGCCAGGACTGCAATATTGCCACTTGCTAGTGGTTGTTGTTCTCCATCTGTTGTCTCATACTCACCATCTGCTTCAACTAGTTCTTCCTCATCTTCCTCCTCAACTTCATTCTCTGAGAATACCTCAATGTAATGTGTCTTTCCCTTAGCATACTCGTGTGCTAGAACCCATGGTTCCTAGAAAGTGAAGCATAAATTTCTCCTCCTTAATTCATCTCAATCTTTGAAAGTGTTCTCCTTCTTGAAAGTCCCAGTCAAATTCCTCATGGGAGGTACTTGATTCTTGAACTTGGTAGGTATAGTATCCTTGGGAGGAAATATTGTTCTTTGTATGGAATCCTGTAGATGTCTTATTCTTCTCATTGCATCCTCCAAGGTAGATGGTCTATAGGATTTAACCAACCCTTTCAATGGATTTTCAAATCCTTCTGTGAATAAAAGGATTGAGAAAGCTTCAGATATGTATGTGATCATCACAAATAGCTTCTAGAACTCTGAAATATATGCCTCAGGAGTTTTTGTCTATATCAAATGAGCGAGCTCCATGAAAGGAATTTCAAGATCTTTCTGATCAGATCTATTTTCCAATATCCTGGTCAACTCCTCATATGTTGTCACTTGGTCATGAACCAGAGTCCTCATTCCATGGAACCACTATCCATTAACCTCTCCATAAAGATGCAGGTTATCCATTTTGATGGCATCGCTTTCAACCATGGGATTGAATTGGAAGTATGTGTCTAATTTTTGGATCCATGAACTGGCAGTGCATTTTTATGAGCCATCAAAATATGGAAGAGAAATATTACCAATGGAATTCTTCAACTTAGGATTGTGATAAGGCACCTTGTTTCTCCCCCTTGTATTTACTTTGTATAGGGATTCACAAAAGTCCTTGAAATTCAACGCTCTTCTACATTATTCACTCAAATTGTGGTCCTCTCCATAGCGATCCTCCCATGTATCAATTGATTCGTTCTACACTTATGTTTCCTCTCTATGTTCTTCAAGTAATTTATACATGGTAGTCCATGGATGACTCTTGATATCACTCTTGAACTCATGAGGTCTATTGTGAGGCCATGTCTTTGAAAAGTGAGTCTCACAATAGACCTTATTTCCTTCATGTTGATATTGATTGTTGCTCCCTTCTCCATCTTTGTTTCTCATTTGATTGGCAAGGAATTATATAGTATCTTGTCCTAACTAGATGACATTATGGGATATATATTCCATTCGCTTCAACATTCTCTAGAAAAAATATTCGATATCATCCTTTCCATCCATGTTCGACAATTCTTTTTCTCCTTGGATATTGCCTCCAATGGAGTCAACTTATTCTTCTACAATGGGCTCTTCTTGAACTTTCCTCTTAGGAGATGGATTTCTCTTCAAAATCATCAATGATTACCATGATGAGGTGCATAGCACCATGCTCTAATACCATTGTAATGTATCCAAATATGATTTAGGAACACTTACTCGAAATTGACAAGCTAGGACTAGAATTTCCTAATTTGTCCCAAACACCACTAGACCTTCACTAATTTTTCCAAGAAAGGTTTTAGGTACATCTATAGACTATAGACAACCTCATACACACAAAAGAAGGTTTGCAGACTTGAATTGGATATTTTCTTCGACAGTTTGCACATTTGAGAGTGCATCACACTTGATAAAACCAAAATGATCAGGGGAAATGTCGCCAAGAATTGTCAGGAACCTCCACTACTTCTGGTGCAATACTGGAAGAAAATAACCAGTAGTATGGATTGATATATCAGAGTTGAAAACCTATGCATCTTATTAATTTCAAAACAGGGGAAATCTAGGAGCTAGACTCAAAACTAGGTCCTCGACTTCAAAGACATGACTACAAAATTTGTTTTCTTCCTAAGATTGCAAACACCACCAACAAGTTATTAATTTCCTTAATGAAACTTGGTATCGGACCTAACACACCCATTGTGAGGTAAATTAACCACAAAATTATTACTTGAATCATCCAAAGTCAAATCATGACACATAAAAGAAGTTGTAATTGCCAATTTCTATAAGAGATTTACAATGAAAATTAAACAAGAGGTTACTAGAAAATAACACTAAAATTGCATTATTGATGTAAGGAAATAAGATAAACATTTATGGATGCCCCAACAACTACAAATAAGAATAAATTTTGATATGACATGAGTCACAAAACTCAGAATAATTACAAAGAAGAGAAGATAGATAATTGCTCCCAGAAATGATTTCTTCTTCACAATTCTTGAAGTACCAATCAGTAATTAGATCCAAACTTAATATTAGACATGCAAAAAGAATTCAAAGGCTACATTGAATATACATGGAAATAACTGTGTGCTCATTCCCTCAATATATAGCTAAAGGATCTCACAATCTCTCAACTAGATCACTTGTTGCAAAGAGGCACATATCCCAATGCTAGTAAGGGGCACATCACCCAAGCTGTGAAAAACAAAAATATCTTCAATCCGATCAATAAACTATCAAAATATTCTCCATGGAGGCTCTCATACTCTTTTTAAAATCTTCTGGTGGCGTCTTTGGTAAGTTACATTGCATATGGACTACTTGCCTCATCAATTGTGCCCTCACTAGCTAAAATTATGACTTGTAGCTTTCTAAGATTCTTTCCTTTCTTTCTTGTCTTTTTTGCTTTAGGATGCTTTTCGCGTTTTTATAAAGAAATTGGAAAATTCTACTTTCCTTGATTTTCTGTTGCTTTCCTTCTTTTTAGTGCTTTCCTACTTTTCTGTTACTTTCTTGCTTTTCACTACATTTTTTTTCTAGATCCCTTTGTGGGAGACAACTCATAAGGGTCCACCTAACCTCCTATGTGTCCTCTTGGTCCCACATAGGAATTTCCAACTCATCAAACAATTAATTAATAATTAAACGTTCAAATATATGGATTACATCACTTCTCCATGATTTAATTTAATTATACAAGATAACCATAGGCCAAAAATTAATTACCTAACTTTTTTATTTAATTTCTTCCTGAACCCATGGGAATTGAATGGGTTAGATGGATTTACATGGATCCACTAAGGAGGGGACATTACATATTAGATATAATAATTAAAATATCAATAACAATGATGATGATGATGATGTAAATAAGTAAGAGAGAATTATGAAATTATATAAATAGTTAACTAAATATGCATGAGAATATAAAAGGAAAATTAACTAAAGATGTACGTTATGATTTAGAATTGTTACGTGAATAAAATTTTCTAATTAGCTATATAATGAAGGTTGAGGATATGGAAAATGATAATCTTCTTTCTACTTAGGTAAACAATTTGTCTTGGGAATTTTTTGGAGATTGGGTTCCCGAAGGCAGAGGAAGAAAAAACTAGCCTTGGTTTAATGATAAAGGTCTCAAGGGATCTCAGTTTTATTGACTAAGGGTTTGGTTGGAAGGAGAACAACTCCCCACATGTTGTTTTCTAGTTAGTTGTGGTCAAATTGTGTAAGCAATTGGAGCTTGATGGTTTCATCTTCACCTCAATATAAGTCAATTACTTGCAACTCTATATGTATGATTCTCAGACCACACTAGGTTATGTTTATTTATTCAATAAATACTTTATTAATGTCATGCCATCATATTCGACCAATTTTTCATTATGTTACATGGGGTTAATGTTTACGTACTTAACATATGATGATGCATGTTGATGAGTCAACATATTTTTAAGTTTTTTTTAGTAAGGTTTTACAAGTTATTGTTAATGTAGTTTTATGATTTTTGAGCCCTTACATAAACCCGTGGTGTATGACCATATACAATGGCTTGGGCTAGTATATACATCCGTATTATTTTTAGTCATTGAAACTAGTAACATATCGATATTGTAAGAAAAATAACTTCTTTATAGGATTTATAGTTTGTTCAAAGGATCCCTTCATGGTCTATGACCTATAAAAACATTTTTTTGAGATAAATCCATGGTTCTTTGTAACATCCCTCAATTTCGATGCCTATTGTTATTATATTTAAAAGTAATTATGAATTTTGTAATTGACCATGGTGAGGAGCTCTAGGCCAAGGCCCCACCAGTGGATCTCGAGCTAGTGTCATGATTACAAGTGTTAGTTTAATCCTAGAAGGTTAAAATATTGATAAAACGACTTAACTAGTACCATAGGTGATAAGGTCATCACCTAAGTTTGGGGTAACGACTATATGTCGCAATAACTTCGACGACTTACCTATGAGTATAAAACTACACTTATAAGAGTAAAACTAAGTATTACCGCTAGACATTATGAATAACCTAAACTCCGACAAGGGTGTCGGAAAAGTATTCTTAGTTATGAAGCTAAATTCTTCTTTTTATTTTATAAATAAACACTTTGATAATAACGTGAGATGAAGGCCTTTAACATCATAAATTATTTATGCAAATATACTCTTACTTAAAAGAGATATTATTTGTAAATGTACTTATAAAAAAGTTGACACACTCCTTTTTACATGTGCATAATGTTTGTAATTATCTTGTAATTTAAGTAGAGGAGGGAGTTCTCTTTTAAATAGAATAATAAATAATCCCAACTAAGTAGAGTCACGGAGCTTGACGTACTTAAGGGAGTGGCTCGTAAATACATCTTACTATTTAAGTGATGGCTGCCAAAACAATTTTTGTGGACTTCTACTTATTTTCCCAAATGGCACCGAGCTTTGAAATTCGATCCAGATGTCATTAAGAGAAGGAGGGTTCAACGACTGGTAAATCGAGAGAGTGGTGGTATCCTCGATTTAAGATGAGCTTTAAACAAACTTAAATGAAGGTGTTTTCCCATGACCTCCATTGAGTACATAGAAAATCTTGTTAGCTAGAGATTTGGAGAGTGGTCTCTCTAATAGAGCACACAAACTCCAAATTTAGCCATCTGGAAGGTAGAGAAGCCATTTGTCAAAGAGGATAGTATTGGTTGTTTGCTTTTCGGTTAGGGTTGGTGGACTCCCCAACGCAAAGGAGAAGTCTTTAAGTAGTTGGAGAAAGCCGTTGTTGGATTGAGATGTTGGTTGCTCTTAAGAGCCACCATTTGTACTCACCACGTGGAGGATTTTGCCACTTGTCACCTTACTGGAGGGAAGTCTCACCCATCTGTCAAAACTCGTTTGAGTAGTGGTGTTTATGCCAAATAACTTCGGGTTGGTATTTAGAGGAGGGGGTCGTGTTCTTGAGGGGAGAGGAATGGAGAGTTGGGGAAGAAGCAACAAAGTTCTGTGTATGAACTCGATCCTTGGTTAGGATGGTATTTTGTTGCAAAGGTGGAAAGGATGGTTTTCGATCCGCCTGGTTTGTTTAAGGAAGTGTGGTTACTGTATGCGGATTGGGGAAAGTTAGTAGTAGCTTTGGGGAGATCGCTACCAGTAGAAGGTGACACCTGCTAAAGCTCATTGGAGATAACCCTCGCTGGAAAAAGAGTCTACAGGAGTAGACAGAGGCCAAGAATTCTGTGATGGAGGTAATGGTTATCTTCCCTAGCTCCTGAATTAAAAAATCACTGTATTCATGATTTTAGTGGGCCTCTGCAAAAGTGTAGATTAAATACGTTCTCTGGTGTCAGTGTATAGTCTCTCTATGCTTGTCATTCCTATCAGTGTATACCATATAGGGTAGAGATGCGATCGGTTAGAAGGTAGGATCCTTTAATTCATTAAGTATGTATTTCGTTCTCTGGAATTGACCGAGCCCTTGGAAAACTATTTTTTGGTTGAGGCGTTGTGTGTTTCCTGGCATTTTAATTTAAAAAAAACGATGTGCTGGTTCACACCATGTTTGACAACACCCACCTCTACGTTGAATAGTGGCATTCTGTTTGGTCGGATATATTAATTTATGAATTGGGTGCTCCACAATGTACATCGCTTGAATGCGTGACAGAGATTGAACAGTGACTGCTGGAGTTGCTTATTGTTAAATCAGTTCTTTAACTTTACTTGTTATGTTTTGATGAGTGGTCTCTGCTTTTAATAAGCATAATAAAGAGGAACGATCCCTAAGTCTAATTGCTTGGTTGATTCCTAATTTTGTTGCATGATAGAAGTATTGTTGGATTTCAAAGATTGCTGAGGTACATATTTATTATACTGTTTGTTGGTATTTTGTCCTTAATTGACGACTCCGGCCATGCAAGTTTATTTTTAAAAGATAGCTAATCCTTAATTAAATACTCCTGGCATAGTAGGATCGATAAGTTATCATGCTCAGAGTAGAGATCACAGCTTATTTGTTTTGTTTATTAGATCCTTAATTTATACAGTCGGTCTCTGCAATTATGCCCAATAAAGACCGTATTCCATCAAAAGTGTTTCCTACTTTCTTTTGGGTAGAATACTCCACATAGGTTAGTTAAGGGAGTTTTATCTTACCAACTCTGCAATGAGCGTTGACAGAGTTCTTGGGTAAGGATTTAAAACCGTGGTAGTATTTTGTGAATGATGAATCCTGGTATATCTTTATTGTGGGCATTTAAGTGTTTCTAGATATTGTGAAGTTCTTTTATCATAGCTCAAATTAAAATAATTAGATCTCTATCAAATGAGTAATGCCAGGATTCCAATTCATATGCAAAGCTTATTATGTCTGACTGATCACAAATGTAGATAATGTCATACGCCAACTTAGAAGATCTCTTCCCATTGTTTATGATTATTGCTGCGTAGAACGATGTTTGGGTTGGATATATTTACTTACATTTTTTATTCCCTATCATGGATGAACCACTAGATTTATGTTGTACATTTTGGTGCCCACAGTCAATAGAAGTAAGGGTGTAATTTCCATAATCGTTGCTAATGAATATAATATTCTATGGTTAGTTAAACTTTATTCATGGATATCTTTTAAATGCTAAACTATCGCTTTATTAGTGGGAATTGGAGGACTATGTAATAAAGATTATTCATATATATGTTAAAAGATATTAACCTATTTCAATTAGATCTTGTGATATAAGTAAAAGCATATATCATTAGGATGAGGATACAGTCATATTAAAATAGGGATATGAAGACTTTTACTTATGTCAAAATAGGAATAGTTGTAGATACTATTTGAAACGTTAAGGGATACAAACATAGTTGTCCTTGCAATACGCTAAAATGATGTTTTATCATTATGCTAGTTCGTGCACATTGTTGTAGGTATTCTGTGAAAATGTGGTTGCCTTCAAATATTTTTGTAGGGCTAATTGATGCCTCGAAGACTCGACTATTTTATATTTGGTTGATTCATGAAAAAGTTCTATTTGATAGAAGCTTGACGAAAGGAGAAGGAATCGCATTGCAACAACTCGATTGCTAGTTGTAATACTATTGCTTTTCGCTTAATAATAAAAGACGCACACACCTTTTGTGAACTAGCCCGTGTACGGGTGAACCACGTTATCCTTGGTCTCATGTGTTTGCTTATGGTGTTCCTCAAATGTGTCTTTATGAATGAAAACTTGATTACTTGATGTATACATTTCATATATAAGGTTGGTTGTTTACGTGATATATAATGCTAATATATTCGCCTTATGATCTTGTTAATGTTGTTATCATTTAGGTTGTTTTCTTATTGACTATGTTATCCATGAGATAAAGATGTGCTAAAGGTTTCAACAGGTACAATTGCATTCATTGTTATTTAGTAAGAGTTCTATGAGAATGTTCAAATGGTAAAACAAGTTAATGTGTCTTTTACATGTTGTTTTAAAAATAATTTTATAAGAGTTTAGTAGCTAAATCCTATGTATAATCTATATATTGTAATGAGTAATTAACCGATGTGATGTTTCAAAGAGGGATTAGTATGTTACATATTTTATTGTTATCATCTATGTTTGAAAAATTTTAAATTTTTACTGATTTTACTGATTCAAGAAATTGGGTTCGTGACATTCTTGGACCAGGATCATGGCTTTTACCAGAAAATGCATCATGTTGTGTGAATTTTTTCTAAATTAGTGACACATTCTTCTCAGAAAGATGATATTACTTCTACATGGCCTATATCATGGTCTATGGCCCTTTACATGGTCTAAGAGACAAAAAATAATGGATTGTAACAATTAAATATGTGGATTTTGTACCTAAAACTAGGGCTTGGGACATAAGAATTATTCTTCTTGTTCTTGATCCTTAAAATTGAGACCATATTTCTCTCATAGGGAAATGATTATTTATATAGGAATTTTTTCATTATCTGTAATGTACCCAATGTGGATATGGGCTCAATTTATGGTCTACATGTGTAATTTATTCAAACAACCAACAAACTAACATATATCCAACACACACGAGAGAGAGCTCATGTTCCAATGTAATATACTAGATGCAAGAGATAGGAATGTTTGCTTCAACAACAGTGGAATACACACACACACACACACACACACACATATATATTATTGGATATGAATAAGATGTCCAAACCATAAAATATGCTTTGAAACCACTATACTATGTCTAATCAATTCTGATATAAAATTTTGGTAGATGGTTATTAAGTTTGGTTTAGAGCTTCCTTCAAACAGCTTGTATACAACCTATTTGGCATCACTCTTGAAGCAATTGAATTCAAACACTAATTAACCTATTCAAGAAGAGATTTATTTGCCTGAAGTAGCAACAAGGGACATACTTTTCATATTTAAACACCCATGAACAGATCCATAGGCATCAACTCGAATCTTGGAAGACTAGCTCGAATTTCACCACAGAGAGACACTAGATTTTCATACTTTTACGAACACTTCCTAAATAGCTCGAATTATCCAAAACATCTTCAAATTGAATTATAAATAACCAAATCAAGACAAATAACTCACTAACAGACTTCAAGTAACTTTTATGAAAGTTTTATATGCACCACATTAAGATTGCACAACCATATTAATAGATCAACACATAGATCAACCAACACTTGAATATTGATCACAATATCGAGGAAATCACTATGAATCATTATTAGGAAATTGATTATAATAATAAGTATAATTATGGATTTTAAACCAACTTCAAATAAATAAATAAATATGCTACAAAGACATGATAGATGGGTGCCAGTAAATGACAAAGAAAATATAGGGAATTACTGCTCCAAATGAGAGATTTGTTCCAACTAGTGCACCCTCCAGAGGAAAGACTCAACCCCAACTTCTATATCTTTTCTCTCAAGTGTTCCCTCTACCATATATGGATGAAATACATCTAGTAGAACAACTTGTAGAAGACTGGGACGACCATTGGTATGCCCTCCTCAACCAGAATAAAATATTGAAATAGAATTCCAAATCATGGATTTGATAAAACGACCATATCTTGGGAAAATTAAAACTTTTTTTGATGAAACAAAAAGTGTTCCGAACTGGAAATGATGCTAGGAATTCAATGGAATAGGTATCACAACCCAAAAAAGAACAACAATATTAGACTCAGAAGATCCATTTCGACCCCTCCAATACCAATTCAATATTTAAAACACCCACAACAACATAACTTCCATATCAACACTATGCAATTTCAAGCACTATTATACACCACCAAATCACTAAGATTACAACCCAACATAGTGTCAAAACCTCTAACCTACAATGAAGCACAATGAAGAGATCTAGATGATCTCTCCTCTCACACCAGCTAGGGTAGAATCTCTCACCACCGAAACTAGTCACAAATGCAAGGGGCACATCAACCAAAATTGAAAGCCTCAAGATCTCTCCAATTGCAAATTAAAATAGCCAAAATTTCCACAATAGGTCCCCCCACCCTTCTTTTATAATTCTTCATTCATCCTTCTAGAGTTTTCTCTCTCAAAAATATCAATAAAATAATAATAAATAGTATTTTCATGAGAGAATGATTCTTTGGGACACATTAACTTCCTCTCTAATGTTATTTCTGGCCTCATGGATAATTTGGTCTTCCTTGAAATTTGAATTAGGATATACCTCCCTTGTTTAGTGGGAGTTACAACTCATTCGATCCCACTTACCACCTCATGCTCCCTCCTTGGGGAGTTGCACTTCTCTAGTGCACCTTCATTAGCTATTTTTATCCCATAGAATATCATCTATTCCCTAAGACTTGATTTGAGGAGATTCTCCCTCATTTGGTGGGAGTTACAACCCACCTGGAATACCTCCTCCACTAATGTGCCCCTCCTGACTACTTTTAGTCAGTGTTGAGTTACATTCTCAAGATGCCTTCATTTTCAACTCCCTTCCATGTGTGACACCTTCCCGGGCCCACAATTCATCCTATAATGCACCCTACTTGTCCAATTTGTCTAATGTCACCTTATTCATAAATATTAGACACCATACTTTACAATTTTATGACCCACATCACCCCATTAACAATTTATCATGACCCTTGCAAAGTGACTAGACCATAAAATTCCAAATCTAATTATTTTTCTCTCAAATGGTTAAAAACCAAAATTTGAAGACATTAAATTAACCAAGTCCCTATACATAAGATATGAGCCCAAGACATGTTTCTTAATTATAAAATCCTTAATTCTATCCCCAATCGCTACTTGCATTCAACAACCCATCCCTTATGTGCCTAATTCTTAACATTTGTCCCACATTACTCCTACAGGAAAAATATTACTTTTGTATAGCCTATATCATGGTTTAGTACCCCTACATATATTATGATCCTAAAAAACACTATTTAAAGGTTACATATTTCCTATAGTAAACCATCACTTAGGCAAGATGACCCAAAATCCTTGTTACACTCTATATATCAAATAAACATTAAAATGCATATTCCTCTTGCAAGGTAAATACTCCTAAATGTTATTTTATCATGATTTAAGTCCCTATTATATATTTCATATTATCAATATTATTGTTATATGTTTAATCTTATATTAGTATATCATAATATTAATGTATGCATGCACATGCTTTTTTTATTTCAAAATTTATGGTCGGTTGTACTTAAGTAATTTATACAAAATAAAAAATAAAAAATAAAAAAGTCTAGCATGGAAATTAAAATGCATGTCTTATGCCTAATAATGCCAAGCTTATTGAAAATAAATAATTCTTTTAGAGAACATGAACGATTAATTTCATACAAAATATATGTGTTGTTTAAAGGATACCAACTTTGTCCATTTGTTCAATGGAATGAGTTAGAAGGATGACATCATTTGCAAATAAAATGATGAAAATAATAACATCTAAAAGTAATGCAAGCTTCTTTTAGCTGTAAATTCAACTTTCCAATTTGTGTTAGTCAAGTAAATACTTTGAGACACCATCCCAACTTTCACTTTATCCTTCTAACATTTTGCATAGAGTAAAATAAACATAAATAATCACATTTAGAAAGTTGGAAAGACACGGTTAGAAATATGTCAGCGAAGGAAAATAAGTCTAGAGACAAAGTCAATAAAGTATTACTAAAATCTCTGCATACTCATTCTCAATTTCTCTATAATTTTTATGAGAGTTGGGTTATGATTTGTGGTTCGCTAATTCCATTTAAACTTAACCTCGTCCTTTGCGAAAAATAACTCTCCTAAATTTGAACTATTTATTAAACATTTTTGATAGAAGTAAACATCTTCGATATAACATATAATGCTCCTATAATTTAGGATGTTATTGGCAGCCTTTTGTTTTGAAATGGGATAAGAAATGTTTTGTTTTGAAAAGGGATAAGAAATGTTGGAATTAATTATGAGAAGTATAGTAAAATTAAAATATAAGAGAAAAATGACACTTATTATGGGGTGAATAGAAATGGAAATTTGATGTGGGATATCATATCGAGATGAGAATATTCATTACAAACATGAGAATCAAAGATAGTATAAGTAATATACTTAAGTGATAAGTTATTCCAAAACACATTAAGAAGAATTTAGTTATTAATAAGATTATTTTTATCTATGAAAAAATGGATTTGTTCTTTTTTTACTAAGAACCTAACAATAAACCTTAACTTTTCTGATCTCTACAACTTTTTAAGGGTGCAAAAGTATGGTAGAGTAGATACCTACAAAGGTTTCGACAATCATCACTATACCAAGAATTATGGGGATAAATTCCATGAGTGGACAAGATGAGGACATGTTATTAGTAGTTTTATTCATATTTATTTGGGAAAGATAAAAGTTCTCTTAATAGGTTTTGAAATTTATTATAGTTTGCAAGATATAGATTGACATTTAGATTAATAAAACTCACCCAACTTAAGGTTAAAATAATATGATGGTAGGATACATGAATGTTTGGGACGAGAAACAACTCAAAGCATGTAAGGGAGTTTGAGTTTGAAGAAAATATGAATGATCAAATGAGGGAGGATAAATGAGACCACCAAGCCTTAGAAATTATGAATAGAATGGTGATGAGTAAACAGGTTGGATCCAATTACAAGGAAAGGTGTTTTTCAACATCGACCAACATTCAATTATTGAGTCCCCGTGCAAATATATGTTGTTTAAATCCAAACCCCTTGTCTCCTTAAAGAAAACCATTTTAAACTCCAAAAGAAAGAGGTATTTCTTGTGAAGGTGTATCTAGTTGGAGTTATACACTAGCCATGGTGGTTGATCATACACATTATAGATCTCTCTACGCAAATCTTGTAGTGTTCATCCTCGTGTCCAACTTGTGCATCCTTGCATGCAGATGTTGATATGCCATATCTCAATGAGTGGCATTGCTAATGGTTCCTATGTTCTATTAAGTGTGATTGTTACTATGCTCTATTAGGCATGGTTGTTGAGCCTAGTGTAGAGCCCTTTAATGGCTTAAATCAATAATTCAAAGACATTGTGTCTCCTTGTGTTGTTGCACATACATTGCATTTAGATGGTCACTTCAAAGTTGAAAATGCAACTTCATTTCCATTTGTCTCCTTCTATGAGGAATCTCTACGCCAAGCAATATTCTTAAAATCTCATGTTTGTTTTTCATTTTGGTGGTTTTGTGGCATTTATCAAATCTTCACAAGTAGATCTTCCATGCTTGGGATCCCTATCTTTGTGATGAAGCTCTTATGAATCCTTGTGCATATTCGTCTTTGCTTATAGAATTGAGCTATGTTGAGGACAAATATTGAATTCTCCATTGCAACCCATGGTTTTGATGTGATCATCTAAACCTATGGATGAAGTAGTGGTTTATTTTCTTTGATCCCTCCTTTAAATCATCAGCTTTAACCCCCAAGTGGATATGTCTCCCCCATATTTCCTTTCATCTAAATCTTTATAGCCCTCCATTGAAAATTCTATGGAGAATTTTCATTCTACTCAGTGGAGCATAGTAAGAAAATTAGAACCTACGTCAAGTTGTGTGTAGTGGTGGATTTTTATAATGACCTACTTAAGAACATCTCAATTGAAGCAGAAAACAAGGTTGACAAGAAAAGGTTCACTTATTAGTAAGTAGTCTTCATATGCAAAGCATGCTTTGAGTATGGTCACTTAGTTGTTTCATGTCTAAAGAAAAAATGGACTCATGAATGTCCTCCAATCCTCTTGGATGAAATATTATTAACAAAAAAATGTAAATTTACTTGGTGGAAGAGCACAAAATTGCACTACCACTTAACATAAGTGTCATCTTCCTTCACAATTTAAAAAAGTAGAAAAGATGCAAAAGGCCTCACAATAATCCTACCAAAAAAGTTGCTAATATTAATCAAGTCAAGGTAGATCCCCTTCCTATTGTTCCTTTCCACTTTGTATTGTTCCTTTTGGAAAAGAAGAACAAACAAAAAAAATTAAGTCAAGAAAATGAAACTACAATAGAATATAAAAAATCTTACTATTTAAAAACTAGAAATATAATTGTGAAAAAGGGAAATCCAACCCTTTCAATACATAACTACATAACTGATTTCAAACTTTCTAAAAATTTAAAATTCTATCAAATTTATTAATCCAGTTATTTCCTTCGTATTTTTATCTATACAATGTGCACCAATCACAGTCATAGTATTAAAAATGTGATCCTTTCTTTCACTTTATTAGAAAGGAAAATTTATTATTATTTAAAAAAAAATCATCCACAGCAAGAAAACCTGCACCAACCTAACAAAAACAAGTGAAACCAAAAGATTGGTAGGGAATTTTAAAATCCCTTTGTCCTTAAAAAAATTGATTAGATACTCAGAACAATGCCTACCAAACCAATGAGAGAAATGCAAGTTCAAATCATAATGATGATGGCCAAACAAACTCAAAAAAATATAAATATAAATGACACATAATATTACATCGTTCAATGAAGTTTCATGTACACGCTATCTCTGGACAGGTTCCATTGCAATAAGTGCTCTTAGTATTATATATATATTAGGAGTCTAATCTTAAATCAAATAACATTTTAATATGTCTTAAATATATATATTTTTGACAGAGAATAGTGCAGTTTGTTTGAAGTTATATCATTGAGATATATACCACTTGTAACTGGCATGAATTGCAATTTAAAATGATGATGATGTTATATTTAAATATTGGGATGTACATCACAGCGTTGCTGTGCATTCCACTGAGAAGATTTAACAAATGAGAAAAATGTTATAAAAATATAAATATCCATTACCTTACAGTCAACGAGGTAGACATTAGCACTACCCTGCATTATCCTGCATTCATTGGATTTAGGCAGCTGTGGTCCTTAGTGGAATTAAAAGCAAACCTTTTTATTATGCAGAAAAGCCTACAGAAAAAAGTAGGTGCAACTATCCTAAAACGTTAAATTAATAACAATTATTTGTCATTGACCCGCTGCCATGACCTGCTAATCTTCATTATATACTACGACCCTTTCTTCACTCCTTCATTATATACTACGACCCTTTCTTCACTCCTGTTCTAAATCGCAGATCTCCAAGGCATGGAAGGTTCTGGTTCTTGATGTTTGGCAGAGGTAACACAATGTTCTTGATGTTTGGCAGAGGTAACACAATGGGGAGCTTCCTTCATTTCAATAGAAAGGCAACAAGGAGAATGAGCAGATGCCGCCTCATGTGTCTGACTATTCTGTCTCTTCTCGGCTTAAACAGACAGATTAGCTAAATGCTTGATGCGGGACCTGCTGTTCTTCTTGTTCTTGTCATCCTTTGGACTGAAGGGAGCTCCTCTTTCTCCCACATATCTGATCACAGTTCCTAGATTTTTTTCAGTTTGTTTCTCTGATTAAAGGATACATCTTTCTGTTTATGGAATGTTAAACACTCTGATTTTTTCTGTTTGTTTTGCTGATCAAAAGATACATGTTAATGGAATGTTAAATGTTGAAAATATCGTGTGGGGAATATATGGAGAGGATTTGGAAAGAAATTTGACAATAACAAACTTAGACCTGAAGAGTTATGAAAATATTGGACAAATCAACTACAGGGAAAACTCTGGAGAAATCTGAGATATGTCACTGTGAAATTTCAGTTTGTTTTTATGATCAAATTGTACCTGCTTATGTTTATGGAATGTTAAAAACTGTGAATATTTTCTCAGTTTGTTTTGCTGATCAAAAGATACATGTCAATGCTTATGGAATGTTAAGCACTCTGATTTTTTTCAGTTTGTTTCGCTGATGAAAAGATAAATATTAATGTTTATGGAATGTTAAACACTAATTTTTTCAGTTTGTTTTGCTGCTCAAAATATACATGTTTATGTTTATGGAATGTTAAACACTGTAATTTTTTCAGTTTGTTTTGCTTTGCTGATCAAAAGACAAATTTTAACTCTGGTTTTTCAAAACAATCAAAAGATACATGTTTATGTTTATGGAGTGTTAAGTTTGTTTGATAGGAGTGGCTGGTTTCACAGCTAATTACTGAATCATTCCTTTGCTATTTGTATGTAATTGTCTTCATGAGATAAATGTTTTGTTGGATTTATTGTTTTCTAGCTCTGAATGGTCTGTTAGATAACCATGGCCAGATTAGTGGTGATGAATACCATTGTTAAGGAGGAGGGATGTTCGATCCGCAGCAGTCCACTTTGTGATTTGTACAATGGGTATATCGCTACACTTTGTAAGTCAATTTTGCTTTGGTCTAGATTTTAGATGTTCAGTATTCCATTTTTTAAGAGAACCATTTATATGGTAAAAACAAAGAGATTATATATATATATTACATGGCAATATACATATTTCTTTGTTTAAATTATTAAGAAAAAACATTTTGTATACTAGTTTTTTATTCATATAAAATTCATAGTCTCTTAAAATGTATATGTTGTTGTGGGTCATGTTTCTTAACCATTAAAAATAAAACATTTTTTATAATAGTTTTTTATCTATAAATTTTATTATGTTGTTGTGGGTCATATATAGGATTTTTTTTTTTAAAATTTATATATTGTTGTGGGTCATATTTCTTAAGTAATATATGACTTCTTATTATTTATTAAATGAGTTGTAAACTTTTCAAAAACAACAAAGTCAAAATTCATTATCTTTTATACATTTTCTATTATTTTATTTATTAAAAAATTTATTTATTAAATATTATTCCTTCCAATCAATTTACAAAATTGTTCTTAAAGCAATTTTTGTGATACAATTCTGTTTATAATATTGTTTATATGAATCAAACTCATTCATATATATATATGAATTGTAAACTTTTCAAATACTGCAAAACCAAAGTGAACACTTTACACTATGCAGTTTTCTATTTATTTTATTCCTTATAGTTTAGACTTTCCTAGGGCAATTTTCTCATTTCTCAAATGTAAATGTGATTATCCAATTCTGTCTACGTTCTTGTTTGTATATATCAAACTCCTATATGAAAACTTTTAAATCTTATATTGAAAAGGATTTTTGGTCAATGCTCGGTAAATTTAAGGATGCTAAATGATTATTATCAAAACATAGTGTTTCTTATATACGCAGGAAAAAGTGAAGTTGTCACTAGGTTATGTAAAAATAAGAATGAATGCCATAGAGTTTTGTCTTCTTCTAGACTAATGAATACATTGAAAATGTTGAATTTGTAATTTAATAAAAAAAAACTAACATTTTTTACTTTAATCTAAGTAAAATGAGTTTAAAATTATAAAATAATTAAATTTATAAAATCTTTATTCTTGTTCTTTATTACCTCACTCATATAAAATATATTTCTCTCTCCAATTTAATCTGTTCCAAAGACATAATGTTCCAATTAAATGCAACTATATTAAAGGAGGAGAGGAAATCTATTTTTTATACAACTAATCACGTCTTCCCGGTTTAAGTGGGCACCTTTATTTGTTGTGTGAAGTGGTCCCTTTTATTTCTTTCAACCTTTTTTTAAATGCATTCTAATTGTGAAGAGTTTGCTACATGGATTCTACACAAGTCTTGTTTATTTTACTTAAATTTTGATATAATTTTAAGTGTATCTTTAAGTGTATTTGATTATGAAATATATAATATTATTTTTAATATTTTAAAAAATGTAAGTTTGTTTGTTTCATTTTTTTTAATTGAATATGAATAATTGTATATATAAAAGAATGTGAGGTAAAAATGGTTTATAAAGTTTCTCTGAAAAAAAAAATGGTTTATAAAGTTTCTGTGAAAAAAAAAAATGGTTTATAAAGTATTATTTATATAAAAAACTTTTTCAATATAAAAACTAGTTTTTAAGTGTAAGTTTTAGGGTTGATGTCATAGCATCATTCCTTACAATTTATTTGGTGTCATGCTTTTTAGGTTGACGATAATATGTGTCATCACTTTCATTTGGAGTAAGTCAAGTGAAAGTATTAATAATTTTTCATTTTGCATGGGAGATGAGTCATTATCTTCGTTCATGAATCATGACTCTCTCTTGCCTTTCTTTGATAGTGCAACCCACATGATGCTTAGGTCAATCTATTGGAAGTGTTATATTCTTTGCATGTAAATCGATTAGCAAAGTTGGTAGTCGGCTTGTATAAGTCAACTGGATTCGGACTCGACAAATGGTGGAAGTCTAGTTAGCCAATCGATCATAGTAGTTGTTTGGTTGAAGACAAATGACTGGTTGACGGAACAACCAACGCTCAATGGGAGATCGACCAAAGTTGACCTACTCAAGTCGACTGTAACATAATAGTTGAAAGTGGTTAGGAAGTTATGGATTGTTATTAATGAATAGTTGGTTTTATTACATCTATACATTAGATGTAATGGGTATGCATTGTAAGGCTGAATTAGTGTGTAACATGATCATGTAATGAAGTGTGACTTGTGTTCTAGTAATTCACAGTTGTAAACACTTGTTTTGAGTGTTTGATTAATATATGAGTGAAAGCTCATTGGTTTGCTAGTTTTCCCCAGGAGAGGGGTTTGCAGAGTAACTTATGTATAATGTATTAATGTGTTGTGTTCCATTCTCTTATGTTTAATGTGCTTAACTATATGAATCAATTTGCAAACCTTTTGTAATCAGTATTAGAACCAATAGTTGGTATCAGATATGTTTTTGGCTGTAGGGAGACACCTTTTTTGTTGATGGTTTGGCTTTGTCGTGGATATGGGGAATACCTATTACAGTGGGAGATTTATGGAAATGTTGATTAGTTGTTAGAATGAATAACAAATCGAGGATAGAAATTGAAAAGTTTAATGGGAAACATTTTAAGCTTTGGAAGCTTAAAATGGAGGATCACCTTGTAGATCGAGAACAATGGGTTGCATTCAACCCAGCAACGACTCCCACTAGAGTTTTAAAGGAATACTGGAAAAAGATCAACATAAAGGAAAGGAGTACAAACTAACTTTGTTTAGGAGAATATATATTGTTGAGCAGAAGAAGACACTACAAAGAAGCTATTGGAAAAGTTGGGAAATTTGTGTCGGCTGATATTTCTAGTTAAGAACTTGTTTCTTCGGAAGAAGCTATATCTTATGAGAATGGGTGAAGGTGACTCGGTTACAGAGCACCTGGATGCATTCAACACTATTATATGTCATTTTTTGTTTGTGGATATTAAAATCACCGAGGAGGAAAATGTATTAGATTGTTTTGTTCTTTGCCAGATTCCTAGAATAGCGTAGTCGTGGCTATTGGAAACAATAATACCACATTGAATATCGATGATGTGGTCACATCTATGTTGTAAGAAGATATGAGATGAAAGAACATGGAAGGTACAACCCATGATTCCTTGATGGTACAAGGTTGACCGGTAGACAGAGGAAAAGGAAAAATGTCTGGTAGAAGATCAAAGTCGAGAGGTAGATTTAAGACCAAATTCCCTGGTGCAAAGATGAAAACATGTTGGCAATGCAGAAAAGTCAAGAAATTTAGATGAAACTGCAAGTTGAGAAAGGAAAAGGATCTAAAGAAGTTCATTTGACCGATAATAAGTCTTCACAAGAAGAGAAAATTGAAGATTATTTGGCGTACACAAGTTCACATTGAGATAATGAATCTTGGTTAATTGAATCTAGTGCATCATATCATATGGCACCTCATAGAGAGCGGCTCTATGGGTATGAGAAGGTCGATGGTGGTGATGTCCTACTGGGAGATGATTCACCAACTGAGATAGTTGGATGAGAAAAATTTCAACTAATATTGACAGATCAAACAATAGGAACTCTTCTAGGAGTACTACATATCCCATGTTTGGCTCAAAACTCAATCTCGGTAAGTTAGGTGGGAATGCAGGTGTGAGGTCTATATTTGAGAAATATAGGTGTAAGATGGTGTGAGAAGCGATGGTACTAATGAGAGGAGTCTATATTGGAACATTATACAAGTTATTGGGAAGAAAAAACATTAACGAAAGTGATAAAGTAATATGTCCTGAGTCTGATAGGATATCTTCTTGTGTAGCCAACTCAACCATGTTGTGGCATCAATGGATGGGAAATATAGGTGATAAAGGTATTCATGCTATGCTCAGTAATGGTATGGTTGATGGTCTCCCTAATTGCTCTAAAGAAGTCGAATTCTGTGAACATTGTATTTATGGTAAACATAGTCATGTAAGGTTCTCATCTAGTGCTAGTAGGAATAAGGAAATATTGGAGTTAATACATAGTGATGTGTTTGGACTTGTGTCAATCACTTCACTAGGAGGATCTTAGTATTACGTTTATTTCATAGATGATTTCTCAAGAATGACATGGATGTAATTTCTAAGGAAGAAATATGAGTTTTTTGGAAAGTTTCAAGAGTTCAAATCTCTTATAGAGAATCAGATTGGTAAAAAGATCATAATGCTGAGAACTGATAATGGAGGAGTTATATGAAGAGGCGTTCAACCAATTATGTAGATAACATGGTATATCTCAAAAAAACACAACTGCATACACATATCAATAAATGAAGTTGTTGAAATAATGAATATAACATTGATGGAGAAAGTAAGGACCACGCTCAATAGTGCAAGAGTTGCACAATAATTCTAGGTAGAGGCAGTCGAAACAACGTGTTACCTAGTGAATAGGTCACCGTCAAGGTATTTTGTCAACAGGACTCCATATGAAGCATGGAGTGACAAAAGTACCTCTCTTACACATCATATTTTATTTGGGTGTGATGCCTTTGTGCATATCCCAAAGGAAAAAAAGAACCAAACTCAAAAGCACATCAAAGAAATGCATCTTCCTCACATACAAGGATGGAGTGAATGGGGTATAAAATATGGAACCGAGTCATGAGGAATGAAATCTGTAGTAGAGATTTGATAGTCAGAGAAATCAGAGGCACTTCTAAGGATGAAGAAGTTAAAAGAGAAAAACCAAAAAATCAATAGTTTGAAATGAATGACAAAAGTATAGATTTAGGTGAGTTGACCAAATTTGACGAAGAGGTGAGGACTATAGACTCTAGATACAAGGAGGTTTAGTCGAGCAAGGAAACAACCAGAAAGGTAGAGTCCACCTGAATTTCTCTCTTCTTTTGCGTTATGTACCATAGAATACGATCCCATGTCACACTAAAACAAATCCCTATGGTTAGCTTCCTTTTCATCTCCCTTTTTTGCTTCCACCAACTCTTTTAATGTATTTTTCTCCACATTTTTGAAAAAGTTAGCGCTATTTATCGAGATGGTGCTATTTTTGCCATTTTTGCACCGTCAATACAAGTTGGCGCTAACTAGTGCCATATTTAGTGCCTAATTTAGAACCTAATTTAACGCTTGCTTTAACACCTACTGTAGTGCCTAGTTTACCGCAAAATTTAAAACCAAATGTAGCATTGAATTAACTGCCACATTTAACACCCAAATTAACACCTATTGTGCATAAATAGTATTTTTTTTAGGTGTTGGGGGTTAAGTGGATAGGGGATTTGGCGAGATGGATTTAGGGATTCGGGGTGCAGGGATTCAAGGTTGAGGGATTAGGGGTTAGGTTTTAAGGGATTAAAGGTCAAGAGCTAAGGGAGTTGGGGCTTAGGGGTTAGGTAGTTTAATTTTTAACGGCTTAGGGATTATAGGTTAAGGGATTAATGTTTAAGTGTTTAGGGTATAGGGGTTTATGGATTAAGAGATTAGGGATTAGGTATTTAGGGTTTAAAGGTCAATGGATTAGGGGTTGGGGGATTTAAGGATTTCGTGTTAAGGAATTAGAGATTAAGAGTTTAGGGATTAAGGGTTCATGTATTAGGGATTAAGGGTTTAGGGGTCAATGTCTAAGGGGTTAGGGGATTTAGCGCTTAAGGGTTCGGGGATTAGGGATGAAATCTATGTGTAAATGGATTAGGGGTTAGGGGATTTAGAGATTTTTTGTTAAGGGATTAGGGATTACCGTTTTAGGGCTTAAGGGTTCAAGGATTAGGGATTAAGGCTTATAGGATTAAAGGTCAAGAGATTAGGAATTAGGGGCTAGTGGGTTGTAAAGGGTAACAACATAGCTATTATGGGTTGATGGCATTTCCTTTTTAAATTTATAATTGTTTTCTTGTTATACAGTATATTTTGCAACATGTGATGTAATTTTTTATATTTTGTTTTAATTTAGATTAATTTTGGATTATTATATATGTTAATTTAAAACATATTTTTAATATTGAATATTCATGTTTTGATATAAAATAGGAAACTAAAATTGAGCTTTAAATTATTATATTTGCGCTTAAATGTTTTTTTTTTCTTTTTTTTATTGTTTTTTTATAGGTCTTAATAAAACATACTATAAAATTATGTTCAACATAAAAATGGAAACAATATAAAAATAATGAAGTTAAAAAAGTTTCTTATTCAAATCACTATGAGATAAGTGCATTAATATTTTATTAACTTTTGTGTCTTCATGAAGATGTTGATAAAAAATGAATGGAAGAAGCATACGAAATTGAAAATCAGGGTTAGGTAGTTAAATGGTTAATTGCTTAGGGATTATATCGAGTCAAGGGATTAATGACATCCATCGACCTTCCACAGTGAGCAGTATATGGGGACAATGTTGAAATTATTCAAATGGTACTTGTATGCATCAAAATTTGACATGGTTAGATTGTGCAATTCTGGAACACAATAGATCATTGAGCTTGAGAAAATATCACAATGAAAGAATTATGAAGAAAGATGAATTACACTAAAAATTGTAGTGAATTGAGAAGTAAAATTAACCATGCATTGAAACTCAGATGTGTATAGAAATACGTGCCATAATTCATTAATAAGTATATTCAAAGAATATGTTACAATAGGGGAAATTTGAATACCCTGAGAGAATTCAAATCCTAGTATGTTTAGCCTAGGAAATATCACCACTGCAGTGCTCTAAGGCTACCAAAACTCAACTAAGACTCAGTGACTTGAAGCTATTGTTATTTACCTGACCATGCAAGGCGCATTAGTGATTTTTTCATGAAAAATATCATGCGATCACAATAGAGAGGGCACATTAGATCACAACCAATGGCAATAAGAGCACAAACCCCCCACTAGAGTCACGACCTCATGTGAACTGAACTAGATCACTGGGTTAGCTCCTAAAATGTAGGGAATTGACTTTGGATGTCCTAAAATCATGCATGCATGGCGTATCAAGTGGATAATGAGGCCTAGATTCCATCTGCACACCACTAGGGGTATAATGACATAATCTAGTACAAGGAAAAGACTAATAACACTAAGGTGGACAAGGTTGGAGTATGAATTATCCTAACACCCCCCATTATTCCAAACTTAGATAGTCCTGGGACCTCGTTACTGAGACCAAAGGTCACACATACAATCAAGTAATAAAAGAAATAAAAAAATGATGAAACTAAGGAAATGGGGAAAACCCCATGGGAACAAACCACCCCCTAAAAAATGAACAACAGGGAACTCAAACAAATTTTACACCAAGTAGAGATCTGAGATAGGAAAATCTCTTTTGAGTGAAAATATTTGTGAAAATGTCTACAATCATTTCCTTTGTAGGACAATAATGCAGTGAGATGGTCCTATTGTGCCTAGTTCCCTGATGTAGTGCATGTTAACCTCAATACGTTTGGTCCTTTGCTTCTCAATTGAATCACTAGAGATCCTTATGTCACTTTGATTATCATAGAATTTTTTTACTGAAGGAGAAGTGTGAATTCCAAACTATGTCAATATCCCATGTAACCAAACTTCCTAGACATCTGCATTCACATCCCCATTGTACTATGCTTCTGCTTAAGAGAGTGCGAGTGTTGCTTGCTTCTTGCTTTACCAACAAATTGGTCATGATCCCAACATGAAAATATATCATAAAGTAGATTTCCTGTCAGTTTTGTCTCCATTCTAGTCCAAGTTAGTAAAACCAACCAGATCTAACTAAGCACCAAAAGGATAATGACTACCAAACTCTCTCGCACCCTGCACATAGTGCAAGATCCTCTTTGCTACTTTCCAATGCAACTCATATGGATCCTTCGTTTACCTAGCCACAACACCAACATTATATGATATATCTGGTCTCGAATGTGTCAAGTACAACAAGATACCAATCAGCTGTCTGTACAAAGTGCTATCAACCAAAGGAGTAGAACCACCTTCTTCCAATCTGATGCCAGATAGGAAGGGAAAAATTGTAGCTTTTCAATGAGTCACATGGAAATTTTTGAGCAATTTAGATGCATACCTATAGTGTGAAATCATGATCCATGAATCATTTTGAGTTACTTCGAGGCCAATAAACTGTTTCAGCAGCTCTAGATCTGTCATGGAGAAGGATCTACTCAAAGAATACTTGATGTTATTCAACCCAGTAGATGAACCACCATTGATGAAAAATTCATCCACATACAAAAAAATCAATAGTAGGAAATCTCCCTTCTGCTGCATGTATCCATTGCAGTTATATTTTCATCTCTCGAACTTCTGTGACATTAAGAAAGAATCCATCTCAGAATACCATGACATTGGGTCTTGCTTGAACCCATACAATGATCTACTTATTATGCATACCAAGGATGGATAATCAATTTATCCCTCGGGATTTTTCATATAGATCTCTTCTTCCAAATTACCATGCAGGAATGCACTCTTTACATCCATGTGATATACTTCCCATAGATTCGAAGCTGCAATGGCCAAAATAAGTCTTACTAAATCCATTATTACTACAAGAGTGAATGTCTCATTGTAGTCCAAACCTTGAAATTGCGAGTACCCATTTGCAACCAACCGAGATTTGTACTTGGTTGTAGATACATCAAAAGCAAATTTTGTTTTCTAGATCCATTTTCACTGAACTATCTTTCTCCCTTGGGGAAGAGAGACAAGATCCCATGTCTCAATGTTCTCTAGTGACTCATATTCTTCATCCATGGAAGCCTTCCATCTCGGATCATGACAAGCCTCTTTGAAGGACTGTGGATCAGACCCCACCATCATATAGCACCTCTTAGCAAGAAGTGGATCTGTATGACAGTGCAATATTTGCATCTTGGTACTAAGATCTAGTTCTTCTATGGTCATATGGATCTCTAGCTATGTTCCCAGCATCCTTAAGGACATTTTGAGCCCATTAAGGCTTTGGATTGGGAATAGCTGTTGGATCTAGATCTGCTTGATATTCATACTCAATATAAATATCTGATTTATCTTAGTCCTCATCTTTGTAATATGAATATGGATCATCTGAAAAAACATCATTAGGAGAAAATGGAGTAGGATAATCTATTATAACTTGTTCTTCAACTGGCTGTAGATGTTGCAATGGATCTTCATCAAACTTGAAACTTCTTTCAATGAAGCATATTTTGGTTACAATCTCCATTAGCTTGTAAGATTTTGCATATTTTTCATATCCCAACAGAATGCATTCACTACTTTGGGGTTGAAGACCTTTCTTTTGTCACAAGATATTCTAGCCCATTCCTTGGATCCATAAACCCTCAGATGAGAGACATCAAGTTTCTTTCCCTTCAGTGCTTCAAATGGAGTGACCCCATCCACATATTTGTGGGGTACCCTATTCAGAATCTATGTGGCAAAATTCACTACGTCTTCCTAGAGATATGATGGAAGATCCCTTGCTTCAAGAAAACAGGTAGGAATTCGAGATCGACGATGTGGTCACATCTATGTTGTCAGAATATATGAGACAAAAGAACATTGAAGGTACAACCCATGATGACTTGATGGTATAAGGTTGACCGGTAAAAAAAGGAAATGGAAAAATATCCAGTAGAATATCAAAGTCGAGAGGTAGATTTAAGACAAAACTCCCTGGTCCAAAGATGAAAACATGTTGGAGATGCATAAAAGTCAGGAATTATAGATGAAACTGCAAGTTGAAAAAGGAAAATGGTCTAAATAAGGTCATTTGACCAATAATAAGTCTCCACAAGAAGATAAAGTTGAAGTGTATTTGGCCTCCACAAGTGTACATTCAGACTGTGACTCTTGGTTATTTACTCCGGTGCATCATATTGTATGACACCTCATAGAGAGTGGATCCGTGAGTATGCAGAGATCGATGGTGGTGATCTCCTACTGGGAGATGATTCACCAACCAAGACAGTTGGATGAGAAAAATTTCAACTAAGACTGAAAGATCAAACAATTGGAACACTTATAGGAGTACTACATATCCCAAGTTTGGCTCAAAACTCAATCTTGGTAAGTAAGGTGGGAATGCAAGTGTTTAGTCTATATTTGAAAAATATAGGTGTAAGATGGTGTGAGGAGTGATGGTACTGATGAGAGGAGTCTGTATTGGAAAATTTTACAAGTTATTGGCAAGAACACACATTGATGAAAGTGATAATGTGGTATGTCCTAAGTCTAACGGGATAACTTTTTGTCTAGCCAACTCAACCATGTTGTGGCACCAATGGATGGTACATATAGGTGAGAAAGGTATTCCTTCCATGCTCAATAATGGTATGGTTGATGGTCTCCCTAATTGCTTTAAAGAATTCAAATTCCATGAACATTGTATTTATGGTAAAAATAGCCATGTAAGGCTCTCATCTGGTGCTAATCAGACTAAGGAAATATTACGGTTAATACATAGTGATGTGTTTGGACTTGTTTCAATCACTTTGCTAGGAGGATCTTAGTATTACATTTCTTTCATAGATGATTTCTCAATAATGACATGGCTGTATTTTCTAAGGAAGAAATACGAGGTTTTTGGAAAGTTTCAAGAGTTCAAATCTCTTATGGAGAATAAGATTTGTAAAACGATCATGGTGTTGAGAACTGACAATGGAGGAGAGTTATATGAAAATGTATTCATCCAATTATGTAGATAGCATAGTATATCTCGAAAAAACATAGCTCCCTACACATATCAATAAATGAAGTTGTTGAAAGAATGAATATAACAATGATGTAGAAAGTAAGGGCCTGACTCAGTGGTGCAAGAGTTGCACAATAATTCTGGGCAGAGGCAGTCGACACAACGTGTTACCTGGTGAGTAGGTCACTGTTAAGGGATATGCTCAACAAGATTCCATATGAGGCATGGAATGATAAAATTACATCTCTTACATATCTCAGTTTATTTGGGTGTGATATCTTTGTGCATATCCCAAGGGAGAAAAGAACCAAACTCGACAACGCATGAAAGAAATGCATCTTCATCGGGTACAAGGATGGAGTGAAAGGGGTATAAGCTATGGAGCCCAGTCATGTGGAAGGAAAATTACAATAGATATGTGATATTTAGAGAAGTCAAGGGAACTTCCAAGGATGAATAGGTCAACAGAGAAAAACAAAAAAAGAAAGAGTTTGAAATGAATGATAAAAGTCTATATTTAGGTGAGTTGAATGAATCCGATGAAGAGGTGGGAGTACAAACTCTAGATGTGAGGAGGTTTGGTCGAGCAAGACAATAACCACAGAGGCATAGAGCACCTGAATTTCACTCTTTTTTTCCATTATCTAACATAGAAGATGATCCCATTTCAAACTACAACAAATCCCTATGACTAGCTTCCTTTTAAGTTCCCTTTCTTGCTTCCACCAACATTTTTAATGTATTTTTCTCCACATTTTTTAAAACGTCAGCGCTATTTATCGAGATGGTATTATTTTTGTCATTTTTTGTGCTGATCAAAATACATTGGTGCTAACCAGTGCCGTTTTAGTGCCCAATTTAGAACCTAAGTTAGTGTCACGTCCCAGGTAACCTTGGTGCCCTTCAAAGGCAATGGAAGACAACTTGATACATTTTTTTTTCAACAATTCTCTCCATTTTTACATGCAAGAAAAATGGCCTGCAATCCGCAATCCACAATATACATTGCCGCAATACGAAGTCGGAATTCATAAGGTCCGAACGCTCAAATCACAGTGTCGAAAAAAATACGATCCTGACTTTCGCATTCTGTAGTGCGAGAGTTAGAAATGCGAAGCATCAAAATGCCCAGTGCTACAGAAATGCGCTCCTGACTTATGCATTTTGCTGTGTGTGATTCAAAAATGCAGAGCGCCACAATGCTCGGCACTGCAGAAATCTTCCCTTGACATCCGCATTACGTAGTGCGAGAGTCGGAAATGCAGAGCACCAAAATGCATGGCACTGTAGAAATGCACCCTTGAGTTTCGCATTTCATAGTGTGGGAGTCATAAATGTAGAGCTCCACGATTACCAGCATTAAATAAATGCACTCCCAACTTCTGCATTCCAAAATGCGGATGTGGAAAGTTGGGAGCTGGCCTTGCTCTGTTACATCCAACTTCCCAGCCCGATAAATTCTTCATCCTTAGACCGAATTGGACAAGTCTTGTACCGTTGGAAAGCTCTTGGAGAGATATATACACTAGTATAATACCTTACTACATCTAAGGACTTTGAATTTTTCATTTTCTCAAATGAATCATATCTCAAACTCCCTTATTGATTCTTTACCCTTCTACAAGGAGCTCTGCTTGCCCTCTTCCATGGATTCTCTTTTTACCTGACCCACAGCAGATCATGAAACACAACAAGGGGTATCTAATTCTTTCCCCATGTCCATGTGATTCCATGCATTCCATATAAAAGTGTATGTAATACATACAAAACATATATAATTAAACTAAACCTAATCAATGAATCTGCAGCATGCAAGGTTAACGACACATTAAGCTCAAGAAAATGGTGAAACAATCAAACTTGCCCTTGCCTCATACTCTAGATCATACATAATCTTCCTACTGATCATTTTCATGTAATCATTCATTCAAATAACTTGAATATAACAAGTAGACATCACATAGGGAATTATAATCATTTAACACCACAAGGAGCACTTATCTGTAAACTGAAGTTGTCCAAGCAACTCGATAAGTGAGAGCAACGTTCCACCCAACCATAGGTCTCTGTAGAGCCTATAATATTTCAGCTAAGAGACCACCCCCAAGTTGGGATGTGTATCCACTAAGGAGGAAGAAATAGGCTCTCTTCAAAGTCAAGGCTTCACACTAATGCTAAGCCAACATGCAGCTGGGTTTATCAAGCATGCACGGGAAAACATGGAGGATGATGCTACGCTAGTGAGCTCAACCAATGAGCTACATGCATCTCAAGCCATCCTGAAGTCATGGAACCCACAATACCTACTTGGTTTTGCTGCAACATCCCTCCGCAAATTTTTTTGATAAATGTTAGGGCCCCTCCTTTTATTGTTTGCCGTGAAGCTTGCTCTTGTCCAAGTCCTAGTTACTCCTCTGATTCAGACTTTTATGAGGCTTTATTTCTTTCCTTTTTCCTTGAGGATTTTTGTCTAAGGCATTTCTGTTAGGATATTTAGACACTTAGGAGTTAGTTAAGATCAACTTATGTAATATATCCGTTAGGGATAGTGTGTTTCTTTAGTATGCATTAGTATGCATTTGTAAATACTTAATCCGACGGTCACGATATGTTTCCGACATAGAGTGATCCGACGGCTCAACTTCTCTTAGATCAAACCTAACCTTGATCCGTGGCTTAACACCCGATTGGTCCATGATCTCTATTTAAAGAGCATGGAGGGTCATTGTTTAGTTGATCGATTATGAGAAGCTCATTTGTAACTTTCTTTCTTTGCATAATAAATTGTCCCGTAGAAGCTATTTGGCCGGGGCCGTGGAGTGTTTCCCTCAAGAGGGTTTAAACCACGTCAAAACATCGGTGTGTTGATCTGTGATCTGTTTGTGTGAAGTGGATGCTCTTGGTGTTCGGTCCTTTGGTAGTACCCTGTGTACCCGAACATGGTATCAGAGCTTTTATGAAGTGCCGCTTCCGGTTATGATCTAGATCTTGAACTGCTGTTGCCGAAACTCGAAAGGGTTTCTAGTTCTGGTATTTCTGTGCATTTCTGGGCTGTGGGAGGTGTTCCATTGCGTCCGGAGCGTCGTTTCCATTGGGAAATAGTTTTCGTTTGATCGAAAACGGTTCCCGGTTGCTCCAGAAACGCGTTTTTTCTCAGATCTGAAGGTATAATGTTACAGTGACGCATTTTTTTTATTTCGTTTTTAATAAGAAAAAATCTCATATTTCATTTTTTTTACTGTTAGATTTTTTTTGGTTCGGATTGTTGCTTTCCCGTCTGCGTATGCTCTTTGCCGTGCACCTTGAGCGATCTGGGCAAATCAGAAACAGAAAGGGAAAGGGTTTTTCTTGGCTGCGTATGCTCTTTGCCGTGCACCTTGCGCGATCTCGGCAAATCAGAAACAGAGAGAAAACGTAGACTTTCCGGGCAAGCTAACAAGATCTAACTCCACAAGTGTGGAAAAGTTTTTTTTTTGTTTCGTTTTGTGGTCTGTTTTGCAGGAAAAAGGGCAAGCACGCAAACCGAGCAAGAAGAGTAAAAAAAAAAAAAAAAAAAAAAAGCCCCCTTACTCATTCCCATATTTTACATACCTTTTAATCTAGCTCACTTGGTTCAAAGTTGCTTTATTCCTTAATAGGTCTTGAGTTCAAATCTTAGGAAGTTACTTTTAAAAAGAAAAGTGCATGCAATTTCTATTTTCAAGTTACTTTATTGTAAAAGTGCATCTCACTTAAATAATAAAAATAAAAATACAAGTGAGTCACTTAAGCTTTTTATTTATTGTTGCACTATTTAAAAGTAATATCATTGTAAAAGTGAAATCACTTATTTTACAAAAGTGATTCACTTAAAAGCAACTTTTTTGTAAAGTGTTTGTCAAAAGGTTCATCTTGGGAAGAGGGGGGTTCTTTTTTTTGCTGGACATTCTCTAGCTGCCACGTCACTATTGGGGACATCTTCAACAGTTTCTTTGTTCAAGCATAACTTCATCATACAGAGTCAGTTTTCAGTGCCGTTTTTTTTTAAACCGCCTATTTTTTCGAGATCTTCACATCCAGACTATTGGTTTCTACCTTTACAGCCATTAATTTACAAATATGGCCGCCCATTGTGATATTCTACTTAACAGTTCCAACTATTTCTCATGGAAATCTCGTATGGAGGATGTTCTACGAAGTAGGGGACTTTTCAGAATTACCACAGGGAAAGAAAAAGAACCCACTGATGATGATAAGAAAATAAAATGGGCAAATAGATGTGATGAAGCTCGTGGATTGATTGGGATGTCAATCTCTACTGATTTGCGATTCCACATATCTGGAATTGATGAACCTAACACTGCTTGGGACAAGTTGGAAACTGTGTTTGGTAAACACAATGAGATTCGAGGTCACCAACTCGAAAATGAGTTGATTTCTTTAAATCCAAGTGACTTTTCATGCATTCAAGATTATTTATCTAAGTACAAAACTCTCAAGCTTTTATGTGCAGAATGTAAGATTGAGAGGGAAGACAAACAGTGCATTTATCATATTCTTTCCAAACTTGGACCTGCATATTCTGTTTTTGTATCTACATTTTACTCCATGAAAGCATCATTGAATGCAGCTAGCTATCAAGAGCCTAGTCTTGAATCCTTTTGTGATTCTTTGATTAGGGAACAAGATAAACTCATTCATCTTGGAATAATCAACAATGCAGATACATCTGGGAAAGCCTTATTGTCCCAACAGAAAGAAAAGTCCAAGCCTCCCAAGAAACAAAATTTTCGCAATAATAAGTCAAACAAGGGTCCAAAACCCTCTCAGTCAGCTCCTTCTTTAAAAAATGACAAAGGATCCAAGCCAAAAGGCAAGAAGACTGAGCGGCATTGCAACTATTGCGGGAAAGATAATCATGATGAATCAAAGTGTTTCAAGAAGATGGCAGCCTTGGAAGCAGCAATGAAGAAGCACCACATCAGCCTAGATTCGCCATCAGAATCTACCTCTCATGGACATGCACTTTGTGCTTCTGGTTATTCTTATAATGCATCTTCTTCTTCTACTTCAAATGAATGGCTCATTGATTCTGGAGCATCTTATCATATGGCTAAGGATCAAGCCATCTTTTCTACTATGCATGAATGTAACACCAAACAAATATTTGTTGGTGATGATAGATCTCTAAGTGTTGTAGGAGCTGGAACAGTTCCAGTAGATAATGGTCATTTTAGTGATGTACTATGTGTTCCAAGAATTTCCTGCAATTTGTTATCAGTCTATCAGATCACTCATTCTGGTGAAGGTAAAACTGTGACCTTTACACCTCACCAAGTTGTAATCAAGGATTTTAAAGATCCTCAACAGGTTCTAGCTACCGGAATTGTTGATGATATTACCAGGTTGTACAAGTTTAACAACTTTGGGTCATCACCTTTCCCTTCAGTTTTTGTTGCTCATAGTGATAACTTGAGCAAACTTTGGCATGAGCGATTTGGTCACTTAAATTATCGCTCATTGCAACAACTATGTAAAGAAAATATGGTGACAGGTCTTCCGATGGTATCTTGCAGAGATGGTGTTTGCTCCGGTTGTGTACTCGGAAAACATCATCGGGACAGTTTTGACAAACGTGCCTCTTGGCACGCCTCGGTTCCCTTGGAGCTTGTGCATAGTGACTTATGTGGCCCTCTTCCATCTGCTTCCTTTTCTGGTTTCAAGTATTTCTTAACTTTCATTGATGATTACACCAGACGCACTTGGGTATATTTCCTAAAACTTAAGAGCGAAGTATTTAACATGTTCTTGGCCTACAAGGCCCTTGTTGAAAAACAATCTGGTCATCAAATTATTAAGTTAAGATCTGACAATGGAGGAGAATATGTTAACAAACAGTTCACTACTTTCTGCACTGAACAAGGCATCCAACAACAGCACACTGTTCCATATACACCACAACAAAATGGTGTAGCTGAGCGGAAGAACCGCACTTTAAAAGAAATGGCTAATTGTATGATCCAATCTAAGGGACTAAGTCTTCAATTTTGGGCTGAAGCCATAAATTGTGCAAATTACATAGTTAATCGCACCCCCACAAAAGCATTACAAGGTATAACACCGGAAGAAGCATGGAGTAAAATTAAACCTGATGTAAGTCACTTTCGTGTGTTTGGTAGTGAAGCATGGGCTCACATTCCGGATGAAAAACGGAAAGCATTGCAACCTAAAAGTGAAAAGTGCATATTTGTTTGATATTCTGAAGATGTAAAAGGTTATAGACTTCTCCAACCACATTCTCATGCTATAATCATTAGAAGAGATGTTAAATTTGATGAAAATCTCTTGGCCTGCGAGCCTAACTCGGCGAGTGTGCCATCTTTGTCCTGCGAGCCTGATTCGGCGTTTGTGCCTTCTTCTTCTTCTTCCAACTTCCTTGACAGGTTTCCAACACCAGTTTCTGATGATGACAGTGAGGATGAAAATCCACCTCCGCCTGCTCATGTTCCTCCAGTTGCACCAGCACAAGTGCTTCCTCGATGGGTCCGTTCAACATGTGAAGCAGCTGGTGATCTTGCCGGTGATCCTAGAGATCAACGTCGAACACGTTCTCAGTTTCAGCGAGCCTCTTCTCTTTTGGCTCAAGTTTCCGAGAATCATGATCCAGAAACTTTTGCAGAAGCTTCAGGGAATCCTGATTGGGATGCAGCCATGGATGAAGAATATCGTTCCTTAATGGCGAACGATACTTGGGATCTTGTACCTCTTCCAAAAGGAAGAAAACTTGTCAGATGTAAATGGGTCTACAGAACTAAGTATGCATCAGATGGAAGTGTTGAAAGACTTAAGGCAAGTTTAGTTGCCAAAGGTTTTTCCCAAGTTGAAGGGATTGACTACAATGAAACCTTTGCTCCCGTCGCCAAAATGAACTCCATCCGCCTTGTTCTTTCCCTTGCAGCCTTACACAGCTGGGAAGTCCATCAAATGGATGTCAAGTCTGCGTTCTTACATGGTGATTTACAGGAGGAAATTTACATGGAACAACCTCCTGGCTATGTTCAGAATAACTCTAGCCTTGTCTGCCGCCTTAAGAAATCCTTATATGGCCTTAAGCAAGCTCCTAGAGCTTGGTATGCCAAAATGGATAGCTTTCTCCTTGACACTGGTTTTTCTAGATGCCATTCTGACCCCAATGTCTATACCAAGAAAGTAGGAAACCATCTCATCATACTTGTTCTATATGTTGATGACCTTATTCTTACTGGTAGTGACCCTAAGCTTATAACCCATGTGAAATCCAGTCTTAAACAAACTTTTGAAATGTCAGACTTAGGACATTTGCATTATTTTCTTGGTCTCCAAGTTCTGCAAACCAAAGAAGGAATCTTTCTTTCTCAGTCTAAGTATGCTTGTGACCTTCTTCGTCGCTTTCACATGGAAGATTGTAAACCAGCCCCTTCTCCCTTCCAGTCTGGAGTCAAACTTTCTGCCACTTGTACTTCACCTGAAGTAGATGCCACCTTGTATCGTCAGCTTGTTGGTTGTCTCTTATACTTGACTCATTCCCGTCCTGACCTTTCCTTTGCCGTTGGTAGAGTTGCCCGTTATATGCAGACACCTCATGAAAGTCATTGGAAAGCAGCTAAAAGAATACTTCGATATATTCGAGGTACAGTTCAGTTTGGGATTCATTACAGTACAGAGGGGAAACCTTTGTTGGTTGGTTTCACTGATTCAGATTGGGCCGGCGATCCTGATGATCGAAAGTCTACTGCAGGTTATGTTTTCAGTCTGGGCTCTGGACCTATTACTTGGGCTTGTAAGAAACAACAAGCTCTTGCTCTTTCTTCAGCAGAGGCAGAATATCGAGCAGCAGTTAATGCCAGTCAGGAAGCTTTATGGCTTCGACAGATCCTTTCAGAGTTTGGATTCGAGCAGCAGCAGCCTACTCCACTTTGGTGCGACAATCAAAGTGCCATCAAGCTTGCCAAAGATCCAGTTCTACATCAACGCAGTAAACACATTGAGTTACATATGCACTTCATCAGAAATCTTGTTCATGATCGTGTTCTTGAAGTGCTCTTTTGCCCTACAGATGATCAAGTTGCAGACATCTTCACCAAGTCTCTTACAGAAGCAAAGTTTTCTAAACTTCGATCTATGTTAGGAGTTCAGGAACTTGTCATTAAGGGGGGATAGGCTCTAATGCCTCCTTCCTTCTCCTAATAGTGTCACTTTTGTAAATCCTTCAATCCTATCCCAAGTTGTTCTTAAGGGGGGATGTTAGGATATTTAGACACTTAGGAGTTATTTAAGATCAACTTATGTAATATATCCGTTAGGGATAGTGTGTTTCTTTAGTATGCATTAGTATGCATTTGTAAATACTTAATCCGACGGTCACGATATGTTTCCGACATAGAGTGATCCGACGGCTCAACTTCTCTTAGATCAAACCTAACCTTGATCCGTGGCTTAACACCCGATTGGTCCATGATCTCTATTTAAAGAGCATGGAGGGTCATTGTTTAGTTGATCGATTATGAGAAGCTCATTTGTAACTTTCTTTCTTTGCATAATAAATTGTCCCGTAGAAGCTATTTGGCCGGGGCCGTGGAGTGTTTCCCTCAAGAGGGTTTAAACCACGTCAAAACATCGGTGTGTTGATCTGTGATCTGTTTGTGTGAAGTGGATGCTCTTGGTGTTCGGTCCTTTGGTAGTACCCTGTGTACCCGAACAATTTCTTTATTTAAACACAAAGCACACTTTTAATTTTCAAAGTATGTGCTAGAAGTGCAGCTAGCATGATTATCTTTCCGCAGGAAGGCACAAGTTTTAGGTTTGGACTCTATCACCAATGCACAAATTGCAAGATTAATTTTTGTGCTGCAAAGCGCAAGCTTTAAACATAACTTTTGCACCATATCGACGCATATGCCCGTAGCGCAAATTCTATCCCTGAAGTCCCCATCTTTAGCGCGGAGCTTAACCTAAAGTCGTCGCGGCGTTCACAACCCCGTTCACTTTGCCATTGGCTCATCTTTTGGGCACAAGACTTAACAGTATCTCCTCCGCTCGGTTCGCAGAATCTATCTTTAAGATCGCCGCCACAATCATTCCTTTTAAATAGACCTTGTCATTGGTGCATCTCTTGAGCGCAAAGCCTAATGTTATTTTTGCCATCGCGATCGCAAGCGCTACGCTTAATAGTGCCACTACCAATCTTGCACCATCGCATCTCTTGAGTGTTGAGGATGTCGTTCGATGCCACTCAATACACCCCTGCTGGTTTGATGAGGCCATTTAACTCGGCTTGTGTGGCGTCAAAATGGGGGTATTACAATCCCCACCCCCTTAGAACAAAACCATCCTCGGTGTTCTCAAAACTAAAAAAAAATGGAAATGCTTATCTCATGGCATCCTCCAGCTCCCATGTAGCCTCATCGGGACAAAGGTGTTTCCATTGCACCTTTACCAGTCCGATGGCTCGGTTCTGGAGCAATGTGACCTTCCTGTTGAGGATGCACATAGGCTCCACTTGGAACTCTCCCTCAAGTTCCACCTGTATCACATTCCAATCAAGCATGTGATTAGGATCATGTACATACTTCTTAAGCAAAGAAACATGGAAAACATGATGAACTCTCATGTTCGTAGGAAATGCAATTCTATATGCAACTGGTCCTATCATATCCAGGAATTCAAATGGCCCACAATATCTTTTTGCTAGCTTGGCACAACTCCCCAACTTTACGAAAATTTTCCTTCATTTCACTCTTAAATAAACATGATCCCCAATCCTAAATTCCTTATGCACCCTTTTCAAATCTGTTGTTCGGGATTTCTACCCTATAGTGAGGAGATGGACACTACCAATTGGGTAGGGTTGACAAGTAAACACATTGACTATACTGCATATGGTTATTGCAAAAGAAATATATTGGGATTGAAGGACATACCTCTTTTCGATGTTTGATCCTAGCTTTCGCTTGGTCCTTCACTTGATCTCTCGTTTGACCTTTTCTTTGAAAAACCTGCAATACAAGAGATACCTTCCTCAACATATCTTGACCATATAACATATGATGGAATGAAAAAGAAATCTAACATCAAATATAATCAAGAATTAAACCAACTAGACATGCAATCCAATAGACATCATATTTCGGACAGGAAGGGTGCTTTGACCTTTTTATTGTCAAAGAAACATGAAATCGGTATAATATACCTGACATGTAGAGATGTTTCTGCAACCAGATCTTGGGCTCCTACTCTTCACTCTGACTTGGAACTTTCCTCTAGCGTAACAATACTTCAAGCCTTCTCTCAAGATTTCATGAGTATATTGAGTATGCGAGTAACCCCTCTCATGGATCCTCCTTTTATTTATGGGAGAAGGTAGGTAGTTTAGATCAAGAGGTGGTTGGATTGGGAGGTTGGGGAAGTTGCAGAACCAACTTCATCTAATCCCAATTCGTCAAATTAATATATTTTTAATTCCATCTTAAGATGTACACGGATTTCATACAACAAGAGTAGCATACATCAAGCAACTTTTATGCTTTACAACATGTGTTTACAACTTTTTTGGAGGTGTACTCTGGTTTCCCTTGAGGAGAGTAGGGTACAGTACGTAGGTCTTGTGTACAGAGAGGGGCATATAGGTGGCAAAAATAGAAGAAACTGTTAAATTCTTAGGTGAGAAGTGTACTTCTGGCAACAAGTCATCTAAGGAAATCATGCTCTTCAATCCTTTGTGTCCTTTTGTGTGATCTACAAGGAAAGGTGATCATAGAACGAAGAAGTGCAGATTTGACCTATAACAGATGCCCCCTAATGTGTGAGGTCAGAGGGAAGTGATGGCCGAAATACATTATAAGTCCAAGTTAAAGGAGTAGCAAGAAACCGTAGAACCAAGTCAGAAAAACACCTGAAACAATGATCAAGGTCAGCAAGCAATTACAATGTTAACATCATATAGATGTGTAACATGATATCCGATACATAACTAGGAGATGTATATAAAGAGCATGGCCACTGAAATACAAGCGTGGATCTATGTAAACAAAGAGATCATAGCCATAACACCAAGCTGGATCTATGTCTCATGAAGAGCCTAAATGAGTAAGGCTTAGTCTTGCGTAGCTTGGGGGATAACATAAACATGGCGATGCTATTATAGTCGCAAGGTCTTCATCCAAAATAACCCAACGTACAAACCCTAACAATGCAAATAAATGAGCTGAAACCAAACATGGGGGTTATTGTTTGATTACCGGTCATTGATGTATACCGTTAACAAATGCGAGGACTTCCATCGATAATGATAATGGGGTCCAAGGTACCTAGTACGATCCAACAAGTGTGAATAAGAGGACTTGAAGTCAAACACTTGAGGAACCTGTCGAAGAAGAGACATTGATGTATTCCCATTTATTCAATAGCGAGGGAAACTACCACTGATGACTGCAATCCCCAAGGTACTAACCGAAACTCTAAACTTCGTTCCTAGAGCCTAATGAGCTAAGATCGATGGGAAGAAGTCCATTGGAAGGGAGGCATTAATGTATCCTCCATCATCCAACACGAGGAACACTCACAGGTAAGAGATGATGTGGAGTAGGACGAGTAACTATTAGGATATTCCTATACTCCATCCTAGTCCCACCAGTATTTTGACCATTTACATTTTTAGTCATACATGCACTTTTAGGGTTTGCATGCATCATTTAGTGTTTTCATGCATTTGCATGCATTCCAGTCATCAGTCCAGCACCTAGCCCTCAGTTAGCCAACCCCCGAGAGCTTCTCTCAGATCTGTTTTTTCCCACCTAGAGATTAGTGCGCCCTTCCTCCTTGATTTAGGGAAGCCACTCATCCTTTCTCACCTACCAGTCCAGTTTACTTTAGTTAGCCACTAGTCTTTCCTTGATTTGAGTCCAGACTGACTCCTCACTGTTGTTATCACTTTGATTGACCTCTGATGAGACATGAATACATGTTCTGACTCTAGTTAGCTCCTCATGCACCCTCCACTGAGCCTCCTCCATTCAGTTAGTGTCTCCATGTGCCAGTTACATTCAGTTACACCTACCACACTCAGTTAGACTCAGTTTGACTAACGGTTGACAGTTACTTGTGCATTGATGACTCCACCGATGATGAGATAGACTACTAGTTGTGCTTCGATGACACTCCAGTGATATTTTGATCACTCCATGAATGATAATTCGAATTGCCACCTTAGGCATTCGAATCCTCATGCATTGTACTATTTATTTGTCCATATTGTGATTAATTAATTAGTGTGTGTGAAGTATTTTTGCTTCTATCCGAGTTCTATTGTATCATTATTCTGTTGCTCATTATACTGCATTGACCACTCTTTTTCTATTTTCCTGCTTAATCATAATTACTCTTGTGAGGTATACATCATCTCTTAGATTTGATGTGAGGATTTTCCCATGGTATCAGAGCATGTTGAGATTATTGTTTATCTCCATTCTTGAGAGTTTTTTGCAGGTTATTACCAAGATTTCGAGTGCAGCAGTTGCAATAGTTTCTACATCTTTGCAGCAGTAGTAGTTGCAGATATTCTCTATTGTTTTTGCAGGTCTTCTACAACTTCCATGTATTCACCAGGAATTACTCCTCTTTCTCCATTCAACTATGATGAATGGAAACCACAAATGATAGCACATTTGAAGAGACATGGTCTCTTTGATTATTGTTTTGAAAGAGAGTTCGAATCCTATGCTGAAGAGTATGACTGGTTAAGTGAAGGTGAACAAGCTTGTGCAGTCATGAGTTATGCTATGTCTCCATGCATGATATATGACCTCCCTAATATTTCATCTCCAATAAAGATATGGGATTACCTGGATGAAATATTTGGTAGATAGAATGAAGGAATTGGTCCAAACCCTTTCGAGAACAAGCAAAGTGATGCATTCGCTCCCCTTGATGGTCTCTCAGATCATGAACCAATATCATCTCATATTGAAGTTATCCACAAAAAAATGCAGATTCTACATTCATGCTCCAACTTTCTTCTCTTTCTATGCCAGCTCACACTTTAGATATTGCAGAAGGTCCTAAATCCTCTCTTGCACCAAAGTCTGTTGGTTTGCATCATGATCACATGATTATTTCGGAGGAAAAAACAGCATTTGGAGGTAATGCATTTGCTCTCCTCAAGCAATCACCTCTTATTTATTACTATATGATCATTATCTCATGCTTTCAGAAGGTCACTGAAGAATATGGCCATTGCCACCCACTTGAGATAATTTCTCATGCACTTACTGGTTTTGATCTCACCTCTTATGGTTCAAAGGAGATCTCAAGAAACCATGATTCAAGTCTTGGATTTAATTTGGATCCTAAGCAAACACTACTTGAGATAATTTCTCATGCATATGATGGTTTTGATCTCACCCTTGCTGGTTCAAAGGAGATCTCAAGAAACTATTCATCAAGTCCTAAATCTAATTTGGATTTCAATCAATCATTATTATTTGATGGTTCCTTTTGGCATAATCTCACCCATGATGGTTTGAAGGAGAAGACAAAAGACTATCTGCATATTCATGTTTTTGATCCTACCTCAACTGATGCGAATCACAGGTTCAAGGATCATCCTCATACTTTTGGATTTGTTCTCATCACATTCGATCTGAAGAGCAAGTATAAGCACATGTTTTTTGAGCATGATCCACTTCTTCCCAAGAAGAAGATACCTCCAGACATATGACCAAGCCTCACACCTGCTTGAGTTTGGAGCATTTATTTTTTGTGTGTGCCTTACAGTCTGTTTTGAGGGGGGGTATTTTTCCCATGAAATTTTCCCCACTTCCTTGGTTTATTGACTGTTATTATTCATTGTATTGGGTGACCTTTGGCCTGTTGATGTATATGTAACTTCGGAATGTATTTCATATATATTTATTGTACCCTTATTAGAGATGTGTTATTCCTCTATAAGGAAGTGTCGTCATGTGGATTGACAAGTGTCGCAAGTGTGTGTACTTGCCGATGGGTTATTATACCACCATGTGTGGGGTCGGCCCTGAAATATATATATTATAATGTGGATGTACCTAGCTAGACAAGATGGCCCCATAAGGTCACTGGGCAAACAAGTTAGTATAAATAGAGATCAGGTGATCTCTATTTAGATCATTCAGAAAGTCACATCTCTCTCACTCAGAAAGTGACAAACTAGTGAGGAGGAGGATCATCTGATTCTAGGAGACTATATCAAGTGTATTTTGGTTGTACTTTGGTTGAGCCATTGCTCTCTCTATCTCTGAGGAAGTTGTGGGGTTTTTCACCTTAGGGTTTTCCCCACGGAAACTCTGTGTCTCTTGTCTCTCATGATTTTGATTCTTGTGATGCTTGTCATGCTTATTGTGATTGTTATGCATTGATATACTGTATATTTTATTCTGACACTGAAGATCCTAGAGTATTTTGAATTAATTCTCAAAATTTAACATGGTATCAGAGCTAACCTGAGAAGAAGACATTTTGCAGTGACGGAAACTTGAGTTTCTTGTTTATTGGGTTTCTCTCCACAGATTTTGGAAAGGCAGTGTAGTAGATTTACTCTACTCATCAAGGTGAATCTATCTGTCCAATCATAATTCAATTCTGAGCATTTTTAGATTTGGCCCTAAAAATTAGGGTTTCCACAAAAATAGGAATTTCTGAAATCTGAAGACATAGCTGGAAGCTCCTTGCAAAAATCGATGTTTAGAGCTTTGGATCGAGATTTTTGGCTGAGCAGATATCCGGGAAACTCAAACCCTAATTCAGGGCTCTCCTAGTGAACCTGGGAGAACAAAAAGGCAAATCTGAAGGGTAAAATTTTGCTGATCTCAAATTCTGAATGCACCAGGCTGATCAGCTCATCAAAGTGCATCTTTCTATCCTTTCAGAAAATTGAAATTCGCATTTTGAATTTTTAGGGTTTTTTCGACAAACCCTAATCCAGGACCAGATCCAGTTTTTAGCATTTCAAGTGGTAAGACCTAAATCTTTTCTATTTCCATTTGAAGTACTCTTTAAGATGTCTCACCACACCAAGCTTTAGGATAAGCTTGAAGGGGCTGATAACTTCCTAGCTTGGATGTATAGGATTGGGTTAATCCTAGAAGAGAATGAGTTGGACTCATATATAAAAGAAGACATCCCTATCCCAGAGGATGAAAAGGCCAAGGTATTGCATAAGAAGAACTTGGTCAAGGCAAAGAGAATCATTGCTGATTCTATCAAAGATCATCTCATACCCCATGTGTCTTCTCTAAAGACACCCAAGGAGATGTTTGACTCTTTGACCAAGCTATTTGAAGGGAAGAACATAAATCGGAAGATGACTCTACAGAATGAATTGAAAGGGGTCAAGATGTTGAATGGAGAAACCATTCAATCTTACTTCTCTAAGGTCTCTCAGATCAAGGAGCAACTTGAAGCTGTAGATGAAGTAGTGGACAATGGTGAAGTTGTTATGACCACTCTGAATGGCCTACCTAGGTCATGGGACTCCTTTATTCAAGGAATCTGTGCAAGAAAGAAATTGATCTCTTTCAGTAAACTATGGGAGGAATGCTCTCAAGAAGGAGCTATACTTGTAGCTCGTGAGGAAAATATGGGAGGTGAAGATCAAGCTCTTGCAACTCACACCAAAAGAAGCAAGCCCAAGAAGGAGCACTCTCGCTACAAAAGATCCTTTCAAAAGAATAAGAAGGATCTAAGATGCTTTACATGCAATGAGAAGGGTCACTTTGCTTCAGATTGTCCCAAGAACAAAAGGGATAATAACAACAACTTCAACAAGAAGAAGAAGGGTAGCAAAAGAAAGTTCCATGCTCATGCTGTCGAAGATGATGAACCTCCAAAGAAGAAGGCTAGGGCAGAAAGTGATGATGACTCATCAAGTGAAGAAGAGTATGTTCTAATCTCTGCTCTCACAGGTACTATCTCCCATGGTTCTAATGATTGGTTGATTGATAGTGGGGCTTCCAAACACATGACTGGGTTTAAGGAATCTTTTGTGAATCTATCTGAACATGAATCACCCCATAAGGTGAAACTTGGGTATGATTATCAATACCCAATCAAAGGAAGTGGTGAAGCCTCCTACAACCTAGATTCTGGAAAATCTTTGAAGATAAAAGAAGTCCTTTATGTACCTGGGCTCAAGAAGAACTTACTCTCCATCTCTGCATTGGATGCAAAAGGTATGAGGGTTGCATTTGTGGATGGCCAAGTGCTAATGTGGCCAAAGGGAAAGACCATAGATGATGCAGTAGTGATTGGAGAGCAAGAGGGAGGATTGTATAAATTGAAGGGACAACCTGAACATGCCATGGTGCATGAATCCATGGAGCCAAGTGAACTTTGGCATAGAATACTTGCTCATATGCACTATAGGGCACTTCCAATTGCAAGCAAGGTTGTAGAGGGTCTTCATGAAATCAAGACCAAACACGAAGGTGTTTGCAAAGGATGTGCAAAAGATAAGAACATTAAGAAGGCTTTCCCAAGCAAGGAAAGCAAGGCAAAAGACATCCTGGAAATCATCCACTTAGATGTATGTGGTCCTATGTCATCCAGTTCTCTGAGTGGGTATGTTTACTATGTCTCATTTATTGATGAATTTGTTGAATATTGTAACTTCAAAGAATATTATATTTGTACTTTATTATTCCGGAGATGTTTCATTCCTCCGAGGTAACCCTATCATGTATCTGGAGATGTTTATTCCTCCAAGGGATTGTATTAACTAGGGTTATTAGACCCACCATGTGTGGGTCGGCCCTGTAGTTATATTTTAGGGGTTATTAGACTTCTCCAGGTGAGGTCGGCCCCATAAGTCTTTTAGTCAGTTGGAAGTCAAGTATAAATAGAGGAGGTGAACTCCTCATTAGTTCATTCACTCACTTGTGGAAGAGTGCGCACTAGTTGAGGAGATCTGCTAAGGAGTCAAGGAGAAGGAGCACATCTTGTATTTTGGTTGATCATCTTATTGAGGAAAGCTTTGCTGGGTTTTCTACCCCATGAGGGTTTCCCAGGGTATATTGTGTGTCTATCTTGTGATTGTGTTTCTTTCAGAGATCTTGTTTGTCTATTTGGTTTAAATCTAACATGGTATCAGAGCTAGACTGAATAGGACATCTTTCACAAGGTAAGAATACCTCTTTCTCTCTCTTTGGTGAAGTTAGGGTTTTCAGCCCAAAGTTGGTATTTTTGATTTTTGGTTGCATGGCTGGATAGCCCTCTTCAAGAGCTTTCTTTTGAGCTATAGATCGAACTTTTTGGTTGGGTAGAACTTCGGGAAAGTCAAACCCTAATTCTACCAAAAGTGCGATACGTCAGATTTTGGTTTCAGAAAAAAGTTGTAATTTTTGATTTCTGATTACATGACTGGATAGCCCTTCTCAAGAGCATTCTTTTGAGCTCTAGATCGAACTTTTTGGTTGGGTAGAACTCCGGGAAAGTCAAACCCTAATTCTACCAAAAGTGCGATAAATTTCTGTTCCAGTTTCCGGAAAAGTGAAAAGTAACTTCCCAGGTAAGTCTACTCTGTCTCTTGGACTCCCCCAAGAGAAGATGGCTCCAAATACTAAGCTTGAAGACAAGCTAGAAGGCATAGAGAATTTCCGAGCATGGAAATACAGAATTGGTCTCATTCTTGAGGAGAATGATCTTGCTCATTATATCAAGGAGGAAGTTGCAGAACCAGAAGAAGAGGAAGCCAAAGAAAAACACAGGAAGGATCTGATTAGGGCAAAGAGAATCATAGCTGATTCCATTAAAGATCACTTGATTCCCCAAGTGTCTTCCAAGAAGACTCCAAAGGAAATGTATGATGCCCTAGGAAGAATGTATGAAGGAAAGAACATCAACAGAAAGATGAATCTAAGGACTCAATTGAAAAGCACCAAGATGCACAAAGGAGAATCCATTCAAGACTACTTCTCAAGAGTCTCTCTAATCAAAGAACAACTAGATGCCATTGGTGATACTCTTGATGAAGATGAACTTGTGATGACAGCTCTAAATGGTCTCACTAGACCATGGGAGTCATTCATTCAAACTATGTGTGCCAGAAAAGAAAGTATGAAGTTTGATGTAGTATGGGAAGATTGTGTTCAAGAGGAGGCTAGGGTTGCCAACAGAGAAGCACTTCTCAAAGAGGATGACCAAGCTTTGGCCACCCACACCAAAAGAGGAAAGAGAGGCTACTTCAAGAAGGTAAACCACAAAAAGCCTCAACCCTCTCATAGATTCAAAAAGAAAGGGGGAGACATCTCCACAGTCCAATGCTTCAATTGTCTCAAGCTAGGACACTATGCCAGAGACTGTACCCTACCAGAGAAGAAGAAGAAAAGATTTATTCACAAAAGACATCATGCTCATATGGCAGAAGATGACAGTGAAGAAGAAGAAGAAGAAGAAGAAGAAGAAGTAGAGGAAAGGCCTCAAAAGAAAAGATCTAAAGTAAAGAAAGAAGAACCAGAAGAATATGTACTATTTTCTGCTCTCTCTGGATCTGTGTCTCCTGGTGAAGACACTTGGATCATTGACAGTGGTGCTTCAAAGCACATGACAGGTCACAAGGAAACTCTCTCCAAGATTGAAGAGAAGTCTTCACCCCAGAAGGTATCACTAGGAGATGATTATCAATATCCCATCAAGGGAATTGGTGAAGCAAGCTACAAGCTTGACTCAGGAACACCTTTGAAGATGAAAGAAATATTATATGTTCCAGGGTTAAAGAAGAATCTACTCTCTATCTCAGCTCTAGACAAGAAAGGCTTTAGAGTAGCCTTCATAGATGGTCAAGTACTCATGTGGACCAAAGGAAAATCAATCAAAGATGCAATTGTCATTGGTGAAGAAGAAGGAGGACTTTATAAACTCAAGGGTCACCCAGAATCTGCCCTTGCTCATGAAGTCTCTAGTCCCAGTGAGCTATGGCACAGAAGACTAGCCCACATTAACTATAAAGCTTTACCATATGTGAGTAAGATGGTTATAGGCTTGCCAAACTTGAAGGTTGATCATGATGGCTCATGTAAAGGATGTAAGAAAGGGAAGAATATCAAGAATCCCTTTCCGAAAAGTGAAACAAAGACTAAGAGTTCTATAGAACTAATACACTCAGATGTATGTGGACCCATGCCTACCACATCTCTAAGTGGGTTTGAATACTATCTCTCCTTCATTGATGATTATTCAAGAAAAACTTGGATATACTTCCTAAAGGGTAAGAATGAAGTCTTTGGAAAATTCAAAGAGTTCAAGGCTCTAATAGAAAACCTCTCAGACAAGAAAATCAAGATTCTCAGAACAGATAATGGTGGAGAATATACTTCAAAGGAATTTGAAGAATTCTGTAAAGAAGCTGGAATCAAAAGGGAGCTAACCACTCCTTACAACCCCCAACAGAATGGGGTAGCTGAGAGGAAAAATAGAACCATCATGGAAGCTGTAAAGACTATGATACATGATCAAGACCTTCCCATGTATCTGTGGGCTGAAGCAGCCAAGACAGCAGTATATGTTCAAAATAGACTATCTCATAGTGCTCTTGACTTCAAAACTCCAGAGGAAGTCTTTACAGGAAAGAAGCCTGAGGTAAGTCATCTCAAAATATTTGGGTGTCCTGTGTACATCCATATTCCAAAAGAGAAGAGATCCAAATTGGATCCCTCAGGTAAGAAGGGAATATTTGTTGGTTATTGTGAAACTTCCAAAGCCTTCAGAATCTACATACCAGGTTTCCATCATATAGAAATAAGTAGAGATGTTACCTTCGATGAGGAAGCAGCCCTCAAGAAATCCAGAAAGTGTCAACTTGAAGAAGTTTATGAAGAAGATACATCTCCCAGAATCTCAGAGAATGCTCACATTCCTGAAGAAGACATACCAGAGGATCATGACATGCTGGAACCACAAGAACCTCCTGTTGCAGAATTATCCAGGAAAAGAAGACCAGCATGGGCTAGAGATATTATTCAAGGAGCAGAAAGATATGGTGCTCCTGAAGGCTCCACTAGAGAAAGGAAGAAACCAAAGCTAGTATCCAACTATATGGCCCTGATGTGTGATCTTGTGGATCAACTACCTACCAGCTATGAAGAGGCAGCTCAAAAGAAAGAATGGGTAGAAGCAATGACTGAAGAATATCAGTCAATAATGAAAAATGATGTTTGGGATATAGTTCCCAAACCAAAAGACAAAAGTGTGGTTTCTTCCAAATGGATCTTTAAAATAAAACATGCTGCGGATGGAAGTATTGAAAAATACAAAGCAAGATTTGTAGCCAGAGGGTTCTCTCAGAAGGAGGGAATTGACTATGAAGAAACATTTGCACCAGTTGCTAGGTATACTTCAATTAGAACTATCATGGCTCTTGCATCCATGATGAAGTGGAAACTACATCAAATGGATGTTAAGACAGCTTTTCTGAATGGTGTAATTGAAGAAGAAGTATACATAGAGCAACCACAAGGATTTGAGGTAAATGACGGAAGGACTCATGTATGCAAACTGAAGAAGGCATTATATGGGTTGAAACAAGCTCCCAGAGCTTGGTACGGAAGGATTGACAATTTCTTAACTAGCATGGGCTTTACCAAAAGTAAAGCTGACCCAAACCTTTATCTCAAGGTATTGGATGATGAACCAGTTATACTTTTATTATATGTAGATGATCTATTTCTAACTGGAAATGAGAAACAAATCATTGAAAGCAAGAAGAAGCTTTCTTCAGAATTCGAGATGAAAGATCTCGGATTGATGCACTACTTCTTAGGATTAGAAGTGTGGCAAGAACCAAGAGGAATCTTTCTGAATCAAGGTAAGTATACTGTGGAAATTCTGAAGAGATTTGATATGTTGGAGTGTAAACCCATGGCCACTCCCATGGACTCCAACTTAAAGATTTTGGTTAATGACTCATCAGAATTAGTGGACCTAACTTTATATAGACAGATCATTGGATCACTAATGTACTTGACAAATACTAGGCCAGATATATGCTTTGCTATAAATACCCTAAGTCAGTATCTAGTAGAACCCAGAAAGGTTCATCTAATAGCTGCAAAGCATGTAATGAGGTACTTAAAAGGTACATTAGATTTTGGTCTACTCTATGATGGAAGTCATGAACTCAAGTTGCATGGTTACTCAGACTCTGATTGGGCAGGCAGTGTCTCAGACAGAAAAAGTACTTCAGGTGGATGTTACAGCCTTGGATCTGCCATGATCTCTTGGTTCAGCAAGAAACAATCCAGTGTGGCCCTCAGCTCTGCTGAGGCAGAATACATAGCTGCTTGCTCTGCTAGCTGTGAAGCTGTATGGCTTCGGAAACTGTTATCTGGAGTGTTTGACTTAGAAATGGATCCCACTATGATTATGTGTGATAATCAAAGCTGCATCAAGATGACAGAAAATCCTGTGTTCCATGATAAGTCAAAACACATAGAGATCCGATACTTCTATATTCGAGATATGGTGCAGAAAGGAGCTATCAAGCTTGAATACGTGAGCACTGAAGATCAAATTGCTGATATCCTGACCAAACCACTGTCTCGTGTGAAATTCGAATACTTTCGAGACAAGCTTGGTATAGTTCAGAAGGACTCTCCTAGAAAGGGGGAGTAGGATGATTCCTGATGGCAAGCAAGTCTCATCAAAAAATGAGACCTCACCTAATCACTTAGAAATAGTTAGATTTAGGACTATTTTATTTTTCATTCACTTTTACTTATACATGATTTTGATGATGGATGTATTAGTAAGAATACATGCTAGATGTATACATGCTTTTGATGTTAGATGTATACATGATTTTGATGATAGATGTATTAGTGAGAATACATGCTAGATGTATACATGCCTTTGATGTTAGATGTATACATGATTTTGATGATAGATGTATTAGTGAGAATACATGCTAGATGTATACATGCTTTTGATGTTAGATGTATACATGATTTGATGATAGATGTATTAGTGAGAATACATGCTTTTGATGACAGATGTATACATGCTTTTGATGTTAGATGTATACATGATTTTGATGATAGATGTATTAGTGAGAATACATGCTAGATGTATACATGCCTTTGATGTTAGATGTATACATGATTTTGATGATAGATGTATTAGTGAGAATACATGCTAGATGTATACATGCTTTTGATGCTAGATGTATACATGCCTTTGATGTTAGATGTATACATGATTTTGATGATAGATGTATTAGTGAGAATACATGCTAGATGTATACATGCTTTTGATGTTAGATGTATACATGATTTGATGATAGATGTATTAGTGAGAATACATGCTTTTGATGACAGATGTATACATGCTTTTGATGTTAGATGTATACATGATTTTGATGATAGATGTATTAGTGAGAATACATGCTAGATGTATACATGCTTTTGATATTAGATGTATACATGATTTTGATGATAGATGTATTAGTGAGAATACATGCTAGATGTATACATGCTTTTGATGTTAGATGTATACATGATTTGATGATAGATGTATTAGTGAGAATACATGCTTTTGATGACAGATGTATACATGCTTTTAGATGTATTAGTAAGAATACATGCTTATGATTGTATAATGTATACATGCTGTTGATGCTGATTATGTACTTGTATGGATGAAGATACTTGTACTTGTATTGATGAGAATACAGATTGAGGGGATTGAATCATCCCTGGACTTTCAGTCCTAAAGAGAGCCGTAGACGTAAGGTATCCGAGAATGAAGTCCTTAGTGGACAGTTGAGGGGATTGGATCATCCCTGGACTTTCAGTCCTAAAGAGAGCCGTAGACGTAAGGTCTCCGAGAATGAAGTCCTTAGTGGACAGTTGAGGGGATTGGATCATCCCTGGACTTTCAGTCCTGAAGAGAGCCGTAGACGTAAGGTCTCCGAGAATGAAGTCCTTAGTGGACAGTTGAGGGGATTGGATCATCCCTGGACTTTCAGTCCTGAAGAGAGCCGTAGACGTAAGGTCTCCGAGAATGAAGTCCTGAATGAACAGGTAGGGGATTGTATCGTCCCCGGACTGAGGTCCCAGAATAGAACCGTAGACTGGGTCTCCGATAATGAAGTCCTGAATGAACAGGTAGGGGATTGTATCGTCCCCGGACTGAGGTCCCAGAATAGAACCGTAGACTGGGTCTCCGATAATGAAGTCCTGAATGAACAGGTAGGGGATTGTATCGTCCCCGGACTGAGGTCCCAGAATAGAACCGTAGACTGGGTCTCCGATAATGAAGTCCTGAATGAACAGGTAGGGGATTGTATCGTCCCCGGACTGAGGTCCCAGAATAGAACCGTAGACTGGGTCTCCGATAATGAAGTCCTGAATGAACAGGTAGGGGATTGTATCATCCCCGGACTGAGGTCCCAGAATAGAACCGTAGACTGGGTCTTCTAAAATTGAAGTCCTGAATGAACAGGCAGGGGATTGCATCGTCCCCGGACTGAGGTCCCAGAATTGATCCGTAGACTGAAGTCTCCGAGAACTAAAGATTGGATTGTATCATCCTTGGACCTATGTCCTAAAAAGAGCAGGATTGATCATCCTAGGAATATGATCATGTGATGACGATGCTGGTGATCGTATGATGACGATGCTGATGATCGTGTGATGACGATGCTGATGACGATGCTGATGATCGTATGATGACGATGCTGATGATCGTGTGATGACGATGCTGATGACGATGCTGATGATCGTGTGATGACGATGCTGATGATCGTATGATGACGATGCTGATGACGATGCCGATGATCGGATTGATATCGACACTATTGACATTGATGTTCCAGTAACTGGTTGAGTTACTGACGAAGATGAATTGAAGAAAGCTTCCGATGATTTATAGATGTATCATGTATGATGACTCCTTTCCCTTGCAGATGTTGTTATAATATCCTTCTCGTTAAGGGGGAGTGTTGAATATTGTAACTTCAAAGAATATTATATTTGTACTTTATTATTCCGGAGATGTTTCATTCCTCCGAGGTAACCCTATCATGTATCTGGAGATGTTTATTCCTCCAAGGGATTGTATTAACTAGGGTTATTAGACCCACCATGTGTGGGTCGGCCCTGTAGTTATATTTTAGGGGTTATTAGACTTCTCCAGGTGAGGTCGGCCCCATAAGTCTTTTAGTCAGTTGGAAGTCAAGTATAAATAGAGGAGGTGAACTCCTCATTAGTTCATTCACTCACTTGTGGAAGAGTGCGCACTAGTTGAGGAGATCTGCTAAGGAGTCAAGGAGAAGGAGCACATCTTGTATTTTGGTTGATCATCTTATTGAGGAAAGCTTTGCTGGGTTTTCTACCCCATGAGGGTTTCCCAGGGTATATTGTGTGTCTATCTTGTGATTGTGTTTCTTTCAGAGATCTTGTTTGTCTATTTGGTTTAAATCTAACAGAATTCTCCAGGAAGCCTTGGGTATACTTCTTGAAGAGAAAAGATGAGGTGTTTGATAAATTCAAGGAATTCAAAACCTTGATGGAGAATAAAACTGGAAAGAAGATCAAAACATTCAGATCCAATAATGGTGGAGAATTCACCTCAGGTGACTTCAAGAAGCTTTGTAGTGATTCAGGGATTAAGAGGGAGTTGAATGCTCCTCATAATCCTCAATAAAATGGAGTTGCAGAAAGGAAGAATAGAACAATCATGGAAGCAGCAAGGGCAATGCTACATGACCAGGATCTACCTATGCATCTATGGGCAGAAGCAGCTAGAACAACTGTATATGTGCAGAACAGAACACCCCACAAGATATTGGACAACAAGAAACCAGAAGAAGTCTTTTATGGTAAGAAACCTGAAGTCAGACATCTCACAATATTTGGTTGTCTAGTATACACTCATGTCCCAAAGGAAAAGAGGACCAAACTAGATCCTTCAGGAAAGAAGGGTATCTTTGTGGGTTACAGTGAAAGCTCGAAGGCTTACAGAATATACTTTCTAGGGTTCAAGAAGATTGATGTCAGCAAGGATGAATATAAGTTCAAGGACAGGTAATCCAGGAAGCAAAGATCAAGAGGGAGCACACTTCAGTAGCTCCTGCTAGGAAGCAAAGACTCAGAGGGAGTCCACCCAACAAATAAACAAAGATAAGTATTTCAATTATCATTTCTTGCATATTGTGTTTGTTTAAATAATATTATGCTTATGTTCCTAGACTTAGGAGATGTATTGTGCATATTAGAATGATTGCATTAATGAACAATATACTACTAATATGCATGTGATGGGTAAGTGGCCTATGGCACTGTACAACATTCCAGTGCTACTTATCTAGAATGAAACCTCTTTGCTGACATGTTGGGAGTAGTGCAAACTCTTAACAATGTTCTGGTAGAGACTAGAAGGCATCTAGAAAGTTGTGGAACATGGATAAATGTTGTATTGAAGCATTGGCTAAGATAACTGCATGACTGCATGACATATTTCTTTATGTGTAAAGAATTTGTTCTAAAAATTATGAGATGTTTCTAATCATGCAATTTAACTTGTTTTGTAGGAAAGACCGTATATCTTCACCTACAAAAAGGACTACAACATTTGTTCCAGCAACAAAGATATCTATTGAAGATATTGAAGATATTGAAGTTCCCAGGATCTGGGATGAAGAAATGGAATGCCATGATCCGTCGATCATGAAGAAGATGTTTGGGATGCAGTCCCAAGACCTAACAGGGAGTCACATGTGTGCAGATTGAAGAAAGCCTTAGCAAGCTCCCAGAACTTGGTGTGATACAAAGAGGAAGCTTGTTGCCGAATTCGATATGAAGAACTTTGGGAATGATGCATTATTTCCTAGGTATGGAGGTGTGGTAGAGTGCAGGTGGGATCTTCCTTGGTCAAGGGAAGTACACAGTAGATATCCTGAAGATATTTAGGATGATGGATTGCAAGGCCATGGCCACACCTATGGCATCGAATCTGAAGCTTCTATGTGATGCTTCATTTGAGCCGATGGATGTCTCTATGTATCGTCAGATGATTGGGTCCTTGATGTACCTGATGAACACGAGACCAGATATTTGTTTTGCGGTGAACACATTGAGTTAGTTTCTAACATATCCGAGGAGTGTTCATCTGGTTGTTGTAAAGCATGTTCTGAGGTACCTGAAGGGTACAATGGATCATGGGCTCAAGTATGAAGCGAATCAAAAGTTTAACCTGCAGGGTTATGTTGATTCAGATTGGGCTGGCAGTGCTGCAAATAGGAAGAGCACATCTGGGTACTGCTTCAGTATGGGATCAGGTGTGATCTCTTGGTTTAACAGGAAGCAGTCCTACGTAGCACTGAGTACAGCTGAGGCAGAGTACGTTGCAACCTGTTCAGCTAGTTGTGAGGTAGTATGGCTATGAGAGCTACTATCTAAGTTATTTGATCTCCCGTTGGACGCTACTGGTATCTTCTGTGGTAACCAGAGTTGTGTGAAGCTGTCTGAGAACCCAGTGTTTCATGACAGGTTGAAACACATAGAGATCAAATATCACTATATCAGGGATATGGTGCAAAGAGGAGCTGTGAAGCTCTTGTATGTTGCGACGGACGAGCATATTCCAGATGTGCTAATGAAGCCACTAGCTAGGGTGAAGTTCGAGTACTTCAGAGAGAGGCTTGGTGTTCTTCGGATTGATGACACTTCGAGGAAGAAGTGATGGACACATTTGATGAAGCCATTCCAAGCATGTTGGAAGGAGGATCCTTCACATGGCTGTGGATGTAAGCGCTGGATGATGAGCATCAGGATGATGTTCTGGTTTCTTCTTTGTATGATCAGTTGGATCATTTTTATGTATGTATGTACGCATCATGTTGGATGCTGGATATGATCAGCTGGATCATTTATATGTATGTACGCATCATGTTGGATGCTGGATATGATCAGTTGGATAATTTATATGTATGTACGCATCATGTTGGATGCTGGATATGATCAGTTGGATCATGTGTATGTATTTTTGTATATGCGTCATGTTGGATGCTTGGACCATGTATCTGTATATGTATCAGGTGGATCATGTATGTTGATATGTATCATGTATTTGTATTTGTATCAGGTGGATACACTATATGATTAGGTGGATCATGTATGATGATATGTATCAGGTAGATACTTGGTATGCATCAGGTAGATGCATTGTATGATCAGGATGATCATGGATGACGAGCTTCAAGATGTTGCTCCAGATGACAGGCAGTAGGATGTTGCAGTGATGATGATCAGGATGATCATGTGTACATCAAGATGATGTATGGTGAGTATCAGGTTGATACTCTATGGCCATGGATCAGGTTGTGCAGATGAGCATATGATTTGGCCCTGGGAGATTTGCAGATAGTCTTTCGAGGTTTTTCCTATGGCATATAATTTGGCCCTGGGATATCTGGCAAATGCTCTTTCAAGGTTTTGCTCTGGGAGGACATATAATTTGGCCCTGGGAGATTTGCTGATAATATTTTGAGGTTTTACCTATGGCATATAATTTGGCCCTGGGATATCTGGTAGATGCTATTTCGAGGTTTTGTCCTATGGCATGTAATTTGTGCCCTGGGAGATCCGATAGGTTGAGCTGTGTGCTCGTAATCAGTCTTGGGATGCTCTTTCGAGGGTTTTCCATGACCACATGTAATTTGTGCCCTGGGAGATCTGATAGGTTGAGCCTTGTGCTCGTAATCAGTCCTAAGATGCTCTTTCAAGGTTTTGTGGTGATCACATGTAATTTGTGCCCTGGGAGATCCGATAGGTTGATCCTTGTGCTCGTAATCAGTCCTGGGATTCTCTTTCGAGGTTTTGTGGTGGGGTCACATGTAATAAGTCCTGGAGATCTGGACAGGATGAAAAAGGCCTCAGATGCTCTTTAGGGTTCTTGCTAGTCAGGAGACTCTTTTAAGGTTTTGTGACGCATGTAATAAGTCCTGAGATTTCCACAGTATGGCCAGTGATGATGAAGACCTACAGGTTGTGGGCCTACATCCAGTATGAAAAAGGACTGGCTCTGTAGAACTTCCTATGGCAGCAATAGTGACGATGACGAAGCATTGATGATGATGATCCCAAGAAGAAGACTTGTCTAGCAGATTTGTGTCGAGAAATACCTTCCTAGTTAAGAGGGAGTGTTGATGTATATGTAACTTCGAAATGTATTTCATCTATGTATTTCATATATATTTATTGTACCCTTATTAGAGATGTGTTATTCCTCTATAAGGAAGTGTCGTCATGTGGATTGACAAGTGTCGCAAGTGTGTGTACTTGCCGATGGGTTATTAGACCACCATGTGTGGGGTCGGCCCTGAAATATATATATTATAATGTGGATGTACCTAGCTAGACAAGTCGGCCCCATAAGGTCACTGGGCAAATAGGTTAGTATAAATAGAGATCAGGTGATCTCTATTTAGATCATTCGGATAGTCACATCTCTCTCACTCAGAAAGTGGCACACTAGTGAGGAGGAGGATCATCTGCTTGTAGGAGACTATCTCAAGTGTATTTTGGTTGTACTTTGGTTGAGCCATTGCTCTCTCTATCTCTGAGGAAGTTGTGGGGTTTTTCACCTTAGGGTTTTCCCCACAGAAACTCTGTGTCTCTTGTCTCTCATGCTTTTGATTCTTGTGATGCTTATCATGCTTATTGTGATTGTTATGCATTGATATACTGTATATGTTATTCTCTCAGTGAAGATACTAGAGTATTGTGAATTAATGCTCAAAATTTAACATGGTCTTAGTTACCAGGGCCCAGGATGGATTAAGGGGGGGGTGTTAGGATATTCCTATACTCCATCCTAGTCCCACCAGTATTTTGATCATTTACATTTTTAGTCATGCATTCACTTTTAGGGTTTGCATGCATCATTTAGGGTTTGCATGCATTTGCATTCATTCCAGTCATCAGTCCAGCACCTAGCCCTCATTTAGCCAGCCTCCGAGAGCTTCTCTCAGATTAGTTTTATCCCTCCTAGAGCATAGTGCACCCTTCCTCCTTGATTTAAGGAGGCCACTCATAAGTTCTCACCTACCAGTCCAGTTTACTTCAGTTAGCCACCAATCTTTCCTTGATTTGAGGCTAGACTGACTCCTCACTGCTGTTATCACTTTGATTGACCTCCAATGAGACATGACTACCCGTTCTGACTTAAGTTAGCTCCTCATGTTCTCTCCAATGAGCCTCCTTCATTTAATTAGTGTCTCCATGTGCCAGTTACATTCAGTTACACCTACCACACTAAGTTAGATTCAGTTTGACTGACGGTTGACAGTTACCTGTGCATTGATGTAGGGTTCGACCATTCTAGTAGTTTTTTTTTTGAAACAGGTTGTAGATTAACATAAATAAAGCACATCCTTTGAAATATGAAAAAGTAGAGATGAGACTAGTTTTCAATTCTATTTTTGAGGTATAAAATGACATGATATTCTATTTTGACATTTAAACATAATTAAAAATAAATAATAACACTACCTATCAATTCTTCCTTTGATATGAAAATTGACATAATTTAAAACATTTCAATCAAGCCTATGAACTATAGACTGACATGGTTGTAAGCATTATATTTCGATTCTATTGTAAGCCTATGAGCTATGATAGCATATGTAACACACCCACTTAACCAAGTTAGTGATTAATGACAATTATTAATTTACATTATTAATTATGATCCATAGGGTGTGTGTCTTGATAGCTATCCCAAACTTTTAAAACATTGAATCTTCAATAGAAACACATTAAACTTTTAAACAAATGTAATATCTCAATATTTGCAAATATTAATTCTACAATAAAAATTCATTACATTTTTAAACAAAATATAAAATCTCAACTTTATAAACATTGAATCTATGATAAAAAAAAAATTCCATTATATTTTTTTAAACGATTATAATATCCCAACTTTATAAATATTAAATCTACATATAAGATTTCAGTATATTTTTAAATGAATATAATATCCAAAACATTGAATCTATAATAGAATGGCATGGCATTTTAAATGAATGCAATATCTGAACTTTATAAACATTGAATCTATATAATTATCATTAACAATAAGATACTCTTATACTGTCCCTACAACCTATTCTTATACTGTGCCTACAACCTATTCTTATACTGTGCCTACAATAATTATTCTGGCAAGATCAATCTCACCATCAACTATACGGAAAAGACCACCTAAAATATGAGACATTAACTATTCAGCATTGCCACATTGGATTCCACGGCATTACAGACTATAAGCAGTTCGATGACACGTCTTGTATCAACTTCTTAACTACAAACAAAAGTTCAAGGGAGGAGCAGTAAATATCACTGCCCCACACGACATAATTCCTACAGGTGTCAACGTGTAGAATCACCGGCGATAGGATCCAGAGATCATGTCCAAGGGTTAAGTGTACACTACGCCACATAGATCAGGGTTTTGGTCCACTCGTTGACGGCACATGGTTAGAAAAAGAATAAACTCAAAGATTCGTAATAACTCCAGTATCAGTTTCATACCAAATTTTTCTAAAACAACAAAGACATCTCTGAGCTGGCATCATGGCGCTGAGAGCAATGAGTTCCAATAGTTTAGGCCCACACGCAGTAGCCAAATTAGAGTTCAACTAATTCAGGGTAGAGACGCCATTGTAGGAGGTACAAGATGAGAATGAAAATCCACATAACGGTTTTGATATTTAAAATCTCAACCTCGGTAGTTGTATGTAAGGTTAGGGTTGAGTGACTGTTCTCAATAACTAATAAGGAATTGGTCACGGTAATTAGTTGAGAGGAAGCTGAGATCAAACCCGTCCCTTATCCTAAAACCGACGCTGAACTAAAACAGACATTGACCCAAGCATTATAAAAAAAGAACACGGGATTTCAATATTGGGGATCAATTCGAGGTATCAATCGATCATGAAATTGCATAAGAGAAATCGACCAAGGAGCGAAGAATTGGGTATCGGGATCCTACCCAGCAGATTGTTTTGGGATGAGCAAGATTGAATGTGGTTTTCAGATGGCATGGTAAAATGATCTAGATCTAAACGGATCATTGAGATCACATCCAATAAGTGGATCCCAAATAAAATTGGGTATGAACTACATATAGGGAGGATCAATCTAACTGTAAAATGGAGTAATGCAATCAGAATGCAGTCTCGTTCTGACCTAGTAGATCTAATCCGGATATAGACTAAGTACAAAACCACAATTTAAAACCGTTTTGATCACAGAGATAGAGCACTGTAATTAACTACAACGTCGATGCAAGTATAACATTAGGCACTGAATATTCAATTATAAATTCTGAATACGCAATTCTTTTAACAGATCTAGAATTATTTACATAGCAGGATCGATACAAAGCTTGGAAACTCGATTGGCAATTTATTTGACAGATCTAGAATTAATTACATAACAGGATTGATACAGAGCTGGAACTCGATTGGCAATTCATTTGAAAGATCTAGAATTAATTACATAACAGGATCGATACAGAGCTTGGAAACTCGATTTAAACACGGTTAAAAAACATAAGCAAGCAAATGGGAACTTCTTTGCTTTCACAGGAAATTTGAATGTAAATAAATTTATGAAAGAAACAAAGTTAAAGAAATTCATAGAATTCATATATATCTCTACGTTTTCAAATAAATCGACATATGTAAATGCTGAGTACGGATCAACAAAATTTAATCACACCCCTACGCTTCTACCGATATTCATAATATAATATTTCAACAAAACACAGCATGTATAAATTTACAACTAACTTGTTTCCCAATTCATTACATTTTCTTAAATGTCCTCAAATATAAATCTTACATGTGACTAGAAGGAAAAGAAAACAACAAATGCTGAACCTGATTTTTGATCGACGAGCTTGAACACTGTTGAAGAACTGACTGATTCGATTGTCCGGAGAAATCCAACATTGATGACGATATTGACAACCCCTCGGTTGACCACCATACTGTATCGAGGTTAATCTTCTTCACCTCGAACCCCCGAGCTCATGAGGTCATAAGAACACACACAAATAGCCTCCCAAAAGGATCTCCCAATCCTCGTTCCGGCTAATCCCAACTCCAAGGATCATAACATAATCCGAGATTATGATGACCATCCAACATTAGGGAGCAATAAATCCTTCTCTCTTTTTCCTCCCTTATTATATAGCAAATTCTTGTGTGCCATGTGTTTGTCCATGCACATTTTTAAATTAATTTCATATTTTAATTAATTTTATTCTCAAGTACAAGTGTTTGTTTCTAACTCAATGTGTACACCTATTTCCCTAAATAAGTGCAAGGTAGGTGTACTTGTCTTTAAGAGAGTCCCAATTGTGTTTGTATTCTCAAATATAGTTGTTGTATTTAACCACATGTTCAATCTAGATTTCTTTTCTTTTTCTTTTTATAAATAAAATATTTTATTCAAAACAAAAAGTTTTCTAATTTATTTCTTTTACTTTATTTATTTATTTTTTCTTAAAAAAAAAAAAACAAAAAATATTTTAATCAAGGCATTTTCTTTTTCTTTTAAAACCAAAAAGAAATATACTTCAAGTAAGAAATGATCATTCACTTTTCAATTTTTCAACCTTCTTTCTCAATAATAATAATAAATCCATCATGATAATAACAATATAACATTAATTCTTTTATTATTAAATTTTCTAGAATCTCTACACATAGTTTAATTAATTTTTAATTATGCGTGCATGAATAATTTTATTTTCCCACTTTTCTTTATCTAGGTACCTCTTCGGCGGGTCCTTCCGACAGTATCTTTCTCTCTTCTTATGGGGAGCACTGCGTAGCAATCGAGAGTCGTTACCGTGATCTCTCAACTATGCTCCTTGGAGACTAAGGGATGTTGAGGGATAAGGCCCTCCTTATTGCACGCCCCTCAACTCATCATACACGACCAAATCATTATGGTCTTGCCCGTACGGAGTACGCTTCCCCGGGTGAGCTGAAACGGCTTCACCCATGCGTGGATTACTAATTCAGGGTCGACAATAAGTCGTCGTACCCCTAAGTGTTATTTCCATTCCTACGACCCCGATAATTCCATTGTGGGTCAGTTGGTAAATCGTCTTACCTGCCACTGCACGCACACACTCAAACGCATATTAGTAGCACTGCACTATAAAACATTTGTATCATCCTTTTCATTTTCTCTGTCAGTCGAGTATAAACAAATATTCATTTTTCATTTCAAGTAATTTTAACATTCATCATTTTCATTTTCTCAGTCAGTCGAGTATAAACAAATTATCATTTTTCATTTCAAGCAATTTCAACATTCATCATTTTTCATTTTCTCAGTCATTCGAGTATAAACAAATCATCATTTTTCATTTCAAGTAATTTCAACGTTCATCATTTTTCATTTTCTCAGTTAGTCGAGTATATCCATAAATCATAATTTATCTAACCATTTTCATTTCGCATATAAAATCTAAAGCAATCATTCATGGTCCAAGTTTTTATAACTCCGGGTTACTTCAAACCAGTGCCCTCAAATAGTCAAATCGGTCGTAGGTCTCAAAAGTAGTCTGATCAACCATAGGTCTCAAATAATCTAATCAATCATAAGTCTGAAATAACCAAAATCAAACATAAGTGCTGAGGCAGGCATTACAATTGATGACTCCACCGATGATGAGATAGACTACTAGTTGTGCTTCGATGACACTCCAACGATCTTTTGATCACTCCGTGAAGGTTAATTCAAATTACCACCTTAGGCATTTGAATCCTCATGCATTGTACTATTTATTTGTCCATATTCTGATTAATTAATTAGTGTGTGTGAAGTATTTTTGCTTCTATCAGATTTCTACTGTATCATTATTCTGTTGCTCATTATACTGCATTGACCACTCTTTTTCTATTTTACTACTTAATTATAATTACTCTTGTGAGGTATACATCATCTCTTAGATCTGCTGTGAGGATTTTCACAATAAAAAGATGAAACAAACTGACACTAGGATGGCCGACACGTGAAGTCAAGGTAAACTGCAGAATGGTCGACATAGTTTGTATACTTGAATAGTGAGCACGACACAAAGTGACTTAGGCAGTTTTCAACATAACGGGAGAAATGATATAAGTCTGCAATGTAGGAGACATAACAGACCCTCTAAATGGTTGGAAGAATAACCAAACGGGGGAGTTGAAAACTTGGAGATCAGGTTCACCCTAAGGTCAAAAACTAAAACCCAACTGACATGAAAGACTCAAGTAGGTGCTATGTTCAAGGATATGGCTGACATAACTGCCTTTGAAACTGAAAGAGATGCGATACACCCTTCTTATCCCTTATTCTTTTTGGTAAAAGAATGTTCTTCTTGTTTCTTTAATGAATCCAAGAAAAAATAGAAAACTCAATAGGTCCAACGATGTAAAGAGTTTAACGAGTGCATGGGAGGAAGACCCAGGATGATCTTCTTCATTGTTTACAGAGTTTGAAGAAGATATAGAAGAATACTCCATAGTACTGATCTCTAGATTTTAATATCAAGCCGAGATCTATTCTTGCTCACCGAAGTTTTCAATTTTAAGGAGTCTGGAAAACTTAAACAATAACTCCATACACGTACTCGTGGATTTTAATATCAATCCCAAGTAGGTTAATGCTCACTGGTGTTTTCCTATTTATAGAGTCTGAAAAAATTTAAAAATCCTCTATTTACCCTCTCATGGATTTCACATCGAGCCTGAGTAGGTGAATGCTCGCTTGGTGTTTTCATGTTTAGAGAGGCTGAAAACCCTAAAGAGAGGCTCCAAAAGGCCTTTTTCGTATAGTTAGTCATCTCCCCTGAAAAATTATGAAACAATGACAGGAGAACTCTTCTAGCCACGTATGACTAGAGTATTCCTTTTTCATAAGTAATCCACAAAAGTCCGGAAAAGGGTTAAACTTATACTTAAGCAGATGGACCTTCAATTCCTTTAACGAGCTTGAAGAGACCAAGTTTTCTCGGCAATCTTGTCATATTTAAAGAGTCTAATAAGAGCATGAAAGAACTCTATAAAATTCTTTTCCATAAAGTTTTAACAAGCCCGAAAAAGTAAACTCGTGACCTCCTTACTGTTTTTAACAAGCTCAAAGGAGATACAAAAGAATGCTCATAAATTACTTACTATTTTTTAACGAGCTCGAAGTGAAGATGGAAGAAATTCTCATAGCCTCCTTACTATTTTTAACGAGCTTGAAGTGAGTGTGGAAGAATGCTCGTAGCCTCCTTACTATTTTTAATGATCTCGAAGTGAGGGTGGAAGAATGCTCGTAAGTGGATCAATGTCCGAATGAATGGCAGGCTGCATTATAGACTCTAGGAAAACTTTATCAGAAGGAAGTATATTATCCCAGATGGAACACATATCTAAACATTCAAATGGAGTCATTGCCTGGTCAATTTCCAAGACCCAGTCCCGAGAAGGTAAGCATAAATTCAGAGGCTTCATCTCAGTAGAAATTGGACTCAAGGAACAATATGCCACATAATTTGATTGTGACATGGTATTGCCGACTGATGAGGGACACACTTGTTCTATAGTTGTGTAATAAGAGGGATCAAAAAATGTAAGCTGATTGATAGTGAAAATTCTTTCGTTGTGAGGAAAATGCATCACACGAAAGAGCATAGACACTACATCCTGCATAGTATATACATAATCACGTCCAAGGATCATATCAAAATCCATGGGGTCCTTTAAAACCATAAAATCAACTAAGACTATTTTTCCACTCAAAGTAACAGGTACCTGAGGGAAAAATCCCAACGGTTCACTACATCTTCTATCGAAGGTCAACGACCAATTAACAGCTGGAATAAGGTTAGGAAAACCTAAATCTCTCCAAGCATAGGGGTATAAGATACTAACAGAGGTTCCTTCATCTACAATACATCGGTGAACCACATGGTTTCCGATATCAACCTTTATTTGGAAAGGTGTAGCATAAGGAAGGCAAGGCCCAGTTAGACTATTCCAATCAAAGGAAATGATCCCAGAGCTTGATAAGAGTTCACTCAGCACAGATGCAGTGCCCCCATTTTCAGAGACATCTGAACTAGTAATGTAAAAGACTTCAGGGATAGGTGCATCAGTCTCCGAAGGACTGATGGGATCGATCAAAGATTGCATCAATTCGATCACGTCACTCTTCAAAGGAAGAGTGGGGTTGACCAAAGATTGCTTTGGTTCAACCACTTCATCAAGCAAAGGTTGATCAGGCTGTTGGGGATCTATAGACAATTTAGGAGAAGAGGATCCTTTAGACATGGACCACACTCTCTTCACCTCTGGAATGGCAGGGCACCGGTGAGTAAGGTGATCTACCTTACAAAGTTGATAAGGGAATCTTGGCTTGCGTCCTATACACTTAGACTCCGTAACAACAACAGTACTCTCAGCATGACTAGCATTGGATGAAAGCTTTCCCCCAGCATGACTTGCATTGGCTGGTTGCTCAGAAGCAGAAGAATTTTGAACTATGGACCACATTCTTTGCACCTCTGGAATAGCAGGGCACCGGTGAGTAAGATGGTCTCCATCGCAAAATTTACAAGGGAACTTAAGCTTATGTTTATTAGGTTTGTCGATATTGTCAACTTTCTCAGCATGACTTGCAGTGCCTGATTCAGTGTCTCTAGTATGACTCACAGGAACTGATGACTTGTCATTAATATGACCAGCAGTGATCAATGACATGTCCTCAACATGAGAAACAATGGTTGAAGACATACTTCCAGTATGATTTGCAGTGACTGAAAGTTTCCTCCCAGCATGACCTCCAGAGGCTGGGTAGGTGCCCCCAACATGATCTGTAGAGGCTGGGTGGCTTCCCCCAGCATGACTTGCAGAGGCAGGGTGGCTACCCCCAGCATGACTTGCAGAGGCTGGGTAGTTGCCCCCTTACTTTGGCATCTTCTTCCTATTCTTCCTCCGTCTATTCCTTTTAGACTGTTGGTTACTAGTATTACTACTTTCACCACATGAGGTAGCACGAGTAGGAGAAGATGTTACTGGGGAAGCATGCATAGGGTTCTGCTACTCTTGATGTGAAGTGCTTACTTGAGAAGAATCAGGAGCATGCAAGGCGTTCGGAGTGGAAAACAACCAAACCAGTAACCCTATAGTGAATCTCAGAAGATTCAAGGTAGCCATTAAGGGAGTACCAACGTTCCCAATGAATGGAAAAGCACAACAATCCCCTTCAACAAGGATCCCTTGATTGGTGCTCATTGGGATGATTTCCATAGTTTTCGACTCAACAAACCAGAAATATCTAAGGCCAACTAGAAACAAACAGCACAAAGAGCACACCACTAAAAAGTTCCTAGGTAATCAAACCAGGAAAACAATGGAAAATACTCTCGGAAGCAAGTCTGGGATGATCAGGGCTTAGAACAGACTAACAGAGTATCGATGGTCAGTTACGTGGCATCCTTTGGAGGTCCACTGGGTGTAGGCACTTGAATCACCAAACCGCCTTCCCAGGATTACTACCAGAGGGTTACCTTCCATGTCTATCCCAGGTGAAGTGGGAATAACCGCCCACTCTACCTTTGTAGATCCCTAAAGGTCTGATACTAAGGCTACCATCAATACAAAATAACCTAGGGGGACAGTCATTAGCCTAGTCGAAATGCATGGGTAGGGTAGTAAAGCCCGAAGTCCAAAAGGAACCCTGTACGCGAATTGAGTCTAGTTTATGGTCAAAAGGAAAGTGAGGGGATATCCTCAACAATTCCAGTCTCCCACGGTCTCGTGCTTAGCTCTGGTTTAAGTAGATTTTCCCAGGACTATTTGATACAGATGGATTTACCTAAATGAAAGTTGTACTACAATTGTTAAGTAATGAAGCCAGTTTCGAGCAGTTTAAGATGATTTAAGCTCGAAACTCTAGCCTAAGCTAGTTGATGTCGTGTATACCTAGAAAGAAAAATGTTGCTAATAAGTTTTATTAATGTTTCTTTTTAAGGGATATTTGTTACTCAAGGCTTGTAGTGCAGTGTGTGGAATGGTTTGTATGAAAGTAAAGTGCATGTAAAGCAAAGCTTTCAAATTCACAAAAAAAAATTTCCTTTTCCGTTTGTATTCTTTCAGAAATCGAAAACTAGGCAATCCCAAAATCAAAATCTTTTTGTATTTTCTTTTTTGAATATTTCAAAGCAACTAAGGTACCTCGAAATAAAGCAAGATCTTAGTACTGAGCTATTGAAACAATATTTTTATTTTTCTGATAACTATGAAAGAAAGAAAACTTTGTACAAAACCAAGAAAGATTTAACTATAAGACGTGTGCGAGGAAAACATATAAATGGCTCAAAGAAAACGAATCGAAAGACTCGATGAAGACTTGACTTACCAAGTTTTTGCAAAAGAAAAACTTGAGGCTTGGAAACAAAGTGAAAATAAAACAAGGAAAAGAGACACTTATGACGGAAAGGAAAACCTAAAAAGGGTGCTCTTAAGTATCAAAACCCTAAGAAACACTAATCCAAACAAAAGTATGCAAGTGAACCAAGAATGACCTAACCAACACATGGACTCAACAACCCGCAGACTAAGAGTATTTGACTTACTTGAACAAACTGATAAAACAATTAGCAAGTGACTGAACCAAGCAACCTTTCGGAAGCAACCCTAAGGACTCAAACTTGAAAGTCAAACCTTAAAGAAGGATGAGACCAAGTGAAAGCATGTAAAATGTTGCAACAAACAACAAACAATCAAAATGCAGGTCTATAAGACTGCAAGAGCAACTAGGGTGAAGAGATGCAGCTATATCCAAAAATAATAGTGCATGAACTTCAAGAAAGGGCTTGTAAGTGGCAAAGACACTTAAACAAAGTCTCAAACAAGCAATAACAAGAGGAAAGAGATTGGAGGGGCTTACAAGACTCAAAAAAGGCATAAAAGGTCTCAGGGGTCAATGAGGACAACAAATCAACAGGCTGGAACAACAACCAAATCTTAAAAACAAACCCTGGAAGCAAAACAGGCCACTATAGGAACATACCCTACTATGCAGTCTTACAACCAGTGTACATCAGGAGTTGTACACTATTGTTCAGTGTAAGGAGGGGTGTACGTCAAGAGGCAAACACTATTGTATGTAGGGGATACCAACATACATACCTGAGCAGAGTGCTAATAGGCTTTGCAAACCAAAAACTAAGTTTAATCAAGCAAATAGGAAAGATGACACAGACCTATAAGGCCTCTCAGACAATCAGAAACTGAGAAAAGGGATGGAAAAAAAACCAAAATTAAGTCTCCTAGAGCAGAACAACCAAGCGGTTACTCCCGAGCGGAGTCGCCAGTCTGTTGTTCATGATTTCTACCCTATAGTGAGGAGATGGACACTACCAACTAGGTGGGGTTGATAGTTAAACACATTGATTATACTGCATATGGTTATTGCAAAAGAAATATATTGGGATTGAAGGACATACCTCTTTTCAATGTTTGATCCTAGCTTTCGCTTGGTCCTTCACTTGATCTCCCCTAGACCTTCTGTTTGACAAACCTGCAATACAAGAGATACCTTCCTTAGCGTATCTTGACCATATAACATATGATGGAATGACAAAGAAATCTAATATAAAATACAATCAAGAATTAAACCAAATAGACATGCGATCCAATAGACATCATATTTGGGACGGGAAGGGTGTTTCGCCCTTTTTATTGTCAAAGAAACATGAAATGAGTACAATATACCTGACGTGTAGAGATGTTTCTGCAACCGGATCCTAGGCTCCTGCTCTTCACTCTCACTTGGAACTTTCCTCCAACATAACAATACTTCCAGCCTTCTCGCAAGATTTCATGAGTATATTGAGTATGTGAGTAACCCCTCTCATGGATCCTCCTTGTATTTATGGGACAAGGTAGGCAGTTTAGATCGAGAGGTGGTTGGTTGGATTGGGAGGTTGGAGAAGTTGCAAAACAAACTTCGACTAATCCCAATTCGTCAAATTAATATATATTTTGATTTCATCTTAAGATGTATGCGGGTTTCATACAACAAGAGTAGCGTACAGGAAGCAACTTTTATGCTTTACAACATGTATTTACAACTTTTTTGGAGGTGTATGCTGGTTTCCCTTGAGGAGAGTAGGGTACACTACACAGGTCTTGTGTATAGAGAGGGGCGTACAGGTGGCAAAAACAGAAGAAACTGTTAAATTCTTAGGTGAGAAGTGTACTTCTGGAAACAAGTCATCTAAGGAAATCATGCTCTTCAATCCTTTGTGTCCTCTTGTGTGATCTACAACGCAAGGTGATCACAGGACGGAGAAGTGCATATTTGACCTATAAAAAAATATGCATAACTCTTCTTCCTGTCTGTGCTTCCTTCAAATTCTGCTTGATCTTAAAAATCTCTTGCTCCATTTCCTTGATCATCTCTGGTCCAAGCACTACCCTTTTCACTAGGCTGTCCCAATTCACTGGAGTCCTGCATCCCTTGGAATACAATACCTCAAAATGACTCATCCCCAATGATGCATGATTTCGATTATTGTATGCAAATTCTACCAAGTGTAGGTAGTCCTCCCACTTGGATGGTTCATCCATCACATACATTCTCAACATGTCTTTAAGAACCTGATTCACCCTCTCAGTTTGACAATCTTTTTGAGAATGATACGCTCTACTAAAGTTTAGTTGAGTTCCCAATTCCTTAAAAAGTCCCTTCCAAAATTTGGATGTGAACTTTGCATCTTCGTCTGAAATTATTGCCTTGGGAAATCCATGCAATCTGAATATATCCTTCATGAAATTTTTTTCTATGTCATTGGTCTTATGAGTTGACTTGATTGGAATGAAGTGAGCTAACTTTGATATATTTTCAACCACTACCATGATTGAATCATGCTTCCTCACTATCATTGGAAAACCTATTATAAAATCCATAGAAATCACTTCCCACTTCCATTCTGGAATGGGAAAATGATGCAATAATCCTGTTGGATGTTGATGTTCTGCTTTGACTTGTTGGAATTTTTGACACCTAGATATGTACTCTTCTATATCCTTCTTCATTCCATGGCAAAAGTACTGCTTTCTTGCTGTTGTTATTGTCTTTTGATCTCCTGGATGTCCTGAATATGGCATTTGATGTACCTCGTCCATTATAAGGTTCTTCAAATATGCACAATCTGGAATGTACAGTCTATTACCTTGGTAAAAGAGAATACCTTCTTCACCAAGTTGATATCCTGCACATTTTTCATCAATATTTCTCCGCTGCAATTTTCCTTTGATTTGATGGTAAGTTTCATCACTGGTTTGGGCTTCAATAATTCTTTCCTTAAAATATGATTTGGACATACTTACTGCTGCAACATGAAAATTTTTGCTAAGAGCATCTGCAACCTTATTCTCCTTACCTTTCACATGATTAATTTCAAAATAAAATTCATAGAGAAATTACATCCACCTTGCTTTCCAAGCATTCAAGTTTGGATGGTCAAACAAATACTTGAATCTCATGTGGTATGTCCTAAGCTCAAAACTTCTACCCAACAAATAATGTTTCCATTTCTTAAGAGTATGTACTATGGATGCTAGTTCTAAATCATGTGTGGAATAATTATTTTCATGCTCTTTTAATTTTCTTGATTCATAACAAATCACAAATCCTTCTTGCATGGGTACTCCACCGCCCTTCAATGCAAGCATCTATGCACACTACAAAATCCTTCTTTGGATCAATAATATTCAAAACAGGAGCATTGGTAAGCAACTTCTTTAGCTACTGAAAGCTTCTCTCACATTTTTTTAGACCATACAAATTTAACATTCTTCGTTTGCAATGATGTAATTGGATGAGCTATCTTGGAGAATCCTTCAATGAACCTTCTATAATAGCCTACAGGACCCATAAAAGATCTAACATCTGAAACATTCTTTGAAGTAGGTCAATCCATTATGGATTTAATCTTTTCTAGATCCACTGCAATTCCTTCTTCTAAGATGACATGACCCAAATATTGTACCTTCCTTTGATAGAAATCACACTTGCTCAACTTTTCATACAATTGGTGCTCTCTAAGAACTTGCAACACCATTCTTAGATGTTCATCATGATCTTCTTCATTCCTTGAATAAACAAGAATGTCATCCAAGAACACTATAAAAAAATTATCCAAATACTTGTTGCGGACACTATTCATGAGACACATGAATGTAGCAGGTGCATTTGTAAGACCAAATGGCACCATTGTGAATTCATGAAGATATTGTCCTGAAAGATGTATTGTGAATGTCTTCTTCTTTTATCCTCACTTGGTGATAACCAGATCTTAAGTCAATCTTTGAAAACACTCTAGCTTCCTTCATTTGATAAAACGAATCATCAATCATTGGCAATGGATACTTATTCTTGATTGTTACTTTACTGAACTACCTGTAATCAATACATAACCTTAAGGTCCCATCTTTCTTATTGACGAATAACACCGGTGCTCCCCAAGGAGATACACTCGACCTGATATACTTCTTGTCCATTAATTCCCGTAGCTTCATATTCAATTCTACCAATTCATGTGTGCTCATCCTATAAGGAGATTTTGAAATTGGTGTTGCTCCTAGAACAAGATCAATGGTAAAATCAATATCTCTCTTTGGTGGCATCTCAGGCACTTCATATGGAAAAACATCTTTGAAATCTTGCAACAACTGGAAGTCTTCTATCCTTGGTCCTTGGTCCCCTGATGAGTTTGATATGTGGACTGCATATAATGGGAAACCCTTCTTATAAAACTTTCTCAACTGCATGGCTAAAATATGCCTTACTAAAACTTGCTTTGGAATTCCTATTACCAACCTTGGTCTTCCCTCTTCATCAATGAATCAAGTACTTTTTCATATTAGTCTATACAATTGGCTCTATGTCTTTCCAACTAGTCTATACCTATTAGAGAATCATAAGATCCTAATGGTAGGACATTTAAATTTTCTTTTGTGATGAGTCCATTCAATTCTATGGGTCACTCCATCACTACTTCACTTACCTTCCTCTTGGTCCCTGTGGCTAATTGAACTAGCCAATAATTACTATGCTTTACTTTACTAAGAGAGAAACCTTCAACCACCTTAGGATACACATAGCTATGAGTAGATCCTAGATCAATAAAAAAAGAAATAGATTGCTTATCAATCTTACCTTCAACTTCCATTACTGTTGATTGATGGTCTTCCTGATGATCATCCAATGCTACATAGATTTGAGGCGCTGCCCTTGACATATCCTCCACTATAGCTGCCCCTTTTAAGTTGTGCAAGCTTTGGGGATTCTCTCTCCGATGTGGACAATCCCTTAACATGTGGTTTTCTCCACATCCTCAACACTGAAGTGTCCCTTTTGATTCTTTTTATGCTGCTACTGCTAGCTTGTTCTGACTTCATGCTTGCTGGCCCTGTGGAAAATTTGTTGGCTGATTTTTTAATGGCAGCTTAAATCCACTTTTTCTTTGATCAAACCTCCCATTTATATTTCCTTTCCCTATTGGGTGAACTTCTGATTTTCCTTTTCTCTTCTCATAACAATGCATTTCCATCCTAATGGATTCATCAAGGCTTGGTGGGTTAACAAACTCAATCCTATCTCTGAAATAATGAGGTAGACTTCCAAGGAAACACTGGATCTTAAATGTCTCATCCTTGATATAGTCCACATACCTCAACAATTGCAAAAACTTATGGACATGTTCATCCATAGATTTATGTCCCAACCTGAGTTCACTGAATTCTTTCTTCTTGTCGTCATAATACCTAGCTGATAGTATTTCTCCTTGAAGTACCTCTTAAATCGCTCCCAACTCATCCTCTTTTTATTGATCTTCTTCACTTGTATGAGGTGCTCCCACCAAATCAAAACTCTTCCATTTAGGTTGCAAATGGAAACTCTGGCCTTTTCATTTTATGAATAATCATGCATTCTGAAATACGTGTTCATTCCAAGAAGTCATGCTTCTACCTCTTGGTTAGTCTTACTTTCTCCATCAACTATGGGAGGCCTTGCCTTCCTAAATTATCCCAGTGGCATTTCTTTCGATCTCTTTCTTCCAGCAAACCTACTAGTAGTATGCCTTGGACTCTCTCAAGGGATTATTGAGTCACATGACAGGATAGAAGAAGATCTTGAGGAGGGGTGATGTGCTTTTTGCTCACACAAATCTTTATTGGCATTCGAGTCCTCTTCCTAGAATGACCTCTAGAGCGAATTTTTTCACCCCTTCCTTCTTTACCTATGTTGTTGGGGTTGGACCCAAGGTTTACCCTCTGCCGCATATCAATGAGGCTCTGGAAAATAGCAGCATTGAGCTGGTTTTTTTCTTCCTTATCCTTCATCAACCTTTCGTTAAAGCTTTTCATGGTTTCAACCAAGTTCTAGGGAGTTATTTTCTCCCTTCTCCCTTTGGATTTAGTCTCTGCATGATATGATTCCACATTTTCTCGTAGCGCATCTTCACCATGATGATAAGAATCCAGGGCATCATTCACAGTCACCCTTTTCTTTTCCCTGTATGCAGTCTCTACTATAACTATTCAATGATATCAGCTGCAAGATTTGTGCATCATAGAGGCGGTTATTAAACATCAAAAGAACACATATAAACCATAAAACATCCATTTTTAATAGAAATAAACTCATGGGATTAATTAAATAAGTTATTGTTCTTTCTACTTTGGGATAAGCAACCCTTGTGCTGCGACCTTAGGCTCTGATTCCACTCTGTCACGTACCTGATAGCCTTTGTTCCCTTAAGAGGTGATGGGAGACAACCTGATACATTTTCTTTTCAACAATTCTCTCTGTTTTAATCTGCAGTCGTAATGACCTCTGATCTGCAATCCACAATCTACCGTCCTGCACTCAGAAGTCGGAAGGGTGGAATGATCAATTCAAGGTGTCGAACAAGATACGATCTCAAATTCTACATTCCGTACTGCGGGAGTCGAAAATGCAGAGCACCAAAATCCCTAGTGCTGTATAAATTCTCTCTCGACTTTCGCATTGCATAGTGCGAGATTTGGAAATGCAGAGCACCACGAAGCCCAGTGCTGCAGAAAAGTGCCCCCGACTTCTACATTCCACAGTGCGGGAGTTAGAAATGCAAAGTGCCAAAATGCCCGATGCTGCAGAAATGCATCCCCTATTTTCACATTCCGTACTGCAGGAGTGGGAGATGCGAAGTGCCATGATGCCTAGCACTGTAGAAATGCGCCCCCGAATTCCGCATTCCACGATGCAGATGCGGACATTCAGGCGATGACCTTTCCCTGTCACAACCAACTTCCCATCCCGATAACTTATTCATACTTAGACCAACTTGGACAAGTCCGATTCCATTCTAAAGCTCTTGGAGATTTGTATACACTAGTATAATCGCCTACTACATCTGAGGACTATGACTTCATCATTTTTCCAACTGAAGCATAGCTCAAACTCACTTAATGCTTCTTTACCCTTCTGCAAGGAGCTCTGCTTTCCCTCTGACATGGATTCTCCCTTCACCTGACCCATAGAGGGTCATGAAACCAAACATAGGCTATTTAATTCTTCCCTAAGTCCAGGTGATGCCATGCATTCCATCTAAAAGTGTATGCAATACATACAAAACACATACATATAATTAAACTAAATCTAATCAATGTATCTACAACATGCAAGGTTAGAAGCACATTAAGCTCAAGCAAATGGTGAAACAATCAAACATGCCTCTACCTCATACTCAAGCTCATACATAATATTCCAACTAATCATTTTTATGTAATCATTGATTCAAATAACTTGAATATAACAGTAGACATCACACAATGAATTAGAATAATTTAACACCGCAAAGAGCACTTAGCTTTAAACTAAAGTTGTCCAAGCAACTGGCTAAGTGAGAGAAACGTTCCACCCAACCATAGGTCTTTTTCTAGCCTATACTCTTTCAATTGAGAGACCACCCCCAAGTTGGGTTGTGTATCCACTAAGGAGGGGTAAATAGGCTCTCTTCATAGTCAAGGGTTCACACTAATGGTAATCCAACATGTAGTTGGGTTTATCAAGCATGTAAGGGAAAAAAGGGAGGATGATGCTAAGCAAATGATATCAACCACTGAGCTACATGAATCTCAAACCATTCAGAAGTCATGGAACCCACAATACCTACCACACCCAACACAAGGAAGGCCCCCTTCTCTGCTGCACAGTCCCTCAGGTACCATTCCCTCCAGTGCTCTTTAGGGTGGGCATAGAAAGGCCCAAACTGCTACCTTCATGAGACTTTATCCTTCACTGGGTTTATCAAGCAGATCAAACCTATGTCTTTCCTTCTTCTTAGTTATCATAGCTGGGATATTTTTAGGGCTGCGACCGAATCTCTGTCCCACAACTCAATTCTTATGTTATTAGATCAAGGTCTTCTCATAGGTTTACTAAGCTTCTCACGCTATGGAATTTACCCCATGGTTTGGTCCATGGATTTCCCAACCTTTTCCACTTCCCACGCAGGGTTTCTTATGCATTCTCGGCTCTACAATTCATGATTTACACAGAGTCACAATTTTTCTCCTTTCTTCTTTGATCAACCCTCTCTCCGTTGTGTTTAAAATCCTTGTGCTAGTGATGAATGGAATGGGGATTACCTGTTCGATTTCCTTTTTCCTCTCCATACCCCATTTCTGGTCCTTTCGCCTTCCTCTGTCAACGTGGCCTTCTCCAGAATCGCTACCTTTCCTCCTTCCCCCCTGGTGGCCTGTGTAACGCATGAAAGCCGATCCTTGTTGTTCCATCATCCCACAACCCCATCACCTCTCCCTAGTGCATACAGATGGCCCCCTCTTGTTGGTTTCTTCCATAGCCAAATTGTTTTTGTATTTTATTGCATTACTAAAATTTATATCATTTTTACAATTTCCATGGCTTAATGGAACATGGCTAACATAAATATCAAACACTTTCCTTTTTAAATAAGATCCGAGCATCCACTAGTGGAGCCTTGGCCTTGATCTCGATGTTAGGGAAAACATACATCACATGTATACATTATTTATATTAAAAGACAAAATATCATGAGGGTCAAAATGGGGGTATTACAGTTAGCACCTAATTTAACGCCTGCTTTAGCACCTACTTTAGTGCCAACTTACCGCCAAAGTTAGCGCCAACTGTAGCACCAAATTTAGTGCCAAATTTAACACCCAAATTAATTCCTATTGTGCATAAATAGTAAAATTTTTGAGGTGTTGGGGGTTAAGTGGCTTGAGGCTTTGATGATATTAGAGGATTTAGGGATTTGGGGTGCAGGGATTCAAGGTTGAGGGATTATGGGTTACGTTTTAAGGGATTAAGGGTCAATATCTAAGGGAGTTGGGGCTCAGGGGTTAGGTAGTTTTTAATGGTTAATGGATTATGGATTATAGGTTAAGGGATTGATGTTTAAGTGCCTAGGTTATAGTGGTTTATGGATTAAGGATTAGTGATTAATTTTTTAAAGTTCAATGGATTAGGGGTTGGGGGATTTAGGGATTTTTTGTTAAGGGCTTAGATATTAAGAGTTTAGGGATTAAGGGTTTAAGGGTCAATGGATTAGGGGCTAGAGGATTTAGAGATTTTTTGTTAGGGTATTAGGGATTAAGGGTTCAATGTTCAGGGATTAAGGGTTCAAGGGTCAATGACTTAAGGGTTAGGGTATTTAGGGCCTTTTGTGTTAAGGGATTATGCATAATCTTTGCGATTTTTTGTGTTTGCATTAATGTTCATCATGCAAGTCTCATTGTCATCACTCATCATTCCCTTCCATAGAATATTTGTTGGAAATCTCTTGAAATGTTACAAAAATTCCAACATTCCCATCACCAATGTCATCCACCAACCCCACACAGTGAGCAGTGAATGGGGACAATGTTGAAATTTCTTCAAAATGTGATTGTATGCATTGAAATTTTACATGGTTAGACTAGGTGCATGCCTTGATGGTATGGGAGGGTTTTAATACTCTGGGACATCATTCTGATCATCATCGCCATCACATTGGTTTTCATTTCCATCGTCATTATCATCATATTCATCATGACCCAATTTTTCCATCCATGCTAACAAAGATCAAATTTGGCATACCCATCTTTCCCGCGAAACCTAATGATTAGGGCTTAGGGATTACGAGTTTAAGGGTCAATGGATTAGGGTTTCAAGGATTATGGGTTAAGGGTTTAATGGTCAATGGATTAGGGGTTAGGGAATTTAGGGATTTTGTGTGAAGGGATTAATGATGAATGGTTTAGGGCTTAAGGGTTCGGGGATTAGGGATGGAGGCATTAAGTGTGAATGGCTTAGGGGTTAGGGGATTTAGGGATTTTTTGTTAAGGGATTAGAGATTAAGGGTTGAAGGATTAGGTATTAGGGGTTATATGATTAAAGATCAAAGGATTAGGCATTAGGGGCTAGGGGGTTGTAAAGGGTAAGGTCCTAGCTATGATGGGTTAATTGCATTTTCTTTTTAAATTTAAAATTATTTTCTTATTATAATGTTTATTTTACAATATGTGATGTAATTGTTTATATTTTGTTTTAATTTAGATTAATTTTGGATTATTATATATATATTTTTAAAACATATTATTAATATTAATATTCATGTTTTGATATAAAATAGGAAACTAAAATTCATCTTTTAATTATTATATTTTCACCTAAGTGATTAATTTTTTTTTATTTTTGTTATTATTTTATTTATAGTTCTTCATAAAACATACTATAACATAAAACATACTATAAAATTATTTTTAACATAAAAATGGAACAAATATAAAAATAATGAAGTTAACAAAGTTTCTTATTCAAATCATTGTGAGATAAGTGCACTAATATTTTATTAACTTTTGTGTATTCACGAACATGTTGATACAAAATGAATGGAAGAAGCATATGAAATTAAAAATTAGGGTTAGGTAGTTTAATGATTAATTACTTAGGCATTATATCGGTTCAAGGGCTTAATGGCATCCATCCACCTTCCACGGTGAGCAGTGAATGGGGTCAACGTTGAAATTTCTTCAAATGTTTTTGTATGCATCAAAATTTGACATGTTTAGACTAGACACATGCCTTGACGGCATGCGTGTTAGAAAAACAGGATCGCAGAGCAATAACAATAAACAGAAATGCAAATATAATCACACATACACATTACAAGAGAGACACAGATATATCATGGTTCACCCAACTTGGGCTATGTCCACACTGAATTTGCCAGTCCTTATTATTATTACCATCCAGCAAGTTGAAGGGATACAACCTGCAGCACAACCGCTGCACTTCCTCTTCACTGTTTTACAGTCTCTCTCCAGATCTCAAAGATCTTTACAATGCATAAAACCTAATACATCAACCACCCTAGCCGTATTACAGTGTCTTTCTTTTATAAGGGAAATACAATGGGAAAATACCACGGGATACCCAAAACCATGGGCCCGCAAAACAGCTGGCGAAAATAGCCCCAAAAATTTTCTTCAGGGGCGTTGCCCCCAAACCCCATTTCTCGGGGGCGCTGCCCCCGAACCCCAGCCAGGGGGGATGGGCCCCCCTGGAACCCCGTGGGGGGGCGATGCCCCCCCACACCCCCCCCGCTGGGGTGAGTGTACAGTCCACCTACACATCATATAGAACTGGGGTACAAACACGGCTAATACAATATCATCTATGAGACTAGAAGATCTGGCTCCACAACCAACAATGTGAAGGTTTAAAGAATCAAGGATTCGTTTTGTCCCCGCATAATCTTCTAGGTCATCCATGTTTCAAGGGTTTATGGGGTTATGGATTAGATGGTATAAATATTAAGGTCTTAGGCCTAGGGTTAATGAAATATTTCAATTTCTTTTATAATATAAATTAATGAACATACTTTTCATACATTTAGCCTAATGGTTTGGATTTACATTGTTTTACATATACGATTTATGTAATTATATTTTTTAACAAATGCATATTTAATGTATTGTTCTTCAATAGGATATTTATCCTAGTTCAGTCCGATTCTAACCAATAACTTGACAACACATCTAAACCATTATCAGCCAATAAATGACCATTAACCATGCTAACTCTTATCCAAGTAATCCTACTTTTTTCTTCCAACAATTCATACCAAATATTGAACACATTAAAGATATTACAATAGGTAATTTGTATCAACACAAATAATATTGAAGCCTTTCAAAGTTTGGGCCATAATAATCATCTTTTTTAAACATGGATTACAAATAATTCTGAAAATTTAGAAGTCTTAGTCATTAACATTATTGTCTGCAACAATGTCTTCCAATGTATCATTGTTAATGTTCATACGTTATTTCAAGTATTTAATATTATCATCATCCTCATCTTCATCTGCATCATCTTCATCATCATTGAAATTTGATTGTAGACCATTTTTACTGTTACCAGATGTATTTGGATCATCTTTTTCTATACCATCCATATTTTTGTCTTCCATAACATCATCTAAATTTGGATTGCTTTTTTGTATTCCTGAACATAACCATCTTCACTATCATCATGGATGTCAATTTATTCAATGTTCTCTAATCCATCTCTCTCATTTTGTTGTCCATCATTGTTTTCCTCAGTATCCACTAATGCATCATCAAATATATGACTTAATCTTGGTTCATAATGTATGAAAAATATCCATTTTGGGTCCAAAATATCTTCATAGAAAAATACCTACACATGAATGACATACATATATTAGATGTAAGTTATAACCATTTTATTGATTAATAGACACATGTATATATTCACAATAAACTATCTTTTAATATGATAATGATCACTATAGCTTCTTGTTTGAGTTAAAGAAATTCCTTCTCACAATGAATTGGTAGAACATAAGGCTCCTTATCCTCCAGTAAGAAACTTGAGGAATCTATAGAAAAAAATCCACTATGGGTATCATGTCTTCGTGTCCTCTCAAATGCTTCATACCATCTACAGTTAAAAATGAAACATTCAAAAGAGCGGTAATCCAACTCAATAATTTCTTGTATTTTCCCAACCTATTGTAGATTCCCTTCAATAATATTTTTATATTTTGAGCTTGCCCATCTTGATTGCTTGAAATCAACCATGATGCCACAATTAAAGGATCATCTCTTTACATATACACTTTCTACACGATAATGTCAACCATATGCTCACATTGAAATATATTTCCTCTCCTATGAAAGACCATTTATTTTAGTGAAAAAAATATAATGATAAATATTAAAATAGTTAATAGTGTCAAAAATGTAAGGAAACGACATTCTATAAAATTCCAACTATACGTTTCTTTCACATCCTCTATAGATGTTGATTTCAACTTCTATTTTGTTTGAATCTATACCTACATCTTCTATTTGATTTTGAATTTGTTCAATAACCCATTCTAGTGTGCAATATTTTTCCCATTCTCCAAGCAGATTAGTGGGAAGTGGAGTAGTCCTTGGGTTCAATCTCTGAAACAGTCTCCTTGCTTCTAGAACTTCTTCTCTCTTTTTATGATAGAAATCAATCCATGTGTTCAGAAATTACATGTGGTACATAATGAACCTGTCGATTATAACACTTTTGTCTACACCTATTACATGTCAACAAGTTTATTTCAAACTCCAAATGTTACGTTGTTAATTTGAAAAATAAATTAGAGAGTAAATTAATGATTGCAAGAAAAAAAACCACAAGGATCATGAATTTACTAACTATATTCTACTTGAACACCATTAGATTGTGGTTTTCTCCATCAATAATATATGATGCTCACTCTTCATCTTTCAAGCATGGCCCATCTTCAAAATCCTTACCAAGGAATTCACAAAGGAAGAAAAATGCTTCATTCAATACATACCCTTTAGCCCTGCAACCCTCTAGACGTGCCTTTTGTCAGACATCTTTTTAGAGTTGTCATATACCTCTAAAATAAAAACATCCACCTCATTGATACAAGACCCTCCAATTCAATGTCATCTGCTAGGTGTATAAGTAAATGGATTTGTAGGTCTTTGAAATTTGTAGGGCGTTCCTTCTCAAATACACATGCAATTTATGCATTTTCCTTATTCCATCTAGGAACTTCACAATTTTGGATCTCCTTGGAGGTCACCCACCTAATACTAATATAGTATAAGCCTTTAGTAAAAATTAAAATACATGACCATCTCATAACACATACCTTGCAAATGCTGACAATCGAACTATGGCATTCCTTAAGTCAATGATAAAACATGAATACCCCCTAATTTCCAATGGCATGATATGTTATCAAACACATTTTTCTTTTCCAAGGAAAAAAGCGTAATTTCATTAGGAATAATCAAATTACATATTGCAGAAAGGCTTCTAAGAGCCCTTTCCAGTAAACAACCGTTTCAACTTCCTAGAAAATATAGCAGGTACCAAAGCACCACCAGAAATAAAACTAAATCTAATAAACCCTAGATCGGGGAAGCAAAAAATGGCTCATGTATAATGAAGAACCATCTCATTAGGAGTTGAAGAAACGAAAAAGAGAGAATCCAAATTAGATGGCTATAGATGCAGTAAACAAAAACCAGAACTCAATGAGAGGTTGTAGAGCCACCAGAATCTTAAGGAAGAAACCACTGTCACAGGTAGTCACTTTTCCACCAAGAAAGGTTCACACCGCACCGAGAACATCTATCCATTGTCGGCCTTGAGAATGAGCTTCCGCCACCTTTAAAATAAAATAGAATCATGTTGTATGGATGTTGTCGATGCCCCCATCGTGGACGCACTTCATATCTGCACTCCTCAGCACAAGATCCGCCGCCGCAGCCACTAGTTCGCAGGAGGAGCCCGCATAGCGATGGGTTTCCACGCAAATGATGCGCCAACATGTTGCTCACATAGAGCTAGTCATTTTCGCCTCCATTCAACTAGACCAGATGGTAGCTCAGTGAAAAAAAAGGGGCGATGGCATCCATGGTTGCCGTGTTTTGTTTGACGGCTCTCAAACCGTAGATCCCAATATGTGCCTTACCCTATAAATACTTTGAATTTTATTGAAATAGATCTCTTAAAGTCTAGTATCTCCCTGGTCTACACATTGAAATATGCTCATCACCGAAATTTTTCAGTGGGTTCTTCTTAAATCTATCTAGGAGGTTTCCTTTTATCAAAGGTTATTTGTAATTTTTATCACACAATAGAATATCAAAATATATTTAGTACTTAATTAATATTAATAGTATGATAATACCTTCATAAAATTATGAAAACGATTTTTTTCAAATCCCGTGACATGTTTATCAATTGTAAATGCCCGTATTCAATGATTACCGTCAAACTTGGTTTTTGGCTTAGTTTTGAGTTCTGTGTGTTTTTCATTGAGTGTTACAGAACCTTCTACACCCAGAATACTTCATCCTTGGCTTGTTTTTGAAGTTTGATTATTGATTTTAGTCCTATCTAGTCAAGCAAGGGCATCCCTCATTGTGGATAATTTCAATCCCCCATGAGCACACTAATTCTTGTGACTCCTTATCAGACCATCTGATCTGATCGATTTGAATTCTAAGCCCTCCCACATTTGATTGTTGTCATTTTGCTCAATTTTGTGTGTTTTTAAGATTTTGGGTGATTATTTTTCTTTGATAATTTCCAATTAATTAAGCTTTGCAGTAATATAGACTCTATTTTTATGAATAGTAGGTGTAGAAAGTGGCATCATTCTCAGATCTATTGGGTGCATTTGAGTAGGAAATCAAAATTGTTCATTATCTGCATTTCGAGATTGCTTCTTGAAATTGTTGTAGATCATTTTTATACTTTGGAAAAAGTGTTAAAAACATGTTTGAAAATTGTAAAGGATTATCATTACTTTGCATTTTCTTGGGTTTGAAAAATATGTTTATCGTTTCCTTGAAAATTCCAAGTACATTTGAACTTTTTCAAAGTGTTCTGAAGATAGTGAAAATTCTTGCATTTTTTATTCTCTTCCACTTTTTTATCATTATTTTGGAAAATTAGAAGTTATTTCATTCAAAAGGAAATTATTCTTTTCACTTTTTCATAGATTCATTTAACTTGGAAAGAGAAAAAGAAAAAACATTTAGATTTGCATGTAGTTAAGCTTTTCATTGAAAAGAAAAAGAAAAGATTTGCATTTGCATGTAGTTAAGATTTTCATCTTTTTAAATTCCTATCTACACCTCATACATTCACCGATCTGTCAAGATAAAATTTAACAGTAGCACTAGGTTAAAACTGTACAGAAACTTGTGTGTTAAGGTAGAGACGTGTTTTGACATCTTTAAGCATGGAAACTGTCATTATTTTCCTGCACTACATCCTGAGGGCTTGTAGTTCTTCCACGTACCAATCAGTATATCGAATGGTCTTTCATGCACCCTTGTGTATATAGAAAGGAACTTCACGTACTCGATAGTATATCAGAAGTCTCTTGTCGTGTGGTTGTGCATTAGACATCACCAATATGGATTTGAGCTCCCACATACTTTGCGTATATTAGGAGCCCCTTCTAGGATTCCTATAAGCATCCAAGTTAACCTATTGGCCTTCTTGGTCTAGAAACACACCGAGAACAACACTCGGGGAGCTACTACGCATGTGTTATTAGGTATTCGGGTTATATGGTCAGGGGTATGATCATAATCCTCGCTTGTTAGTGCTATGAAATATTGGGCCAAGCATAACTGTTGGACCCTGTGGTATATCCTGAGTTGCATCACCTTGATAATCCCGTGAGGTTCTAGACCATTGAAACGACACCTACCACATGAGTTTGCTTGAAGCTTTAGCTTGTGTATATTTTTGAGTGCATTTTTCTTTTTGTATATAAAAATATTAGGAGAAATTTTTGTTTAGTCATTCTAGATAATCAACCTTTAAGAAGATCCCACAAGATTTTAAACTTGCCACCTGAATATCCTCTTAAATGGGAGGATAAATCAAGAGAAAACATGGATCAATCTACCACATGTATGTCACATGAAGATGACACTTCTACCATGGAGTCGGGAATGAACTATTCACCTCCCACAAATCCACTTACCAGTGATCCTATGGGTCCTGTGATTGTGGCACAACCTACTTCACACAACACATATTTTTATCATTCGATGGAAGGACATTTTGGAGCTATAGACTAGATTTTTAGTCAACCCCAAGATGACATGGTATCAACGGACTTTGTTCCAACTGCATCGTTTTGGGACACTTCTTTAGGACATCATGTTTCGAATTTTGAGTCACTTCCGATGGTGGAAACTCCATTTCATAGGATTCATCCATGGATCCATAATGACGTCTTTCTCCAACCTATTTATGAGACTATCGATCTTCTACGAACATTTGGAATTGAACTTAGACAACAGATTTTCCCACGTATGCCCAATCCTTAAGTGTCAGCTATTGAACAACATTCCCCTATCCATTCTTTATCATTTTCTTCACCAAGAACATCTACACCTACATTGAGCACTTATGAACTAGGTCAACCATCGTTCCCGACGAGTACACCTCAAAGTAAGGCGATCGGTTCAACATCTCATTTGACCGCAACCCATGGAGGGAAACCTTCAGCCACTATTAACTATGTTATTGGAACATTAGCTTGACCACCTCCACCTCAAAATTCGAGGGGAGGTTATAATCTAAATGTTTGTCTATAGTCGAGTGGAGGTAATCCCTTTGTTAGAAGTCAACAATTAGTCTTGGGTCAACCTACCATTAGTGGTCAACATCTGGTTACTAAGCACACTCTAGTAGGTGGACAATTTTCAACTAGGAGGAAACCCCTAGCTAGTGGACCTAATCTTACTAGGGGACATCACCAAGTTAGCGGACATAACATGAGTGGAGTAAATACTTCACATTTGAACTATATCATGGGTCACAGTTCTCTCCCAACCATGGGACAACCTATATGGACACATCACATGAGGGGGCCATCTATTTGGACCCAACCCGCATGGGGACATAACTATCTGGGTCATCATAATATTGTTATAGGACAAAACTACCTAGGAAACATTTTTCCTAGATTACCCTATCCCAAAAATGTGAACATCCCATGGGGGCACCATAATGTTCCATCGGCTCGACCCCCAGCCTGTGGACCACCCCCACCACCTCCACCTGCTATCCCGCCAACTCCTCCCCCATCCGGTCCACCACCACAACCACCACCTTATTATGGATGATGAGGACCCCCACATTCTAGGAGAGGCCCACCTTATTTTGGAAGAGGAGGACCCCCACCTTCTAGAAGAGGACCACCTTATTCTAGAGGAGGAGGACCCCCACCGTTTGGTGAAGTACCACCTTATTTTGGAGGAGGAAGAACCCAACCTTATTGTAGAGGACCACCTTACTCTATAGTAAGAGAACCCCACCTTCCAATGAAGGACCACCTTACTCTGGCGAAGGAGGACCCCCTTTAGGTCTACCTCCCAACCCAGGAGTCCCACCCCCTTATAGCCAATTTCGTACGAGAGGAACTTACAATCACTCGATCGATGGTCCTACTAGTACATCGATGAATTATTTGTATTACCAGTATCCACAACCGAATCAATAATTACCATTTCTGGACTTGATCTTCCAGACTTGTCACATTTGACTAACGATCCCATCTATCATAAAACAAATTGGCCTGCAATTCCTATGAAGTTACCATCAGACATCCTGAAGTTTGATGGAAAACCTGGTGAGGACCCTAAGAACCACGTTATGAATTATCATTTGTGGTGTTCATCCAATTCCTTAATGGATGATTCCAATGTCCATTTGAGACTATTCCAAAGAACCCTTATCGGTACTGTCGCAAAGTGGTATATTGAGTTTCCACCACATTCCTTTCCATATTTTCAACCTTTGGCTATGTCATTTTTTACTCACTTTTAGCTACCGATCCTCTATGAAACCAACATGGATATTTTTACTTCTCTCCATCAAACTATTGCCACTCACATTTCTGATCATATTCATGAGTGGAGGAGGATACTACGTCTGATTAAATCTCCCATTTTGGATCAAATCCTTGTAGATTGGTTCACGAAGTTACTATTGTCTGTCATAGTTAAAGATGTAGCTATGGGTGGGACCATTACGGAAGAACCGGCTACAGCTCATTCTCAGTACTTCAAACTTGTTTATGCTCAATATGGAACCTTATATGATATCGTTCTTGATGCCCCCTTCCCTACATATGATCCATCAAAACCACCTATGGGACCCCATGTCGATGGCATCATTGGTTTCGTTCAAACCCAACCTACTACACAATCTGGTGGATCACAAATATATCATAGCTCAACCCCACCCACCACACAGGCTAGACATCACACCAAACAATCACCCAGCCCTGCTTCCACTGAATAAGTGAATTCAGTTCAATTTGCTTCACCTCAACAATCCAGTGGTAAAAATAAGAACAAAGGTAAATCAAAAAATTATTCTAACCAGAAGGAGCCTAGACACAACCCCAAAGACAACACACAAAAGAGGAAGGTAAAATATCATTGTTTACTATGGGATAATGACCACTTCACAAAAGAATTCCCACATCAGGAAGTAGTGCAAGAGTTACTTAAAGGGAACCCCCCACCCGTAGTCTTAACTGATCCCTTCCCCACACAACAACATCAGATGATTTCAAAACAAAATTCTCCTTCTCAAGGAGAAACATCAACCGCTCATGTTCTCATGATGCAGAGCGAAATGGTCAACTTAAATACTCGATAACTATCATAGGACTCTCCTTCTATATAGGAATCTGATGGGGGTAATCCTGAAAAATCCCCCACATTTACATCTAGCATTCCTTCACCTCAAGTTCCTCTCGTCATAGAGAAACCTTTCCCGGATTTAGTATTGCGTCTACCCAAGAGCACGATTCGAAAATCCATTTTCAATCCAAATGCTCGCACTACTAAAAATTGCAATATAGTAGTGGATTTGGCACAAGCCCCTTGTTCTGCATAGGTGATAGATGTCTTAAAAAACTGTCCCATTTAGTTAAAGACCCTATTTCTGCGATTGGAGCTGTAGACCCATTCCTCTAATACCATCATGTTCAAGTTAGAGTATTTCAAGTAGAGGATTTCCCACCAGCTTGCATTCCAAATCGTCTCTAGCATTGCTGGGAAAATTATCCATCGTATTGTCTTAGACAAAGGATCCTCTACCTCAGCTATGTCGTTATCATGTTAGCGAGCCATTAGCTCTCCCAAGTTGAACCATTCCCCCACCACTTTTAAATCTTTTAATGGATGCTCAGGCGTCCAAGCGACGGGTTGATCAACATGCATAGTGGGTCTAGTATCTGCTAGCTTGGATACCCACACATGCAACTCAAGTGAAAATGTGACAAAGAAAATTTCGTGAAGGTCAGTATAAATATACTTCTGCAACCAGTCTTCTGTCTGAAGCCTAGAGCTTCTATTTTCTCATTTAGCGAACTCTCTAGCCTTTGAATCAAACCAGTCTTGAATTTCTTTAGCTGTAGGATTCCAGTAGCACATTGCCTTCAAAATAATAGGGTTAAAGCCGACGACGAAACCATTTGTTGTCTTAAGCAGTCGCAAGGAAACAAGTCGCACGGCGACGGAACCATTTGTTGGCTTCCTCTTTATCTGGGTTTCGCATCAATCTCGCACATTGCTGAAATAACAAGTCTCAAGGCAACGAACCATTTGTTGGCTGCTTTTTGGATAGACCCAGGTTTTAATGAGGCGTAGCAACAAAACACCCCTTGGTGCACTAGCGCTCTCGGCAACGAGCTGTGCAGCAGCCCGAAGTCTCATCCGAAGTGGCTATGGGGGGGATAAGGAATTAGGATTCCTTAACCTAGGCAACGCAGAGACTGCAATATTCTCCCTCTCTCTCTTCTGAGAGGATTCCTCAAAGCGGGGCTTCTTACTCTTCCGCAGACCTCTCAGTGCAACAGCGCTGAAACTCTCGCTTACCAGCCTAGCTGTGCGGTATCTATGCTCCTGCGCATGAGGCAATTACCCACTCCGTCTGATACACTGTGTATCGTCTCTGCTTGCGCGCCCAGCGCAGTAATGCATTCCTTGGCACTGCGGTGATAGTGCTCTTATCGACTCCTTTGATAGTGCGCGAAAATACCTTCCAAGGGAGCTTCAAGGACTTGCTTTATATACTCATTCATAAAGACAACGAAACATTCATGTAAACACAGATAGTAAACCAAAACATGCATTCACACAACACAGCATCATAACAACGAGAATTATGTGGTTCGACTACACGGAGAAATCACATTCATTGGAACTGTTATCTTATATTATCTCAAAATGGGAATTACACAGTCCTGCTGCGCACACAGCTACAACCTAGATCTTTCCAGGAAACTCCACGCACACAGCTGGGAGCCCTTCTCCTAGATCTACTCTCTTCTTCTACAGAGATTAAAATGACTCAGACTTCGATTGAGACTGTCTGCAACTCAGTGACTAGCTCTATAGTTATCACCTCTCCAAAACATCTAATGGCTAATACATCTAACGTATAGCTAACTAACGTCTAACCTTTACAATTACACATATATATAGGTGGCCCTGAAGGTCACACCTTTACAAAACTGTGGGCCTTTCCAAGCAGTATTCCCCAAAACCCTAACCATGGACATGGCTAGGTGTACTGTAGGCACCGCTTGCAGTCACACCGCCACTTCCTGTAGGTTCCGTGATTTTCGGCGCAGATTGCGGTTATGGGCACCGCTTCATCATTCACTGCTCTTTGTCCTTCGACTTCAATGCTTTGGTCCATTGCTCTTCCTTGGTCAGAGCAACCATAACTTTTGTACTTAGCCTTAATGAGGGTAGCTGAGCCCTCTATTCCGTCGCTTCATTTATTGTGGTAGCTGAGCTTTCTACTCGGCCACATTCATTCTCCTTTGACGTGTGCGCACGAGCTCCGTGATTTCCGGCCCGTAATCTGCACTGAGCTCGTCCATCTGGAACTGTACTACACACCGTTCTCTTCTGCCCAAAAATTGGTGCTTATTCAAAATTAGCACTTTCCCTTCAACACTTAGTGCTTTTTCCTCAAAATTCGCAGCTTTACTATAGCTGCGGCCTAGGCTCCAACATGGAGTAGGACTCCTTAAATATTCATCCCTCATGGGAATCTTTCCAAAATCGAATCCCCCTACCCATGTTTCCACGGTGAACATGATTTCTTCCTCTCATTACTCAATGGACCAATGGATTATGCCTGATCCAGATTATTTGGATATGATTGGAGATGTGATGCCTCTCATCGCCACAAAAGCTATTTACGATGCCATCCAATAAGCACCTGATTTACCATATGTCCACTCTGCCATGGCATCTACCTCACGTTCTCTTCCATTACAATGGAGCTCATCCCTACCTCATCCTCTACTCCAAAATTTTCATTATAACGAGTCAAACATGGCTATTATGAGTGTGGATGAACCCCCATGGGAAGACCTCCACCATATATCGTCTTTCCTTCTGCCATTATATTCAGTAGAGAACACCATTGAAATGATTGTTTCACTGGATGTCTTTAATTACCCTCAATATCCTATCCTAACTGTGAATACGGTAACTAAGGGAACCTAGATAATATCACACCTACCTTTCCAATTGACGTCTTGGTAAAACCTAGAGTCGTGGAACAAATTCACTTAGGCCAAACTTGTTCTCCGAAAGAAGCCACCACCTTTATGGCCTTGTTTAAATAATTATGTGATATCTTTGCATCGAGCTATGAGGAAATTCCCAAGATTGATCCTGCTATTATTATGCACGAGATTCAAACATATCCTGATGAAAACCTGTTTGACAAAAACAATGCCCTGTGCACCCTAGTAAAACTGAGGCTAGTAAGGCAAAAATCAAAAAGCTCTTGAAGGTTGGGTTCATTTATCCTATTCCCTTATCCGATTGGGTCTTTAATTTCATCCTTGTTACTGAAAAATAGAGCACCATTAGGGTTTGTGTTGATTACAGGGATTTGAATAAGGATTTTCCCAAGGACAATTAACCTACCCCATTCATTGAACAAATCATCGAAAACTATACCAAAAGAATTATATTCGCATTCATGGATGGATTTTCTAATTATAATCAAATATAGATCCACCATGCAGATCAACATAAGACGAATTTCGTCTGCCCATGGGGCAGGTTCGCATATCACAAACTCTCTTTTGGCCTTAAAAATGTTGGTGCTACATCCAAGCGCGCCATGTCATATGCTTTCCATGACGTGAAGGAATTTGTGAAACCCTACTTAGACGATTTGCATACTCATTCGAATCATCGATATTTCCACATTGATCATCTGACAATTGTATTCCTCATATGTTGTCGGTACAATATCCATATCAATCCTCACAATTGAATCTTTTGTGTTGAGTCTGGATGCTTATTAGGCTTCATCATTTCAAAGGACAGGATCTGCAAGGATCCCCTCAAGGTGGAATCCATTGTTTCTATACCACCACCAATGGATATACTGGAACTTCAAAGTTTGCAAGGGAAGGAAAACTAATTAAGGCATTCCGTGTGCAATTTTGCGGAAAAGACACAAGGATACATGCAGTTTCTCAAGAAGGACGTCCCTTTCGTTTTGGATGATTATGCTCAGTAGTGCTTCGAAAACCTGAAACATGCTATCACCCATGCACTTGTGTTACAACCGCCCAATTACACCAAGGACTATATCCTTTATCTTGCTACTTCCATTTCTAATATCACTATGGTTTTGGTTCACAAAAATAGTAATACCTAGGAGCACATGATATACTACCTTGTTCAGGGTCTCATTGTATCTGAAACTCGGCGTTCACATGTCGAGAAGCTAGTTCTTGCAATAGTCATCGTTGTCCAGAAGTTCTATCATTACACCCTCCTCCACACTACCACCATCATCGCTGACGCTAACCCTATCTACCACGTTCTTATGCACCAGGTGCTAGGGGGGAAATATTCCCGCAAGATTGTGATTCTTCAACAATTCGACCTCTAGTTTGAGAAGGCTAAATCAAAGAAGTATTTGGTTTTTGCCAAACTGATTTGTGATCGTCCCTATATCGATAAGGAAACTAAGCCCATGGAATTTCTCCTCAATGAGTCCTTGCTTCTTATCAGTACTTCTGCCCCATGGTATGGAGATATCACATTGTATCTCTAGACCCAACATGTCATTCCTCAACTATCTCATGACGAATGTTGTCATGTGCATCACCACGCAAAGTATTACCTCATCATTAGTGAGACATTGTATTGTCATGGTGTTTATTCTATCCTATGCCACTTCTTAAATCATGAGGAGGCTGAACATGTACTGAATGATTTTCACTCAGGGGCATGTGGCACTCATCTTTTTGGGATGTCTACAGCCTATAAAATACTACGCACTGGATACTATTGTCCTTCCATCTTCAAATATTGTATTGAAGCAGTCAAGAAGTGTCCTCCTTGCCATCTTTTTCATCAAAAAAAGCGCTCACATCCTGCCCCATTACATCCAGTTATCGTCGTTGATCCCTTTTCCAAATGGGGCATCGACGTCATGCACTATAAGGCTACCTCATACAGGGGGCATGGTTATGTTATTGTCGCAGTAGACTACTTCACCAAATGGGTCGAGGCTATGCCTATGTAGAAAGAAGACGGTGCAAATTCCGCACTCTTTATGTTCAATCACATCATTGCATGATTCAGAGTCCCTAAATCCGTCGTCATTGACCATGGATCACATTTCCAGAACAAGATGGTATATGAACTAATCGCCATGATGGGTTTTCGACATGAGAACTCAACTCCTTACTACCCTCAATTGAATGGACATGTGGAGGCCATTGAAAAGGTCTTGAAAACCATGATTCAACATATGGGAGGGACACATAAGTTAGACTGGAATACCATTCTTTTTTCATCCCTATGGGCATATAGGACTTCCATCAAAACTGCCATGGGATTCCTACCTTTTCAATTGGTCTACGGACTAGAGGTAGTACTTCCTATAGAGTGCGATATTATGTCATTGAAACTCACTACTGAACTCTTACCTAACACCACTCTCGAGGAAGAATGTTTTCTATACTTGGAAAAACTCAAGGAAATCCACCGTGATATAGCTCTGGATAATGAAGTTCATAAGAAGCGCATCAAGGCCCAGTATGACAAGTCAGTCAAACCTCGCATCTTTAACGAGGGATACTTGGTCCTCACTTACGACCAAAACCATGATAAACTGGGTGTAGTCAAATTTGAGACCTGGAACGGTCCATATGCGGTTAAATGTGTGTTGAAAAAAGGATCATATGAACTTGAGATAGAATATCTTTGGGGGAGCCTCACAATGGGCTCTACCTAAAGTAGTACTATTCATAAGTCATTTACGCATTAGTACTTTGTATATATTGTACATGATGTGCATTTTGATTGGTTTGACACTTTATTTTTCTGTGTGTTAGGATCATATCATTTCACTTATACCATGTTCTTCCTAGATGTGCATATGGAAATGTGTTTTGGATTCGCAGACAGTGCTATCCAGCACACCCATAACCTTGCCTGGGAAGCTTCAGTTCTCACTCTATTCCCCTACGAGAGAACTAATTAGCTCAGGAGGAACTTTCTTAGGGTTTATGGCCAACAATGCCACCGAGTATCACACGATAATTGGATTATTAAACGATGCATGTTCCTTTAATGTGGATCACCTTGTTATCCATCTTGATTTGTAACTACTGGTCTCCCATCTTAATCGAGTCTACGCTATCTGCGATCCCACTCTACTCCTCCTATTCTGATGAGTACGTCTCTTGGAGAGGTCCTTTGAGTCAATTCAATACTTGCACATTCCAAGAGACATGATCATTGTTGTTGATTCCCTCGCCAATTTTATATTAGATTGGTACATTGCACATTTTTAAGCATTTCCATCAAACATGCATATAACAACACAACATGTAAAATGCTCATAGTATAAAAGAAAACATCGATAAGATCCTCAATGAATATCATAGAACACATAATGTATAAGTCTGCAAAATAGTGTTTCTATATATATAATCATCATGTACAAAAAATGTGGTACTGATACAAAATATGAAGCACATATGTATTCAGTAGGTCCTAGCTACAAAAATATGAAGCCTATATCTTTCAGTACATATACATCACACATGAGTTAACCCCATGGATGCTCATGATAGCAAATGATGGCCCTGAATACTCTCCTGAGCAGTGGAATGAAGTGTGTCAAGACTCCAACAGTTTGAAGCTGGTAGCGACAAGGTAGGTAATCTATAGATACATCAGGTATGTCCAATTTCAACCTTTGGAGGTTCTCCTCCAGTTCGCTCAACTCCTCTACTACATCCTGATGAGAAACCTCTATATCCTGTACCACTCATCTTCGCCTGATCAAAAAAGCACCTATACGACAAGATGGACCAACTTCTGCATCAAACAAGTGTGAACTATCAGTACTACTCCCAAAAAAAATTTAAAAATTATAAAATGGAAAAAAACAAGAAGAGTTTCATTCTTACCTAGGTATCCCCACTACTCACCCTCAAGAAGGGCCAAGTATAGATCTCCCCTAAAATATGTACCTTCTTATGCATAATCCTCAATCATGAGGAGTTTCCCATGTAACCACCTGAAGAAGGTGGGACCCCCACCTCCATGGTGGGCCCACTACAACAAATTTGATATTTAGGGGCGGTTCCTTTCCGCCTCCAAAAGTAACTTTTGGGGGCAATATTGGATTTGGAGGTGGTCTTTCCAAAACCGCCCCTAATAGCATCGACACTAAAATTTTTCACTTTTAGGGGCAGTTTAGGATGAGATCAAAACCACCCCAAAAGTGAGTTTTGGCTGTGGTTGATACCCACCCCCAAACGGCAGTTTTGGGGGTGTCTCTAAACCCCCCCTAAAGTCACTGTTGGGGAAGGTTCACAACCGCCGCCAAAAGTCACTTTAGGGGGGGTTTAGAACCTCCCCCAAATGTGGCTTTTGGGGGCGGTTCTACCCCCCTCCCCCCAAAAAAGGTTACTTTCGGAATATTGGCGGCGGTTTCCTTCTGAATCCAAAGGTTACTTTTCGGGGTGGTTTGGAGGCGCTCTTTAGAACACCACCCCTAATAACACCGATGCTAAAAGGTTTGACTTCTAGGGGCGGTTATGGAAGAGTTCAAAACCGCTGCTATAGTGACTGTTGGCGGTGTTTCTAAACCCTTGCAAAAGTGACTTTTACGGGCAGATATAGACCCCCTCGTAGGTACCTACAAGAGCGGTTTCAAACCGCACTTAAAAGTCTTTATGAAAACCCTTTGGGTGCGGTTTTAAACCCCCCTCGTAGGTACCTTCTGAGGAAGTTCACAACCCCGCCTAAATTGATTTACAAACATTTCGTACGGTTATAAACCCCCTTCGTAGGTGCCTATGGAGGCGGTTCAAACCCCCCCCTAAAACTATTTACAAACATTTGGGGGCTGTTATAAACCCCCCTCGTAGGTACCTACGGAGGCGGGTCAGAATCCCCACTAAAACTCTTTACAAATCTTTGGGGGCGTTTATGAACCCCCCTCGTAGGTACCTAAGGAGGCGGTTCACAACCCCCCCTAAAACACTTTACAAAACTTTGGGGGTGGTTATGAACCCCCCTCATAGGTACCTACGGAGGCGGTTCAGAACCCCCCTAAAAATATTTACAAACCTTTGGGGGCGGTTATGAACCCCCCTCGTAGTGACATATGAAGTCAGTGTAGAACCCCCCTCATAGCCATAATAAATCATAATAAAATATATTTTATTTAAAACATCAATATTGCAATATTATTAGGGCACTAAGGAATCGAACCTTCAACCTCCTACTTGTAAAGCAGGTGCTCTACCATTGAGCTAGAACCCTTTAAGAATCGGGAAAAGGGGTAATATTAACACCAAGATTGAATCATTTGTAATTCTAAGAAAAGACTATTAATCCCAACATTGTTTCCGACTCGAGATACCTAAGAAAGTAGTCTGAATGGCTTTGACCTTATAAGTTGGTTGAACTTGAAAGGTTTCATATGCAACATTGATTTAATCAAGAAAACAATAATTGTTGGCGGGCAAATCAACCCTATAGCAAGGAAACTAATGCTATCAACTGGAGTGGGGTGACAGGTAAGTGTATTGATGATATTACAAAGATATTTACGAAAAGAAATAAGTTATAGATCTTAAGAACACACCTTTCAATCGAAGTTTTATCCTAGCCTTAACTTGATCTTGTCCTCAACCTTCAAATCCACCTTCCTTTCAGTAAACCTGCAATAACAATACCTTTCTCAGAGCATCTTGGGCAATATATAAAGCTTGAAAGAAAACAAAAACAATGTTTAACATTCAATATTGACCAAAACAGATCCAAATTAAGATGTCATTTCATGACACATTTAAATTGGAACAAGAAAGACACTTCAACCTTTATTGTCAAAAGTAAATTGATGTACAAGTATACCTGACTATATGATAGGCTCCTGCAACTTGATTCTGGGTTCTGGCTCTTCTCTGGCTTGGATATCTTCAGCATCAACTCCTCCAAATGCAAGCTTCTTCTTTTGATCTCTATGTCTCAAAGTTTCTCCATTTATCCATCTAACCTTTCTCTTTAGTCTTCCTTGTATTTATAGGATTAGAGAAGTAGTTCAGGTCGATGTATGGTTATGGAGGAAGTTGGGGAAGTTGGGAAACTACTAGCAACTAATCCTCCTCGAGAAAATTAATTATTTTTTAATCATCTTTTGATATGTACGTGACTATTATACAGTGAAGTAGCGTATAGGGCGCTACTTTAGTGCTTACCAACTAGCGCTCATTTAATTTTAAATGGTGAGCGCTACTATGCTGAGAAGGAGTAGCACCCATAAGGCTTTGGGCGCTACTATTGTACACTGGAGTAGCGTATGGGCACTAATCTCTCTAGGTAGAGTAGCGCTCATATCTCAAAATGATCTGTTTAGGGTTTTTTCCAGTAAAATTAGGAAATGGAGTAAGTCAAAGTATCATCTAAGGTCAACATGCTCCTCCATCCAAGTTGTCCTTTTGTGTGATCAACAGCTCAGGGTGATCATGGACGGAGAGGTGCAAGTTTAACCTATAACAGTAATACATAAACATTTTGCAGGACAAAGTTGGCATTCAAGTTCATACACATACTCATAAAGTAAACATCTAACTAGAATTTCAAGTATTCATGGATAAAAACGAGCATCTTTTCTAATGATTGCTTGATGGATCCATGTAAGAGTAGCCTTCTCTTAAAATTTATGTTAGTAGATCAATGGGTTTTACAATTACAACATATCTATACCCAACTCAATTGAGTTTGGTGATATAAATAGCATTCAACTATAGGATAGAGGAATACAAAGATTAAAAATTGCATAGCACGGATAAATCTATAAGATTTTCTAAGATAAACAACTCATAATAATGCATTTATAGATATAGAATACCTGCCACTGATCTAATTGTGAATGAACACCACCATCACTCAAAAGGCCATGATCTAATCGCGAATTACTCCTTAATGTATTTAAAGCCCGCTCCCTCATATATTTTGCTAGAGGCAACAACATAATTCACTAATTTTGCTCTGCACCCAAAGTCAAAATCAAATTTAATATGTTTCCCATTCTAAAAGTTGTAGCACAAATAAATAGTAGAAATATCCTTTCAGTTACCATTTATACAATTATAAAGTACATCTTATACAAATATCATATGATATCACCCCAATTTGTAAGGTGGTCAATAAATTAACTAGTACACAACCATGATTTCAACAAAATTTTAATGCTTGCCAAATCTTAATAATGCAGGGAAAAATACCCAATGTATAGGATTATCATAAGTCACTCTGAATGCAGAGATGATACACATGCAAGATATTCCTCCTTCACTCTAATCCTTGACAGTTTTCATCAATAATTTTCCAAAAGTAAAAAAACCACACTAAGCAAAAATAAAATGAGTTGCTTGTTTACCATACTTGAAAATAACAGATATCAAGCATAGTAAGTCATAGAGGATAGTAGAGTCAAATAAGGACTTTGTTCCTTCTTTGAAGGATCTGGAAAACAGAGTAAGAGTTATATTTAATCCAGTTGAGTCATTTAGATGGATAGGTTAGCTTTAGCTTAAAGAGATTGTTAGCTCACAGAAGCTTTTAGGTATCTTAGTGGAGCTTAGTTAGCTCGAGGAAGGTTTGATCAAGAGGAACAAGCTCAGAGTTTTGACTCTTGGAGCTTACACACAGAGAGAGAGAAAGGTCCCTGTTTCTAATGATCGATCCATTGTATTTAGGTTCAGATAAAGGACCATTGTGAAATAAGATCGTATGCCTATATTTTTGGTTTAATTGAGTTTATTGATTGAGTTTGGAAGCAATTTCGCATTTGAATCATATCTTGTGACCATGTTGACTGAAGAAATGTCTTGAGTATTGACATTTGCACAAAGTAGTCAATGATATAACTACATTACGTAAAATTCTTTAATAGTGGTCAGGGAAGCTTCAGGAGACCTATAGGTGATACTCCCAATGCCTAAAAGGAAACCTATAGGTGACACTCCCAAATAATGTTCAAATTGTCTTGATAATAAGGATCTATACCTCTTAATTCTAGCCCAGCCCCCTATGGGTGTGTTCTCAGGAATACAGAAGGGTAATGGTCAGTTTCAAAATTGGCCATCTGGGGCATGAGACTAATAATGTAGCTGAGCTAGAAGGTCATCTTCAGGGAATCTAGCTGGCTTGCACCCATAATTGTACTCCCCTTGTTGTGGAGGGTGATGCTCGGATTATTCTCCACATGGCCAAACGCAGCTCAAAGGTGGCGACGTCATGGAGGTTGGAGGGAAATATGGATAATTTAGCATCTCTACTATCTCTGGGGCTAGCTATTTCTTTCTCCCATGTTAAGCGCAATGGGAACAAGATGGCAGACCTACTTGCTAACCTTGGGGCGGTTAATCACTTGGACCTAAGCGCCCAAACACGGGAAAACCTGTTGAATTTGGATATTCTTTCACGTGATATGATGAGTTACCATGCTGATGACGGAGGGCGATGTCAGGCTGAGGATCGTACTGCCACATGATCCATTCTGCCCTCGTTCTTTTTCCCTTCTTTTAAAGGATGATCAATGAGTAGTCTTCTCATCTCTTTCCTATGGAGTTTGTTGTCTTCTCACTAACTCGAAAAGGTACTTCCACCATGATTACAGGAGGGAAGGATTTAAGTGAAGCACGATTTTCCATTAATGCACAGTGCGAAAGGTCACCACCTTCAGTTGCAGTATGATTTTCCATTAATGGACTGTGCAAAAGATAACCACCTTCAGTTGCAGTACGATTTGCCATTAATGGACAGTGGGTGGTGGAACTCTTTTTAAACCCAGGGAAGTGTCAAGCACTCTAATTGCAGATAATTAAATATAAACACACAGAGCGTATGAAATTTATTGTCAACCCGAGAAAGTCTTTTTATTTCAAAGGACAAGTGCACAATATATGCTTAAACACAAACCATTAGAAGTGAATACTTTTATCTTCTATCATCTATGTTCATCCCAAGAATCTACGCAACCCCAATTGCCTTCTAACTGCTGTACTACAATCCTTTTCTATTATGCATCAAGCAGAACGAATATCAGATCTAATCAACGATTGCAGGAAGGAAATCTCAATTGCATTCTAAAATAATCAACTGTCTAATGAAATCAAGCTGGGAATCATGAAGCATGACCTGAACATTACTCTAGAATTTAATAAGGGAGATTGAAGCAACTGTTCTAAGATGCTGAATTGCAAAATATAAATCAATCAACACATAACAGGAAAGCTAATTCGTAGGAACTTCTGGGATTACGTTTCAGCTGCAGGATGAGCACAACAGTGTGAACAGAAATTGAATTACATAAAACAAACCTGACTCAGTCGACTGTTATTGATACCATTTACCAATCTCACAAATAAATCATTTACTGAGAAATCCACACAATGAATATTGCTGCTGCGTACAAAAGAAAGATCAAATCATCACACAACAGAAAGATGAAATCCTAAATTAACACAGCAATCTCTGTGGAAGACGGGCCCAGTCTTCACACAGAGACGCTGGTTGAACAACACTCTCTTTAACTCAGAAGCAACTCCTTATATTAACAGAAGGATGAGTACACAGTTTCGGCTTCACTGCTAATACAAGATGAATTAATTCATTGCTGTCCAACCCCTCGATCGAGATAATACCACATATTTATACATACAGTTGCAACATCAAAAACCTATAATTGGGCAGCCATGAAGATCTATGATCTTCAGGCGCCCTAAATAATCTAGCTGTTACAATGCGTGGCAGAACTGAAATATCCAAATATGAGAGGAGTTATCAACTGTCCCAAGAGTGGCGGTCCTTCCAGCTCACAGCTGGATTCGAGCAGCGACATACTTAAGATAGAACTTTATGTTACAGCTGCCCTGCCACGACTATGCCTTGATTGACGATTTGAGCCCCAAGGAACCTTCCTTAAGCAATGGACGTCCCTTCCTCCGTGACTTGTTCAGCTCCGATCTTCCTGCGGTCTATTTATCTTACTACCTTCATAATTTGCATCATGTTAGCACGAATTAAGAGATGCACAGCTTAAATCATCACAATCATAAGTATTAATACAATAAAACAATAATCGGCCATACCTTGGTAATTTGGGGAATATATAAGGACAATAAGTTGAATTGCCAAGGTAATTGGTGTAAGACAAGGTAAGGGACAGTGATAAATGATGGTCAAAAAGGGCCAATTCTGGGCTCAACATCTCCCCCCAACTATCCTGTTGCATGTCCTCATGCAACAACCTGCATCTGAATATTGTACTGAACCTTGTCCAGGCAAGAGGAAAGAATGTAGATAAATCAGGCATCCCCTCTATCCCTTTGAAAAATTTCTGTGAGCAACCCAGCAGCTCCCAACTTTACTGTTCCCCTTCTCCCGCTACTTGCTAATATCTGCAGTTCTCTTATGCTATGCCTGGGGAAGTTGAAAAGACATTCTCAATCTGAATCCAATTCAATGATACCTGTAGGAGGTGGAAGCACTGGTTCTTGTGGGACAGTGTCTTCCAGCGCATCTAATCTTATCAAGGGAGTTGCTGGTTCTTGTGTAACAGCAACATCCCTTAAACCTTCTTCAGCAGCTTCCTTTATTGCTTTTGGAGACACTGGTTCTTGTGTAACAGTGTCTTCTTTGTCAATTGGCTGCTGAGATTGGATATCCTTTTCAATTTGCAGCTCCTCCTCCAAGATTTCAGTGTCACCTGAGCAGGGTGTCTGTACCTGTTCATCATCGCTCCATTGTGTATCAGGAATGATCTCTACTCCCGGGTTATCCTCCAACTGCAGTTCAGGGGTTCTTGCTGCAGCATCCAAGGATGTTGGTTCTTGTGTGACAACATCCTGGCTTACATCTTCATCTTTATTTTGCTGCAGCTCCTCTTCTACGAGTTCTGTATCATGAGAGATTTCTGGGGTCACCACCCAGAGTTCATCGTTGAATGCCAGAATATCCTCTGTCCCGGCTTCTTCTTATGTCTGCTCAGTCGGTTGGACGGTCAAGTTCAGGATTGCTGGTTCTTGTGTTGCAGCATCCTGTTTCAACTTGTCACTGTCCTGCATTTCCATTTCTCCTTCTAAAATTATTGTGTCCTGGGAACGTTCTGGGGTTACAGCACAAACTTCTTCACTATCCTCCAGAGTATCCCTTGGCTCCATGATTTCTGTGTCATGAGAACACTCTGGGGTCTCACTATACTCTTTTATAAGCTCCAGAGCATTCTTCATCTCCCGTTCTTCTCCCAATTGTTCTATGATTTCTATGTCGTGGGAGCATTTTGGAATTGCCATACATTCCTTATAAATTTCCAGGGCATCCTCCACTCCCTGTTCTTCTCCCATCTGTTCTATGACTTCTGCATCATGGGAAGTAGCAGCTGCAGCAAGGATGTTTAAAGGTGCTGGTTCTTGTGTTGCAGCATCCTCTTTCTCCACTGCTTTCCCTTCTGTGGCTGCAGGCTGTTGTGCTGAATAGGTGCTAAGTAAAATTTTATGGCCTGCTTCCTCAAAGATCTCCCCACAGGTGGGACAGAGTATTCGCTCATCCTTTTCTCCAGCTTCAGCAGAAGCTGTTTCCTCCACTTGGTCTGCAGCCTCTATTAATGTATACATCTTTCTTCCACCCTGCTTTTGGCAGATTTCCTTCCATGTTTCCAGCTCCTTTCTAAGTGCTTGGAGGTCCTCTTTCAGCATTGCATTCTCATACAAGAGTCCCTCAACCCCTGGCTCTTCCTCCACTGGCCTTTGTGGAGCATCCCTCGGTTTCGGCGTAAGGATTGGGGGTTCAACCTGTGTCTCTAAGGTTGCCCATTTTGTTCTGGCTGCCTCTGCTGCTGTGATTGACCGAGTTCGTTTCCTTCTGATTGGTGCCACTAAATCAAACTCATTGGTGGCCCTCTTCCTTTTCTGTGGGGGTTTCTTTTGTGACTTTCCTTTTTGTAGTGTTTCTTCTCGTGGAGATGGAATATAGGGAGGCAAAGCTGAAGTTAAAAGAATATTTACCTGCCCTCCATGCTGTTCTTCTTCAATCACAGCTGCTCCTCCTGCCCATTCCGGTGAAGACTCGATTGTGACCAGCTCAATGTCGTCCTCCATTGCTCTAGCTCCGTCATCTTCAGGTTCCATTGTCGCAGCTTTTGATGCTGCTCCAATTTCACCTTCTGCTGTCGGAGCTGCCCTGTTGTCTAGGTTTTCCACGAGGGTTTCATCTATATTGTCGCCTGATAGCTCTGTTTGCGCTTCCCCTCGCTCTCCTTCAGATGCAGTGTCATCCCCCACTGGTTCTGCTTGTGCTGGGGATTCATATACTTCAAACGGCTCTACCTGTGCCTCGGGTTGTTCTTCTTCTGTAGTTTTGTCAACCCCTGATGTTCCTGCCTGCGCCCCCTGTTGCTCTTCTTCAGTTTCATTCCTCCCGGATGGTCCTGCCTGTGCCCTCTGTGGTTCTTCTTCCGTTTCATCCCTCCCCCCAACTTCACTGGAGGAACTCCGGTCCTCCTGTTGTGGCGGAACCGGTAATTGCTGTAATGGAATAACCCTCAAGGGAACAGGTTGCTGTGGCCGGGTGATGAATTGCTCCCATGTTATATTATGTTGGGCCAGGGTTCTTTTAATAATTAACTTAATGAGGCCATGGTGGGTGAGGGAGGATAATGGGTGCTTTGCAGATTGGACGAATGTTGCCATATGGCGCAAATCATGCAATAGGTAAAATGGAATATTTAACAAAATGCCATGACGGAGATGAGAAAGCAAAGGAAGTTCAGAGTTGTACACAGTTTGGTATCTACCTTCGCAAGTTATGTATTTCTTAAGGAAGATAGCGACCTGGTCCCATGGCTGCGGCAGTGACTTCAATGCAATCCCTCTCCTGGATGCTTCAACTTGCTCCCCTGGAAGTAAAAATTGTTCCCGTGCAACCGTTGCAGGGACTCGACGATTAAACCAAGGTTTTCCCACCAATGGGATAGCTGTAACCTCGGATATAATGACCTCCAAAACATCTATACACAGCCCCCACACCGTGGAGTGTGTTTTAGTAAGATTCAATGCGAATTGTAGGGCTGCGTCCCGGTCGAATCCATCCAATCGTTCAAAGAACTCGACCCAGCCAGCGGCTTGAAAAATGGCCAGAACCTGCAAGTTCCGTCTAAGTTCCCGGGTATTGAAAGGTTCATGGCGAACTGGAATGCCCATGGTCCTGGCTGCAAGATAGAACTGCTGTTTCGACAGAGTACAGGATTCAGAATAGAAGTTGCAGCGCGGAGAATGCACGAATCGTTGAGCGGAGACGTTGAGCGAATGAACTAATTTGGAAAGTTAAGCGCAGAGAGGAGTTTAAAGTTTTCATGCCGAATTGGGGAAGGTGGCAGTTATTAGTATGACGTCGTACGAGGGAAAGGTTCAATCAGATATAAATGGTGGTACGAGTGAAGGTACGGCCAATCTCGTTTACATGATATCAATACTTAGTCACGTGATAAATGAAAGCCATACCTCATAAAACTGTGCGTCGGAAGGCTGCGGAAACTGGTGGAGCATGGAGTTGGTGACGTCATGGAGCCGAACGCGTGCACAATCAGACGTGGAATCATGATGACTCGGATAAGGCACTGATTTCCTTCGCTGGTAAAACACAAGGCGTCGCATCCTCCGGGTTGAAATGATGAGTTCGCCGGCAGGACTGGGCTGAATCAGCGTCATAATTAGCAAGTTGAACAATCCTTCTGTTAACACGGGAGTTACCACTGCAAATTGCCAAAGAAATGATCACACGGCCGATGAAAAAGCTTGTTGCAGCTGACAAGAAAGAAGTTACAGCCATCGGGAAAGAATTCGTGGCAGCCGGAAAAAGATTCACAATATCCGGGAAAAATTACGGCTGTCACGGGAAAATTTTACAGCGGCGGAAGAAACTTACGGCTGGCGGGAAAAGATTTTTCGAATATGGGAAATATGTCGCAGCCGCTGGAAAGAAATGACAGCTGTGGTGTGGAAGTGACTTGGTCAATGAGGTGGCGGCCGGGAAGTGATGTGGCGACTGCGAGAAAAAGATGTTGTAGCCGCCGAAGTTACAGCCGCCGGGATTGCAGCTGCCGGAGTTGCAGCTATCGGAAAAGATTTTGACGGCGGACGGGAAAAATTTACGGCTACCGGGAAATGGAGAATACGGTTGTGGCTGGTAAATGGAATGGCAGCTGCGGAAAAATGAGATGGCAGCCGTGGAAGATGAGGTGGCCATAGCTGGTGAATGAAATGGCAGTTGCGGAAAAATGAGATGGCAGCCGTGGAAGATGAGGTGGCCATAGCTGGTGAATGAAATGGCAGTTGCGGAAAAATGAGATGGCAGCCGTGGAAGATGAGGTGGCAGCCGTGGAAACTGGAGTTGCAGCTGCCGATGTTGCAGCCGCCGATGTTGCAGCCGCTGATGTTGCAGCCGCTGATGTTGCAGCTGTCGAAAAAGATTGACGGCTGTCGGAAAGGGCATTACGGCTCCCGGGAAATGGAGAATACGGTTGCCGGAAAAATATGTTGCAGCTGCCGGAAAATATGTTGCAGCTGCCGAAATTTTTTTTTTTTTTTTTTTTTTTTAACACAAGGACGGCACGGAGAGATTTTCATTATGGGCCCCAAACTGATCGTTCTCCTGGCGCTTCCCTGAAAAAATTTTCTTAAAAGACAACAGCAAGCAAAGAGATCAAATGCAAAAAGAAAGAAAACGACAATTATACGCTACAGCAAGGAATTATTTATGTACAGCAAATATGATTTTCATTTTAAGATTTGGTTAAGGTAGAAAAATGTTCCTGCTCTGGTGCCAATTGGTAGTTTGGATCAGCAACAATCTGTGAAATGAATGCATCTTTCGAAATGGGCTTCCGATACAGTCGCAGCCTGTGGCCATTAACAAGTAATGGCATACGGTTTTCATCAATGGTGACCAGGCGAACAGTGCCGTTGTCAAATACCCTGTCAACCAAATATGGACCCAGCCATCTTGTGCGTAATTTCCCTTTGAAATCTTTCTTGAATCTAGAGTCGTACAGTAGTGCCCAGTCTCCTTCATGGAAGATTTTCTTTTTAATGAATCGGTCATGCCAGTTAGATCTCTGTTGATGAAGCAGCACAGTCTGGTCCACCGCAGCTAATCGTTTCTCATCCAGTTCATTCAATTGATTCAATCTTCTTTTCTGGGCTTCTGTTACATCCAGGTTCATTTCAATGGCTGTTTTCAGGGTCTTGATCTCAAATTCAATTGGAAAGATGGCACTCTTACCATACACCAGATCATAGGGAGAAAAGCCCGTGGTGTTGCGCCAAGTCGTGCGATATGCCCACAGTGCTTCTGGAAGTCTGTCAGCCCAATCCCTTCGATGGCTTTTAACTGTTTTAGTAAGGATTGCTTCGATAACTTTATTAGTGCTTTCCACCTGACCATTGGCCTGGGGATGATAAGGTGAAGCTATCTTGTGCTGCACATGATACTTCCGGAGCAAAGATTCAAATTGATGTGAAATAAATTGTGGTCCGCCATCGGTAACTACTTCCTTTGGTACTCCAAAACGGGTAAAAACTTCACTGTACAGGAAATCAATCACCGCCTGGTCGTTTGCCTTAGCCAAAGCTACAGCTTCTACCCACTTAGTCATGTAGTCTGTACACACCAAGATGTAAATCTTTTGTTTGGAAGGAGGGTTGATAGGACCAACAAAGTCCAATGCCCATCTATCAAACGGTTCTAGTACCACTTGGGGCTGTAAAGGCATCTGGTCTGTCTTATTAGGTTGGCCCATCCTTTGGCAGCTGTCGCAGGACTGAACATATTTTTTAGCATCTCTGAACAGTGTCGGCCAATAATAGCCCATCCGCAACGCCTTATGTCCTGTTCTTTTATCTGCAAAGTGTCCTCCGCAAGGTTCATCGTGACAAGCCTTCAGTATATGAAAGATCTCATCTTCCCTTACACATCTTCTAATTTCAAGATCAGGTCCTGTGTAAAAGAGATGGCCTTTGAGCCAACAATACCTGGCACTTTGCTGAATAATTTTTCTTTTCTCTCGTTTAGACATATGTGGCGGAAGTTTCCCTGCAGCCAAATAATTAGCAACATCTGCATACCAGGGTGAATGAGCTGAGAGTGCAAATAAATGTTCATCCGGGAAAGCATCCTCAACAGGTGAACTGTCATCACTGTTAGTAAATCGTGATAAAAAATCAGCAACAACATTTTCTTTTCCAGGTTTATCTATAATAGTAATATCAAATTCCTGTAATAATAAAAGCCACCTGGTTACTCTGGCATTAGTGACAGGTTTATTCATTAAATACTTAATGGCAGAGTGATCAGTATGCACAAATGTAGGATACCCAGTAATGTAATGCCGAAACTTATTAATAGAATAAACAATAGCAAGAAATTCTTTTTCAGTAACCGTATAATTTAGTTCAGCAGGGGCTAAGTTTTTACTCACATAGTAAATAGCATAAGGTACTTGACCATCCTGCTGTCCTAGTACTGCTCCAATGGCGGTATCAGAAGCATCTGAAGAAATGTGGAAAGGTATGGTCCAATTAGGTCCCCTTAAAATAGGGGCTGTGGACAGTTTCTCTTTAAGCTTATCAAATGCTGTCTGGCATGCTGTACTCCATGCAAACTGCACATCCTTCATTAACAATGAAAACAAAGGAGAAGCAAGTTTGGAGAAGTTTTCTATGAATCTCCTGTAATACCCAGCATGTCCCAGAAAACTTCGCACCTCTTTCTGAGTTGAAGGGGTTGGTATATTCTTTATCACCTTAATTTTTGAAGGATCCACTTGAATACCGTTAGTAGAGATGAAATGTCCTAATACCACCCCCTCACTCATCATCATGTGGCATTTTTCAGTGCTCAGTGAGAGGCGAGCCTGTTCACAGCGAATTAAAACCTTCTTCAAATTTTCCAACGCTTCATCAAAATCCCTGCCATAAGGAGTGAAATCATCCATAAAAACTTCCATGCTATCATTTACCAATTCAGAAAATATGCCAATCACAGCTCTTTGGAACGTTGCAGGTGCATTGCACAACCCAAAGGGAAGCACCCTGTAGGCGAACGTTCCCCAAGGGCAGGTGAAGGTGGTCTTATCCTGATCCTCTGGAGCAATCTGGATTTGATTGTACCCACTGAATCCGTCCAGGAAGGAGAAGAACTTCTTCCCAGATAAGTTATCAAGTACCTGGTCAATAAAGGGCAGAGGAAAGTGATCCTTTTGTGTAGCCTTGTTCAGCTCCCTATAATCGACACAGACTCTCCATTTACCGTTTTTCTTGGGTACAATTACAAGTGGGGAAACCCACTCACTGTCTGAAATAGGATAGATGAATCCTGCTTCCAAGAGTTTCTGGATTTCTTCCTTCACTATATCCCTCAGATTGGGGTTCATGCGTCGTTGGGGTTGACATACAGGCCGGGAGTCGTTTTTAATATAAATATGATGAGTGCACAGACTAGAAGGAATACCCTTCATGTCTGTATACTCCCAGGCGAATGCCCCCTTACGTTCCTTCAAGAGATTGGTTAGGCACTTTTGTTCTTCTGAGGAGAGAGCAGGATTGATGTTCAAAGTTCTTCCAGGCTCTACCTCAATAGGAATACTTCTCGAGCTTTTCAATACTGGGATTATAATTGCGTCATTGGCTAGTGCTTCCTCCGTAAGCTGTTCTTGTTCTTCTTTGCCGAGGGTACTGTTCAGAAGTTGATAAACTTCCTTGTCTACAGAAGCAGGTTCGCTAATGAAATTATTAATGGCATCGTCTTCTATTTCGTTTTTGAAAGTTAGTGCCTTCCCTATTGTTAGTAATGGCTGAACATCTTCTTCTTCTTCTTGTTCTATCCAAAGGGAGGTTTCAGTTTCTAGACTCGGCCTTGCTGGAGGGTACAGGGTAAGATTTTTGGTTTCCATGCCATCAGATATAGTCATAGATCCTGATCGACAGCTGATGCAAGCATCAGCTGTAGCCAACCAAGGTCTCCCTAAAATCAATGGATGTCCCCCCAGCTGTGATTTTGGCTGTAATACCAGAAAATCGGCAGGGTATTCCCACGAGTCTACTGAAATAACGAGGTCGTCCAAAATCCCTTCAGGTCTGATGGTGGATCTGTCTGCCAGTTCTAAGATAGTAGGGGTCGGTCTAATATTGGTGAATCCGAGTTTTTTTACAGTCTCCATTGTTATAACATTGATCGCAGCTCCTAAATCTACTAGTACGTTGGGTATCTGCGTTTGTCCTATGTGTACAGTGACAGTAGGATTGCCGGGATCCTCATACTTAGTTACAGGGGTTTTTCCAGTCATTAAAGCGGATAAATTCCCTATAACATGAACAGTAGGAGGATCTCTGGGTTTCCTTCCCGGTCTTTTAGTGCACAGGTCCCGAACAGTTCTAGCGTAGATAGGTACATCTTGAAGAGCTTGTAAAAGGGGAATCTTAACATAAAGGTTCTTCAATTCTCCTAAGATATTGAACTGAGGTTGCCCCCCTCTTTGTGGCAGCATCAATCTCTCAGGGTAAGGTGGTTGCCTTACCAACTGGGTGGGCTGCGTGTTATCCACTTCATCGTTCAATGTTTCAGCCCTCCCATCTGAGGGATGCTCAGCATCTTCAATGATAGGAACCGGATCAACAGGATGCTGGGAACTCTCTCCTTTGTCATACACAGTTGGTGGAATATTTCCTGAAGTTACACGTTCTACTACCTTCCCAGACCGTAAGCGAATGTCATTACAAGGTACAGGGGAGAGAGAGTAGGCTGGCATATTGAGAGTTTCCAGTTGCTGGACTGTTTTATTATTTGGGTTAGGGTTAGGTTGGGCAGGCAGCTGAGGCCGTATTGGTATGTTAGGCACAGGATTATTTTGCAGCTGCAGCTGCGACTGCTGAGGTAGGTATGGAGGATATTGCTGAAATTGAGGATATGGAGGATACGGTAACTGTTGAGGTGAAGGTGGTTGAGGAAACTGATTCCCAGGATGGAAGTTCCTCCATCCAGGAGACCATGAAGTAGGTTGATGAGGTGGTTGTGTCCAAGGACTCCATGAATTATAACCTTGCATCGTAGGTTGAGGAGAATTCCACTGAGCATAATTTGAAGGGAATTGTGTATTTACGTTTTGCATATTAGTATTCCAATTATTCAAATTATTCAAAAATGGAAATGAATCGGGAGACATACCTTGATTCCGGGGCTGCCAGGGTTTCTTCTGTGCAATGAAGTAGGATGAATCCACCTCTGGAGTTGATGCCTGCAGAACAGCTTTCACTTGGGGCAGCGTGGGGCATTCTTTCATATCATGATTCAGCTCGCACAATTGACATACTTGAACTTTGTCAAGGGGGCATTCTTTCAGTGGATGAGTCTTTCTACATCGGGGACAAAACACCCCTAGTGTGAGATCCTCCACTGCCTGTCTTTGCTTGGCCTTCAAGACGTCAATCTCTGAAGAGATAGAGCTCATCATTTCTGTTTTAAAATTTTCAAGAAGATTGCCTATCTCTGCACGTGTAGCTCCCCCATTGGATGACTTCTGAGTTCTGTCGAAGACATCACGTTCCAGGTTATTTCGTTTATGCTGCTTATTATGCCTAGAAGATCCCCTGGAATATCTCTTACATAATTCCACAATTGTCTCAAAAGATTCTTTAGAGATATCCCCCTTTACTAATAAATTTAGCATGTCTAAACAATCGTCCCTGATTCCTCGAAGCAGGATTATCTTAAGCACATCTAGTCCCATGTTCGTCTGTCCAGCTCTCTGCACATTGTACAGCAACCTCTCTACAAAATCCTCCAAGCTTTCGTCCTCCTTCTGTACCATTTTGAATAACTCCTCCCTCTTGTCCCTGGTGTTGCAATATTCTTGATATTTTTCCAGGAACACTTGCTTCATCTTGTTCCAATTAGCAACAGTTCCTCCCCCAAGGCTCATGAACCAACGTAATGCATTGTCCTTCAGGGTGGCAGGAAAAAGCTTCAACTTTTGAGCATCTGTGACATAATCATAGCTGCGACAGAGGATATCGAATTCAAACAGGAATTCGTCTGGATCTTCTGCCGCCCTGCCATGGAAGCGGGGTAACACCGACGGTGAGATGTTTTTCATAGGAGCTGTCCCCTCGAGCTGCTGTATTGGGAATTGCAATGTAGCCATAGTTTCTGGCGGGGAATTATCTTCATGATGGTATTGTACCACTGCTTCTTCCTCTTCATTCTCATGTCTGTTATTCATCTTTTCTTCTGTATCTTCTCCTTCGTTTGTTCCTTTATCCCTTACCTCAGTTGTAACAGCTGCGTATTGTTCGGATGTAACAGCTGCGTATTCTTCGGTTGCAGCAGCTGCGTATTCTTCGGTTGTAGCAGCTGCGTATTCTTCAGTTGCAACAGCCGAATCAGCTGTTCCTTCTTTAGCAGGAGTATATGCAGAAATCACCGCTGCTCCTGTATCTTCCACTGTAGATCCTGATGCTAACGCTCCAGGATCAGTAGGGCCTCTTTTGATAGGAGTCCCCTGTTGACGAGATCTGACAGCTGAATCAGTTTTGTCAACAAGGTCGTCAATGAATGTTCTTCTGCCCAGCGGTGGACCTCGACCACGACCCAAACCACCTGTACTGTTAGTAATTTGTGGGGTTTTGGGGGTCGGGAGGTGATCGCGTTTTACCCCCCTCGTATTCATGCGAAGCAGATCATTTCAAAAACAACCAAAAGACTGACTGAAAGCAATTATCAGATACAACTAATGACTAGTGTTTAATTTTTATCCTTCCCCGGCAACGGCGCCAAAATGTCAAGCACTCTAATTGCAGATAATTAAATATCAACACACAGAGTGTATGAAATTTATTGTCAACCCGAGAAAGTCTTTTTATTTCAAAGGACAAGTGCACAATATATGCTTAAACAAAAACCATTAGAAGTGAATACTTTTATCTTCTATCATCTATGTTCATCCCAAGAATCTACGCAACCCCAATTGCCTTCTAACTGCTGTACTACAATCCTTTTCTATTATGCATCAAGCAGAACGAATATCAGATCTAATCAACGATTGCAGGAAGGAAATCTCAATTGCATTCTAAAACAATCAACTGTCTAATGAAATCAAGCTGGGAATCATGAAGCATGACCTGAACATTACTCTAGAATTTAATAAGGGAGATTGAAGCAACTGTTCTAAGATGCTGAATTGCAAAATATAAATCAATCAACACATAACAGGAAAGCTAATTCGTAGGAACTTCTGGGATTACGTTTCAGCTGCAGGATGAGCACAACAGTGTGAACAGAAATTGAATTACATAAAACAAACCTGACTCAGTCGACTGTTATTGATACCATTTACCAATCTCACAAATAAATCATTTACTGAGAAATCCACACAATGAATATTGCTGCTGCGTACAAAAGAAAGATCAAATCATCACACAACAGAAAGATGAAATCCTAAATTAACACAGCAATCTCTGTGGAAGACGGGCCCAGTCTTCACACAGAGACGCTGGTTGAACAACACTCTCTTTAACTCAGAAGCAACTCCTTATATTAACAGAAGGATGAGTACACAGTTTCGGCTTCACTGCTAATACAAGATGAATTAATTCATTGCTGTCCAACCCCTCGATCGAGATAATACCACATATTTATACATACAGTTGCAACATCAAAAACCTATAATTGGGCAGCCATGAAGATCTATGATCTTCAGGCGCCCTAAATAATCTAGCTGTTACAATGCGTGGCAGAACTGAAATATCCAAATATGAGAGGAGTTATCAACTGTCCCAAGAGTGGCGGTCCTTCCAGCTCACAGCTGGATTCGAGCAGCGACATACTTAAGATAGAACTTTATGTTACAGCTGCCCTGCCACGACTATGCCTTGATTGACGATTTGAGCCCCAAGGAACCTTCCTTAAGCAATGGACGTCCCTTCCTCCGTGACTTGTTCAGCTCCGATCTTCCTGCGGTCTATTTATCTTACTACCTTCATAATTTGCATCATGTTAGCACGAATTAAGAGATGCACAGCTTAAATCATCACAATCATAAGTATTAATACAATAAAACAATAATCGGCCATACCTTGGTAATTTGGGGAATATATAAGGACAATAAGTTGAATTGCCAAGGTAATTGGTGTAAGACAAGGTAAGGGACAGTGATAAATGATGGTCAAAAAGGGCCAATTCTGGGCTCAACAGGAAGGTGGCAAACATGAACGTAGAGTTGAAAGATTTAGTTGCATGCACCGCCGTTGTTTTCTTGTTAGATAGTATGGGCGATCATGGTAATTGGGATAGACGCAGTGCCATTGCAGGCCGTCGTCATTATCAGGTGGGCGAGATTTCTCAGGGTGAATCTGGTGGGAATTTCTCTCGTGCTGAGTAAAAGGCAAATTGGGAATCTAGTGCCTTTGTTTGGGATGTTCCCCCGGATCTCCAAAAAGAGATTTGCACTATAAAACGACAACTTTGGAACCAGCTTGATAAAGCGACTTTGGATGCCAAACATCGTCAGATTGCAATTTGGGTTATGGACCCAAGAAACACCGTGGGTCATTTCAGCCTGTATGAGTGTAGCATTGCGCTCTATTGGGTAATGAAAAATATTACGGGTTATGCTCTTTGGGATAGGATGGAGCATCCGTTTGTAAATGAGATGCTCATCTATGAAAGAAGCATTTTAGAGGAAACCAGGGCCGTCCACTGTAATCTAGATTTTCTCCTTCGGACTATGCAGGTTCAACCTGCTCTTGCGCAACCGATCGCTTCTATGGTTACTCCTCCTAAGCACTGTTCTGATTTCCCCAACATTCTGTTCTAGGCTGGCGTGGGGGATGTTTAGTGTCTAGTTTGTTAGGTGTCTATTTATCGTCTATTTTCCAAGGTATCGGCTACTTATGGTTTTCATTTCTATTTCATGAGGTTTTGTTGTGTAAAGAAGTGATAATGGGAGTCAAAAGGCTTGCGTGCACATGTTTTGTTTTAGTTTTGCAGTATCTGTAGTATTCGTCTATGTAGTATGTATGGTCAGGAGAAGTCCTATTTGGAGGTGATTTTGTTCAATCAGGTGACTCAGTGTGATGGTTGGGTTATGATCTTTTTGGGTTCAGTTGTAAATCTTTCTCTTTTAATATAAGTTCTCTCTTATTACTTCCAAAAAGGAAATAAGGATCTATGCATCAGATGATCTTGGCATCCTCTGTGCTTTACACAAATATTTCACACAAATTAGTTGTTACACCATCAATCTGGTATACTTATGGTTGTAATAAATGTGTTGTAATCAAATTTGTTGTAATCAAATACTTTCAATATAGTTCATTACATTACCTTCCCGTTCTCAATAGCTATCCCACAATCAACTTTTTTCCTTCAACAAATGTGCAAGAAAATCAATTCATAAAAAAGACAAGTACAACTGTACTTAAAATGAAGAAATCAACACGTTATAATCAATGAAATGACAATACGATATCTAATTGACAAATTTGTTATGGTGATAACTTACAAATACGCATTAGAGAATGATCCAAATTGTCATTATATTGCTTTCCATTGCAAAGACCTACATATATCATGACAAAATGGTATTTTCATATAAGCGATTGATAGATATGTAAAAAAATGCATAACATATATGAAATTCTAAAAAAATGAAATGAAAAAACCTGTGAGCTTCTCTTGGTTTCAAGAATATCTTATTCTCTACTAAACAGGTCCAACCACATGAAGTTTGAAGCTCATATGGCCCCTCCCCCCCCTCACATCACTCTCAATTCCCCACACCCAATCTATCTACTGTAAAAATAAATGAAAGTTACATAACACAATAAAACGGATAAGATCCATGCATAAACAATAGCAAAAGAAAAAACATATGCAAGAAAGGTAAATCCAAGTAATAATCTAAGATGTACACCTCATTTTCAAATCTGTCCAATCCCTTTTTTTGGCCATTTGAAAATAAAACAACCCAATTTCTCGAATTGGCTCCTCTAGAGTTGGCCTCTCAACTTCCTTCCAATATACGATTACAAATATTCCTGTAGTACACCCATATGCTTTCCAAAATAGCCTTTACCAGCACATAGCAACCATATATTACACCATACAAGCTTCCACCTTATAATAACCAAATCCAAACATCAATTACATAATATTTTGGTTTTAACTTGGAGCCGAGATAAGAATTTTTGGAAAGCTACAGTCTTGATGTTGATCGGAGGATTAAGTATAAATGAATGTTCCTGCAGCATTGATTAATGCCTATAGATGGTTTAGATCAAAAGTGGGGGAGATCAACGATCATGAGCCTCCTTCGCGGAAAAAGTTAAAGGTCTTTTAAATGCTGGCGGGGTGCTAGCCTATAGGTAGGTCAAGGAAGATCGACGATGGAAGGCTTAGATCAATGGTTAGAAAATTGTTCACGATTTAAACATGCACAAAAAGGGTTATGATTCAAATCCGTGAACTTTTGATAAAGTTCGGCATCTCCCAATGGTGCAGATCAAGTGAGATGAAGATGGACGGCTCGGGATTAGTTCACAGATATGACTTGCATGTGAAATCAACAGACCCAAAATTCGTAAACTCAGTAAAGGGTGCATCCGGGGATGGTAAAGATCCAGGAGGAGAGCAGATCGATGGTTGAAAATGTTTTTGCAAATTAAAGGTGTTGTCGAGTTGATATGTGGTAGGTAAAGGTCAAGGAGATCTATGAATGATAGTTGATCATATGGATAGACGGCTGACATGACTCCATCGCTATCATAGCTGTAAGGGTGATATGGCATGTTTATATTATAAAACGCCCGTCTACACGAAGATTCACATCCCAGTTGACTTGTGTGCATTGGAAAGCGAAAGGAGAGGATCGTTCAGAGCCAACTAGCCAACCAGAGACCTAGAAGCTCCACCCAGTTGTCAATCGACCAGGTAGGCCATCCAGCTCCACCCTAAACTATTTAAATGGCCGGACCCGTGGTACCCCTAGGCTTTGAGCCTCCAAATATAATTGACCTATTAGAGGATAAAGACTCTGAGGTTTACGATCCCATGCTGATAAATAACACCATAGAAACTGTCAAAGAAATATTGGAGGACATAAGGGCCAGACAAGTGGATTTCCATAATATTTATCAATCCTTTTTCCATTTGTTTACAACTAGCCAAACCCCTAGTTGCCCTGAATTTGTAGACTAGTGTGCCGGCCATTACTCCTCAGACCAAAGAGCAATCATGGATCTCTCAAACTCTAAAATCATGTGATATGTAGATGCCCCTACTATTAGGAAAGCTTTGGTCGTTCTAGAATAATTCTACCAAAAATCCCAAAGTTACAGAATGGAAACCCTGATCCAACATTTCCGTCAAGCCCCATATGACTTCAAACAGATCTTTTATCATGCTTCCCTGTGTGAAAATCCTCACAACAGATCTAAGAGATGATGTATACCTCACAAGAAAGTAATTGATTAAGCAAGAAAATAGAAGAAGAGTGGTCAATGTAGTATAATGAGTAACATAATAATAATACAGTAGAACTCGGATAGAAGCAAGAATACTTCACACACTAATTAATTAATCTCAATATGGACAATAAGTAGTACAATGCATGAGGATTCGAATGCCTAAGGTGGAAATTCGAATTAGCCTTCATGGAGTGATCAAAATATCACTGGAGTGTTTGATCCAGGTGGATATCGATGGTGGCCCACCTCTTTCAACTGGCTCAAAATAGTCTTCTGGCAATTTTGGTAAATTACTATTTTTAGCAGTTTTTCGGGTCATGAACTTCCGGAGCCATTTTGAGGCCCTAAATGACATTTTTTGGCGATTTGGGGGACCAAATGGTTGCCAAAGGCATGCACCTTGCCCCTTTCAAAAGATGTAAATCTCGGATAGACCTTTCCAACGGGCTACCGAGCACCCCAAACGAAGATCGTATGCAAAAGTTATGACCCCGGAAAGTTGACTGTTCAACTAACCACCTTGGGGCCGCAGACTTTATGATGGTTCATCTTCTAGGGTTAGGTTTTTGGATGTTTGGGATTCTTTCCCTCATGCTTATGATAAATAGGCCCTTTCGGCCTCTCTTTGTATTCATCTTGGCATGAATGAGCATAGCGGCCACATCTCTTCTCATAGATAGCTACCACCATTCTAGCTATTGTATTTTACAATCTGTTCTATTTTCGCTATTTAATAGAATATGTGTTTACTGTATCACTGTGTTATTTGCAATATATCTTTGTATATGATTCTGTATATGCTATCTTTTGTTTCGTTCCCACAGAAATCCAGATTAGTGGTATCAGAGCGATTTGCTCTTTGATTGTTTCTCGGTGCATGTCCCTGACGAGGTCAGGATACAAAGAGTTGGGTCTCGAACTAGTTTCACTTGGGGAAGACCACTCTCGCTGCCCCAAACGGCCTCCCATGGAGGAAGAAAAGAGAGACGACAGAGCAGTAGATCCTATCAAGTTGTTTCTCGAGGAATCCCTCACGCGACAGAGGAACAGGATGATGGATAATTTCACCGAGATCCTTTGACGCATGCCAACAACAGCAAATGCACCCTCAACGAGCAGCCATTTCGGAGATATGACTCCCTTCAAGGTACAAGTTAGTTTTGATATTCCTTTATTTGAAGGCCATATCGATGTCGATGCCCTAGATAAATGGTTGAATCTACTAGAAGGGTATTTCTCTGTCCACCAATTTTTCGATAGGGAAAATATCATCTTTGCACTCCTTAAGGCTGTCCCCCATGTCAAAAATTGGTGGGAAACTTATTGTGAGCAAAACGCATCAGACGAGTCAGAATTGTTTGAATATTCCAATCCCACTTGGGCCTCTTTTATAGATGTCGTCAAGGAACAATATTACCCTGTTGGAAACTATGATGACCAGTACACAAAATGGACCATTCTGCACCAAGAGAGGGACCAAACGGTGTCGGAGTTCACCAACAACTTTCATACCTCACGCACAAAGCTGGGTATCAAGGACTCTGAGTGGCACCTAGTACTGAAATATCGCAGTGGCCTACACTGGTACATATGAACAGAGATGGATTTCTTGGAAATCTCTTCACTCAAATCCGTCTATCGATATCCTATCAAAATTGAGCAGAAATTTCAGCAAAAGAACAAGAGTGACTTTGGACCTGCGCAGAAGCAGGGCAAGGGAAACTCTGGGTCGCAGAACACGGGGCAGGGAAAGGACAACTAGTCCCAACCACAAGTGAAGAAGGGTAAATAAAAGACAAAGAAGGACACCGGGAAGTGGTGCGAGTTCCACAAAAGCACCTGGCACAACACCGATGAATGTCACTCAAAATAGTCATTGGTGGTTGAGATCAAAGCTTCAGAATCAGATCCTAGTTCTGATTCTGACTAAGAACCTTATTTCACAGCCGCGTGAAAAGGGAAGCAAATCGTTGATGTAGAACCCAGTGCCGTTGTCACCACCACACAGATTCAACCAGAGGAACCTGAAGAGTCGGAGGCAAAGGAGCACCTTTTCCACTCACAGATGTGGGTGAAGGGAATTCCCCTACACTTTGTTGTGGACAGCGGCAGCCAGGAAAACCTGATCTCAACAGAAGTCATCAAGAGATTGGATCTACTAATAACACCACACCCACAACCATACACCATTGGATGGCTAAGCCAAGGATGAGGGATCCGCGTCAGTCACCAATGTCACCTACCATACGGCATCAAGCCCTTCAAAGATGAGGTATTGTGTGATGTGTCCCCACTTGAAGTATGTGATGTTCTGTTAGGACAACCATATATGTGGAAGCATCACGTTGTATATGAATCACGACCTCGCAGTGTCATTATCACTTTGGGAGGACAACTCTATCGGATACCAGAGATAGTTGCACCTACCCCAAACGAGCAGGGAATGAAGATAATCTCCCACACTGGGAAATTTTCCCTATTCGCAATTGCCACTAAAGGAGAACATCAGATCGCAGAGACATCCACAACCTCTTCCCATTATACCTCTACTTAGTAGAAACAAGAACACAAATTCAGTGCCGCATCGCTGATTCGGGTACCTCTTTAGTGCAAGGCCACACATTTAAGGTGCTCCTCCAAAAAGAAACCATCCATACCGGTGCATACCAAGGATACCACAACAACCAAAACTGTTGAACAGCTCCAACGCATCCATCAACAATAATTACAACCCTCTGAAGATGTCAAAGTAAGGCAACCTTTCCACTTCAGCAAATGTCGCACCAAGAGCTCAACTCGACATATCATAAGGGATTTAACGCAATGGAGACCATTTCTTCGTAAGGAGGGAGGATTGATCCAGGTGGATATCGGTGGCGGCCCATGTCTTCCAACTAGCTCAAAACAGTCTTCTGGCAATTTTGGTAAATTAATATTTTTAGCAGTTTTTTTTGGGTCCTGAACTTCCAGAGCTGTTTTGAGGCCCTAAATGACATTTTTTGGCGATTTGGGGGACCAAAAGGTTGCCAATGACATGCATTTGTGCCCATTTGAAAGTTGTAAATATCGGATAGACCTTTCCAATGGGCTATTGAGCACCCCAAACGGAGATCGTATGCAAAAGTTATGACCTCGGGAAGTTGACTGTTCAACTAACCACTTTGGGGCCGCAAACTTTATGACGGTTCATCTTCTAGGGTTAAGTTTTTGGATGTTTGGGATTCTTTCCCTCATGCTTATGATAAATAGGCCCTTTCGTCCTCTCGTTGTATTCATCTTGGCACGAATGAGCATAGCAGCCACATCTCTTCTCAGAGATAGCTACCACCATTCTAGCTATTGTATTTTACAGTCTGTTCTATTTCCGCTATTTAATAGAATATGTTCTTACTGTATCACTGTGTTATTTGCAATATATCTCTATATATGATTCTGTATATGCTATCTTTTGTTTCGTTCCCACATAAATCAAGATCAGTTTCATTGGAGCACAACTAGTAGTCTATCTCATCATCGGCAGAGTCATCAATGCACAAGTAACTGTCAACCGTCAGTCAAACTGAGTCTAACTGAGTGTGGTAGGTGTAACTGAATGTAACTGGCACATTGAGACACTAACTGAATGAAGGAGTCTCAATGGAGGGTGCATGAGGAGCTAACTGGAGTCAGAACAGGTAGTCATGTCTCATCGGAGGTCAATCAGAGTGATAACAACAGTGAGGAGTCAGTTTGGCCTCAAATGAAGGAAAGATTGGTGGCTAATTGAAGTAAACTGGACTGGTAGGTGAGAAAGGTGCCCTTCTCATACTGTAGGTGAATGGAGGGCACATGAAGGGCTAGGAGGGCTGAAACTGAGTGGAAGGAAGCTCCAGGGGCTAGCTAACTGAGGGCTAGGTGCTAGGATTGATGACTGGAATGTATGCAAACCGTAAAAGTGCATGCATGACTGAAAATGTAAATGATCAAAATACTGGTAGGACTAGGATGGAGTATAGGAATATCCTAACACCCCCCCTAAATCCATATTGGGCCTTGGTAAATAAGACCAAAGGTCACCCAATACAATAAATAATAACAGTCAATAAACCAAGGAAGTCAAGAAATTTCATGGGAAAAATACCCCCCCCTCAGAATAGATTGTAAGTCACACATAAAAATAAATGCTCCAAAATCAAGCAGGTGTGATGCTTGGTCATATGTCTGGAGGTATCTTCTTCTTGGGAAGAAGTGGATCATGCTCAAAAAGCATGTGTATGTACTTTCTCTTCAGATCGAATATGATGAGAACAGATCCAGTAGTATGAGGATGATCCTTGAACCTGTGATTCGAATCAGTTGAGGTAGGATCAAAACCATGATTATGCAGATAGTCTTTTGTCTTCTCCTTCAAACCGTCATAGGTGAGATTATGCCAAAAAGAACCATCAAATATCAGTAATTGCTTGGAATCCAAATCAGATCCAAGACTTGAATCATGGTTGCTTAAGATCTCCTTTGAACCATTTCAAGTGAGATCTAAACTTGTAAGCACATGAGAAATTTTCCCAAGCGAATGGCAATGGCCATTATCTTCAATAAACTTATGAGAGCATGAAAGAATGATCTTACAGTAGTAAATGAGAGGTGATTGCTTGGAATCCAAATCAGATCCAAGACTTGAATCATGGTTTCTTGAGATCTCCTTTGAACCATAAAAGGTGAGATCAAAACCAGTAGATGCATGAGAAATTATCCCAAGCAGATGGAAATGGTTTCTTGAGATCTCCTTTGAACCAGTAGGCGTGAGATCAAAGCCATGATGTGCATGAGAAATTATCCCAAGCAAATGGAAATGGCCATATTCTTCAATAACCTTCTGAAAGCATGGAATAATGATCATATAGTAGTAAATAAGAGGTGATTGCTTGAGGAGAGCAAATGCATTACCTCCAATAGATGATTTTACCTCTGAAATAATCATGTGATCATGATGCAAACCAACAGACTCTAGTGCAAGAAAGGATTTAGGACCTTCTACAATATCTAGAGTGTGAGCTGGCACAAAAAGAGAGGAAATTTGGAGCATGACTATAGAATCTGCAAGTTCTTCTTCTTTATGGACAACTTCAATATGAGATGTGTTTGATACTGGTTCATGATCAATGAGATCATCAAGGAGGGCGAATGCATCACTTTGCTTGTTCTCGAAAGGGTTTGGACCAATTCCTTCATTCTGTCTGCCAAATCTTTCATCCAGGTGGTCCCATAGCTCTTTTAGAGTTTCAACATCATCAATGATTTGGTAAAACATTTATTCATGCAAAGCAAGCGACATTCTTCCAAAGGCCATGTCACCTTTATTCAACCAATCAATATTCTCTCCAGAGGATTCGAACTCTATTTCAAAATAACAATCAAAGAGATCATGGCTCTTCAAATATGCTATCATTTTTGGTTTCCATTCATCATAGTTGAATGGAGAAAGAGGAGGGATTCCTTCTAAATATGAATACATTGAAGCTGTAGAAGACCTGTTAAAACAATAGAGAATATCTGCAACTGCTATTGCTGCAAAAATGCAGAAACTGCTGCAACTGCTACACTCGAAATCTAGATAGTAACCTGCAAAAAGATCTCAAGAATGGAGATAAAAAATACTCTCAACATGCTCTGATACCATGTGAAAATCCTCATAGCAGATCTAAGAGATGATGTATACCTCACAAGAAAGTAATTGATTAAGCAAGAAAATAGAAGAAGAGTGGTCACTGCAATATAATGAGCAACAACATAATAATACAATAGAACTCGGATAGAAGCAAAAATACTTCACACACACTAATTAATTAATCACAATATGGACAATAAGTAGTACGATTCATGAGGATTTGAATGCCTAAGGTGGCAATTCGAATTAGCCTTCATGGAGTGATCAAAAGATCACTAGAGTGTCATCGGAGCACAACCAGTAGTCTATCTCATCATCGGTGGAGTCATCAATGCACAAGTAACTGTCAACCGTCAGTCAAACTGAGTCTAACTGAGTGTGGTAGGTATAACTGAATGTAACTAGCACATGGAGACACTAAATGAATGAAGGAGGCTCAATGGAGGGCACATGAGGAACTAACTAGAGTCAGAACAGGTAGTCATGTCTCATCGGAGGTCAATTGGAGTGATAACAGTAGTGAGGAGTCAGTCTGGTCTCAAATCAAGGAAATACTGGTGGCTAGCTAAAGTAAATTGGACTGGTAGGTGAGAAAGGCACCCTTCTCATGTAGTAGATGAAAGGAGGGTGCATGACAGGCTAGGAGGGCTGAAACTGAGTTGAAGGAAGCTTCGGGGGATAGCTAACTGAGGGCTATGTGCTAGGAATGATGACTGGAATGCATGCAAACCCTAAATAATGTATGCAAACCCTAAAAGTGCATGCATGACTGAAAATTTAAATGATCAAAATACTAGTGGGACTAGGATGGAGTATAAGAATATCCTAACACCCTGCTACCGAATACCTCCTCTCGGGGCACACCTTTTCCTGGTGAGACCAGCCTTTTTAGGGAAGAGTCGAAGTGTGTTATCTCCATGTTGGCCCAGTTCTTAGGCTTAGACAATGACCTATACATAACCGAGCCCCTGATAAGTTTCATGTTTGTTCTAAGCACTTTTCCTATCGAGCCAGTAGACCCAAATTCGCTTACCCAATGTGAATGCCTAAAGTTTGATGAAGACTTGGCAGACAACATCCACTCCCTGCTCATAGAATTTCCTAAGACAAGAACTTTCAGGTTCCAGTCTTACTTGTTAAAAATGTTCCTGGCAGCGAATGAAGAAAACCTGCAACCTCCAAAGCTGCAGTTGACTAAGGAGATGTATTAAGACTACAAAACCATCCTAAATGATCTAATGGAAAAGATATATTTCATCTTTTTCCAAAAGAGACTGCCTAGGGTACTGCCTGAGATGAAAGACCTACTGCACATCAATGGAGAAGAGGGTTGGGGATTGGCTCCTACTAGAGCATGGGACTGTGACTAGATTTTATGGCTACTCCCATGCCCCCTATGTGCTACCTACCTTCCTAGCCCCCAGAGTACTCACCTTGAAATTTATAAGACAAAAATTGAAGGTGGAGTGTGCACATTTCTTGGATGACAGGAAGTCTTTGGACATCATATTTCCATGGACATGGGGATCCTTCATTGTCAAAAACAAAACAGCTCTCCCAGCTATTGAGTGAATGATGGGTGATCTGGGATTCCCATCCAAAGCGGCCATAAACTATGATCCTCACAAGATTATCTCAGAAAGAAGGAAGGAAAGTAACATGAAAGGATATGAGCACTTCGAACTGACAGGTCTAGCTGAGATGGAAAACTAGTTAGAATACATTGACAAAGGCCAGTTGGAAGTGAACTCACCAGAAGCTTATTCATCTTTAGCATTCATTTTAAAAGTAGCACATCAACAGTTCCTGGTTCACTTGGTAAAACCCTAGCAATATCAGCAACCATGTCCCTTGCCATTCCTCCAGAAAAATCTATAAAGGAAGGGGGTAGTGAGCCCATGGATGTAGACAATGATGCTGAGAGAGCCTCGAAGAGGAAAAATATAGAGGAGCATGAGTAGTAATTAGTACAGGTACATGCAAAGCAACCCAAGAAAAAGCAAGTTAGATCCTTGATGCCATCCTTCTAGGTTAAGCAACATGTGTTCAACATAACACCTATTGGGGCTACAGCATAAAGCCTAAGCAAGGCTAAGTTACTGGAGGGATATGAGAAGAGCCCAGATACAATCTCATAAGAAGCTAAACTGTATGCTAATGCAAGAAAAATGTCCAAGAAGGATGTAGCCTTGGTGGCAAGTAGGATCCTTGCCCAAAATACCTTGAGTCTTGCCTTAGCCAGTAAGAGTAAGGCCACAGAACTAAAAGTAAATCTGGAAGACATCCAAGTACCTAATGTGATCAATCAGCTGAAGTCATCTATAACAAGTTGTTGAGGGCTGCCATAGAGCTATCAAAAGTGTAGGCTAGCAAAACCAAAGTGCAAAAGCAGTTGGGATTGGAAAAGGTGGAGAAGAAGAGCCTGAAGGCACAAGTGAAAAAGTTCCAGGCTTCACTGTTGGCCACTGAAACTCAAGAAGATAAAAGGGATAGCATTCAGAATCTATTAGATGAAATCGATCAAGAAATTCTGTCACTAAAGAAGAAATTGAAGATTCGAGCTGCCCAACTGGTGAATGCGCCAGAAATTGCAAAACTAGAAGAGGAAAAAGAAGAGCTGCAGGGTAAGTTGATTGATTGTAAATCCAGGCTAGTAGAGTTTGAACAAAGAGAGAAAAAGTGGCAAGTAGATATGAAATTGATAATGGACAGTGAGGAAGCTTTGAAGGCTAAAGTTGAAGGGCTTGAGAAAAAGTTGAAAGACAAAGAACAAGAGATAGAAGCCATGGTCACACCATCGGTGGAGGCTCGAGATTTTTCTATTGTAGAGAAAATATCCATGGAAAGTCTGGATTATGTAGAAGTGGCAATATTGAAAAAGCAGAATGCCAACCTCAAGACCATGCGGGATAATGTCGAAAGGGACAAAGAGGCTACAGAGAAAGACAAGAAATCTTGGGAAACCAAGTACCAAGCGATGCAGGGTAATTATGACAAGCTGAAGCAACAAGTTATATGGCAAAGTGCATTGCAGGAGGCAAAGAAGATCATCTGGGATGATGTTATTGTATAGGCAGAGGATCTGAGGCCATATTTGGACTTCATGGTAGATAAGGAAGCTGTAATCAAACTGGAAAGGTTAGTTGTCACAGTGGCAAATGAGAAGTTAAACAAGAAGCCTAAGGATTATGCACAAAATGCAATAGAGTTCTTAAAAGGTCTGTCTTAAGAGGAGGATGAAGCAACCAATATAAAGGATAGAGTGGCCACAATCACCAACTCTAAGAAGGTAATACTCAAGCACTAGCAAGTGAGCACTATCAAAGTAGGGATAGATGTCCTGGCTAACCAAGTGAAGCTGCTCAGGGAGGCATTTGATCCATTATTTAAGAAATGTCTTCTTATGTTTTGGGAAGAAGATGGAGCCATGAGGACAAAGGAGGGATATAATGGAAAGCTATGGGAGTGCAGGTTAGACCAGGAGTGCTTTGCAGATATGGAGCAGCCTCTGGCAAGCAAGACGGTGGTGGAAAAACTGACGAAGGATTTTGAGTTGGTCTCTACATTGAAAGAAGCCCTTACAGTCCTCGTAGGCTATTCATACAAAGAGCATACCGAAATGAGGGTGTGGCTTAAAGAGCTTGTCGCCTTGTATTTACCAGCAACTGAGCAATGGAAACTCATCTTAAAGTATGGGAAGGAGAAACTGAAGTTGAGTGCATGAATCATCAAAGATAGTGGAAGAGGCCAAATGGAGGAGCAGTTACCAGAACATTTTGTCTTTTTGCTAGAGTTTGTTGTCCTGTGGTAACTAATTTTGTTAATGTAACTAATTTTGATGCCCTGTTTCGAGATATGTCTTGGGGGTAAATTGCACTATAAATGTAATCTCAATGGAGGAGGAAGGGTTCGACTTTCATTTTTGAAGCCTCTGTACTTGGATTGTAGCTTTGTATATTTTCTTGGAAGTGTTAATGAAAAGTGTTTTTTTTAGCTTCTAAGATTCATCACAGTGTTCATATTCAGTTTGTGTTTCCTCTTTGCATCATTTTCATATGTGTAAATTCTGCTAATGCTTTCTAGAGAAAACCATGACATGTCTTGAGCCTACTAAGGGATTTCATGACATGTATTAAGCCTGCTAGGACTGTCTTAATCTGCTAGGACTATTGTGACACTAAGGGTGTCGTGAGCTTATGTAAATGTGTTGGTAGCCTAATTGTGTACTGCTTGACTAGGTCGTGATCTGTTAGTATGGATGGAAGTCTATGTGAGGTCTAGTACGTGGGTCGCTACCCTTTAGTGGACTAGTTGTGCAACTAATGAAACCCCTGATTTATTCCTATCACTCATGTGCTTCCTACCAAGCTAGGAGCAAAGCTCACAGAGGTCAGAAAGAATGGAACCTACTCTTGGTTGAGGCCTGATGGAAAAACATAAGTAACCATTGAATACAAAAATGACAGTGGTAAATGGTTCCTCTGCGCATTCACACAGTTCTCATCTCCACTCAACATGATGAGACAATGACCAATGAACAAGCTTTATCTAAAGGAAGTGAGAGGGTTCAATTTTTATACAAGGGGGATATGCTTTGGATAGTAAACTTTAATGACCCCCATCAGATCCTGCTGATTTTTTTGGCTTATTTGCTTATGTAATTTGGTTAAGGTATTTCGTAAAAACCCTTGTCAAAAATACCACTGAGCTATGCCAAATAGTCTTAGTTGGTTTTTTTATTCAATGTACTGCTGATATGTTGATGCAGGAGCATATGCTCAAGGGGGCGAAGTCATTCATGACTTCACAAGGTCAAGGGAACTCTTAAGAGACCTAGGGTCTCGTACATTTGTAATTTCCTTTATTTTGTAAATGCTGAATAGTATGGATAAGGAATCTAGATCCTTTTCCACATGTAATAGTCAGGATTGAGTTAGTTGTGAGTCATCGGGTTAGTAGAGATCAATAAGGACTGTACTCCTTTGTTATAGGATATGGAAATAGAATCCTCTTGTATTTAAAGCAGTTCAAGTTATTTTCTTAGCAGCTTAGTTAGCTTACAGAGCTTGTTGGCTCGTAGAAGCTTAGGTTAGCTCACAGAGCTTAGTATTGTTAATTTTTTATCATTAATTCAATATACTCTAGGATCTTTACTGAGAGAATAACATGTACAACATATCAAGTATAACAATGCATATCAATCACACCAAGCAATCACATGAGACAATAGACACACAGAGTTTCACTGGGGAAAACCATAAAATTGAAAAACCCAGCAATTTCCTCAGAGATAGAAAGAGCAATGATACAACCAAAGTATAAGAGATAGTCTTCTCCTAGCATCTGATCCTCCTCCTCACATGTGCGCCACTTTCTGAGTGATAAAAGAGTGAGTAATCAGATGATCAAATAGAGATCTCTCGATCTCTATTTATACTTGTCCTGTCCTACCCAATAAACCAGTGGGGCCGACTTGTCTAACTTAGCCTAATAACCCATTGTTACATTAATCCGGACCGACCCTTTACTTGGTGGTCTAATAACCCATCGACAAGTTACAACACTTGCGACACTTGTCAATACAAATGATGACACTTTTGTATAGAGGAATAATACATCTCTATAAGAGTACAATTAAATACATAGATGAAATACATTCTGAAGTTACATATACATCAACACTCCCTCTTAACTAGGAAGGTATTTCTAGACACATATCTGCTAGGACAAGTCTTCTTCTCTGGATCATCATCACTAGATCATTGTCATCGAATCATCGTCGTCGTCACTGTTTCCGCTATCTCAATCAATCTCTGAATCTACTCATCATAGGAAGTTCTACAAAGCCAGTCCTTTTTCATACTAGATGTAGGCACACCACCTGCAGGTCTTCATCATCACTGGCCATACTGTGGAAACCTCAATGTATTACGTGCGTCACAAAGCCTTGCAAGAGCATCTAGGTTGTTACGAGCACATGGCTCTACCTATCGGATCTCCCAGGGCTGTATTATATGTGACTGTCATAAAACCTTAAAAGAGTGTCTTGACTAGTAAGAAATCTAAAGAGCATCCGAGGCCTTTTATGTGACTAGCACAACCTCTCCTGATATCCATGGTGTATTACATGTGACCATGGAAAAACCTCGAAAGAGCATCCCAGGACTGATTACGAGCACACAGCTCAACCTATCGGACCTCCCAAGGCCGGATTATATGCCATATGACAAAACCTTGAAAGAGCATCTGTGGGATATCCTAGGGCCATATTACATGCCATAGGAAAGACCTCGAAAGGCTATCTACAAATTTCCCAGGGCCGGATTATATGTCCTCCCAAAGCAAAACGTTGAAAGAGTGTTTGCCAGATATCCCAAGGCCATATTACATGCCACAGGAAAAACCTCGAAAGATTATCTCCAAACCTCCCAGGGCTGGGTTATATGCTTATCTGCACAACCTATTCCACAGCCACAAAGTATCAAACTGATACTCACCATACATCATCCTGATGTACACATGATCATCCTAATCATCATCACTGCATCGTCTTGATGTATGTCATTTGGAGCAAAATCCTGAAGCTCATCATCCATGATCATCATGGTCGTACAATGCATCGACCTGATGGATACAGAGTATTTGCTTGATAAATATCATCATAGATGATCTACCTGATCATACAATGTATCCACTTGATACATAAACACATCATCTACCGGATCATATCAAGCATCCAACATGATGCATATACAAATATATCAAGCATCCAACATGATGCATATACAAAGCAGTAACTTGAGCATCATCTTGATGCTCATTATCGAGTGCTTACATCCATAGCCATGGGAAGGATCCTCCTCTCACCATGCTTGGAATGGCTCCTGCAAATGTGTCCATCAATTCTTCCTTGAAGTGTTTTCTATCCGAAGAACACCAAGCCTCTCTCTGAATTACTCAATCTTCACTCTATCTAGTGGTTTCGTCAACACATCTGCAATCTGCTCATCTAGTGCAACATACAAGAGCTTCACTGCTCCTCTCCGCACCATATCCCTGATATAGTGATATTTGATCTCAATGTGATTCGACTTGTTGTGGAACACCGGGTTCTCATACAGCTTCACACAACTCTGGTTGTCACAAAAGATACCAGTAGCCTCCAGTGGGAGATCAAATAACTCAGACAATAACTTTCGGAGCCATACTGCCTCACAACTAGCCGAACATGCTGCAACATACTCTACCTCGGCCATACTCAGTGCTATGCAGGATTGCTTCCTGCTAAACCAAGAGATCACACCTTATCCCATACTGAAGCATCACCCAGATGTGCTCTTCCTATCTGCAACACTGCCTACCCAATCCGAAAGAACATAACCCTGTAGGTTAAAATTTTTATTTGCATCATACCTGAGCCCATAGTTAATTGTACCCTTCAGGTACCTCATAATATCCTTTAAAACAATCAGGTGAACACCTCTGGGATCCATCAGGAATTGCCTCAATGTGTTCACCGCAAAGCAAATATATGGTCTAGTGTTTGTCAGGTACATCAAGGACCCAATCATCTGACCATACACAATGACATCAACCGAATCAGATGAAGCATCACATAGAAGCTTCAGGTTCAATGCAATAGGTGTGGCCATGGCCTTGCAGTCCATAATCCCGAACCTTTTCAGGATCTCTACTACATACTTCATTTGTCTAAGGTAGATCCCATCTACACTCTGCCACACCTCCATGCCTAGAAAGTAGTGCATCATCCCCAATTCCTTCATCTCAAACTCAGCAGCAAGCTTCCTCTTGGTATCGACAATCAATCCAGCCTCACCTGTAACAAACAGATCATGCACATATAGAAATTGTATTAGAGGATTGCCTATCTGAACCTTGTAGTAAAGGTTGGAAACTGCTTTACTCTTGGTAAAGCCCAAACCAGATAGAAAGTTGTCTATCCTACCATACCAAGTCCTAGGATCTTGCTTCAAGCAAGACAAGGCTTTCTTCAACCTACACACATATGACTCCCAATCATGTGTCTCAAAACCAAGTGGCTGCTCCACATACACTTCCTCCTCGACTACACCATTCAAGAAAGCTGTCTTGACATCCATCTGGTGTATCTTCCATTTCATCATTGCAGCCAGAGAAAGTACTGATCTAATGGAAGTGTATCTATCCACAGGAGCAAAAGTCTCTTCATAGTCAATCCCTTCTTTCTGGGAGAAGCCACGAGCTACAAATCTTGCTTTATATTTCTCTATGTCGCCATCTACAACATGCTTGATCTTGTAGCTCCACTTGCAAGTCACAACATACTTCCCTTTAGGTCTTGGGAACACATCCCAAACATGATTCTTGATGATCGACCGGTATTCCTCGACCATGGCATCCTTCCATTCTTTCTTTTCCGCCGCTTCTCCATAACTGGAAGGTTCTTTGTTCATAATGTCACATAGTAAGGCAACATAGCTGGTACGAGATCTAGTTCTCTTTCTTGCTCTGTGTTCTTCTTCTAGAATGCCATACCTTTCTGCATCTTGAATGAGCTCTCTAGCCCATGCAGGTTTCCTCTTGTGAGAGTTATTCTCACGGGGTGGATCTACATGTCTTTGTGGATCTTCAACTTCACGATATGCTTCTCGAATTGCTTCATTCATGGTGATGTATTGAAATCTTATTTCCTTTGGTTCTTCATGATCTTCAACAGGTGTCTTCCTTGATTTGATGATGGATGAGTTTTCATCAAATGTTACATCCCTGCTGACATCAATCTTCTTGAAACCTAGAAAGTATATTATGTAAGCCTTCGAGCTTTCACTGTAACCCACAAAGATACCCTTATTTCCTAAAGGATCTAGCTTAGTCATCTTTTCCTTTGGAACATGTGTATATACTGGACAACCAAATATCCTGAGATGGCTGACCTCAAGTTTGTTACCAGTGAAGACTTCTTCTGCTTTCTTGTTGTCCAATATCTTGTGAGGTGTTCTGTTTTGCACCTATACAGTTGTCCTAGCTACTTCTTCCCATAGATGCATAGGCAGATCTTGATCATGCAACATTGCCCATGCTACTTCCATGATTGTTCTATTCTTCCTTTCTGCAACTCCATTCTGTTGTGGATTGTAGGAAGCAGTCAACTCCCTCTTAATCCCTGAATCACTGCATCGTTTCTTGAAATCACCTGAAGTGAATTCTCCGCCATTGTCGGATCTGAAAGTCTTGATCTTCTTATCAGTTCGATTTTCTATCAAGGTTTTGAATTCCTTGAACTTGTCAAATAATTCATCTTTGTTCTTCAGGAAATAAACCCAAGTCTTCCCAGAGAAATCATCAATGAAAGAGACATAGTATAAATGCCCATTCAGAGAACTAGATGACGATGGTCTGCATACATCAGAGTGGATAATCTCCAAAATTCCTTTTTCTTTGCTTTCAATGCTTGGAAATTCCTTCTTAATGTTCTTTCCTTTTGCACATCCTTTGCAAAAACCTTCATGCTTTGACTTGATTTCAGGAAGACCTTCTATAGCTTGCAATTGGTAGTGCTCTGTAATGCACAAGTGCAAGCCTTCTATGCCAAAGTTCACTTGGATCCATGGATTCATCTACCATGGCATGTTTAGGTTGTCTCTTCAATTTGTACAATCCTCCCTCTTGCTCTCCAATCACCACTGCATCATCAATAGTTTTACCCTTCGGCCACATTAGGACTTGTCCATCTACAAATGCAACTCTCATGCCTTTTGCATCCAATGCAAAGATGGAGAGTAGGTTCTTCTTGAGCGCAGGTACAAATAACACATCTTTCATCTTCAAAGACTTTTCAGAGTCTAGGTTGTAGGAGGCTTCCCCACTTCCTTTGATAGGATATTGATAATCATCCCCAAGTTTCACCTTATGGGGTGATTCATTTTCAGATAGATTTACAAAAGATTCTTTAAACCCAGTCATGTGTTTAGAAGCCCCACTGTCAATCAACCAATCCTTACAACCATGAGAAATAGTACCTATGAGGGATGAGATTAGAACATATTCATCTTCACTAGATGAGTCATCACTTTCTGCTCTAGCCTTCTTCCTGGGAGGTTCATCATCCTCAGTAACATGAGCATGATATCTTCTTTGGTTATTCTTCATCTTCTTGATGGAGTTGTTGTTGTTGTTATCCCTTTTTTTCCTGGGACAATCCATAGAAAAGTGTCCCTTCTCATTACATGTGAAGCATCTCAGATCCTTCTTATTCTTTTGATGGTTGTGATTGGATCTCTTGTAATGAGAGTGCTCCTTCTTTGGCTTACTTCTTTTGGTGTGGGCTACAAGAGCTTGATATTCATTCCCCATCTTTTCTTCTTAGGCCACAAGCCTTGCTTCTTATTGTGAAAATTCCTCCCACAGTCTACCAAAGCAGACCAACTTATTTCTTGCACAAATTCCTTAGATAAAGGAATCCCATGATCTGGGTAGGCCATTTAGTGTGGTCACGACAACTTCACCATTGTCAAAAATTTCACCCACAGCTTCAAGGTGTTCCTTGATCTGAGAGACCTTAGAAAAATAAGATTGAATGGTCTCTCGATTCTGAAGTTTTACCCCTTTCAGTTGGTTCCGCGGGTTCATCTTCCGATTTATGTTCTTCCCTTCAAATAGCTTGGTCAGGGAATCAAACATCTCCTTGGGTGTCTTCAAAGATGACACATGTGGGATGAGATGGTCCTTGATAGAATCAACAATGATTCTCTTTTGCCTTGACCAATTTCGTTTTGTGAAGAGCCTTAGCCTCTTCTCCCTCTGGGACAGGGACCTCTTCACTTATATAAGTGTCCAACTCATTTTCTTCTAGGATTAACCCAATCCTATACTTCCATGCTCGGAAGTTATCAGCCCCTTCAAGATTATCCTCAAGCTTGGTGTTGTGAGACATCTTAAAGAGTACTTCAAATGGAAATAGAAAAGATTTAGGTCTTACCACTTGATTTGCTGAAAACTGGATCTGGTTCCGGATTAGGGTTTGTCAGAGAAACCCTAAAAATTCAAACTTTGAATTTCAAACTTCCAAAAGGATAGAAAGATGCGGCTTGATGAGCTGATCAGCCTGGTACATTCATATTTTGAGATCTGCAAAGTTTCACCCTTCAGAAATGACTTTTAGTCTTCCCGGATTCACTAGGGAGGACCCTGAATTAGGGTTTGAGTTTCTTGGAGCTTTACCCAACCAAAAATCTCGATCCAAAGCTCTAAACTTCAATTTTTCCAAGGTGCTTCTAGCTATGTTTTCAGATTTTAGAAATTTCTATTTTGTGGAAACCCTAATTTCTAGGGCCAAAACTGAAAGTGCTCAGAATTGAATTCTGATTTAACAGATCGATTCGCCTTGATGAGTAGAGTCAATCTACCTTACTGCTTTTCCAAAATGTGTGGACAGAAACCCAATAAATAATAAACCTTGGTTTCCGCCACTGCACAATATCTTCTTCTCAAGTTAGCTCTGATACCATGTTAATTTTCGAGCATTAATTCAATATACTCTAGGATCTTTACTGAGAGAATAACATTTAAAACATATCAAGTATAACAATGCATATCAATCACACCAAGTAATCACATGCAACAATAGACACACAAAGTTTCACTAGGGAAAACCATAAAGGTGAAAAACCCTACAACTTCCTCAGAGATAGAAAGAGCAATGATACAACCAAAGTATAAGAGATAGTCTTCTGCTAGCAACTGATCCTCCTCCTCACATGTGCGCCACTTTCCGAGTGATAGAAGAGTCAGTAATCAGATGATCAAATAGAGATATCCCGATCTCTATTTATACTTGTCTTGTCCTACCCAATAAACCAGTGGGGTCGACTTGTCTAACTTAGCCTAATAACCCATTGTTACATTAATCCGGGCAGACCCCTTACTAGGTGGTCTAATAACCCATCGGCAAGTTACAACACTTGTGACACTTGTCAATACAAATGACAACACTTCCGTATAGAGGAACAATACATCTCTATAGGAGTACAATAAAATACATAGATGAAATAAATTCCGAACTTACATATACATCAACACACCCTCTTAACTAGGAAGGTATCACTCGACACACATCTATTAGCACAAGTCTTCTTCTATGGATCATCATCACTGGATCATCGTCATCGAATCATCGTCGTCGTCACTGCTGTCGCTATCTCAATCAATCTCTGATACCACTCGTCATAGGAAGTTCTATAGAGCCAGTTCTTTTTCATACTAGATGCAGGCCCACCACCTGCAGTTCTTCATCATCACTGGCCATACTGTGGAAACCTCAGGATGTATTACGTGCGTCAGAAAACCTCGCAAGAGAATCTAGGCTATTACAAGCACATGGATCTACCTATTGGATCTCCCGGGGCTATATTATTTGTGACTGTCACAAAACCTTAAAAGAGTGTCTTGACTAGAAAGAACTCTAAAGAGAATCTGAGGCCTTTTACGTGACTAGCACAACCTCTCTAGATCTCCAGGGAATATTACATGTGACCATGGAAAAACCTCGAAAGAGCATCCCAAGACTAATTACAAGCACACAACTCAACCTATCGGATCTCCCAAGGCCAGATTATATGCCATAGGACAAAACCTCGAAAGAGCATCTGTGAGATAACCTAGGGCCATTTGACCTCGAAAGACTATCTGCATCTCCCAGGGCCATATTATATGTCCTCCCAAAGAAAAACCTCGAAAGGGCATTTTCCAGATATCCCAGGGCCACATTACATGCCATAGGAAAAACCTCGAAAGACTATCTGCAAACCTCCCAGGTCTAGATTATATGCTTATCTACACAACCTGTTCCACGGACACAGAGTATCAAATTGATACTCACCATACATCAGCCTGATGTACACATGATCATCCTAATCATCATCACTGCATTGTCTTGATGCTTGTCATTTGGAGCAACATCCTAAAGCTCATCATCCATTATCATCATGGTCATACAATGCATCCACCTGATGCATACACAGTAACTGCTTGATACATATCATCATACATGATCTACTTGATCATACAATGTATCCACCTAATACATAAACACATGATCCACATGATCATATCAAGCATCCAACATGATGCATATACAAAGCAGTAACTGGAGCATCATCCTGATACTCATCATTGAGCACTTACATTCACAGCCATGGGAAGGATCCTCCTCTCACCATGCTTGGAATGGCTCCTGCAAATGTGTTTATCAATTCTTCCTTGAAGTGTAGTCAATCTGAAGAACACCAAGCCTCTCTCTGAAGTACTCAAAATTCACTTTGGCTAGTGGTTTCATCACCACATCTGCAATCTTCTCATCCGTCGCAACATACAGGAGCTTCACTGCTCCTCTCTGCACCATATCCCTGATATACTGATATTTGATCTCAATCTTCTTCGACCTGTTGTGGAACACCGGGTTCTCAAACAACTTCACACAACTCTGGTTGTCACAAAAGATACTAGTAGCCTCCAGCGGGCGATCAAATAACTTAGACAATAGCTTCTGGAGCGATACTGCCTCAAAACTAGCCGAACATGTTGCAACATACTCTACCTTGGGCGTACACAGTGCTATGCAAGATTGCTTCCAACTAAACCAAGACATCAAACCTGATCCCATATTGAAGCATCACCTAGATTTGCTCTTCCTATCTGCAGCACTGCTTGCCTAGTCCGAATGAACATAACCCTACAGGTTAAAATTTTGATTCACATCATACTTGAGCCCATAGTCAATTGTACCCTTTAGGTACCTGAGAATATACTTTACAACAATCGGGTGAACACCTCTGGAATCCGTCAGGAATTGCCTCAATGTGTTCACCGCAAAGCAAATATCTGGTCTAGTGTTCGTCAGGTACATCAAAGACCCAATCATCTAATGATACACAGTGACATCAACCGGATCAGATGAACCATCACACAGAAGCTTCAAGTTCGATGCCATGGGTGTGGCCATGGCCTTGCAGTCCATCATCCCAAACATCTTCCGGATCTCTACTTCATACTTCCCTTGTCCAAGGAAGATCCCATCTGCACTCTACCACACCTCCATGCCTAGAAAGTAGTGCATCATCCCCAAGTCCTTCATCTTGAACTCGGCAACAAGCTTCCTCTTGGTATCGACAATCGATCCATCCTCACCTGTAACAAACAGATCATCCACATACAGAAGTAGTATCATAGGATTGCCTTCCTCAACCTTGTAGTAAATGTTGGAATCTGCTTTACTCTTGGTAAAGCCCAAACTCAATAGAAAGATGTCTATCCTACCATACCAAGTCCTAGGAGCTTTCTTCAAGCCATACAAGGATTTCTTTAACCTACACACATATAACTCCCTGTCATGTGTCTCAAAACCAAGTGGCTGCTCCACATACACTTCCTCCTCGACTACACCATTCAAGAAATTTGTCTTGACATTCATCTAGTGTATCTTCCATTTCATCACTGCAGCCAGAGCAAGTACTGATCTAATGGAAGTGTATCTGGCCACAGGATCAAAAGTCTCTTCATTGTCAATCTCTTCTTTCTGGGAGAGGCCACGAGCTACAAATATTGCTTTATATTTCTCTATGTTGCCGTCTACAACATGCTTGATCTTGTAGATCCACTTGGAAGTCACAACAGACTTCCCTTCAGGTCTTGGGACCACTTCCCAAACATCGTTCTTCATGATCGACTGGTATTCCTCGACCATGGCATCCTTCCATTCTTTCTTTTCCACTGCTTCTTCACAACTGGAAGGTTCTTTGTTCATAATGTCATAGAGTAAGGAAACATATCTCGTATGAGATCTAGTTCTCTTTCTTGCTCTATGTTCTTCTTCTGGAATGCCATACCTTTCTGTATCTTGAATGAGCTCTCTAGCCCATGCAGGTTTCCTCTTGTGAGAGTTATTCTCACCGGGTGGATCTATAGGTCGTTGTGGATCTTCAACTTCAAGATCTGCTTCTGGAATTGCTTCATTCATGGTGGTGTCTTTAAATCTAAATTCCTTTGGTTCTTCATGATCTTCAACAGGTGTCTTCCTTGATTTGATGAAGGCTGAGTTTTCATCAAATGTTACATCCCTGCTGACATCAATCTTCTTGAACCCTGGAAAGTATATTTTGTAAGCCTTTGAGCTTTCACTGTAACCCACAAAGATACCCTTCTTTCATGAAGGATATAGCTTAGTCCTCTTTTCCTTTGGAACATGTGTATATACTGGACAACCAAATATCTTGAGATGGCTGACCTCAGGTTTCTTACTAGTGAATACTTATTCTGGTGTCTTGTTGTCCAATATCTTATCAGGTGTTGTGTTTTGCACATATACAGCTGTCCTAGTTGCTTCTGCCCATAGATGCATAGGCAGATCCCGGTCATGCAACATTGCCCATGCTGCAGCCATGATTGTTCTATTCTTCCTTTCTGCAACTCCATTCTATTATGGATTGTGTTAAGTCAGTATTTTGTTTCTTCAAATTTGGTTTGATTTGCACTTTATTTTAAGTTATTTATTTTCTTTAAATTTGATTTCTTCCTCCTTATTAAGTTTTCCTTAGGTTTTATATAATATTTTGGGCTTGCTTTTGAGTTTTCAGATTTTAAAGCTTTGTATTTTTTTTTTATGAGGGGTTTTAAAAGTTCATTATATCAAATAAGAAGCTCATAAATACTATTCTAAGTGAGGACATGTATAATCATAATCCTGATAGCCTTAAAATCCCATGCAAAATGATATAAATTTGTTTAAAAGAAACAAAATAGTGTCAAAGCTTTTCTTGTAGCGCTGGAGCCGAAATTCATCAAAGAAGCGCTACAAGAATATCGTGATCCTAGATTCTTCCGATTTTCCAGCAAATTTTGGCACGCTCGGGCTAATGAATGATTGATTATGTGTTTTAGAGGATTCATGACGTGTTGATGCAGAAGGCATCATGATTTCAAATGCTTGCACATCATGAGGAGGTCGTGTCCATCATCAGCATAAGTGTAGTTCAGTTTGACATCTATCCACACGGTTTCAGGTAATGTGGCATGAAGTTGTTATCTACAAGCTTATTCAAACACAGAAGATTTAATGAGATAACCATAGCCACTTGAAAAAGCCGAGCATCGTTGCCAACTGGACAAGTAAGAGGCATTGAGGGCTTCATGGAAATTAGGGCTTCATAATTCCGTGGTGAACTGCTAAATTGAAGATTGTGCGACATCTGTACAACAAAGTTGACTCATCTGACAGTGTGGGTCATGATTTCAAACAACCACAGTGGAGCAATTTACAGGTATTCTTAAAAAACCCATATAACAGCTGATTTGGGGCTTTTTCGCTTCATCTTACTCTGATCAAATTAATCAAAGGTTAGGTAAAATTGTGCTTTAAAACGCAATTTTAACCAGAGAAGTAGTTATTTGTTGATAAGCTGCGATGCCAGATTGAAGAGGGGTTGAAGATAACAGTCTCGTTTTTATATTTAATCCTGTCAGTGCTATGAATAACCTATATATTCAATAGTGCTGTTAACTTCCAAAATTCAGCTCCTATTCACAAACAATACAAGAGTATACATTCAATTTGCAGTGATTGAAGCATAATGGGCAGGAGTGGTAAAATAAATAGAGCTGAACCAACAGATGTAGAATGGGTTGAAAAATTGCCTGAGTGTGTGGAGCTATTCAAACAAGCTGGCTGGATGGATTTTTTCAGAAAAATTGATGGATATAATGCAAGGGTGTCCTGCAAGTTTTCCCAAGGTTTCAAGAATGATATGGTGGTTTTTGATACCCTGAAATTCAAGTTGACAGTTAAATTGATTTCAGAAGCCACAAGAATTAAAGATGAGGGCGAACAATGGTTTAAGAAGTTGCCCTTTGACTTTGATCCGCAGAGATACCTCTTACCCAATGTCATACCTGATTGGAATAAGGGTGTCCTAATCCAGAATGTCAAAAAAGAATGGGTTGAACCAATCAGAATATTACAGAGTTATGTCATTTCTGAGGGCAGGTATGCTTTCGTATACAAGTATCATTTTAGATTTCTTCAGCACATGGTAGGAGTATCCAAGATGAACCTGCCATTCTTCTTCCTGAAGAGTTTGCAGAAAATGTCCAACAAGCTGAAAGGGCCAGTAGATCACTCCTCTCAGTCCATCTTTCATCATGGATTAATCAAGTTGATTGTTAGTACTGCCTTGCAACATGAAGGAAAGACCTGCGACTTTTTCATTTTTTGGTCTGGTTTTGAAGATCAAAAATATAAAAGACAAGCAGATAAGGGCAAAGTCTTACTTAGAAAATTAGGTCATAAGCCCAAACTGGAAGATAAGGGAAAGATCAAAAATGAAGAATCAACAAAGCCTGTGGAGGAAGACAGTGAACAAAAGACATTCTCAGTCAGCCCTAAAGGCAAGTTTACACTGTTTGAAGATAAGAAGGAACAACCTCAAAAGAATTTAGAGCCTGTAGCAGATCATCAAGAGGAGAAAAAGGTTGATATTAAGGTGGTTCCTGTACCTAAAGAAGAGATTCACACTCATCCAAGAAGTCCTATCACAATTCTTTTAGATGATGAAGGATATATGTTGGAAGAAGAACAACCCATTTCCGAAATAGAAGTCAAAGCTGAAATTGAAGAAATTCATGTTTCAGATAGCAAAACCATGAGGCCTAACAGGAAAAGGAACAAGATGGAAGTAGTGGAATTGGCTGCTATTCAGTACCAAGGGAAAGAACTGAAGATGATGGGAGAGGCAACTGCATTTTGGAGACCTAAAACTAGGTCAAAGAATAAGTTGAGATTAAATATGAATAAATTGCTGAATCCTAAATTAAATACAGATGATGTGACTATCTTAGATGAAGTGTCCATAGATGAGGATAAACCAGAACTAGAGAAATTGCAGCCATGTTTAAAAGAAGAAATTCATTCAGTGGAAGCAGCAGGTGAAGAATATCCAAAGCCCAGCATTGATGACACTTCTACAAAGCTATTGATGGAAGAGACAGAAAACTTCAAGAAGCTTGACATTCCTTGGAGACCTGATGAAGATCAAGATTCTACAGCCGATAAATTAGCTAATTCTGACAGGAAAAATTTGCAGAGAGATGTCAAACAATACAAACACCAGATGAGCTATATGCAGGAGGTCAATGATGGTTTGATGATGGCCAATAGAAGGTTAAGGGAAGATCTCCAAGATGTAAATGATAATTTTCAAGAGCTAGCGGCTGATGCAAAAGAAGCACTTAAAAGAAAAAGAGCTGTTGACAGTCATTGCACCCAATTGGAGAAGACAGTCCAGGAATTGCAGCAGAAAAGCAAAGAGCTCATAAAAAAGATTAATGACATGGAGCAGGAGCAAAAGAAGGCTAAGAAGAAAGACCAGGCTTCAGATGGTATCGCTCTCCTAGCTAAGGTGGCAAAAGACCTATAAAACTGTTGTGTTTTCAGTTAGTTGTCATTAATTAGCAAACTGATATGTTAATGAGGTGCTATTTTTAACATATTTTGTAACTTGTAAATATTCTGCCTTTACTTCACCTCATCGAAGAGCTGGAAGACAGTTAGGGTTAGAGACCTAACTGATTTTGTAAAGCATAGTATTTAGACATGTTAGCAAGTCATTGAGAGGGTTCTGGATTTTTGGGAGCATCAGGAGGTCTGCAGACTGTGTGTATCTTCAGACTTGTTCAGAGATAAGTAATGTGACTCTTATAAGTATTGGCTGATGAAATTATGAAACATATGACTTTTTTCCCCTCCAATTTGTTTGTGTTGGCTTTGTTATTGAGCTTGTTTAGCTTCTTAAATGGTAAATTCATTGCTAGTTAATGTGTATTTTCTGGTGATGCTTATCCTTTATGTATGAACCTTAGCACATTCTTTCTGTGGGATATTATGTGATATGTTATACATCTTTATCAGTTTCTGTTTATGAATTAGTTTTTACTTTTCTTTTGAATGTATTCCCTCACTGTCCTCAAAGTTTATAACCATTTAAATCATACACAAATCCCTAAACTTTGTTTTATTTATCAAGTTTTACTATTGAGATTATGTTAGCTTGTTTCTGTAGCCTTAGAAAGAATTTCTGGTACAAACATCTTTGGCGCCGTTGCCGGGGACAAAGCTGAAGCATATCTTCCCTGGGATACTCATCAATTTTACTGGTTTAAGAGGTGGACTTAGATCAGATCTTTTAAAAGGCTATTTTCACCAAAAAAGTAGTCACAGTGGCTTCCAAAGGGATTGGGACCAGGAACAGGCCTGTTTCTCCATTGAAACTGGGTGTGACAGACCCTGAACAAATCTTGAAAACAGCAAATAAACTCAGAAAATCTCAATCTTTTCCAACCTCCTGTGACCCTGACCAGTTGGGCATATCATTAAGTTCAGCTGAAACTTCACCTTGGATAAAACCTACCATCCCTGAAAGTACTTTTCAGGTTTTTACTAATCCTCGAAGTTTTTTTGAAGCTAATACTTCCTCTCCTAATAAAATACCTATCTTTCAGCTGAAAGTAGGGAAGAATCCTTTTCAAAAAGGTTCCAATCAAGTTTCCACATCTTCCCAATCAGTCAGTACAAAAATGGCAGGTCAAAACCCACCCATGGATATGATGGACCGCATGGTTGCAGCTAGGTATGCACCATTAGTTTTACCTCAACCTTTACATGCATTGCCTGGAGGTGATTACCAGAAATATATGCCTAGATTCAATGGACAGGGGGAAATCACTGTTGAGGAACATTGGGAGGCTTTCCTAAGTTATGCTGACAATCAGAACATTGAGATTAAAGATGTGTGGATGAGGGTATTTGTTCAGATTCTTGATGGGGATGTAAGAAAATGGTTTAGAGACTTGCCTACTAACTCAATTACCATCACTGAAGAACTCCATGATCTTTTCATGAGACAATGGGGAGACACAAAGGATCACACCTACTATATAACTGAGTTTGGAGCTCTCAGAAGAAAGAAAGATGAGACTGTTGCAGATTTTTCCAAAAGGTTTAACAAGATGTACAGTAGAATTCCAGCAGAAATTAAACCTACAGAAACATCAGCTAAGCTAACTTATGCAAATGCTTTTGATCATGAATTTTCTTTGTTACTGAGAGAGAGAAGACCTATCACCCTGCTGAACATGCAAGATGCAGCTTTGGAGGTAGAGTCTAATTTCCTAGCTTCAAACAGCCTTAAGAAAGAAACAACCCAACAGCTGTATGAAAGAAAAGGAAAGAAAGAAGTTGTTACAGCAAGTTCTCCTTCTCAGTCTGCTGAGACCAAGATAGATGAGATGGCTAAAATGGTTAATATTCTTATTGCAAAATTGAAAAAACTAGAGCTTGAGAAGAATGCTAGTAAACCCACTCCAGAAGCTGATCGAAATCCAAACAACCAAAATCAGTTCAGAAGGCAGTTTGCTCCTAGATTCATGCCAAGAGAGCGTAGGAATAATGATATCCAGTGAGAAAGGAGGGAAAATGAGGATCAAAAAGTGCCCCCACCTTTTCAAAATAATTTGGTTGATGAAGAAGAAATTGATCAACAACTGCTCTTTGAAGAAACTGAGACTAATCAGGACATGAACCACATTGGAGATAGATTGTTTACAGGTTTTGTCACTGAAGAAGATTTTTTGAATTCTGAATGCTACACTGCTGGCATGTTTGAAACTGAAGATGAGGTAGATGTGGAGAATACTGCTATAACTGCTGCTATTCATTAGAATGGACCACCTAAGAAGACCCTAAATCATAGATCAGGTCCAAAACAAGTGGCTCAAGCTCCAAAGAATAGGGCACTTGTTCCTACTAAACAAATAGCTGATCCTGTTATTGAGAAGAAGCATTCTGCAGAAAAATCAAAGAAGAATGCTGAAGTTGAAGAAGTAAACAAATCTGTCCAGAATTAAAGACTCCTGTACCTTTGACTGAGTTAATAAAGAATCCATCATATAAGAATACAGTTCTGAAAGTGATGAATATACCCAGTAATCAGCCTGTTTCAGATACAGTTAATTTGCAGGAAGAAAACCCTAGAATTTTCATTGGGTCATCTCTGGCTGAAAAGACTGAAAATGAGGCTGGTGCTTCTCCTCCTTTCTATATAACCTTGACTGTACACGAGCAAATGATTCATAATTTCCTGTTAGATTCAGGAGCATCTCATAACTTGATGCCAAAAGCTGTAATGGAAGCCCTGGGCCTCAATGTCACCAAACCTTACCATGATCTATATGCCTTTGACTCCCGAGCTGTAAAGTGTCTAGGAGTAATAAAAGACATGCTTGTCAACCTAGCTCAGTTGCCCATGAAGAGTGTGATAATGGATATTGTGGTAGCTGACATCACACCAAAATTTGGCCTACTTTTGTCTAGGTCATGGGCTAAGAAAGTTGGGGGAACATTACAGATGGACCTCTCTTATGCCACCATTCCTGTTTTTGGTGGAGAAAATAGGAGACTTTACAGAGAGCTGCAGCTTGCTTACATAGTCACATATGATAAAAACCCCACCAATCACCCAATGTACTCTGTGGACAAAGACCTTGGTTCATGCATATTACAGTTTAGTGAAGAGGATAATTCTGCTAGTATGTTACAAGTGCAAAAAGAACAGCATGTAAAATGCAGTAGATAAGAGGAAGATGCATTGTGGCAGTTGTACTTTGATGGATCCTCATGCAAAGAGGGTGCTGGAGCTGGAGTTTTACTCATTTCCCCTGGGGGTGAAATAGTGAAACTCATGTATAAATTGGAGTTTGTTACCACTAACAATACTGCCGAGTATGAAGCTCTGCTACTGGGATTGAAGGCTGCTAAAGATTTGGGAATTCAGCAGATTTCTGCATTTGGCGACTCCGAACTAGTTGTTCAACAAGTGAAGAACAAATATCAAGTAAAGCAGGGTTTGTTGAAAGTATATCGAAATGAGGTATGGGATATGCTTGAAAACTATTTTATAGCATTTAATATCACTCATATTCCCAGAAATCATAATGAGACTGCAGATTCTTTAGCTTTGGCTGCCACACATTTCAGAATCCCTAAAACCACTCAATTAAAGTATCTTATAGAAGTGAGGTATAGACCATGTGTCCCTGACAATGTGAAGCACTGGAGGGTTTTTGAGGATGACATTGAAATAAAAAAATTTCTTGAGCTTATAGATGAGTTTTCAAATACTCAAATTGATCAGGAAGAAGATGAAAATGATGAACAGCTAAATGAGTTTACTGCCGAAGAGATAGCAGGACATAAGATTATTGAGTTGAAAAGCAATTTCATTCCTAAAGGTTTAGTACCTTTAGAAAGAATATTCACAAAGGATGATACACCCTCAAAGCCAGTAATTCAATCTTCAGAAGACAATGTAGAGGACTACAATATTGGCTCAGCATAACATCCCAGGATGGTGAAAATTTCCAAATTTCTAACAGTGGAACAAAGAAATAGATATATCAAGCTGTTGAAAAAACATGTGGATGCATTTGCCTGGTCTTATAAGGAATTAAAAACTTATGATACAGCAATTATTCAGCACAAGGTCCCTTTGAAGCCTAATGTCAAGCCTTTCAGACAGAAACTAAGAAGAATCAATCCAGCTTTATTTCCTGTAATTGAAAAAGAACTAAAGAAGCTGCTGGATGCAAAGATCATAGTGCCTCTCAGATACTCTTCCTGGGTTGCTAATCTAGTCCCCGTTAGAAAAAAGAATGGGGAAATTAGATTATGTGTTGACTTCAGAAATCTGAATCGATCATCATTAAAAGATAATTATCCTCTTCCCAAGATTGAACAGGTTTTGCAACAAGTAGTTGGAGCTCAGACGATTTCTATGCTAGATGGTTTCTCAGGGTACAATCAGATTGCCATGCATCTTGATGACAAGGAAAAGATAGCTTTTACAACCCCCTGGGGGACATTTATGTATGATAAGATGCCTTTTGGCTTGATGAATGCTGGAGCAACCTTTCAGAGAGCCATGGACATTGCATTTGTGGGTGAGAAAGATAATTTTGTGGTTATTTATCTGGATGATATTACTGTATTCTCAAAATATGATGACGAACACTTGAAGCATTTGGAGCAAACCTTCCTAAAATGCAGAAAATTTGGCCTATCCCTGAACCCCAAAAAATCACATTTTGCTATGCAAGAAGGTAAATTACTTGGTCACTTGGTGTCTGCTGATGGCATCAGGATAGATCCTGAAAGGGTGAAAGCAATACTGAAGATTAGCTTACCTCGAAGTAAAAAGGATGTTCAATCATTTATTGGCAAGATAAATTTTCTGCGGTGGTTTATTCCCAACTTTGATGAAACCATTAAACAAATCACAGCCATGTTAAATAAGGATCAGGAAGTAAAGTGGACTGCTAAGGCAAAGGTAGCATTTGAGAAAATCAAAGTAGATCTTACTGAAGCACCTGTATTGGTAAGTCCTGATTTTACCAAAGAATTCCTCACCTTCTCATTTGCATTAGAAGACACGATTGCAGCTGTCTTACTTCAGAAAAATAAAGAAGGATTGGAACAGCCTATTGCTTTCTTCAGCAAAACTCTCAGAGATTCAAAGCTGAAGTATAGTATATTAGAGAAGCAAGCTTATGCTTTGGTAAAAGCTTTGAAATTTTTTAGAATCTACATCCTGCATTCAAAGGTAATTTGTTTTGTACCTAATCCTGCTATGAAGGAGGTGTTAACTCAGCTTGATAGTGAAAGAAAGAGAGGCAGATGGATTGCGAAAATTATGGAATATGATGTAGAGATTAGGCCTACTAAGCTTGTCAAGGGACAAGGTTTATCCAAGCTATTGGCTGGCTCCAATTGCCAGGCCCTAGGACTGCATGTTATGGTTGAAGACTCACTTCCTAAAGAAGATCAAATACAACTGGAGAAAGAAAAAATCATGGATTTTTATTCATCATCAGTCTGGTATGCAGACATTGTTCATTTCTTATTATTTCTGCAATGTCCTGAACATTTGGATAAGAAAGCTGCAAGATCTTTAAAACTCATAGCCACTAAATACTGTTTAGTTGAGGATCAATTGTTCTGGAAAGATCCAGGGGGTATTTTGCTCAGATGCTTAGACCACTCTGAAATAGGAGAGGTGATTTCAGAATCTCATGAAGGTGCCTGTGGAGGTCACAAGTATTGGAAAGAAACAGCTTACAAAATTTTGCAAGCTGGATATTATTGGCCATCCTTATTCACAGATGTTTACCATCAGGTAAGAGCATGCATCCCTTGTCAGAAATTTGCAGGTAAACAGAAATTATTGTCCTTACCTTTAAAACCTATTGCAGCAAATGCCCCGTTTCAGTAGTGGGGTCTGTACTTTATTGGAGAAATAAATCCAGCATCTTCAGGACAACATCATTGGATTCTAACTGCCACAGATTTTTTCACAAAATGGGTAGAAGCCATTCCCACAAGGAATGCTACAGACAAAGTAATTATGGAATTCATTGAAGAAAATATTTTGAGCAGGTTTGGCTTCCCACAGAGATTAATAACAGATAATGCAAAGGCATTCAAATCCAAGGCAATGGTGGCCTTTTGTGAAAGAAATGGAATCAATCTGAAACATTCAACTCCCTATTATCCTCAGGGAAATGGTCAAGCTGAATCTTCCAATAAGAATATCATTCAGAGGATCAAGAAACTGCTAAAACATAACAAAAGGTCTTGGGATTCAATGCTAAAGTATGCATTATGGGCAGACAGGATTACAATAAAACAAGCAATTGGAACTTCTCCATTTCAGCTAGTTTATGGTACAGAGGCAGTGTTCCCTGTCCAATTGGGAATTCCAGTGATGAAATTCCTCTAGAATTCTCAAGAGGAACCTAATGATATGCAAAGGATACTATTTGAAATGATAGAGTTACAGTAGAATAGAGAAAAGGTCGATGAAAAAGCACAGCTGTATAGATCCAAGATTAAAAGCAGATTTGATAGGAATGTTAAAGAAAATACTTTCATCGAAGGTGAGATGGTTCTAAGATGGGACGCAAGAAAAGAGCAGAAAGGTAAGCATGGTAAGTTTGATAATCTTTGCTTTGGCCCTTTTCTGATATCAAAGGTTTTAGAGAACAATACCTTTATTTTGCAGTCCTTGGAAGGTGAGAAGTTGTCTAGCCCTGTTAATGGGCGATTCCTCAAACATTTTTACAGTTTATAAGAGAATTTTCACTGATCATTGTACATACCGGTGAGTGAATCACAATAAGACTCCATAGCCCAATGGATAAGGCACTGGTCTTCAGGTTCTTGAAGCCTCGCAGGGAGGTCTTCATCCCGCAGCTGGAGCCAGATGTTAAGTCAGTATTTTGTTTCTTCAAATATGGTTTGATTTGCACTTTATTTTAAGTTATTTATTTTCTTTAAATTTGATTTCTTCCTCCTTAGTAAGTTTTCCTTAGGTTTTATATAAGATTTTGGGCTTGCTTTTGAGTTTTCAGATTTTAAAGCTTTGTATTTGTTTTTGATGAGGGGTTTTAAAAGTTCATTATATCAAATAAGAAGCTCATAAATACTATTCTAAGTGAGGACATGTATAATCCTAATCCTGATAGCCTTAAAATCCCATGCAAAATGATATAAAGTTGTTTAAGAGCAACAAAATAGTGTCAAAGATTTTCTTGTAGCGCTGGAGCCGAAATTCATCAAAGAAGCGCTACAAGAATATCGTGATCCCAGATTCTTCTGATTTTCTAGCAAATTTTGGCACGCTCGGGCTAATGAATGATTGATTATGTGTTTTAGAGGATTCATGACGTGTTGATGCAGAAGGCATCAGGATTTCAAATGCTTGCACGTCATGAGGAGGTCGTGTCCATGATCAGCACAAGTGTAGTTCAGTTTGACATCTATCCACACAGTTTCAGGTAATGTGGCATGAAGTTGTTATCTACAAGCTTATTCAAACACAGAAGATTTAATGAGATAACCATAGCCACTTGAAAAAGCCGAGCATCGTTGCCAACTGGACAAGTAAGATGCGTTGAGGGCTTCACGGAAATTAGGGCTTCATAATTCCGTGGTGAACTGCTAAATTGAAGATTGTGCGACATCTGTACAACAAAGCTGACTCATCTGATAGTGTGGGTCGTGATTTCAAACAACCACAGTGGAGCAATTTACAGGTATTCTTAAAAAACCCATATAATAGCTGATTTAGGGCTTTTTCGCTTCAACTTACTCTGATCAAATTAATCAAAGGTTAGGTAAAATTGTGCTTTAAAACGCAATTTTAACCAGAGAAGTAGTTATTTGTTGATAAGCTGTGACGCCAGATTGAAGGGGGGTTGAAGATAACAATCTCGTTTTTATATTTAATCCTGTCAGTGCTATGAATAACCTGTACATTCAATAGTGCTGTTAACTTCCAAAATTCAGCTCCTATTCACAAACAATACAAGAGTATACATTCAATTTGCAGTGATTGAAGCATAATGGGCAGGAGTGGTAAAATAAATAGAGTTGAACCAATAGATGTAGAATGGGTTGAAAAATTGCTTGAGTGTGTGGAGCTATTCAAACAAGCTGGCTGGATGGATTTTTTCAGAGAAATTGATGGATATAATGCAAGGGTGTCCTGCAAGTTTGCCCAGGGTTTCAAGAATGATATGGTGGTTTTTGATACCCTGAAATTCAAGTTGACAGTTAAATTGATTTCAGAAGCCACATGAATTAAAGATGAGGGCGAAAAATTGTTTAAGAAGTTTCCCTTTGACTTTGATCCGCAGAGATACCTCTTACCCAATGTCATACCTGATTGGAATAAGGGTGTCCTAGTCCAGAATGTCAAAAAAGAATGGGTTGAACTAATCAGAATATTACAGAGTTATGTCACTTGTGAGGGCAGGTATGCTTTCGTATACAAGTATCATTTTAGATTTCTTCAGCACATGGTAGGAGTATCCTAGATGAACCTGCCATTCTTCTTCCTGAAGAGTTTGCAGAAAATGTCCAACAAGGTGAAAAGGCCAGTAGATCACTCCTCTCAGTCCATCTTTCATCATGGATTAATCAAGTTGATTGTTAGTACTGCCTTGCAACATGAAGGGAAGACTTGGGACTTCTTCGTTTTTTGGTTTGGTTTTGAAGATCAAAAATCTAAAAGACAAGCAGATAAGGGCAAAGTCTTACTCAGAAAATTAGGTCATAAGCCCAAACTGGAAGATAAGGAAAAGATCAAAAATGAAGAATCAGCAGAGCCTATGGAGGAAGACAGTGAACAAAAGACATTCTCAGTCAGCCCTAAAGGCATGTTTACACTGTTTGAAGATAAGAAGGAGAAGCCTTAAAAGAATTTAGAGCCTGTAGCAGATCATCAGGAGGAGTAAAAGGTTGATATTAAGGTGGTTCTTGTACCTAAAGAAGAGATTCACACTCAACCAAGAAGCCCTATCACAATTCTTTCATATGATGAAGGATATCTGTTGGAAGAAGAACAACCCATTTCCGAAATAGAAGTCAAAGCTGAAATTGAAGAAATTCATGTTTCAGATAGCAAAACCACAAGGCCTAACAGGAAAAGGAACAAGCTGGAAGTAGTGGAATTGGCTGCTATTCAGTACCAAGGGAAAGAACTGAAGATGATGGGAGAGGCAACTACATTTTGGAGACCTAAAACTAGGTCAAAGAACAAGTTGAGATTAAATATGAAGAAATTGCTGAATCCTAAATTAATTACAGATGATGTGACTGTCTTAGATGAAGTGTCCATAGATGAGGATAAACCAGAACTAGAGAAATTGCAGCCATGTTTAAAAGAAGAAATTCATTTAGTAAAAGCAGCAGGTGAAGAATATCCAAAGCCCAGCATTGATGACACTTCTACGAAGCTGTTGATGGAAGAGACAAAAATCTTCAAGAAGCTTGACATTCCTTGGAGACCTGATGAAGATCAAGATTCTACAGCGGATAAATTAGCTAATTCTGACATGAAAAATTTGTAGAGAGCTGTCAAACAATACAAACACCAGATGAGCTATATGCAGGAGGTCAATGATGGTTTGATGATGGCCAATAGAAGGTTAAGGGAAGATCTCCAAGATGTAAATGATAATTTTCAGGAGCTAGTGGCTGATGCAAAAGAAGCACTTAAAAGGAAAAGAGCAATTGACAGTCATTGCACCCAATTGGAGAAGACAGTCCAGGAATTGCAGCAGAAAAACAAAGAGCTCATAAAAAAGATTAATGACATGGAGCAGGAGAAAAAGAAGGCTAAGAAGAAAGACCAGGCTTCAGATGGTATCGCTCTCCTAGTTGAGGTGGCAAAAGACCTATAAAACTGTTGTGTTTTCAGTTAGTTGTCATTAATTAGCAAACTGATATGTTAATGAGGTGCTATTTTTAGCATATTTTGTAACTTGTAAAGATTCTTCCTTTACTTCACCTCATCGAAGAGCTGGAAGACAGTTAGGTTTAGAGACCTAACTGATTTTGTAAAGCATAGTATTTAGACATGTTAGCAAGTCATTGAGAGGGTTCTAGATTTTTGGGAGCATCAGGAGGTCTACAGACTGTGTGTATCTTCAAACTTGTTCAGAGATAAGTACTGTGACTCTTATAAGTATTGGCTGATGAAATTATGAAACATATGACTTTTTTCCCCTCCAATTTGTTTGTGTTGGATTTGTTATTGAACTTGTTTATCTTCTTAAATGGTAAATTCATTGCTAGTTAATGTGTATTTTCTGGTGATGCTTATCCTTTATGTATGAACCTTAGCACATTCTTTCTGTGGGATCTTATGTGATATGTTATACATCTTTATCAGTTTCTGTTTATGAATTATTTTTTACTTTTCTTTTGAATGTATTCCCTGACTGTCCTCAAAGTTTATAACCATTTAAATCATACAAAAAACCCTAAACTTTGTTTTATTTAGTGAGTTTTACTCTTGAGATTGTGTTAGCTTGTTTCTGTAGCCTTAGAAACAATTTCTGGCACAAACAGATTGTAGGGAGTAGTCAACTCCCTCTTAATCCCTGAATCATTGCATAGTTTCTTGAAATCACATGAAGTGAATTCTCCACCATTGTCGGATCTGAAAGTCTTGATCTTCTTATCAGTTTGATTTTCCATCAAGGTTTTGAATTCCTTGAACTTGTCAAATACTTCAGCTTTGTTCTTCAAGAAATAAACCCAAGTCTTCCCAGAGAAATCATTAATGAAAGAGATATAGTATACATGGCCACTCAAAGAACTGGATGACATTGGTCCACATACATCAGAGTAAGTAATCTCCAAAATTCCTTTTGCTTTGCTTTCACTGCTTGGAAATGCCTTCTTAATGTTCTTTCCTTTTGCACATCCTTTGCAAACACCTTCATTCTTTGACTTGATTTCAGGAAGACCTTCTATAGCTTTACTTGCAATTGGTATTGCCCTGTAATGCACATGTGCAAGCCTTCTATGCCAAAGTTCACTTGGCTCCATGGATCCATGTACCATGGCATGTTTAGGTTATCCCTTCAATTTGTACAATCCTCCCTCTTGCTCTCCAATCACCACTGCATCATCAATAGTTTTACTCTTTGGCCACATTAGGACTTGGCCTTCTACGAATGAAACTTTCATGCCTTTTGCATCCAATGCAGAGATGGCAAGTAGGTTCTTCTTGAGCCCAGGTACAAATAACACATCTTTCATCTTCAAAGACTTTCCAGAGTCTAGTTTGTAGGAGGCTTCCCCACTTCCTTTGATAGGATATTGATAATCATCCCCAAGTTTCACCTTACGGGGTGATTCATTTTCAAATAGATTTACAAAAGATTCTTTAAACCCAGTCATGTGTTTAGAAGCCCCACTGTCAATCAACCAATCATTACAACCATGAGAAATAGTACCTGTGAGGGATGAGATTAGAACATATTCATCTTCACTAGATGAGTCATCACTTTCTTCTCTAGCCTTCTTCTTGGGAGGTTCATCATCCTCAGCAGCATGAGCATAATATCTTCTTTTGTTATTCTTATTCTTCTTAAAGGAGTTGTTGTTGTTGTTATCCCTTTTACTCTTGGGAAAATCCGCAGCAAAGTGTCCCTTCTCATTACATGTGAAGCATCTCAGATCCTTCTTATTCTTTTGATGGTTGTGATTGGATCTCTTGTAATGAGAGTGCTCCTTCTTGGGCTTGCTTCTTTTGGTGTGGGATGCAAGGGCTTGATCTTCATTCCCCATCTTTTCTTCTCACGCCACAAGCCTTACTTCTTCTTGCGAACATTCCTCCCACAGTCTGTTGGCACTTTGATTCAGTTGTCATTGATGGTTGGAAAGCAGCGACTGAGTTCGTAAATACAAGAAAAGAATGTTGTTAGACAAGCTATGACTCAAACAGCTGCAACTCAGACAAGCTATAACTCAGACAAGCTATGACTTAGCAACTCAGACAAGCTATAACTTAGATAGCTGTGACTCAGACAAGTTGTGACTCAACAACTCAAACAAGTTATAACTCAGACATCTATGACTCAGCAACTCAGACAAGCTTTAACTCAGACAGCTGTGACTCAGACAAGCTGTGACTTAGACGGCTGCGACTCAGATGGCTGTGACTCAGATGGCTGAGACTCAGACGGCCGTGACTCAGATAAGAGCACATTGATTCATGTCTCGATTTGCGGGAAGCTAGAGATGAATCTCAAAAATATGGGACATGGGTTTTGTGCGCAATGGCCTCATTTACATGAATTGCGGGGAATTTTCCAAACAAAGCTACGGTTTGAGCTATACAAGTGGTTCTCTGAACATGTAATTCTCATATTTACTGTTGCGGCCGGTTTTTTACAAATTAGCAATTGGTTGAAACACCTGTGACTCAAACAACCGTGTCTCAAACAAGCTGCGACTCAAAAACATATTTTTAATTAGTCAGTTACATCATGTAAACTCTGGAATTCAAAGAGACAGTTAAAATGTCAGTTACAAAGTGTAAATTCTTGAAGTTAAAGAGACAATTTCAGTTTTAGAATTGGTATATCTAGAAATTAAAGAGACCGAGGCATATAATCTGAGCATCTACAAAAAACAATTGATGAGAACAAAATCAAGGTGAGATTTGAGAGGATGATGAGGAGTGGTTGCTGATGAAGCTGTGATTCAAAGAAAACATTTCAGAATAGAAATGTATGGCTCGATTTAATGAAGAACAAAATGCCAAGAAACTCAAGCTGTAGCAGCACAAAACAAAAAATGAAAAGGGTATGTACTGATATATTTGAATCAGTGTGATATAATTGACTGGAAAATTCTTAATAATTCAGAAGAAAAATGTGTGGCTCGATTTAATGAAAAATAGAATGCCCAGAAACCCAAGCTGTAGCAGCACAAAACAAAAAAAAAAGATGAAAAGAGTATGTATTGATTTATCTGAACCAGTGTGACATAACTGACTGACAAATTCTTGCTAGGGTGGAAGGGAGGTGCTAGGGAGGATTGTTGTCCTCATATTTCAGTGGGTGCTAAAGAAGAAGAGTTGGTTCTCTTTTACAAGTGGGTGCTTGTAATTCGAAGGTTGTAGCCTCATTTGAGTAGAAGCTCAAAGATAAAAATGATGTACAGAAGTTCAAGCTTTCTTGACATCCTTAGAAGAAGAGGTTTTTTCCCTTTATGGGTTTCCTCATGAAAAATCTGTGTCTATGTGTATATTTGTGTGATTGAATGATTATACTGTGCCTATATATTAAATCTACTGCAATGAACTTTTTGCTATTAAAATAATGAATGTAAAGGTTTCGATAACACCCTGACTGCTATATGATATCAAGGAAAATATTTTTAAAAATGGTTTAAGCTTATTAATTAACGGATTCACCCCCCCCTCTTAGTTAATTGATACTTTCAACAATTGGTATCAGAGACAGACCCTTTAGTCTAAGGAAGATCTGATAAGCTTAAACATGGCAAGTCATGATGGTTCAACCAATAAAGGTCCTCTGTTTGATGGAACAAATGTTTCCTTTTGGAAGGTTAGAATGAGAACATACCTAATGTATTTAGGTGCTAATGTTTGGGAAGTGGTAGAAACTGGATATAAAAAACCTATTGTTCTAGCTTCCAAAGATGATAAGCTAGAATTTAGTTTTAATGCAAAGGCAATGAATGCCATTTTGAGTGGTCTTTCTAAATCTGAATTTGTAAAGGTAATGCATATTGAATCTGCCAAATAAATGTGGGATAAACTCATTAGTAGCTATGAAGAAAATGAAAAAGTAAAAGATGCGAAACTTCAAATTTACAGACTGAAATTTGAACAGCTAAAGATGAATGAGGATGAGTCTGTTAGTAAAATTTTTTTGAGAGTTGAATAGCTTGTGAATGCCATGAAGGGTCTTGGTGAGAAGATTGAAGAAGCTCCTCCAGTTCAAAAGATTTTGAGATCTCTACCTGATAAGTTCAATCCAAAAGTCTCTACAATAGAAGAAATGAGTGACCTGAAAACTTTATCTATTGATCAACTTCTAGGAACTTTAACTGCCTATGAAATGAGAATCAGTAAAGATAAAGATACCGTTAGAGAAGCATCTTTTAAAGCAGACAAACTGATAGAATTTGAAATGGAAGAGATTGAGGCAAAATTTGTAAGAAGACTAAAAACTGGATCAGGAAAATATAAAGGGAAGTTTCCTTTTAAATGTTTCAATTGTGGTAAGGTCTTAATATCGTTATAAAGAAAAAGGTCGGAATTCTATTGATGAAGAGAAACATACATTTAAAAGATACAATAAAAATAATAACTACAAAAAGAAAAGTTTATGTGCAAATGATGTTGAACTCTCAGAAGTTTCAGATAGTGAGTCATCTTGTGAAGATAAAATGAATGATTTTGTGCTTATGGCCATAGAAGATCTTGAAGATGATGGAAGCGATATGAATGATGAAGATGCTGTTGTTGATATGGAAAGTGAGTTGATTAGTGCTTTGGAAGAAATTGACAGACTCATATTAAAGAAGAGGAAACAAAAACAGTTGTTAGTGCAGTATTAAAAGAATGCTAAAGAACTAAGTACAGACTGTAGCTTGTTAAAGATAAAACTAGAAGAAACAAAGAAAATAAATGATGTTCTAAAAGAAAAGTTATCATAGAAAAAGATGAGATGCGAAGCATTAGAGGAAGAAGTTGTAAAATTCAGAAAAGAATTGGAAAAATTTCAATCTCTCTATCATCAAAACTTGCCAAGTATTAAAGCAACAGAAGAACTAAATAACATTCTGAATAAACAAAGATCTCCTTTTATCAAGACTGGTTTAGGTTATGAAGAAGGGAGTAGCAGTTTGACTGAAAACAAAGAAACAACTAAGGCAATTAACTTTCAGAACAACAATCAGTTAGAATATACAAAGTCAACAAGTTTCATCAAAACTGAAGATAATAAAGACAAAAGGAAAGTTAATCTAATGAGTGGAAAAGATGATATAGCTACTAGTTTGTAGTCAAGAAGACATGAAAAAGAATTAAAGAACATAATGACATGGCCATCTATTCCAAGAAGACAATCAAGATTCAGGTATCAAAAATTTTTCAATGGATACTGTTATTGTTGTTTTGATTTTGGTCATAAAGCTGCAAATTGTGTTTTTCACTTCAGAAACATACAACGAAGAATGTTTAACAGTAATTAAGTGTTGCAACATAAAGAGAAATAGTCAATGAGAAAACAAGAGTATCATACTACACCTTTTCAAGCAAGAAGAAGAGATTATGCTAGAAATATAAATTCTTTTGAGTCTTTGTACAATCAAACAGAATGTTATATTTGTCATAATTTTGGACACAAGGCCATAGACTGTCGTTTAAAGAATTATGAATCAGATTCAAGAATAGATTTTTCTGTTAAAAAGGCTAAAGTATGGAGGAAGAAAGAAAACAACCAGTGTGGATTAGTACTTTCTGCTAAAAAACAAAAGGACCCCTGGTATATTGGCAGTGGTTGTTCCAAGCACATGACTGGAGATAAAGGTAAATTTATATCTCTGAGTGAACACAAATCAGGAGATGTAACTTTTGGAAATGATGCTCCAGGGAAAATCAAAGGCAAAGGATTGGTACATCTAACTAGTAAAGGAAAAGTTGAAGATGTATTATTTGTGGATGGATTGAAGCATAATATTCGTAGTGTCAGTCAGGTATGTGATAGAGGATGTGAAGTTGTGTTCAATTCTAAAGAATGCAAAATAAAATCTGTGTCTTCAGGACAATTGGTTGCCAAAGGTATAAGAACATAAAATAATGTCTATGTTTTGAAAGAAGATAAGGAAGAGTGTTATCTAAGCAAGTATGATTAGAGTTGGTTATGGCATAGAAGGCTTGGACATTTGAGTTTTGATCATTTAATCAAACTTATGAACAATGAAGCTGTACAAGATTTTCCTAAGGTTTCAAAACCATATGATGTTGTATGTAAACCTTGTCAAATGGGAAAGTTGACTCAAACTCAGTTTAAATCTAAGAGCTTCACATAAACAGATAAACCTCTTCAATTAGTACATATGGATTTATGTGGACCATCAAGAAATGAAGGAACATGTAAAGAAAACTATTTTATGTTGGTTATTGATGATTACTCTAGACTAACATGGGTTGCTTTCTTGAAAGAAAAATCTGAAGCATTTGAAAAATTCAAAGTATTTAAAGCTTTGACTGAGAATCAAACAAGAAAAATATTAAAAGCAGTAAGATCTGATAGAGGAGGAGAGTTTTGTTCAAGGGACTTCAAAGAATTCTGTGATGAACAAGGAATCAAAAGAGAATATACAATTTCAGGCACTCCACAACAAAATGGAGTAGTTGAGAGACAGAATAGATCAGTTCAGCAAATGGCAAGGTCAATGATGAATGAATGAAATATTTCTCAGACATTCTAGGTAGAAGCAATTCACACAACTATTCATGTTCTTAATAAAGCTCACTTAAGGCCTAACGGTGATAAAACTCCTTATGAATTGTGGTTTGGGAGACCTGCTTCAATCAAGCATTTTAGAGTTTTTGGAAATAAATGTTATATAAAAAACAATGATAAACATATTGGCAAATATGATGATAGGGCCGATGAAGGTATCTTTCTTGGGTATGCTACAAATAGCAAAAGGATACAGATGTTACAATAAGAGGTCACGTAAAATGGTTGACAACAATGACATTAAGATTGATGAAGGTATGCCTGTAAAAGATATTCAGATAAAAAATGTTGATACAGAAGATGCAGCTAAAGACAAAAAAGAACAGGTCCAAGAATTAGAAAAGGAAGAATGTGAGTCAAAAAACTGTAGTACAGGTACACAGCAACAACCAGTAAATCCTTCTTCAAGAATTATTCAAAAGGATCATCCTAAAAGTCAAATTATTGGCAACAAGAATGAAGGTGTTCAGACAAGAAGTAAGTTACTTAATAATTAAGAAGAGTCTCACATTTTTTTTTTATCTGTCATATAACCCAAGAATTTTAATGAAGCCAGTGAAGATGAAGATTGGATAAAAGCTATGAATGAAGAGCTTGATCAGATTGAAAAAAATAATACTTGGGAACTTGTTCCTAGGCCAACATACACGAATGTGATTGGGTCCAAATGGGTGTTTAAGAATAAAATGAATGACCAAGGACAAATTGTCAGGAATAAAGCTAGATTGGTCTATAAAGGATATGCACAAGTTGAAGGACAAGATTTTGATGAAACCTTTGCACCTGTGGCAAGAATGGAAGCTATCAGAATATTTCTTACTTATGCCTGTCACAAGAAGTTCAAAATTTATCAGATGGATGTCAAGTCAACATTTCTCAATGGAAATTTAGAAGAAGAAGTTTATATAGAACAACCTGAGGGATTATCTCTAACAAACAATCCTGATCATGTCTGCAAATTGAAGAAAGCTCTATATGGATTGAAACAAGCGCCAAGATCCTGGTACTATAGATTAGATAAATATTTCCAAGAGAAAGGATTCAAGAAAGGAAATGTTGATAGTAATTTGTATATCAAAACAGAAGGTGATGACATATTAGTTGTTTTGGTTTATGTTGACGATATCATTTTTCGATGTACTAATGCTTCTTTTGTTCAATGGTTTGCTAATGCTATGCAATATGAGTTTGAAATGTCCATGATTGGAGAACTGTCATACTTTATTGGTCTTCAAATTACTCAGAGTTCTGAAGGACTATTTATCTCTCAAAAGAAATATCTACAAGAGTAGTTGAAGAACTTTCAGATGGAGGATTCTTCACCTGTGAGTACCCCTATGATTTTTGGCTGCAAGCTTATCAAAGATGATATTTCACTAGATGTTGATCAAAGAACATATAGGTCAATGATAGGAAGTCTTCTGTACATTACTGCAACTCATTCTGATATTATGCATGCTGTTGGAATGGTAGGAAGATTTCAGTCTGCTCCCAAACAAAGTCACTTGGTAGCTGTGAAGAGAATTTTCAAATACTTGAAAGGCACAATGACTTATGGTCTCTGGTATCCTAGGAATCAAAACTTTCAGTTGATTGCATATTCAGATGCTGATGGAGAAAACTGTTTGGATGAAAGAAAGAGCACTAGTGAAGGTGCATTATTCTTAGGCAATTCATTAGTAGAATGGATGAGTAAAAAGCAAGGTTCTATCTCTATATCTACTACTGAGGCTGAATACATAGCTGTTGCAACATGCTGTACTCAGGTATTATGGATGATACAAACTCTTGCTGATTTGGAGGTTAAATATTCTGAACCTATTCCAATTCACTGTGATAACACAAGTGCCATTAGTGTGTCAAAGAACCCTGTTCTTCATTCCAAGACCAAACACATTCCAATCAAGTATCATTTTTTAAGGGAGCAGGTTACAAATAGAGTTGTGCAATTATATTTCATTCCTTATAAAGAACAAATTGATGATATCTTTACTAAACCCTTATCCAAAATCCAGTTTGAATATCTACGCCAGAAGTTGGGTGTCATATCTTGTTCCAACTAACTTGTTCACTTTGGAAGGGGGAGTTTGTGCTTATTGCATATCTGATGTAATTCTGAGATGGTTCAGAATGTTTTATTTGCTGATTTATGAGTTAATATTGATAGGGGGAGATGTATTGTCATGATTTCTTTGACATTGATGTTAAAGGGGGAGAAGTTTAGGTAGTTGCAGATAACAAGCAGTCAGTGATTACACTTGCAACATCATAATTTTTAGGTTTCCATCAATGCCAAAGGGGGAGACTGTTGGCACTTTGATTCAATTGTCATTGATGGTTGGAAAGTGGCGACTAAGTTTTTAAATACAAGAAAAGAATGTTGTTAGACAAGCTATGACTCAGACATCTGCAACTCAAACAAGCTATAAATCAGACAGCTGTGACTCAGACAAGCTGTGACTCAGCAACTCAGACAAGCTATAACTCAGACAACTGTGACTCAGACAAGCTATAACTTAGACAGCTGTGACTTAGACAAGCTGTGACTTAGACGAATGCGACTCAGATGGCCGTGACTCAGACGGTTGAGACTCAAACAATCGTGACTCAGATAAGAACACAGTGATTCGTGTCTCGATTTGCAGCTAGAGATGAATCTCGAAAATATGGGACATGGGTTTTGTGCGCAACAGCCTCATTTACTTGACTCCTGAGGAAATCACAAAAACAAAGCTATGATTAGAACTATACAACTGGTTCTTTGAACATGTAATTCTTAGATTTACTGTTGCGGGCGGGTTTTTACAAATTAGCAATTGGTTGAAACATCTGTGACTCAAACAACCGTGTCTCAAACAAGTTGCGACTCACAAACATACTTTTAATTAGTCAGTTACAGTGTGTAAACTCTGGAATTCAAAGAGACAGCTAAAATGTCGGTTACATCGTGTAAATTCTGGAAGCTAAAGAGATAGTTTCAGTTTTAGAATTGGTATATCTGGAAATTAAAGAGACCGAGGCATATAACTTCAGCATCTATAAAAAACAACTGATGAGAACAAAATCAAGGTGAGATTTGAGAGGATGAAGAGGAGTGGTTGCTGATGAAGCTGTGATTCGAAGAAAACATTTAAGAACAAAAATGTATGGCTCGATTTAAGGAAGAACAAAACGCCCAAAAACTCAAGTTGTAGCAGCACAGAACAAAAAATGAAAAGGGTGTGTACTGATATATTTGAATCATTGTGATATAATTGACTGGAAAATTCTTAACAATTCAGAAGAAAAATGTGGCTCAATTTAATGAAAAATAGAATGCCTAGAAACCCAAGCTGTAGCAGCACAAAACAAAAAAAAATAAAAATGAAAAGAGTATGTATTGATTTATCTGAACCAGTGTGACATAATCAACTGAAAAATTCTTGCTAGGGTGGAAGGGAGGTGCTAGGGAGGATTGTTGTCCTCATATTTCAGTGGGTGCTGAAGAAGAAGAGCTGGTGCTCTTTTACAAGTGGGTTCTTGTAATTCGAAGGTTGTAGCCTCCTTTGAGTAGAATCTCAAAGATAAAAATGATGTACAGAAGTTCAAGTTTTCTTGACATCCTAAGAAGAAGAGGTTTTTTCCGTTTATGGGTTTCCTCATGAAAAATCTGTGTCTATGTGTATACTTGTGTGATTGAATGATTATACTATGCCTATATATTAAATCTACTGTAATGAACTTTCTGTTGTTAAAAGAATGAATGTAAAGGTTCTGATAACACCCTGACTACAATACGATATCAAGGAAAAGGTTTTTAATTTTTTTTTAAGCTTATTAATTAACTGATTCACCCCCCCCTCTTAGTTAATTGATACTTTCAACAATTGGTATTAGAGCCAGACCCTTTAGTCTAAGGAAGATCTGATAAGATTAAACATGGAAAGTCATGATGGTTCAACCAATAAAGGTCCTCTGTTTGATGGAACAAATTTTTCCTTTTGGATGGTTAGAATGAGAACATACCTAATGTCTTTAGGTGATGATGTTTGGGAAGTGGTAGAAACTGGATATACAAAACCTATTGTTCTAGCTTCCAAAGATGATAAGCTAGAATTTAGTTTTAATGCAAAGGCAATGAATGCCATTCTGAGTGGTCTTTCTGAATCTGAATTTGTAAAGCCAATGCATCTTGAATCTGCCAAAGAAATGTGGGATAAACTCATTAGTATCTATGAAGGAAATGAAAAAGTAAAATATGCCAAACTTCAAACTTACAGACTGAAATTTGAACAGCTAAAGATGAATGAGGATGAGTCTGTTAGTAAATATTTTTTGAGAGTTGAAGAGCTTGTGAATGCCATGAAGGGTCTTGGTGAGAAGATTGAAGAAGCTCCTCTAGTCCAAAAGATTTTGAGATCTCTACTTGATAATTTCAATCCAAAAGTCTCTGCAATAGAAGAAATGAGTGAAAAAACCCTGAGGTGAAAAACCCTAAGGTGAAAAACCCTAAGGTGAAAAACCCCACAACTTCCTTAGAGATAGATAGAGCAATAGTACAACCAAAGTATAAACAAAATACATAGAGATAGACTCCTCTTAGCAGCTGATCCTCCTCCTCACATGTGCACCACTTTCCGAGTGAAGGAAGAGTGAGTTCTGAGTGATCCAAATAGAGATCAAGAGATATCTATTTATACTTGTCCTAACTTCCCATTAACCTTATGGGGCTGACTTGTCTAACTTAGTACAATAACCCAATATTAACTTAATCAAGGCCGACCCCACACATGGTGTTCTAATAACCCATCGGCAAGTAACGACACTTGCGACACTTGTCAATACAAATAACGACACTTCCGTAGAGAGGAATAATAACATCTCTATAGGAGTACAATATACATAGATAAAATAGATGGCTGAAATACATTCCAAAGTTACATATACATCAACACTCCCTCTTAACTAGGAAGGTATTTCTCGACACAGATCTGCTAGCACAAGTCTTCTTCTCTAGATCATCTTCAGCTAATCATCATCCTCAAATCATCGTCATCATCACTGCTGCTGCTATCTCAATCTATCTCTGAATCTACTCATCATAGGAAGTTCTATAGAGCCATTCCTTTTTCATACTAGATGTAGGCCCACCACCTGCAGGTCTTCATCATCACTGGACATACTGTGGAATCCTTAGGACTTATTACGTGAGTCAACAAAACCTCGAAATAGCATCCCAAGACTGATTACGAGCACACATCTCAACCTATCGGATCTCCCAGGACCTTTTACATGATACTACACAACCTGTCCATGGCAACAGAGTATCATCCTAATACTCATGATCATCGTTCACGAAGCACAGTCCACATGCACACAACACAACACTTACACTCACTAGCATGGAAGGACTTTCCTCTGACCATCCGGGAAAGGCTCAGCACTCACATCAACGCACATGGGAGAACACATCTACCACCATGTCAGAAAGGCTCTACACTTACATCAACGCACATGGGAAAACACATCTACCACCATGTTGTAAAGGCTCTGCACTTACATCAACACACATGGGAGAACACATCTACCACCATGTTGGAAAGGCTCTGCACTTACATCAACGCACATGGGAGACCACATCTACCACCATGTCGGAAAGGAACTATGCCTCTGTGTCTTCGAAACTCATCACACATAATCCAACTAATTATGTAATGTATCCACTTGATACATATGATCATCATCATAGCATCATTATGATGGATATCTGGAGCAACATCCTGAAGCTCGTCATCCATGATCATCCTGATCATACAATGCATCCACCTGATGCATACATAGTATCTGCCTGATACATATGATCATACATGATCTACCTGATCATACAATGTATCCACCCGATACATCTATAGATACATACACATGATCCAACTGATCATATCCAGCATCCAACATGTTGCGTACATACATATACATATAAATGATCCAACAGATCATATCAAGCATCCACCTGATGCATATACAGAGCAGTAAATGGAGCATCGTACTAATGCTCATCATCCAGTGCTTACATCCATAGTCATGTGAAGGATCCTCCTTCCAACATGCTTAGAATGGCTTTAGCAAATGTGTCCATCACTTCTTCCTTGAAGTGTTGTCAATCTGAAGAACACCAAGCCTTTCTCTGAAGTACTCGAACTTCACTCTAGCTAGTAGCTTTGTCAGTACATCTGCAATCTGCTCATCCGTCGCAACATACAGGAGCTTCACTGCTCCTCTCTACACCATATCCCTGATATAGTGATATTTGATCTCTATGTGTTTCGACCTGTCGTGGAACATTGGGTTCTCAAGAAGCTTCACACAACTTTGGTTGTCACAAAAGATACTAGTAGCTTCCAGCGGGAGATCAAATAACTCAGACAGTAGCTTCCGAAGCCATACTGCCTCACAACTAGCCGAACAGGCTGCAACATACTCTGCCTCGACTGTGCTCAGTGCTACACAAGACTGCTTCCTGCTAAACCAAGAGATCACACTTGATCCCATACTGAAGCAGCATGCATAAGTGCTTTTCCTATCTGCAGCACTGCCTGCCCAATCTGAATCAACATAAACCTATAGGTTAAAATTTTTATTTGTGTCATAATTGAGCCCATTGTCAATTGTACCCTTCAGGTACCTCAGAATATGCTTTACAACAACCAGGTGAACACTCCTCGGATCCGTCAGGAACGGGCTCAATGTGTTCACTGCAAAGCAAATATATGGTCTCGTGTTTGTCAAGCACATCAAGGACCCAATCATCTGACAATACATCATGACATCAACTGGATTAGATGAATCATCACAGAGAAGCTTCAGGTTTGATGCCATAGGTGTGGCCATGGCCTTGCAGTCCATCATCCCGAACCTCTTCAGGATCTCTACTGCACACTTCCCTTGTCCAAGGAAGATACCATCTACACTCTGCCACACCTCAATGCCTAGAAAACAATGCATCATTCCCAAGTCCTTCATCTTGAACTCGACTACAAGCTTCCTCTTGGTATCGGCAATCAAACTATCATCTCCTATTACAAATAGGTCATCCACATATAGGAGTAGTATCACAGGATTGCCTTCCTCAACCTTGTAGTAAATGTTGGAATTTGCTTTACTCTTGGTAAAGCCCAAACTAGATAGGAAACTGTCCATCCTACCATACTAAGTTCTGGGAGCTTGCTTCAAGCCATACAAGGATTTTTTCAATCTGCACACATATGACTCCCTGTCATGTGTTTCAAAACCATGTGGCTTCTCCACATACACTTCCTCTTCAACCACACCATTCAAGAAAGCAGTCTTGACATCCATCTGGTGTATCTTCCATTTCATCATTGCAGCTAGGGCAAGTACTCATCTGATGGAATTGTACCTGGCTACAAGAGCAAAAGTTTCTTCATAATCTATTCCCTCTTTTTGAGAGAAGCCACGAGCTACAAATCTTGCCTTGTATTTCTCTATGCTGCCATCTGTAGCATGCTTGATCTTGTAGATCCACTTGGAAGTCACAACAGAATTCCCTTTAGGTCTTGGGACAATATCCCAAAAATTATTCTTCATTATTTATTGGTATTCTTCGACCATGGCATCCTTCCATTCTTTCTTTTCCACTGCTTCTTCATAACTAGAAGGTTCTTTGTTCATGATATCGCAAAGTAAAGCAACATAATTGGTATGTGATCTAGTTCTCTTCTTTGCTTTGTGTTCTTCTTCTCGAATGCCATATCTTTCTGCATCTTGAATGAGCTCTCTAGCCCATGCAGGTTTTCTCTTGTGAGAGTTATTCTCATGAGGTGGATCTACAGGTTGTTGCGGATCTTCAATTTCACGATCAACATCTGGAATTGCTTCAGTCATGGTAGTGTCTTGAAATCTAGTTTCCTTAGGTTCTTCATAAACTTTAACAGATGTCTTCCTTGATTTGATGAATGCTAAATTTTCATCAAATGTTACATCCCTGCTGACATCAATTTTCTTGAACCCTGGAAAATATATTCTGTAAGCCTTCAATCTTTCACTGTAACCCACAAAGATACCCTTCTTTCCTGAAGGATCTAGCTTAGTCCTCTTTTCCTTTGGGACATGAGTGTATACTGGACAACCAAATATTCTGAGATGGCTGACTTCAGGTTTCTTACCAGAGAAGACCTCTTATGGTGTCTTGTTGTCCAATATCTTGTGGGGTGTTCTGTTCTACACATATACAGTTGTCCTAGCTGCTTCTTCCCATAGATGCATAGGTAGATCCTGGTCATGCAGCATTGCCCTTGCTGCTTCCATGATTGTTCGATTCTTTATTTCGGCAACTCCATTTTGTTGTGGATTGTAAGGAGCAGCCAACTCCCTCTTAATCCCTAAATCACTACATAACTTCTTGAAGTCACCTGAAGTGAATTCTCCACGATTGTCGGACCTGAATGTTTTGATCTTCTTATCATTTTGGTTCTCCATCAAGTTTTTGAATTCCTTGAACTTATCAAACACTTCATCTTTGTTCTTCAAGAAGTAAATCCAAGTCTTCCTGGAGAAGTCATCAATGAAAGAGACATAGTAAACATACCCACTCACAGAACTGGATGACATCGGACCACATACATCGGAGTGGGTAATTTCCAAGATATCTTTTGCCTTGCTTTCAGTGCTTGGAAATGCCTTCTTTATGTTCTTTCCTTTTGCACATCCTTTGCAAACACCTTCATGTTTGGTCTTGATTTCAGGAATACCTTCTACAGCCTTGCTTGCAATTGGAAGTGCCCTATAGTGCATATGAGCAAGTCTTCTATGCCAAATTTCACTTGGCTCCATGGATTCATGCACCATGGCATGTTCAGGTTGTCCCTTTAGTTTATACAATCCTCCCTCTTGCTCTCCAATCAATACTACATCATCAATAGTTTTACCTTTTGGCCACATTAGGACTTGGCCATCTACAAATTCAACTTGCATGCCTTTCGCATCCAATGCAGATATGGAGAATAAGTTTTTCTTGAGCCTAGGTACATACAAAACATCTTTCATCGTCAAATACTTCCCAGAGTCTAGATTGTAAGAGGCCTCACCACTTCCTTTGATAGGGTATTGGTAGTCATCCCCAAGTTTCACCTTATGGGGTGACTCATGTTCAGATAGATTAGCAAAGGATTCTTTAAACCCAATCATGTGCTTTTAAGCCCCACTGCCAATAAGCCAATCATTACAACCATGAGATATAGTACCTGTGAGAGCATAGATTAGAACATACTCTTCTTTGCTTGATGAGTCATCATCATCACTTTATGCTCTAGCCTTCTTCTTGGGTGGTTCATCATCTTCAGCAGCATGAGCATGATATCTCTTCCTGCTGCCCTTCTTCTTCTTCTTGAATTGTTGTTGTTGTTCTTTTTGTTCTTAGGACATTCTGAAGCAAAATGACCCTTCTCATTACATGTGAAGCATCTGAGATCTTTCTTATCTTTATGTTGATGATAGTGTGAAGATTTCTTGGAATGAGAGTGCTCCCTCTTTGACCTCCCTTTCTTGGTGTGTGGTGTGAGAGCTTGATCTTCACTTCCCATATTTTCTTCTCAGGACACAAGCCTTGCTTCTTCTTGTGAACATTCTTCCCGCGGTCTATTGAAGGAGATAAAATTCCTTCTTGCACAAATTCCTTGAATAAAGGAATCCCATGTCCTAGGTAGGCCATTCAGAGTGGTCATGACAACTTCACCATTCTCCACCATTTCATCTATAGCTTCCAGTTGTTCCTTGATTTGAGAGACCCTAGAAAAATAAAATTGAATGGTTTTTCCATTTTGAAACTTTACTCCTTTCAATTGGTTCCACAGGGTCATCATCCGATTTATGTTCTTCCCTTCAAATAGCTTGGTCAGGGAATCAAACATCTCTTTGGGTGTCTTTAGAGATGACACATGTGGGATGAGATGGTCCTTGATAGAATCAACAATGATCCTCTTTCCCTTGACCAAGTTCTTCTTGTGGAGGGCTTTAGCCTTTTCTTCCTCTGGGATAGGGACCTTGTTATCTCCTCAAATGAACATAGACTAGTTGTTTTTCTAGGTGATAGAAAGTCTTTCGAGTTTTCATTTTTATATACATTTGAGGTTCTTTTTCAATAGTTTGAAGTATGTAATAAAGCTCAAAATAACATTTGAGGTTGCTTTTCTCTGAAAAATAAATTTCAGGTTTCGCTAGCTTAGGCGGACCAGGTGATGGTTCATTAGCTACTGAAAACCCAACTTTCGACAGCTTACAGAATGGAAGACAAAACTCTTCAGATACCGAAAAAAAAGGCACATGTCAGGTATCATGGAATAGTTTCAGTGGCTTAGGGGGACAAGCCGATGGCTCATTAGCTTCCGAAAACAGAGCTTTCGGTAGCTTACAGATTTGGACGTGGGCTTTCCTAGCTATCGAAAGCTAAAAAATTGGACAGAATGTTACCGTTCTTGCACAGATCTGATTTTTAATGATCCAAACACCTCAAGGGTGGTTTATAATATTATATAATAATTAAATTCGTCATGATCAAGGTTCTGTTCCATATTTAAAAATGCCGGCAAGGTGGAGAAGATGAAGAATATTTACTGAAATTAATGGTGTTTTTACTATGAAAGGTCATCATCTTCAAATGACGTTTCTGAGTGACTGGAGAATCATTTTTCAAAACTGTCGGTGGTTTTTGTTCCTAACATGTCATAGAAAAATAACCTCTCTCATTTTTCCTATAGGTGTCACAGATTGGGAGAATCGAATCCGTCACTGAGCCCCAATTTTCGGATCCCAGAATCTGCCTGTTTGACACATGTTTTTGGAATGCAGATCTCGAGAAAATGAAAATGAATTTCATGGATTTGAGAGAGGTTTTTGCTCAAAACAAATCAATGTATAATAAAATCTTTCAGTTTATACATAGGTATCAAATTTCTGGAGAACTGAACCCATATCTGAGCCTATTTTTCAGCAGTTTCAACGAAAATGGCGTTTTTTACTGTGCAGAGTCATCATTTTAAAATGATGATTCTGAGCGACTAGAGAATTATTTTGCAAAATGCTAGGAGGTGTTTCTGACTAACACGTCAGAGAACAATAGTCTCTCTCAGGTTTCCAAGAGTTTTCATATATTTGGAGAATCGAATCCATCCTTGAGCCCCAATTTTCAGCAGTTTTGCCAAATTAAAGGGGATTTTTCCTAGTTTATTTAAAATGGTTTTGATTTTCTATCTTTGGCAGATTCGACCCAGTTCTTTAGGATCTTGAACATTTTTGTAAAGGATATAAATCCTATGACTCATTTAGAACAAGGGTTTGATTTTGGAGAGACTTGTAACCATACTTCATTCAGATTTTGATGAATACATTTTGACACAGGAAGCTTCTTTCACTGTGTTTGTTCAGTTTCATTTTATTTCTTTTTATTTTTATGTGTGTTTGATAATAGATGACTGTCATCTCATCTCTTTATCGGTATACTAAGCCTGCATGTATTCTTTTCATGTTTCATCTAATCCCTGATAGTTGTTGTCTTATCACTGTGTTGATGAACTTGATCTGCAATATATTTTATCTATCATAGCCAGCCATTCACATATCTTTTGTATGTAGATCTGCTAGTATGATAAGTATTCTTCTTACTTTCACACCTTTCATTTAATCACGTTGAGCATATAGTAGAAAGCCTCTCATCTTCAACTGGATTCATATGTTACTCAGTGAATGTGAGTATATCAAGTAATCAAATTCAATCTTTTCTCCTACATTATTGAATATTTAAGTTACCAGGCTCATTCCTTTCACAGTCAGGGAAAGACACCTGGAGTGATAACAAATTGGCACCGCTGCCAGGGAATGGAAGTGAAGTTAGTTTCCCTAGGAAGAACGACATAGATTCTACTTTTGATGGAAGACAAAAGTAGGACAAAAAATTGACTGTATCATCTGCTTGGCGACTCCACCACTAAAGACTCTACTGGGGAGGATCCGGTTGATAGAAGATGAAGAGGATGAATTTCCAATCCAGATATCAGTTCATCAGTTTACTTCATGAACTGTTGTTGTTTTTCATCATCTTTTTCATGATGTTCCCTTTGCATGTAACGATAATCATTTTCTTCTTTGTATATTCAGAAAAAATATCATCCTTCTTAAATATATATATGTCTTTAGAAGAAGGAGATCTGCATACTGCTTGTATTGTAGATATAGATTCAAGATCTTTACCTCAGCCTGTTCATAAAGATGATCATTGCATTCAAATATCCCTTGAATCTGATCAGCCATGTGACCTTACCAAGATTAGAATTGATTCAAACCCTGTCCAGACTTCAACACCTTTGGGTGTGACTGCTGAACCTGATCATCAACCCATTAACTTTCATGATCATCCCACTGCCCTTCAAAATAAAATCAGAATGAAGATGTTCAAGCCTTTGAGGCTTCCCTATCTCCTTCATCCTTAATGTGTTGATTGTTATGAATATCTCCCTTGGTTTTCTGGAGAAAATCAAGTTTCAGGTGAAAGACACTTGGAAACCTTTGAGGATTTTATTGATCAGTTCGAAATTGTCCATGAAGATGTGATCATGAGATTGTTTTCCAAAACTCTAACTAGAGATGCTGCTGTATGGTTTAAGGGTCTAAGAGATGACTCTATTGGCTCTTGGATCAAGTTCTCTAATGCTTTCGTGAAGTATTGGACTGAGTACAAATCTTTAGATTCATACCTTGCTGATTTCTATGCTTTGAAGCGAGAGCAAGATCAAGCCTTGCCTGTTTTCAATAGAAGGTTCTAACATGTTTATCATGACATGCCTTTGGAGGTCCGACTGGTTCTAACATGTTTATCATGACATGCCTTTGGAGGTCCGACTTATAGAGATAGTTTCCATGATATACTATGTTATGGTCTTCATTCAGAACATGCCCTCCTTTTGCTAGAAAGGAAGTCTTCATCCTTAAGGAGCTTGCTTGAAGATGCTCATGAGGTAGAGAAGAACATTCATGTTTCTAGGATGATTAGACAGTAGGATTACTCTGAAAATCTGCATGTACATGAGCAAGCAAAATGTCAACATATTTCAGATCTCGAGCATGAAGGTAATGAGTTCAAAACAGATATGGAACAACAACATGAAGGTGAGTATATTTCTGATTCAGATCTGAATTATTCAATAGGTATAGAGTACTCTCGAGACAAGTATGAGTATGAATTTTATAATCAGTTTGTAAATCAGGATGACCCTATGATAAGTAGTGATTGCATACGAAACTACATGTTCCTAGTTGATCATAGTCCTCGTCTGTTAAACATGGCTCTATCATAATTTTCTGAGCACTTTTCTGAAGAGGAAGATGTAATGATTGATCATCAAGATCTGATTATAAGAGAACTAGAAGGTGATCATTTTTCCAACATGGAAACAGGCACGGCTGATAAAGTAGGTGAATTTATTCGAGATTAAGGTCGGATTCTTCAATATTTGCTGAGTATTCTAGAGACAGGTATGCAGGTGATGTTTGTGATAAGTTTGTAAATCGGGAAGAGCCTATGATAACTGATGATTGCATAGGAAATTATATGTTTTTAGCTGATCCTAATCCATATGATGTGAACCCTGTTTTGTTATCCAATTGTGAGAACTATTTTGATGAGGAAATTGTAGTTTTTGATGATCACAAGTTAATCTCAAGAGGACAAAAAGATGATCAGTCTTCCTATAAAAGAACAATCATGGCTGAGAAAGAGGCTGCCATAGATGTGCAGTTGTTTCCCAAGGAGCATCATGTTTCTAATCTTCTTTTCAAGGATCTGGTAACAATATTCATGGAGTTATACCATTCAGAAAGCTTCAAAGTTTCACATTTCTTTAGCTTTCCAGTGTTTCCAAGTAAGTATGGTTTCCTGAAAGACTGTTTATCATTGTTATTGCATGTCAAACATCATTTGCTGAGCAGTGACAAAGATAAGATTATTTCAGTCTTAAAGTTGCTTGAATGGATGTTATGGAAGTCAACATTCACTTGAGCAATTTCAAATCCGGTTAGAGGAGACTAGTGTAGGAAATAAGCTCATTGCCCGAGCATTTGTTTTCTTCCAGTTTGCAGTAGAAATAGCAGTTAGCTCGTGTGAATAAAGACATCTCTTGAAAGGTGTTCATAGGGTGGTTGTAGTACTGACTCCATGCCTAATGGAACTGCAAGTTCAAAACCTTCCATTGTAAATAACATTTATTTTCTGTCATTTTTGCAGTTTAAATGACTCCATATCCCAATGGAACACTAAAGGATAGGTTTTAATTTTGTTTTACAAAATAGGAATTGTATCTGTGGTTCTTGAAACCTCACAGGGAGACTTTCATCCTTGAGTAGGAGCCAGATGTTATCTCCCCAAATGAACCTAGACTAGTTGTTTTTCTAGGTGATAGGAAGTCTTTCAAGTTTTCATTTTTATATACATTTGAGGTTCTTTTTCAAGAGTTTGAAGTATGTAATAAAGCTCAAAATAACATTTGAGGTTACTTTTCTCCGAAAAAGAAATTTCAGGTTTCGATAGCTTAGGTAGACTAGGCGATGGTTCATTAACTACCGAAAACCCAGCTTTCGGCAGCTTACAGAATGGAAGACAAAACTCTTTAGCTACCAAAATAAAATGCACATGTCAGGTATCATGGAACAGTTTCGTTGGCTTAGGCGAACAAGGTGATGGTTCATTAGCTACTGAAAATAGAGTGTTTGGTAGTTTACAGATTCGGACTTGGGCTTTCCTAGCTACCAAAAGCTAAAAAACTAGACAGAATGTTACTGTTCTTGCACAGATCTGATTTTTACTGATCCAAACACCTCAAGGGTGGTTTATAATGTTATATAATAATTAAAGGCATCATGATCAAGGTTCTTTTCCATATTTAAAAATGTTGTCAAGGTGGAGAAGATGAAGAATATTTACTGAAATTAATGGTGTTTTTACTATGGAAAGTCATCATCTTCAAATAATGTTTCTGAGCGATTGGAGAATCATTTTTCAAAATGCTCAGTGATTTTTTTTCCTAACATGTCAGAGAAAAATTACCTCTTTCGGGTTTCCTACAAGTTTCACAGGTTGGGAGAATCGAATCCGTCACTGAGCCCCAATTTTTGGATCCCAGAATCTTCCTGTTTGACACATGTTTTTGTAATGCAGATCTCGGGAAAATGAAAACGAATTTCAAAGATATGAGAGAGGTTTTTGCTAAAAAAAAATCAATGTATAATAACCTCTTTCAATTTATACACAGGTATCACACATCTGGAGAACTGAACCCATCTCTGAGCCTCTTTTTCAGTAGTTTCAACAAAAATGGCGTTTTTTACTATGCAGAGTCATCATTTTAAAATGATGATTCTGAGTGACTGGAGAATTATTTTGCAAAACGCTCGGAGGTTTTTGTGCTCGACACATCGTAGAATAATAGCCTCTCTCAGGTTAACTACAGGTGTCATATATTGGGAGAATAGAATACATCACTGAGCCCCTTTTTCAGTAGTTTTGCCAAATTAAAGAGGATTTTTCCTAGATTATTTAAAACGGTTTTGATTTTCTATCTTTGGCAGATTCGACCCAGTTCTTCAGGATCTTGAATGTTTTTGTAAAGGCTATAAATCCTATGACTCATGTAGAACAAGGGTTTGATTTTGGATAGACTTGTAACCATACTTCATTCAGATTTTGATGAATACATTTTGACATAGGAAGCTTCTTTCACTGTGTTTGCTCAGTTTCATTTTCTTTCTTTTTCTTTTATGTGTGTTTGATAATAGATGACTGTCATCGCATCTCTTTATCGGTATACTAAGCCTCCATGTATTATTTTCATGTTTCATCTAATGTCTGGTAGTTGTCATATAATCATTGTGTTGATGAACTCGATCTGCAATATATTTTATCTATCATAGCCAGCCATTCACATATCTTTTGTATGTAGATCTGCTAGTATGATAAGTATTCTTCTTACTTTCACAACTTTGATTTAAGCCCGCTGAGCATATAGTAGAAATCCTTTCTTCTTCAATTGGATTCATATGTTACTGAGTGAATGTGAGTATATCAAGTCATCCAATTTAATCTTTTCTCCTATAGTATTGAATATTTAAGTTACCAGGCTCATTCCCTTCACAGTCAGGGAAAGACACGTGGAGTGATAACAAATTGGCGTTGCTCCCGGGGAACGGAAGTGAAGATAGTTTCCCTGGGAAGAACGACATAGATCTGACTTTTGATGGCAGACAAAAGTAGGACACAGAATTTACTGTATCATCTGCTTGGCGACTCCACCACTAAAGACTCCACTGGTGAGGATCCGACTGACAGAAGACGAAGAGGCTGAATTTCCAATCCAGATATCAGTTCATCAATTTACTTCATGAACTGTTGTTGTTTTTCATCATCTCTTTCATGCTATTTCCTTTGCATGTAAAGAGAATCATTTTCTGCTTTGTATATTCAAAAAAATATCATCCTTCTTGTATATATTAGTCTTTAGAAGAAGGAGATCTGCATACTACTTGTATTGTAGATATAGATTCAAGATCTTTACCTTAGCCTGTTCATAAAGATGATCATTGCATTCAATTCTCCCTTGAATCTAATCAGCCATGTGACCTTACCAAGATTAGAATTGATTCAAACCCTGTCTATACTTCAGCACCTTTGGGTGTGACTGCTGAAATTGATCATCAACCTGTTAACTTTCTTGATCATCCCACCGCCTTTCAAATTAAAATCATAATGAAGATGTTCAAGCCTTTGAGGCTTCCCTATGTCCTTCATCCTTACCGTGTTGACTGTTATGAATATCTCCCTTGGTTTTCTGGAGAAAATCAAGTTTCAACTGAAAGACACTTGGAATCCTTTGAGGATTTTATTGATCGGTTCGAAATTGTCCATGAAGATGTGATCATGAGATTTTTTTCCAAAACTCTGATCACAGATGCGTCTGTATGGTTTAAGGTTCTGAGAGATGACTCTATTGGATCTTGGATCAAGTTCTCTAATGCTTTCTTGAAGTATTGGACTAAGTACACATGTTTAGATTCATACCTTGCTGATTTCTATGCTTTGAAGCGAGAGCAAGATGAAGCCTTGCCTATTTTCAACAGAAGGTTCTATCGTGTTTATCATGACATGCCTTTGGAGTTCCAACTTATAGAGATAGCTGCCATGATATACTATGTTATGGGTCTTCATTCATAACATGCCCTTCTTTTGCTAGAAAGGAAGTCTTCATCCTTACGGAGCTTGCTTGAAGATGCTCAAGAGGTAGAGAAGAACATTCATGTTTCCAGGATGATTAGAGAGTAGGATTACACTGAAAATCTACATGTACATGACCAAGAAAAATGTCAACATAATTCATATCCCAAGCATGAAGGTAATGAGTTCGGAACAGATATGGAACAGCACCATGAAGGTGCGTATATTTCTGATTCAGATCTGAATTCTTCAATAGGTACAGAGTACTCCCGAGACAAGTACGAGTATGAAAACCACTTATACTATGAAACGAGAACTCGACACAGTTCTCATTTTTCTCTCTCCTAATTTTAGTAGCTATTTTTACCCCCATTTCGAGAATGGTTGATGTTAGTATCACACATTTTCATTTTGAGACATTTTTGGGGGCCTTTGAATTATCTTTGTTGTAAAATATTTTTAATTTCTATTTTCAAGTGTGTTTTTTGAAATTTAACAAATTAACATACATTTTTAAGCAATTTATAATGAAAAACATATACATTTTATGATTTTTTTAATAAAATAAGACATTTTTATGGACAAAATAAGGCATTTTTATTGATAAAATTGTAAACAATTCCAGAAAATAAAGACATTTAAAACCATTTTCAATTAATTTTCAGAGAATTTTTCTCTAAAAATGATCATATTTCATATTAGTTATCGAAAAGTGATGACTCACATAAATACAAGAAAAAATATGCAAATTATTTGTAAAAAACATATTAGAAACATTATATTTAGAAATTTTATTTCTAAAATAAAGTCTGAAAGTCAAAACATTACTAATATATCTGATAAAAAACTATCAAAAATTGTCAAAATTAACATTTTCTTCAAAACATGAAACTATTCAACAATATCATGCATGCCAAATTCTTCATCGACATTGGAATTTTCTGGAGCTTGACTTTCCTCAGGGACATCAATGTCCTCTTCCATTTGGTCTTCTATGTCTGCAAGATCCCCAAAGTGCTCATTTCCAAACACCCCTCCTAATGGGGGTTGGGGTTCTTTTGACATATTTGCCACAAGTGTTTCACTAAACTCTCCTTTCTTGAAACCAACTTCTTGCAGTTCATCTAGAAGAACTTGAATAGCCTTAATTCTTTATTTTATGTAATTGCATTGGAGTGGATCATTATCAATTGATATGCAATTTATTCCTTTCTGTAAGGAGCATGCTATTGTTGTACCTAATCACCAAAAACAAAATTAAAGTTAAGTCAAATAGCATAAAGAAGCATACTTTAAAACAATAAAAGAATGAAGGATAAAACATACAATAAAACTTGATATATTATTTCATATGTAATATGAGAAAGTTTACCTGAACCCGAGAAAAAATCTAAGACCCAATCTCCTTCTCTTGAAAATGTATCTATGAGATAATTAATTTTGATAGATGTTTACAGTCACTCCTTTCAAATCCCTTTCTTCATATGTTAATTTTTTTACCACGACATTATAACTCAATATCTGACTATGTTTTCCTCCTCTCTTTTCATTGATTAAAAGAGGTTCATAAGCATCCTCCTGTGTCCAAGTTGTAACATGTATGCTTTCAGCATCACTCATGAATGGATCACTGCTTGAGCTACAAACATTAGGCTTTTTCCTGTAACAAAAATATAAAACAATTAATTAACTTATCAATAAATATAATTGATTTATAAATTCAAAATTTTGATAATATAGTGCAAATATATTACCAATGAAGTTGCTTCCTTTTTTTTCCTTTACCCCTGAAGGCTGTCAACAAGCCCCCTAATTGTGTGTCTGAATGGAAAACAACAAATCTCCATAGTGGTGATGTTGTGACATCTACAAATCTTGAAACCACTTTACTGAATGATTGATAAGTATAAGGCTCACAATCATAAGTAGTGTTTCGGATATTGTATCCATGAGGGATATCTGCAATCACTAGCGCGTACTCCTTTTTAGGAACAAGATTTGCAATGTCTGCACAGTCACCTGAAATGACTCTATATTGCACAATGTCAAGCCCATTCCAAATATAATGATCAAGTGTATCATCAAGTTCAACATTTGCAAGACATTGTCTCCTTTGTTATTCTATTTTGGCTCTTTGGATATGGATTTTGAAGGACTCCGATACTCTAGCTCCACCCCTCTTTGGCATCTTCAAATGAAAATGATATCTATAAGTAATAAAATAGAAATGAATTGAATTAGAAAATAAATAAAATAGGATGTATCATACATCAACATACCTTCTTGAATGCAACAAAAAATTGTTGTAAACTTTCTATCGAGCTTGAGTCTGGATAGTTGCATTTGCCATCATCCCAACTCTTCTCACTCAACATTTTAGCCATCTCCTCTTGTATTTTCATGTAGACCTTGTGACTAGACAATGAAACAATAAATGATGTTTACAATCATATATAATAATATAACAGAATACCTAGAACATAACAAAAATGTTAAACTCAAAAAAATGCTCAACTCACTTCTCAAGTTTGCTGCACATTTCCTCCATGGATAATTCACCTGAATTTACCCGTGATAGTATTGTAGCTATTAATGTTTCATCCTTCACACCTTGCATTGTTCTCCAAGGTGTAATAGTCATGTCTTCTGGCAGATTCTTGACGTCAGGACCTGCCTTACCACCGCTCCATGGAACAACTCTACCTTTTTTCACTTTTTGGTTTTTTATGCCAATATTCTCTCACAAGCTAAATATGTCATCAATGAAATCCCATGTTTTCCCAACTCTGAATGCCAACTAGAAATAGGCATATACAGGCCTGAATGCATCACTTCCTATGGAACTTTTTTGTAGCATAATATCATCTTTAATAGGGAGACCTATTTCCATACAACATTGTCTCCAAAAACTTCCATCAACTCTAGATTTTTCCCCACCACATATTTGCACAAATTCACTGTGTATAAATCTGACCCTTTGAACAAATGTCATTGTGAACCTATATTCACTATCTGTGTTATGATCCCATGCCAACAACTTTGCTTCGACATCTATTAAACCAACATAAATGATGCATTTAACTGTTTCAAAAATAGGGTTATTGGGATATTCTTACATCAACTCTCTTCTTGCCTCTGCAGAATGATTCCATCCAATAACATAATATTTGTAATGAAAAAATCTTGTTTCATCAAATTCATCTCTAGTAGGAACAACTTTCGGGTCAACAAGGACTAGGTAGTCAACAACATGTGCATAGGGATTGTGCCTCATCAATGCTTTCAAGTTGTGAATATGCAAGTGATGCGGTTTTCTAATTCTAAAGTGATCTTTACCTTCTGTGGGTTTATAAAGTTGATTCACATTCAACTCAAATTTATGTCCATTGTTAACCAACTTATCCCTCCATAATCGATCTCAAATGGCATTTTGTGTTCTCTTGACAATGCCATCCTATAAATCAGCACCTAGAGTAATGATTTCCCTACTACCACCAGAATTTTCACTCTCAGATTCAGTAATAACGTTGGTTTCAGCAAAAACAGATCTCCTCCTTTTTTGATTTGAAGGGGTTCCTTATAAATCTACAATGCCTTCAATAGGAATCGAGGCACTCTCAACCATATTTCTTTTACGAGATTGTTTGCTACTCTTACTAGGAAGAGTAACAAGCTCATTTGCAACAATTTCATCATGTTCAGTTCGGCGAGATGAAGATTTAAATATAACCCTTCTAGGTACCTGATTTGATTGTCGGATGTTCTTTCCTATTTTTGCTTGTACTTCTTCAGTTTGAACATTTAACACTTGTTTTTTCTTCCTTGCTTCTGGTCCCTTTTGAATAGCAACAGTAATGACATCCATAGGATCGGCCTCTGTATAATAAATTCCATTCAACTTTTTTGAAATCGAAATGGAAAAATCCTGCAAAATAAAAATATTATCGTATTAAATCTATTACATTGTGATATCCAAGTCATAACAAAACCAATTTAAGAATAATATCAATATTCAAACTTACTCTCCCACTTTCAATTTCATCCACGACCCCTTGACAAAAATCTATGAAATTTTCTTGAACATTATATTTTGCAATCTTCAAAACATATCGGATTTTTGCAAAGGTATTGGCTTGTTTCACCTGTGCATAAACAATATCTGTACCCAACACTACACATATATCTCTGAGCAATCCCAATAGTTTGTAATTTGCTTGAATATATGGATCTGCAGAACAAAATAAGAGAATGCTTTCTGGTTTTCCTTGATTATTTTCCTTCAGATGCCAATGATACTCTGTTCTGTCTTCTTCTGCTACATGTTTCCATTCTCTAGCATTCTTCATTCTTAACTTTTCAAAGCTAAGAACTCTCTCTTGAGTCTCAACATTCTCAGATGCCTCAACTATTTTTTTCGATGCAATGATTGCCGCTCTTGATCCAGAAACGTTTACAGATATCCACCTTGATGCCATTGTACCTATATCCAAAATGTACAATTTTAAAATAAATCAACAAAAATTTATAATCTAAACAAAATCAACATCAATATTTACTATAAAATGTATTTGAAAAACGTTTTAAAAAATTTAAAAATATTCTTATCTTCGTAATCGTTGTTTTTTATGTTTTGAAATTTCAAAAACAAAATGTAAACCTACACCCTACCCCTCTAACGAGCATAATAATTAATTTTAAAATAAAAATTACACCTACCCCTACCACATAAATATATAATAAAAATTTTAAAAAAGAAATTTAAAACTAACCTCCTACCCCCTAACCCCTTAACAATATAATAAAATATTTAAAAACAAATTAAAAATAACCCTCCCACCTAGCAATATAATACAAAAGTTTAAAAAAAAATAAAACTAACCCCACTAATAAAAATTAAAAAAACAATATTAAAAAAAATTAAAAAGACAATACAATAAAAATTAAAAACCAAATATTTAAACTACCAAAAAAAATTTAGAATTAATTAAAAAAAATTAAAATATAACTCTTCCCTCCCCCCTCCTCCCTGGCCGCCCGCTTGGACACCAAAGGGTGGCCCTCATGGCCCCCTCGATGTCGAGAATCGATGGGGCCATGAGGGCCGCCCTTTGGTACCCAAGCGAGCCGACGTCCGCTCGCTTGGGTGCCAAAGGGCAGCCCTCACGGCCCCCATCAATGTCGGGCATCGAGGGGGTCGTGAGGGCCGCCCTTTGGCGCCCAATTCCGCTCCCTTGGATGCCAAAGTGCGGCCATCATGGACCCCATCGACACCGGGCATCGAGGGGGCCATGAGGGCCGCCCTTTGGCGCCCAAGCGAGCGAACGTCCGCTCACTTGGGAACCAAAGGGCGGCCCTCACGCCCCCCTCGATGCCGAGCATCGCAGGAGTCCGCTTGCTTGGGCGCCAAAGGGCGGCCCTCACGTCCCTATCGATGCCGGCATCGATGCCCAGCATCGAGGGGGCCATGAGGGCCGCTCTTTGGTGCTCAAGCGAGCGGAGGATTGTCGCTTATGCGCCAAAGGGTGGCCCTCACGGCCCCCGTCGATGCCCAGCATCGAGGGGGCCATGAGGGCCGCCCTTTGGCTCCCAAGAGGGCAGAGGTCCGCCGCTTAGGTTCCAAAGGTCGGCCCTCAAGGCCCCCATCGATGCCCGGCATCTAGGGGGCAGTGAGGGTCACCCTTTGGCACCCAAGCGGGCAGAGCTCCGCTCCCTTAGGTGCCAAAAGGTGGCCCTCACGACCCCCGTCCGCTCGCTTGGCCACCAAAGGGCGGCCCTCACGGCCACCGTCGATGCCGTGCATCGACAGGGGCCGTGAGGGCCACCTTTGGCGCCCAAGCGTGTGGAGGTCCACTGCTTCAACACTAAAGGTTGGCCCTCATGGCCCTCGTCGATGCCCGCTTGGGCTCCAAAGGGCGGCCCTCACAGCCCCCTCGATGTCGGGCATCGACAGGGGCCATGAGGGCCACCCTTTGGCACCCAAGCGGCAGACCTCCACCCACTTGGGTGGAAAAGGGCGGCCCTGACGGTGGCTCGATGCCAGGCATCAACAGTTGCCATGAGGGACGCCCTTTGGCTCCCAAGCGGGGGGCTTGTGAGGGTTTAAAAAAAAAAAAATTTAATTAATTTCTAATATTTTTTAGGGGGTGGGGAGGCGGGGTTGATGATAAAAAAAAAATTAGAACATGGGCGAAGGGTAAAAAAAAATAAGGAAGGGGGCATGGGTAGGTTTGGTAAAAAAAAATTAGTTTCTATTTTAAACCCAAAGTGAATATTCTTAGAATAAGGGGCAACCCTTGTGGAATAAGGGGCAATCCTTGCCTCGATTAATAATACACGAATTTTAAAAAAAAAAAACATTTTAAAAAAATATAAAACTAACCCGGAAAGTGGTAGAGCCTCCTCTGTTGAATGTGCTAGAAGTTCCTCTCTGCAATCTTCCCATTCTTCTTGAAAATCTTCATGAATTGCTTCAAAGACTAAACAATCCTGTATTAATAAGATATATTAGGTTTAATTTTACCATTCTTAAGAATGTTAGAAAAACAAAAATGTAAAAGAAAAAATCAATAAAGCAATAAAAACACATTACTAAATTAATAAATCCATAAAACAATCATTACTAAATTAATAAAAAAATAAAATAATTACTAACCTTGCAAGTGTCACTAAATTGCTCCCAAATAGATGATGAATAGTAGGAAATCTAAAATGTTTTTTTACCGTAGAGTAAGTTTAACATTACTTTTTTACCAATGTGGGATAAAAAAATGAAAATAGTTACTGCACTATTATTAAATTTATATAAGATAGGTTAAAATTAAATAATTACTAATGTTATGAATGTTGGGTAAAAAAAATGAAAATAATCATTGTTTTGTTACAAATTGTGAATAAAAAATGTTGTGAGAAATTTTATTAGTCTTAAATGTCTAGATAGAAATATGTAATTAGTTATTATATTATTTCAATTCTTTTAATATCATATGAATGTGAGCTTTAATTTTGTAGGGAAATTTTGGAGGGAAAATTTTGAACGAAAATTTTGGAGGGAATTTTTGGAGGGAATATTTTGGAGGGATATTTTCGTTCTCATAGCTATAAGATTGTCGGTCGATAGTTGCACCATTCTACTTTTTGGTGAGGACTGTGGTAAAATTTCTTTGTAGTTGAGCGATACAAATTTTTCTATAATTCTATCTTTTAGTGAGAAGTCATGGACTCATCTGAAGAAAATTCCAATGTCAATGAAGAAATGTACAGTTCATCTAGCCAAGATACTGGCAGTGCAAGCAATGTAATCAAGCATGTTATTCGAGAAATTTCTAGTTATGAATATTTTGAAGACACTAGCAATGAAGAGAAAGAATGTGATGATGATGAAGAGGTTCCTCCAACTGGGGATCTTAATGACAACAAACAACATGATGACAATTTTCCTCCCAGCAAGGATTTTCAAGGCACCAATGATGATTTACCTGAAAGCGAGGATTTTCAAGGCGCCAATGATGATTTTACTTCAAGCAAATATTTTCCTCCCAACGAGGATTTTTGTGGGATTGATGATGATATTCGTCCTAGTGAGGATTTTAATGGGACAGATGATTATTCTGGTGTGGAAGAAGACATCAATAATGGTGAAAATGATTTTCCTCAAAGCAAGGATTTCAATGGAACAGATGATGACTTTCCTCCAAGCGAGGATTTGAATGGAACAGATGATGAGTTTCCTCCAAGCGAGGATTTAAATGGAACAGATGATGAGTTTCCTCTAAACGAGGATTTCAATCGAACGGATGATGAGTTTCCTCCAAGCAAGGATTTCAATGGCACCGATGATGAGTTTCCTCCAAGCGAGGATTTCAATGGAACTAATGACGATTTTCCTCCAAGCGAGGATTTCAATGGGACCGATGATGAGTTACCTCCAAGCAAGGATTTCAATGGCACTGATGATGAGTTACCTCCAAGCAAGGATTTCAATGGCAACGATGGTGACTATCATCTAAGCGAGGATTTCAATTGCACTGATGATGATTTTCCTCCGAGTGAAGATTTCAATGGAACCGATGATGATTTCTCTCTGAGCAAGGATCTCAATGGCACTGATGATCATTCTGTTGATGATGAAGCCACCAATGATGAAGACAATGATTCTCCTCCGAGTAAGGATGTTACAGGAACCAATGATGAAGAGAGTGATTCTCCTCCAAGTAAGTATTTTACAGGAAACAATGATGAGAATGTTGAATCTCTAGAGTTCCCTTTCAGTGAAGAATTTACTGGCACAAATAATGTTGATGGTCACATTGATCTAGCAGCAAGTGATCATGACAATAATTTTCATAATGAATTCGGTGATGAAATTTTCAGTGAGGGGGGTCATATGCATCATAATGAAAACAATCATCCTATTGAGGATGTTGTTGCAGACATAATGGTCCAGGAGATCCAGCGACATAATCCAATGCAGAGCAGGATTAAGTGTAGGACTAGACCTTTTATGTCAATCCAAAGCATTCCAGTTATACAAGGTCTAGGAAATAATTGCTCACAAGTCCAAGTTCCATTACTCATTTGATTTCGAGTGAGTGTTTCCACAAACATTGTTTGAAAAGTTTAGGCTACAATTATGTCTTGGATAGAAGGAAGATGTATCTTTCAATGAACAAAAGCATGCAAAATTCATATTTAGTGGGGTGCATGATTTCTAACAGGACAAGGTATGATTATCATGTTGGAAGAATTATGCTTTGTAGAGAGGCATTCAAACGGATTCACTCAATTTGTAATCTTCGATTATCAAGAATCTAAACAAGACTAGAAAAGGATCCTACATTTTACACTGACGATTATCAAGGACGAATAACTGGGTCATCAACACACATTGCAATATCATGGATGCATGATTTCTTTTCCAAGCATGGTGAGAGTATGCGAAATAGAGAAACAATACACATTCCAGATAATTTCACAAGGCAGGAAATCTACAACTTATACAAGGATTATGTTAAAGGTGGTCAAGGAAATGACAACTTCATCAGATATGCATATTTCACAAGAGTATGGAAAAAGAAGTTCAACAACGTCCGCATTCCAAAGAGGTCAAGGATGGGGGTCTGCAGTACATGTGCTTCTCTTAAAGAAAGAAGGGATAGATCAAAAGGGATAGAAAGAGGTATGTTTACAAAACAAAAAAACAAATAGATAAATGTCAATTATTGAAGCTAGTTAACAATATTTTTTTGTTATGTTGTTTGTAGATTCCATAATCAATGCACTGCAAGAACATCACAATCAACAATCAAATGAACGACAAACTGATTGTACAAACATCGCAAGAAGTGTTATGATGCTCCACATAAGTATATGGGTTTGATAATTGATGGCATCGATCAGAAAAAAACACTCTTGCCACATTTTGTCTGTGCGCCAAAGAATTTAAAGAAGAATTTTATTCAGTTTCACTTGGTTGGGTGTATGGTTTTTAATGGTGAAATGATTCCAAGGGTTTACTTTATAGCTCCAAATATTCATAATGATGCAAATTCGACCATCAACATAATTCACCATGTCATTACTCATTGGCTTGGTGATCTTCCAGAAGTTCTATATCTACAATTGGACAACACAAGCCAGGAAAACAAAAACCAGGTCATGTTTGGTTATCTAAGCATGCTTGTGGAATTGGGAATTTTTAAGAAGGTAAAAGTTGGGTTCCTTCTTGTTGGGAATACAAATGATCATATTGATCAAATGTTCAACCATTTTGCAAGGACATTGAGGAGGAAGAAAGTCAGGAGCCTACCATCATTGATTGAAATTATAGGGAAAGCATACCATCCAGAGCCTATTGTACATAAATTGGAAGAAATTGTTGACATGCGAAGATTTTTGTTTGGATCACATGGTGAAGAAAGGTGCATTGAAAAACTTAATGACATTAGCTTTCAGCATCAATTTCGTATAAAAAAGATTGATGGAAAAACACTATTGTGGGGCAAGAAGTATTCAAATAGCACAGAATGGGGACCTTCACCAGGTTTGGCATTTTTGAAATTCATCCCAAGTCGTCAAATGTATGCTTCAAATTTATTGTTATTGCAATCATCTATAGAGATTCATAATGCAAGGTGACATAGTAGAGATGTTGATTCTTCCCAATGCTTGGAAGAAATCAAAAAGTCTATTGAAGATACATATGAGTACTTTGATGTTGCTGATTCCGTTTGGTGGGAGGCTTTTTTCATGGAGTAGAGTGACATAATTTCAAACTCTACAAATGGAGATATATTTTTGAAGACTCCATTTGCTTGGCCACAAGGTTTATCAAATGAAAACAAGGTAACAAATGTTGAACCTCGAGTTGTTGAGTTTTCTCAAGTAGAGGAAAGAGAAATGTATATTGGCTCTAGAAGATCATTCGCAAAGCATCAAGAGATGGAAGACCGTTACAGGGGCTCGGTACAAGATATCAAGGAGGGTTGTATGATTGCAGTTTTGGCTACAGATGATCCACGTCAATATCCATTCTAGATTGCAAAATCTATGAAGGTCAATAAAGAAAATGAAGAAGTAGTATCAGTAGAAGTACATTGGTATGCAACAGATACGCACCCATTTGATGGTGTGTACAAGGCAGAGATGGTGGTTGAGAAAAAGGTTTGCAAAAAGAGAAAGAGAAAGGGTAAAAAAATAAATCGTTGCCGCATTGACATCTTGAAATTAGAGGAAGTTGAATACTTGTTTATGATTTCAAGTTGACAAAGAAAGACACTCTCCGCTCCAAGACTATAGAGATTATCAAGAGGTTGCTGACATAGCCAGAAGTTGCAAGATGGGAGTCTGTTAAACCAAGTCATAGATACCGAAGGAATATGACATCTGAAATGATGGGAATAGATGTAGACTCAGATGGTGCGCCCATTGATAATAGAGAAGAGTATGGGTCATCTATATCTTCATCAAGTCCTTCAGCTGCAGCAAATGTAGATTCTGATGGGGTGTCAGAATCCATGGATGAATTTGAAGTAGTGTAGATGCTTTTTATTAGTATGATTTTTGTAATTGAAACTCTAGAGGAGTTTTTGATGATGGGGTGTCAGAATCCATGGATGAATTTTAAGAAGTAGTTAGATTCCTTTTATGTTGATGTATATGTAAATTCAGAATGTATTTCACATATATGTATATTGTATTCCTATAGAGATGTTATTATTCCTCTATACAGAAGTGTCGTCATTTATATTGTAAGTGTCGTAACTTATACTTGATGGGTTATTAGACCACCTTGTTGGGGTCGGCCCTGTATAAGTCATGTGGGTCAAAGGGTTATTAGACCACCCTAGTGGGTGTTGTCCAGTTCACCATTATGTCAAGTGGTTAAGTTGAGTCCGACCTAGTTGAGTAAAGGTCATGTCAAGTTAGTGTATAAATAGAGAGTGTGTCTCTCTCATTTTACACATTCTATTCTCTCACTCACACTTGGGAGAGTGGCGCACTTGTCGAGGAGGAGGCTCTACTGCTAGGAGAAGACTGTCTCTTGTATTCTGGTTGTATCATTGCTCTATCTATCTCTGAGGAAGTTATTGGGGTTTTTCACCTTTATGGTTTTCCCCAAGTAAAATCTGTCTCTTGTGTGCTTGCATTATTGTGTCCATGATTGATATGCTGTAGATATGATGTACATGTTGTTCTCTCAGTTAAGATCCTAGATCAAATTGAAGTAAATTCTGAAAATTTAACATGGTATCAGAGCTATCCTGAAAGAAGGCATGATATGGCATGTATGACACTTGTTGCACTTACGATGCTAGGGCTTGATATAGAAAAAACTCGTCATCATAGCACTTTCGCTATATATCCGTTTCGGAAAATTTTTTGGATCTAAAACCTTGATAGGTAGATGAATAAATCCCCATGTAGCTTGTGTCCAAAGGAAAACCTCTAATTCGTTGTACTTTGTGATTTATGATCTGTACAATCTAGGGTTTCTGCCTCTTCCAGATTTGAGTCAAAATCAGGTGACCTTGGGAAAAAAGTCATAACTTTGGCTAGGAAGATCCAAATGAAATTTTGTAAAAAGTGAAAGGTAGTACACAGACTGTACTATCTTAGAAAACGTTTTCAGAGGCCGAAGTTGAACCTGTGATACGTGGCATGCCGTAAAAGTTTTATCTCCTGTATTATCCCATAAACCGGTCACGTTGCGACACTTGGTATAACTCTATCTCAGAGAATCCAATTGAGGTCATACCTATCGGGATGGAAAGATAATAGTTCGGGCTATCTCAGGAAACTTTTTCATACCTTATGGTTTGAAACGTTAGGAGTTACACTAGAAACAATCAGGTACATATTTCTGTCAAAACATAATTATTTTTTAGTACCTTCATTCATGGCTTCCGAAATTTAGGGAATTTTTGTAATCGAAGACCATGTCTGAATGCTACTCATCAAAATAAAAATTTAGAGACCAAGAACATAATTTTTTGTTGGGCAGAAGGCCAGGCTTGATCAGACCCTAGTTCGGGACTTTGATCAGAAAAGTGGAAAATTAGGACTTTTGTAAAAATGGGAAATTTTGAAATCTGTGACCACGGCTGGAAGATCCTTAGAAAAATAGAAGCTTAGAGCTTTGGATCAAACCTTTTGATTGGGCAGAAGAGTGGGCTTCATCAAACCCCAGTTCAGGATCACGTCCAGTGAATCTGGTTTTTCAAAGGCAAAATTGAGGAGTGAAACTTTGCAATTTTCAAATTCTGAATATACCAGCTTGATCAGCTCATCAAGGCGCATATTTCTATCCTTTCAGAAGTTTGAAATTCAAAGTTTGAATTTTTGGGGTTTCTCTGACAAACCCATATCCAGCTCCAGGTCCAGTTCTTGCAAATCAAGTGGATTGGGTTAATCCTAGAAGAAGATCGATTGGTCACCTGCATAAGTAAAGAAGTTCCTGTTTCAGAGGGAGATGAGGCTAAGGCCTTACATAAGAATATTACATGCGATCTCGACAGGTATGACTCATCGAGGTATGTTTCGATATTTGTTCATGATTAAGTTTATGGTATGTTTGTCTTCATGTTATCACGGTTAGTACAATCTTGATTTTAGATTTGTCGTATCACCTTAACAAAATTATGAATGCATGATAGAAGATATTCATTGGTTAGGGTGTTGACACTTATGATTGTACTAATGCATTATGGTGTTGTATGAGGTTTATGTTGACTGCTAACATAAAAGGTACACCAAGAAAGACAAATCATGTTCTACTTCAAGAACATATAATCATGGTGACATGAAGACAAGGATTCATCCATTGTCATGGATCACATAGAAGATCTACTTTCGAGGTATGTATAACTTGGTTCTACAATGGTTAACTTATGAGACATGCAGGTTACTAGCACAAGTCATTGAAAAGAACCAGAAGACATTATGCGGGTATGTTAGACATAACTAGCTAGCATGCTAATCCAGGTATGTTTTTCCTATATCAAGCTAGAATCCTACCTTGTGTTAGGATCTTATACTGTTGTGTTGTCGATAATGATTATTCATGAAGTCATAGGTTTGAATAATCATGGTTGTATGCATATTATGTTTCTTACCATAATTGATGATATGACTAACTAGAAGAATCATGAAGGTATAGGTTTGAATAATCACAGGTTTTATGCATATTATATCTCTTATCTTGATTGATGATTCAACTAACCAGAAGAGTCCTATGATCAAATAAGAAAATGTATGAGTAAAAGAAGACTTCCCTAAAACCTTGAATACTAATGTTTATTATCTGTGAATGATCATGAATATACATGTTTAAGATTATTGTGGTTTGATAGTATTAAGATTATACTAATAAATGTGTGATTATGTATGATACCTCAAGGATAACACAATGATGATACTAATAAGCATGCATAGTGATTAAGGATGGATGTAAGTTCAAGGACAGGTATTCCAGGAAGAAAAGATGAAGAGGGAGCACACTCCAGTTGTTCCTGCAAGAAAGAAAAGGAGCACACTTCAGTAGTTTCTTCAAGGATGCAGATATTCAGAGGAGTTGACCACTTCTCACAATCCACATAAGAATGGAGTTGCAGAAAAGAAGCAAATACCGAGAGTGAGTCAACCCAACAAACAAACAAAGATAAGTATTTGAATTGTCATTACTTGCATATTCTATTGTTTAAATAATATTGTTCAATAATGTATATACTGATGTTCCTAGAATTAGGTTGTGTATTATGCATATTAGAATAGTTGCATTGATGAACAGTATACTACTAATATGCATGGATAAGTAGCCTATGGCACTGTACAACATTCCATTGCTACTTATCTAGAAGGAAACCTCTTTGCTGACATGTTGGGAGTTGTGCACACTCTTAACAATGTTCTGGTAGAGATTGGAAGGCATCTAGAAAGTTACAGGATATGGATAAATGTTGTATTGAAGCATTGGCTAAGATAACTGCATGACTGTATGCCATATTTCTTTATGTGTAAGAATTTGTTCTGAAAAATATGAGATGTTTTCTAATCATGCAATCTAACTTGTTGTGTAGGAAAGATCGTATGCCATCACCTACAAAAGAAGAACTACAACATTTGTTCAGCAACAAAATTATCTATTGAAGATATTGAAGTTCCCAGGATATGGGAAGAATGCCCTGATCCGTCGATCATGAAGAATGATGTTTGGTATGTAGTCCCAAGACCTGAAGGAAAGTTTGTTATGACTTCCATATGGATCTATCAAGATCAAGCATGCTGCAGATGGCATCATAGAGATATATAAAAGTGATGAAATAGATGGATTTCAAGACTGCTTTCTTGAATGGTGTAGTTGAAGAAGAAGTGTATGCGGAGTAGCCACTTGGTTCTGAGACACATGACAAGAAACCATATATGTGCAGAACTTGGTATTGTAGGATATGCAGCTTTCTATCCAGTTTGGTATTTACCAAGAGTAAAGCAGGTTCCAACCTTTACTACAAGGTTGAGAAAGGCAATCCAATGATACTACTATGTGGATGACCTGCTTATATCAGGTGAGGATAGATTGATTGTCGACACACAGCAGAAGCTTGCTACTGAGTTCAAGTTGAGGAACTTGGGGATGATGCACTATTTGTTTTTGGCATGGCGGTGTGGCAGAGTGATGGAATCTTCCTTGGACAAGGGAAGTATGCAGTAGAGATCCTGAAGAGGTTTGAGATGATGAACTGCAAGCCTATGGACACACCTATGGCATCGAAACTGAAGCGTTTGTGTGATGCTTCATCTGAGCCGATTGATATCACTATGTATCGTTAGATGATTGGTTCATTGATGTACCTGACGAAAACGAGACTAGATATTTGCTTTGCGGTGAACACATTGAGCTAGTTCCTGACGAATCCGAGGAGTGTTCACCTGGTTGCTGTAAAGCATGTTCTGAGGTACCTGAAGGGTACAATGGATTATGGGCTCAAGTATGAAGTGAATCAAAATTTTAACCTCCAGGGTTATGTTGATTCAGATTGGGCAGGCAGTGCTGCAGATAGGAAGAGCACATCTAGGTGCTGCTTCATTATGGGATCAGGTGTGATCTCTTGGTTCAGCAGGAAGCAGTCCTGCGTAGCACTGAGTACAGCTGAGGCAGAGTATGTTGTAGCGTGTTTAGCTAGTTGTGAGGCAGTATGGCTACAAAAGCTACTGTCTAAGTTATTTGATCTCCCGTTGGATGCTACTGGTATCTTTTGTGATAACCAGAGTTGTGTGAAGCTGTCCGAGAACCCAGTGTTTCATGACAGGTCGAAACACATAGAGATCAAATATCACTATATCAGGGATATGGTGTAGAGAGGAGCTGTGAAGCTCCTGTACATTGCGACGGATGAGCAGATTGTAGATGTGCTGACGAAGCCACTAGCCAGGGTGAAGTTCGAGTACTTCAGGGAGAGGCTTGGTGTTCTTCAGATTGATGACACTTCGAGGAAGAAGTGATGGACACATTTGCAGAAGCCATTCCAAGCATGTTGGAAGGAGGATCCTTCACATCATTGTGGATGTAAGCGCTGGATGATGAGCAATAGGACGATGCTCCAGTTACTGCTCTGTATACGCATCATGTTGGATGTTGGATATGATCAGTTGGATCATTTATATATGTACGCATCATGTTGGATGTTGGATATGATCAGTTGGATCATTTATATGTATATGTATGTACGCATCATGTTGGATGCTGGATATGATTGGTTGGATCATTTGTATGTATTTTGTATATGCATCATGTTGGATGCTTGGACCATGTATCTGTATATGTATCAAGTGGATACATTGTATGATCAGGTGGATCATGTATGGTGATATGTATCATGTATTTGTATTTGTATCAGGTGGATACACTGTATGATCAGGTGGATCATGTATGATGATATGTATCAGGTAGATACTTGGTATGCATCAGGTAGATGCATTGTATGATCAAGATAATCATGGATGACGAGCTTCAGGATGTTGCTCCAGATGACATGCAGTAGGATGTTGCAGTGATGATGATCAGGATGATCATGTGTACATCAGGATGATGTATGGTGAGTATTAGGTTGATACTCTATGGCCATCGAACAGGTTGTGCAGATAAGCATGTAATTTTTGCCCTGGGAGATTTGCAGATATTGTTTCGAGGTTTTGCCTATGGCATGTAATTTGTACCCTGGGATATCTGGCAAATGCTCTTTCGAGGTTTTGCTTGGGAGGACATATAATTTGTGCCCTGGGAGATCTACAGATAGTATTTCAAGGTTTTTCCTATGGCATGTAATTTGTGCCCCTGGGATATCTGGAAGATGCCCTTTCGATGTTTTGTCCTATGGCATGTAATTTGTGCCCTGGGAAATCCAATAGGTTGAGCCGTGTGCTCGTAATCAGTCTTGGGATGCTCTTTCAAGGTTTTGCTATGACCACATGTAATTTGTGCCCTAGGAGATCCGATAGGTTGAACCTTGTGCTTGTAATCAGTCCTGGGATGCTCTTTTGAGGTTTTGTGGTGACCACATGTAATTTGTGCCCTAGGAGATCCGATAGGTTGAGCCTTGTGCTCATAATCAGTCCTAAGATTCTCTTTCGAGGTTTTGTGGTGGGGTCATATGTAATAAGTCCTCGAGATCTGGACATGATGAAAAAGGCCTCAGATGCTCTTTAGGGTTCTTTCTATTCAAGAGACTCTTTTAAGGTTTTGTGATACATGTAATAAGTCCTGAGATTTCCACAGTATGGCCAGTGATGACGAAGACCTACAGGTGATGGGCCTACATCCAGTATGAAAAAGAACTGGCTCTGTAGAACTTCCTATGACGAGTATATTTATAAATTGATTGAGATAGCAGCAGCAGTGACGATGATGATGACTCGATGATGATTATCCAGTGACGATGATCCAGAGAATATGACTTGTGCTAGAAGACCAGTGTCGAGAAATACCTTCCTAGTTAAGAGGCAGTGTTGATGTATATGTAACTTTGGAATATATTTCACATATATGTATATTGTATTCCTATAGAGATGTTATTATTCCTCTATACAAAAGTGTCGTCATTTATATTGTAAATGTCGTCACTTATACTTGATGGGTTATTAGACCACCTTGTTGGGGTCGGCCCTGTATAATTCATGTGGGTCAAAGGGTTATTAGACCACCTTATTGGGGGTCGGCCATGTGGGTCAAAGGGTTATTAGACCACCCTAGTGGGGGTCGGCCCAGTCAGCATTGTGTTAAGTGGTTAAGTTGAGGCCGACCTAGTTGAGTAAAGGTTAAGCCAAGTTAGTGTATAAATAGAGAGTGTGTCTCTCTGATTTTACACATTCTATTCTCTCTCACACTTGGGAGAGTGGCGCACTTGTGGAGGAGGAGGATCTACTACTAGGAGAAGACTATCTCTTGTATTCTGGTTGTATCATTGCTCTATCTATCTCTGAGGAAGTTATTGGGGTTTTTCACCTTTATGGTTTTCCCCAAGTAAAATATGTCTCTGATGTGCTTGCATTATTGTGTCCATGATTGATATGTTGTAGAAATGATGTACATGTTGTTCTCTCAGTTAAGATCCTAGATCAGATTGAAGTAAATTCTTAAAATTTAACATTTTACTAGTATGATTTTTGTAATTGAAACTCTAAAGGAGTTTTTGAATATTTATATGAACCATTTGTTCTTGTCTGGTTTAATATATTATCTCATTATGAATCGCATCATAATTTCTTTGTTTTTATATCGTTATAATGGTGAAATTATTAGAGAAATTTGTTTTTTGTTTAATATGCAATTTTCCTGAAAGTTGTAATTTATCTCTTCAAGAAATTTTTTTCTTTCCAATTTAAGGTTGATTTTAAAGTTTTGTTAAACAACAATATGGGATCTTTAGTCCATGGCTCTATTTTTTACCCTAAAAAAAACGTGTATACTGGTATCAACACTTTGGGGGGTGTTTTTTTTGCAAAAATCGTCATTTTTATGGGTAGAGTTCTCGTTCATAATATATAGTTCTCGTTTCATAGTATAAGTGGTTTGAATTTTATAATTAGGTTGTAAATCAGGATGACCCTATGATAAGTAGTGATTGCATAAGCAACTACATGTTCCTAGTTGATCATAGTCCTTGTCTTTTAAACATGGCTCTATCATCATTTTCTGAGCACTTTTCTGAAGAGGAAGATGTAATGATTGATCATCAAGATATGACTATAAGAGAACTAGAAGGTGATCAGTTTTCCAACAGGGAAACAGGCACGACTGGGAAAGTAGGTGAATTTATTTCAGATTCAGGTCGGGATTCTTCAATATTTGGTGAGTATTCTAAAGAAAGGTATGCAGGTGATGTTTGTGATCAGTTTGTAAATCGGGAAGAGCCTATGATAACTGACGATTGCATAGGAAATTATATGTTTTTAGCTGATCCTAATCCATATGATGTGAACCTTGTTTTGTTATACTCTTGTGAGCACTATTCTGATGAGGAAATTGTAGTTTTTGATGATCACTAGTTGATCTCAAGAATACAAAAAGATGATCAGTCTTCCTATAAAAGAACAATCATGGCTGAGCAAGAGGCTTCCATAAATGTGTAGCTGTTTCCCAAGGAGCAGCATGTTTCTAATATTCTTTTCAAGGATCCGATAGCATAATTCATGTCATTATACCTTTCAGAAAGCTTCAAAGTTTCAAATTTTTTTAGCTTGCCAGTGTTTCTGGGTAAGTATGGTTTCCTGAAAGACTGTATATCATTATTATTGCATGTCAAACATCATTTGTTGAGCAGTGACAAAGATAAGATTATTTCAGTCTTAAAGTTGCTTGAATGGCTATTATGGAAGTCAACATTCACTTGATCAATTTCAAATCCGATTAGAGTAGACTAGTGTAGGAAATAAGCTTGTTGCCTGAACACTTCTTTTCTTCCAGTTTGCAGTCAAAATAGCAGTTAGCTCGTGTGAATAAAGACATCTCTTGAAAGGTGTTCAGAGGGTGGTTGTAGTACTGACTTCATGCCCAATGGAACTACAAGTTCAAAACCTTCCATTGCAAATAACATTTATTTTCTGTCATTTTTGCAGTTTAAATGACTCCATAGCCCGATGGAACACTAGAGGACAGGTTTGAATTTTGTTTTACAGGAAAGTCATTGTATCTGTGGTTCTTGAAACCTCATAGGGAGACTTTCATCTCCAAGTAGGAGCTAGATGTTATCTCCTCAAATGAACATAGACTAGTTGCTTTTCTAGGTGATAGGAAGTCTTTCAAGTTTTCATTTTAATATACATTTGAGGTTCTTTTTCAAGAGTTTGAAGTATGTAATAAATCTTGAAATAACATTTGAGGTTACCTTTCTCCGAAAAAGAAATTTTAGGAGCTTTCGGCAGCTTACATAATGGAAGACAAAACTCTTCAGCTACCGAAAGAAAAGACACGTGTTAGGTATTGTGGAACAGTTTCATTAGCTTAGGTGGACAAGGCGATGGTTCATTAGCTACAGAAAATAGAGCTTTCAGTAGCTTATAGATTCGGACTTGGGCTTTCCTAGCTACCGAAAGCTAAAAACTGGACAGAATGTTACCATTCTTGCACAGATCTGATTTTTACTGATCCAAACACCTCCGGGGTGGTTTATAATTTTATATAATAATTAAAGGCATCATGATCAAAGTTCTATTCCATATTTAAAAATGCCGGCAAGGTGGAGAAGATGAATATTATTTACTGAAATTAATGGTGTTTTTACTGTGAAAGGTCATCATCTTCAATGACATTTCTGAACGACTGGAGAATAATTTTTCAAAATTCTCAATGGTTTTTGTTTCTTACATGTCAAAGAAAAATAACCTCTCTCAGTTTTCCTACAGGTTTCATAGGTTGGTAGAATCAAATCCATCACTGAGCCCCAATTTTTGGATCCCAGAATCTGCCTGTTTGACACATGTTTTTGAAATGCAAATCTCGGGAAAATGGAAACGAATTTCAAAGATCTGAGAGATGTTTTTGCTCAAAACAAATCAATTTATAATAACCTCTTTCATTTTATACACAGGTATCACATACATGAAGAACTGAACTCATCTCTGAGCCTCTTTTTCAGTACTTTCAGCAAAAAATGTGTTTTTTACTGTGCAGAGTCAGCATTTTAAAATGATGATTCTGAGCAACTGGAGAATTATTTTGAAAACTGCTCGGAGGTTTTTGTGCATAACATGTTAGGGAACAATATAATCTCTCCGTTTTCCTACAGGTGTCACATACTGGGAGAGTCGAATCCATCTCTGAGCCCCATTTTCAGCAGTTTTGCCAAATAAAAGAGGATTTTTCCTAGTTTATTTAAAATGGTTTTGATTTTCTATCTTTGGAAGATTCGACCCAGTTCTTCAAGATCTTCAATGTTTTTGTAAAGGCTATAAATCCTGTGACTCATGTAGAGCAAGGGTTCGATTTTTGAGAGACTTGTAACCATACTTCATTCAGATTTTAATGAATACATTTTGACACAGGAAGCTTATTTCACTGTGTTTGTTCAGTTTCATTTTCTTTCTTTTTATGTTTATGTGTGTTTGATAATAGATGACTATCATCTCATCTCTTTATCGGTATACTAACACTGAATGTATTCTTTTCATGTTTCATCTAATGCCTGGTAGTTGTCATCTTATCACTGTGTTGATGAACTTAATCTGCAATATATTTTATCTATCATAGCCAGTCATTCACATATCTTTTGTATGTAGATCTGCTAGTATGATAAGTATTCTTCTTACTTTCACACCTTTGATTTATGCCTGCTAAGCATATAGTAGAAATCCTTTCGTCTTCAACTAGATTCATATGTTACTGAGTGAATGTTAGTATATCAAGTCATACGATTTAATATTTTCTCCTATGTTATTGAATATTTAAGTTACCAGGCTCATTCCCTTCACAGTCAGGGAAAGACACCTGGAGTGATAACAAATTGGTGCCACTGCCGGGGAACGGAAGTGAAGTTAGTTTCCCTGGGAAGAACGACATAGATCTGACTTTTGATGGCAGACAAAACTAGGACACAGAATTGATTGTATCATCTACTTGGCGACTCCACCACTAAAGACTCCACTGGGGAGGATCCGGTTGACAGAAGATGAAGAGGCTGAATTTCCAATCCAGATATCAGTTCATCCGTTTACTTCATGAACTGTTGTTTTTTTTCATCATCTCTTTCATGATGTTCCCTTTGCAAGTAAAGAGAATCATTTTCTGCTTTGTATATTAAGAAAAATATTATCCTTCTTGTATATATCAGTCATTAGAAGAAGGAGATATGCATGCTGCTTATATTGTATATATAGATTCAAGATCTTTACCTCAGCCTGTTCATAAAGATGATCATTGCATTCAAATTTCCCTTGAATCTGATCAGCCATGTGACCTTACCAAGATTAGAATTGATTCAAACCTTGTCCATACTTCAACATTTTTGGGCATGACTGCTGAACCTGATCATCAACCTGTTAACTTTCATGATCATCCCACTGCCTTTCAAATTAAAATCAAAATGAAGATGTTCAAGCGTTTGAGGCTGCCCTATCTCCTTCATCCTTACCATGTTGAATGTTATTAATATCTCCCTTGGTTTTCTGGAGAAAATCAAGTTTCATCTGAAAGACACTAGGAATCCTTTGAGGATTTTGTTGATCGGTTCGAAATTGTCCATGAAGATGTGATCATGAGATTGTTTTCCAAAACTCCGATCAGAGATCTTGTTGTATGGTTTAAGGGTCTGAGAGCTAACTCTATTGGCTCTTGGATCGAGTTCTCTAATATTTTCTTGAAGTATTGGACTAAGTACAAATCTTTAGATTCATACCTTGCTGATTTCTATGCTTTTAAGCGAGAGCAAGATGAAGCCTTGCCTATTTTCAACAAACGGTTCTACTGTGTTTATCATGGCATGCCTTTGGAGGTCTGACTTATAGAGATAGCTGCCATGATATACTATGTTATGGGTCTTCATTCAGAACATGCCCTTCTTTTGCTAGAAAGGAATTCTTCATCCTTAAGGAGCTTGCTTGAAGATGATCAAGAGGTAGAGAAGAACATTCATGTTTCTAGGATGACTGGAGAGTAGGATTACTCTGAAAATCTGCATGTACATGAGCAAGCAAAATGTCAACATATTTCAGATCTTGAGCATGAAGGTAGTGAGTTTGAAACATATATGGAACAACAACATGAAGGTGACTATATTTCTGATTCAGATCCGAATTCTTCAGTAGGTACAGAGTACTCCTGAGACAAGTATGAGTATGAATTTTATAATCAGTTTGTAAATCAAGATGACCCTATGATAAGTAGTGATTGCATAAGCAACTACATGTTCCTAGTTGATCATAGTCCTTGTCTTTTAAACATGGCTCTATAATCATTTTCTGAGCACTTTTCTGAAGAGTAAGATGTAATGATTTATCATCAAGATCTGATTATAAGAGAACTAGAAGATGATCAGTTTTCCAATGGGGAAACAGGCACGACTGAGAAAGTAGGTGAATTTATTTCAGATTCAGGTCGAGATTCTTCAATATTTGCTGAGTATTCTAGAGATAGGTATGTAGGTGATGTTTGTGATCATTTTGTAAATCGGGAAGAGCCTATGATAACTGATGATTGCATAGGAAATTATATGTTTTTAGCTGATCCTAATCCATATGATGTGAACCCTGTTTTGTTATCCTCTTGTGACCACTATTCTGATGAGGAAATTGTAGTTTTTGATGATCACAAGTTGATCTCAAGAGGACAAAAAGATGATCAGTATTCCTGTGAAAGAACAATCATGGCTGAGTAAGAGGCTTCCATAGATGTGCAGTTGTTTCCCAAGGAGCAGCATGTTTCTAATATTCTTTTCAAGGATCCGATAGCAGCATTCATTGAGTTATACCTTTCAGAAAGCTTCAAAGTTTTAGATTTGTTTAGCTTGCGAGTGTTTCCGCGTAAGTATGGTTTCCTGAAAGACTGTTTATCATTATTATTGCATGTCAAACATCATTTGTTGAGCAGTGACAAAGATAAGATTATTTGAGTCTTAAAGTTCCTTGGATGGCTGTTATGGAAGTCAGCATTCACTTGATAAATTTTAAATCCGGTTAGAGTAGACTAGTGTAGGAAATAAGCTCATTTCTTGAGCATTTCTTTTCTTCCAGTTTGCAGTAGAAATAGCAGTTAGCTCGTGTGAATAAAGATATCTCTTGAAAGGTGTTCAGAGGGTGGTTGTAGTACTGACTCCATGCCAAATGGAACTACAAGTTCAAAACCTTCCATTGTAAATAACATTTATTTTCTGTCATTTTTGCAGTTTAAATGACTCCATAGCCCAATGGAACACTAGAGGACAGGTTTGAATTTTGCTTTCTAGGAAAGGCATTGTATCTGTGGTTCTTGGATCCTCACAGGGAGACTTTCATCCCTGCGTAGGAGCCCGATGTTATCTCCTCAAATGCACATAGACTAATTGTTTTTCTTGGTGATAGGAAGTCTCTCAAGTTTTCATTTTTATATACATTTGAGGTTCTTTTTCAAGAGTTTGAAGTATGTAATAAAGCTCGAAATAACATTTGAGGTTACTTTTCTCCAAAAAAGAAATTTCAGGTTTCGGTATCTTAGGCGGACCAGGCAATGGTTCATTAGCTACCGAAAACCCAGCCTTCGGCAGCTTACAAAATGGAAGACAAAACTCTTCAGCTACCAAAAGAAAATTCACGTGTTAGGTATCGTTGAACAGTTTTGTTGGCTTAGGTGGACAAGGCGATGGTTCATTAGCTACCGAAAATAGAGCTTTCGGTAGCTTAGAGATTCGGACTTGGGCTTTCCTAGATACCGAAAGCTAAAAAACTGGACAGAATGTTACCGTTCTTCCACAGATCAAATTTTTACTGATCCAAATAGCTCAAGGGTGGTTTATAATATTATATAATAATTAAAGGCATCATGATCAAGGTTCTGTTCCAGATTTAAAAATGTCGGCAAGGTGGAGAAGATGAAGAATATTCACTGGAATTAATGGTGTTTTTACTATGAAAGGTCATCATCTTCAAATGACGTTTCTGAGCGACTGGAGAATAATTTTTCAAAATTGTTGGTGGTTTTTGTTCCTCACATGTCAGAGAAAAATAAACATTATCATTTTTCCTACAGGTGTCACAGGTTGGGAGAATCGAATCCGTCACTGGGCCCCATTTTTCGGATCCCATAATCTGCCTGTTAGACAAATGTTTTTGAAATGCAGTTGTCGGAAAAATGGAAATGGATTTCAAAGATATGAGAGAGATTTTTTCTCAAAACAAATCAATGTATAATAACCTCTTTTAGTTTATACACAGGTATCACATATCTGGAGAACTGAACCCATCTCTGAGCCTCTTTTTCAGCAGTTTCAGCAAAAATGTCGTTTTTTACTGTGCAGAAGCATCATTTTAAAATGATGATTCTGAGTGACTCGAGAATTAGTTTGTAAAACGCTCAAAGTTTTTTGTGCCCAACACGTTAGCGAACAATAGAATCTCTCAGGTTTCCTATAGGTGTCATATATTGGGAAAATCAAATCCATCTCTGAGCCCCAATTTTCAGCAGTTTTGCCAAATTAAAGAGGATTTTTCCTAGTTTATTTAAAATGGTTTTGATTTTCTATATTTGGCAGATTCGACCCAGTTCTTCAGGATCTTGAACGTTTTTGTAAAGTCTATAAAGCCTGTGACTCATGTAGAACAAGGGTTCTATTTTGGAGAGACTTGTAACCATACTTCATTCAGATTTTCATGAATACATTTTGACACAGGAAGCTTCTTTCATTGTGTTTGTTTAGTTTCATTTTCTTTCTTTTTATGTTTATGTGTGTTTGATAATAGATGACTATCATATCATCTCTTTATCGGTATACTAAGCCGACATGTATTCTTTTCATGTTTCATCTAACACCTGGTAGCTATAATCTTATTACTGTGTTGATGAACTTGATCTGCAATATATTTTATCTATCATAGCCAGTCATTCACATATCTTTTGTATGTAGATCTACTAGTATGATAAGTATTCTTCTTACTTTTGCACCTTTGACTTAAGCCCGTTGAGCATATAATAGAAATCCTTTCCTCTTCAACTGGATTCATATGTTACTGAGTGAATGTGAGTATATCAAGTCATCTAATTTAATCTTTTCTCCTACATTATTGAATATTTAAGTTACCAGGCTCATTCCCTTCACAGTCAGGGAAAGACACCTAGAGTGATAACAAATTGGCATCGCTTCCAGGGAACGGAAGTGAAGTTAGTTTCCCTGGGAAGAACGAAATAGATCTGACTTTTGATGGCAGACAAAAGTAGGACACAGAATTGACTGTATCATCTGCTTGGCGACTCCACCACTAAATACTCCACTGGGGAGGATCCAGTTGACAAAAGATGAAGAGGCTGAATTTCCAATCTAGATATCAGTTCATCAGTTTACTTCATGAACTGTTGTTTTTTTTCATCATCTCTTTCATGCTATTCCCTTTGCATGTAAAGAGAATCATTTTTTGCTTTGTATATTAAGAAAAATATCATCCTTCTTGTATATATCAGTCTTTAGAAGAAGGAGATCTGCATACTGCTTGTATTGTAGATACAGATTCAAGATCTTTACCTCAGCCTGTTCATAAAGATTATCATTGCATTCAAATCTCCCTTGAATCCGATCCGCCATGTGACCTTACCAAGATTAGAATTGATTCAAACCCTGTCCAGACTTCAACACCTTTGGGCGTTGTTAAATTTTGAGCATTAATTCACAATACTCTAGGATCTTCACTGAGAGAATAACATGTATAGTATATCAATGCATAAAAATCACAATAAGCATGACAAGCATCACAAGAATCAAAAGCATGAGAGTCAGAGACAAGAGACACAGAGTTTCTATGGGGAAAACCCTAAGGTGAAAAACCCCACAACTTCCTCAGAGATAGAGAGAGCAATGGCTCAACCAAAGTACAACCAAAATACACTGAGATAGTCTCCTAGTAGTAGATGATCCTCCTCCTCACTAGTGCACCACTTTCTAAGTGAGAGAGATACACTTTTCTGAATGATCTAAATAGAGATCACCTGATCTCTATTTATACTAACCTGTTTGCCCAGTGACGTTATAAGGCCGACTTGTCTACCTAGCTACAACCACATTATAATATATATATTTCAGGGCCGACCCCAGACATGGTGCTCTAATAACCCATCGGTAAGTACACATACTTGCGACACTTGTCAATCAACATGACGACACTTCCTTATAGAGGAATAACACATCTCTAATAAGGGTACAATAAATATATATGAAATACATACATGAAATACATACATGAAATACATTCCAAAGTTACATATACATCAACACTCCCTCTTAACTAGGAAGGTATTTCTCGACATAGATCTGCTAGACAAGTCTTCTTCTCGGGATCATCGTAATCGAGGCATTGTCATCATCATCATCACTGCTACTGCTATCTCAACTAATCTCTGACTCTACTAGTCATAGGAAGTTCTACAGAGCCAGTCCTTTTTCATACTGGATGTAGGCCCACCACCTGTAGGTCTTCGTCATCACTGGCCATACCATGGAATCCTCAAGACTTATTACGTGTGTCACAAAACCTCGAAAGAGAATCCCAGGCTGTTATGAGCACACGGCTCTACCTATAGGATCTCCCAGGGCCATATTATATGTGACCTCACCACAAAACCTCGCAGGAGCATCCCAGGTTGTTACGAGCACACAGCTTTACCTATAGGATCCCCCAGGGACAGATTATATGTGGTCACCACAAAACCTCGCAAGAGCATCCTAGGCTGTTACAAGCACACAGCTCTACCTATAGGATCTCCCAAGGACATATTATATGTATGCATGGCAAAACCTCGCAAGAGCATCCCAAGACTTATTACGGGCACATAGCCCAACCTATCGGATCTACCAGGGACATATTATATGCCATAGGACAAAACCTCGAAAGAGCATTTGTCAGATATCTGAGGGATATATTATATGCCATAAGAAAAACCTTGAAAGACTATCTGTAGATCTCCCAGGGCCAAATTATATGTCCTCCCATAGAAAAACCTCAATAGAGCATTTGCCAGATATCCTAGGGCCAAATTATATGCCATAGGAAAAACCTCGAAAGACTATCTGCAAATCTCCCAGGGCCAAATTATATGCTCATCTGCACAACCTGATCCACAGCCATAGAGTATCAATCTGATACTCACCATACATCATCCTGATGTACACATGATCATCCTGATCATCATCACTGCAACATCCTGCTGCATGTCATCTCGAGCAACATCCTGAAGCTCGTCATCCACAATCATCCTGATCATACAATGCATCTACCTTATGCATACCAAGTATCTACCTGATACATATCATCATACATGATCCACCTGATCATACAATGTATCCACCTGATACAAATACAAATACATGATACATATCACCATACATGATCCACCTGATCATACAATGTATCCACCTGATTGATATACAGATACATGGTCCAAGCATCCAACATGATGCATATACAAAATACATACAAATGATCCTACTGATCATATCCAACATCCAACATGATGCGTACATACATATAAATGATCCAACTGATCATATCCAGCATCCAACATGATGCGTACATACATATAAATGATCCAACTGATCATATCCAGCATCCAACATGATGCGTACATACATATACATATAAATGATCCAACTGATCATATCCAACATCCAACATGATGCATACATACATATAAAAATGATCCAACTGATCATACAAAGCAGAAACTAGAACATCATCATGATGCTCATCATCCAGCTCTTACATCCATAGCCATTTGAAGGATCCTCCTTCCAACATGCTTGGAATGGCTTCAACAAATGTGTCCATCACTTCTTCCTCAAACTGTCCTCGATCTGAAGAATGCCAAGACTCTCTCTGAAGTACTCGAACTTCACCCTGGCTAGTGGCTTCGCCAGCACATCTGTAATTTGCTCGTCCATCGCAACATACAGGAGCTTCACAGCTCCTCTTTGCACCATATCCCTGATATAGTGATATTTGATCTCTATGTGTTTCGACCTGTCATGAAACACTGGGTTCTCAGACAGCTTCACACAACTCTGGTTATCACAGAAGATACCAGTATCATCCAACGAGAGATCAAATAACTCAAACAGTAGCTTCCATAGCCATACTGCCTCACAACTAGCTGAACAGGTTGCAACATATTCTGCCTCAGCTGTACTCAGTGCTACGCAGGACTGCTTCCTGCTAAACCAAGAGATCACACCTGATCCCATACTGAAACAACACCCAAATGTGCTCTTCCTATCTGCAGCACTACCAGCCCAATCTGAATCAACATAACCCTACATGTTAAACTTTTGATTTGCTTCATACTTGAGCCCATAATCCACTGTACCCTTTAGGTACCTCAGAACATACTTTATAGCAACTAGATGAACACTCCTCGGATCTGTCAGGAAATGACTCAATGTGTTCACCGCAAAGAAAATATATGGTCTCGTGTTTGTCAGGTACATCAAGGACCCAATCATCTAACGATACATAGAGACATCAACCGGCTCAGATGAAGCATCACATAGAAGCTTCAAATTCGATACCACAGGTGTGACCATGGCCTTGCAATCCATCATCCCGAATATCTTCAGGATATCTACTGTGTACTTCCCTTGATGAAGGAATATCCCACCTGCACTCTGCCACACCTCCATACCTAGGAAATAATGCATCATTCCCAAATCTTTCATATCGAATTCAGCAGCAAGCTTCCTCTTCGTATCTGCAATCAATCTGTCATCTCCTATTACAAATAAGTCATCCACATACAGGAGTATAATTACAGGATTCCCTTCCTCAACTTTGTAATAAAGGTTGCAATCTGCTTTACTCTTGGTAAAGCCCAAACTAGATAGGAAACTGTCCATCCTACCATACCAAGTTCTGGGAGCTTGTTTCAAGCCATACCAGGCTTTCTTCAATCTGCACACATATGAATCCCTGTCATGTATTTCAAAACTGAGTGGCTGATCCACATATACTTCCTCTTCAACTACACGAGTCAAGAAAGTAGTCTTGACATCCATCTGGTGTATTTTCCATTTCATTACTGCAGCCAGGGAAAGTACTGTTCTGATGGAAGTATACCTGGCTACAGGTGCAAAAGTTTCTTCATAATCTATTCCCTCTTTCTGAGAGAAGCCAGGAGCTACGAATCTTGCCTTGTATTTCTCTACACTGCCATATGCAACATGCTTGATTTTGTAAATCCATTTGGAAGTCACAATAGACTTCTCTTTAGGTCTTGGGACAACATCCCAAACATCATTCTTCATTATTGATTGGTATTCCTCAACCATGGCATCCTTCCATTCTTTCTTTTTCGTTGCTTCTTCATAACTGGAAGGCTCTTTGTTCATAATGTCACAAAGTAAAGCAACATTGCTGGTATGTGATCTGGTTTTCTTCTTTTCTCTGTGTTCTTCTTTTGGAATGCCAAATCTTTCTGCATCTTGAATGAGCTCTCTAGCCCATGCAAGTTTCCTCTTGTGAGAGTTATCCTCACGGGGTGGATCTATAGGTTCTTGTGGATCTTCAAACTCATGAACAACTTCTGGAACTGCTTCAGTCATGGAAGTGTCTTGAAATCTAGTTTCCTTAGGTTCTTCATAAACTTAGATAGGTGCCTTCCTTGATTTGATGAATGCTAAGTTTTCATCAAATGTTACATCCCTGCTGACATCAATCTTCTTGAACCCTGGAAAGTATATTCTGTAAGCCTTCGAGCTTTCACTGTAACCCACAAAGATACCCTTCTTTCCTGAAGGATCTAGTTTAGTCCTCTTTTCCTTTGGGACATGAGTGTATACTGGACAACCAAATATTCTGAGATGGTTGACTTCAGGTTTCTTACCAGAATAGACCTCTTATGGTGTCTTGTTGTCCAATATCTCGTGAGGTGTTCTGTTCTGCACATATACAGTTGTTTTAGCTGCTTTTACCCATAGATGCATAGGTAGATCCTGGTCATGCAGCATTGCCCTTGCTGCTTCCATGATAGTTCTGTTCTTCCTTTCTGCAACTCCTTTTTGTTGAGGATTATAAGGAGCAGTCAACTCCCTCTTAATCCATGAATCACTACAAAGCTTCTTGAAGTCACCTGAGGTGAATTCTCCACCATTGTCGGATTTGAATGTTTTGATCTTCTTGTCAGTTTGATTCTCCATCAAAGTTTTGAATTCCTTGAACTTATCAAACACCTCATCTTTGTTCTTCAAGAAGTATACCCAAGTCTTCCTGGAGAAGTCATCAATAAATGAGACATAGTAAACATACCCACTAAGAGAACTGGATGACATAGGACCACATACATCTGAGTGGATGATTTCCAGGATATCTTTGGCCTTGCTTTCACTGCTTGGGAAAGCCTTCTTAATGTTCTTACCTTTTGCACATCCTTTGCAAACACCTTCATGTTTGGTCTTGATTTCAGGAAGACCTTCTATAGCCTTGCTTGCAATTGGAAGTGCCCTATAGTGCATATGAGCAAGTCTTCTATGCCAAAGTTTAGTTGGCTCCATGGATTCATGCACCATGGCATGTTCAGGTTGTCCCTTCAATTTATACAATCCTCCCTCTTGCTCTCCAATCACTACTGCATCATCTATGGTCTTTCCCTTTGGCCACATTAGGACTTGGCTATCCACAAATGCAACCCTCATACCTTTTGCATCCAATGCAGAGATGGAGAGTAAGTTATTCTTGACCCCAGGTACATAAAGGACTTCTTACATCTTCGAAGATTTTCCAGAATCTAGGTTGTAGGATTAAATATTTACAAATGCATACTAATACATACTAAAGAAACACACTTTACCTAATGGATATATTACACAAGTTGATCTTAACTAACTCTAAGTGTCTAAATATCCTAACATCCCCCCTTACGAACACCTTGGGATAGGATTGAAGGATTTACAAAAGTGACACTATTAGAAGAAGGAAGGAGGCATTAGAGCCTATCCCTCCTTAATGACAAATTCTTGAACTCCCAACATAGACTGAAGTTTAGAAAAATTCCCTTCTGTAAGAGACTTGGTGAAGATGTCTGCAACTTGATCATCTGTAGGGCAAAAGAGCACTTCAAGAACATGATCATGAACAAGATTTCTGATGAAGTGCATATGTAGCTCAATGTGTTTGCTGCGTTGATGTTGGACTGGATCTTTGGAAAGCTTGATGGCACTTTGATTACCGCACCAAAGTAGAGTAGGCTGCTGCTACTCGAATCCAAACTCTGAAAGGATCTGTCAAAGCCATAAAGCTTCCTGATTGGCATTAACTGCGGCTCGATATTCTGCCTTTGCTGAAGAAAGAGCAAGAGCTTGTTGTTTCTTACAAGCCCAAGTGATAGGTCCAGATCCCAGATTGAAAACATAACCTGCAGTAGACTTTCTATCATCAAGATCACCGGCCTAATCTAAATCAGTGAAACCAACCAATAAAGGTTTCCCCCTTGTACTGTAATGAATCCCAAATTGAATGGTACATGGAATATATCAAAGTATTATTTTTAGCTACTTTCTAGTGACTTTCATGAGGTGTTTTCATATAACGGGCAACACGATCAATGGAAAAGAAAAGGTCAGGATGAGAATGAGTCAAGTATAGGAGACTACCAACAAGCTGATGATACAAGGTGGCATCTACTTCAAGTGAAGTACAAGTGGCAGAAAGTTTGAATCCATACTGGAAGGGAGAAGGGGCGGGTGTACAATCTTCCATGTGAAAGCGATGAAGAAGGTCACAAGCATACTTAGACTGAAAAATAAATATTCATTCTTTGGTTTGCAAGACTTGGAGACCAAGCAAATAATGCAAATTTCCTGTGTCTGACATTTCAAAATTTTGCTTAAGACTAGATTTCACATGGGTTATAAGCTTAGGGTCACTACCAGTAAGAATAAGGTCATCAACATAAAGAACAAGTATGCTGAAATGGTTTCCTACTTTCTTGGTATAGACATTGGGGTCAGAATGGCATATAGAAAAACTAGTGTCAAGCAGAAAGCTATCCATTTTGGCATACCAAGCTCTAGGAGCTTGCTTAAGGCCATATAAGGATTTCTTAAGGCAACAAACAAGGCTAGAGTTATTATGAACATATCCAGGAGGTTGTTCCACGTAAATTTCCTCCAGTAAATCATCATGTAAGAATGCCGACTTGACGTCCATTTGATGGCCTTCCCTGTTATGTAAAGATGCAAGGGAAAGAACAAGGAGGATGGAGTTCATTTTTGCGATAGGAGAAAAGGTTTCATTGTAGTCAATCCCTTCAACTTATGAAAATCCTTTGGAAACTAACCTTGCCATAAGTCTTTCAACACTTCTATCTGATGCATACTTAGTTCTATAGACCCATTTACATCTGACAAGTTTTCTTCCTTTTGGAAGAGGTACAAGATCCCAAGTATCGTTCACCATTAAGGAACGATATTCTTCATCCATAGCTGCATCCCAATCTGCATTTACTGAAGCTTCTGCAAAATTTTATGGATCATGATTCTCAGAAACCTGAGCCAAAAGAGAAGAGGCTTGCTAAAATTGAGAGCATGTTCGACGTTGATCTCTAGGATCACTACCAAGATCACCAGCTGCTTCACATGTTGAATAGACCCATCGAGGAAGCACTTATGCGAGTGCAACTAGAGGAACATGAGCAAGCGGAGGTGAATTTTAATCCTCATTGTCATCATCAGAAACTGGAGTTGGAAACTTGTTAAGGAAGTTGGAAGAAGAAGAAGGCAGAATCACCGAATCAAGCTCGCAGGCCAAAGATGGCACAATCACCAAGTTAGGCTCGTAGGACAAGAGATTTTCATCAAATTTAACATCTCTTTTAATGAATATATCATGATAATGTGGTTCAAGAAGTCTATAACCTTTTACATCTTTGAAATATCCAACAAATATGCACTTTTCACTTTTAGGCTGCAATGCTTTCCGTTTTTCATTCGGAATGTGAGCCCATGCTTCACTACCAAACACATAGAAGTGACTTACATCAGTTTTAGTTTTAATCCATGCTTCTTCCGCTGTGATACCTTGTAAAGCTTTAGTGGGGGTGCAATTAACTATGTAATTTGCACAATTAATGGCTTCAACCCAAAATTGAAGACTTAGTCCCTTAGATTGGATCATACAATTAGTCATTTCTTTTAAAGTGTGGTTCTTCCATTAAGCTACACCATTTTGTTGTGGTGTATATAGAACAATGTGTTGTTGTTGGATTCCTTGTTTAGTGCAGAAAGCAGTGAACTTTTTGTTAACATATTCTCCTCCATTGTTGGATCTTAACTTAATGATTTGATGACCAAATTGTTTTTCAACAAGGGCCTTGTAGGCCAAGAAAATGTTAAATACTTCGCTCTTAAGTTTTAGGAAATAAACCCAAGTGCGTTTGGAGTAATCATCAATGAAAGTTAAGAAGTATTTGAAACCAGACAAGGAATCAAATGGAAGAGGACCACACAAGTCACTATGCACAAGCTCCAAGGGAACTGAGGCGTGCCAAGAGGCACGTTTGTCAAAACTGTCCCGATGATATTTTCTGAGTACACAACCGGAACAAACACCATCTCTACAAGATACCATTGGAAGACCTGTCACCATATTTTCTTTACATAGTTGTTGCAATGAGCGATAATTTAATTGACCAAATCACTCATGCTAAAGTTTGCTCAAGTTCTCACTATGACCAACAAAAAATGAAGGAAAAGGTGATGACTTAAAGTTGTTAAATTTGTACAACCTGGTAGTATCATCAACAATTTCGGTAGCTAGTACATGTTGAGGATCTTTAAAATCCTTGATTACAACTTGGTGAGGTGTAAACATCACAGTTTTACCTTCACCAGAATGAGTGATTTGATAGACTGATAAGAAATTGTAGAAAATTCTTGGAACACACAGTACATCACTAAAATGACCATTATCTACTGGAACTGTTCCATATCCTACAACACTTATAGATCTATCATCACCAACAAATATTTGTTTGGTGTTACATTCATGAATACTAGAAAAGATGGCTTGATCCTTTTCCATATGATAAGATGCTCCAGAATCAATGAGCCATTCATTTGAAGTAGTAGAAGAAGATGCATTATAAGAATAATCAGAAGCACAAAGTGCATGTCCATGAGAGTTAGATTCTAAAGGAGAATCTAGGCTGATGTGGTGCTTCTTCATTGCTTCTTCCAAGGCTGTCATCTTCTTGACACACTTAGATTCATCATGATTATATTTCCCGCAATAGTTGCAATGACGCTCAGCCTTCTTTCCTTTTGGCTTGGATCCTTTTTTCATTTTTTAAAGGAGTTGACTGAGAGGGTTTGGGACCCTTGTTGAACTTATTATTGAGAAAATTTTGTTTCTTGGGAGGCTTGGAATTTTCTTTCTGTTAGAACAATAAGGCTTTCCCAGATGTATCTGTATTGTTAATAAATATAAGATGGATGAGATTATCTTGCTCTCTAATCAAGGAATCAGAAAAGGATTCAAGACTAGGCTCTTGATAGCTAGCTGCAGTCAATGATTCTTTCATGGAGTAAAATGTAGATACAAAAATAGAATATATTGGTCCAAGTTTTGAATGAATATGATAAATGCATTGTTTGTCTTCCCTCTTAATCTTGCATTCTTCACATAAGAGTTTAAGAGTTTTGTAATTAGATAAATAATATTGAATGTATGAAAAATTACTTGGATTTAAATAAATCAACTCATTTTCGAGTTGATGACCTCGTATTTCATTGTGTTTACCAAACATAGATTCCAACTTGTCCCAAGAAGTATCAGTTTCATTAATTCCATATATGTGGAATCACAAATCAATAGAGATTGACATCCCAATCAATCCACGAGATTCGTCACATCTATTTTCCCATTTTATTTTCTTGTCATCATCAGTGGGTTCTGTTTCTTTTCCTGAGGTAATTCTAAAAATTCCACTACTTTGTAGAACATCCTCCATATGAGATTTCCATGAGAAATAGTTGGAACTGGTAAGTAGAATATCAAAAGGGGCAGCCATATTGTAAATTGATGGCTATAAAAATAGAAAACAATAGTCTGGATGCGAAGAGCTCGAAAAAATAGGTGGTTTACAAAAAATGACACTAAAAATTGACTCTGTATGATGAAGTTATGCTTGAACAAAGAAAATGTTGAAGATGTCCCCAATAGTGACGTGGCAGATAGAGAATGTCCAGCTAAAAAAAGAACACCCCTCTTCCCAAGATGAACCTTTGAAAATCACTTTACAAAAAAGTTTCTCTAAGTGAATCACTTTTTATTTTTATTTTTATTATTTAAGTGAGATGCACTTTTACAATAAAGTAACTTAAAAATAGAACTTGCATGCACTTTGTTTAAAAGTAGCTTAATAAGACTTGAACTCAAGACCTATTAAGGAATAAAGGAACTTTGAACCAAGTGAGCTAATGCAAAAGGTACGCAAAAGATGGGAAGGAGGAAGGGTTTTTTTTTTACTCTTCTCTCTCGATTTCCGTGCTTACCTCTTTTCCTACAATTCACACCACAAACCAAAAAAAAAAAAATCCACACTTATGGGTATATATTTCGTTAGCTTTCCCGGAAAGTCTACATTTTCTCTCTGTTTCTAATTTGCCGAGATTGCACAAGGTGCACGGCAAAGAGCATACATAGTCGAGAAAAACCCTTTCCCTTTCTGTTTCTGATTCGTCGAGATCGCACAAGTTGCATGGCAAAGAGAATATTCAAACAGGGAAAGCAATGTTAAATTTTTAGTATTAAATCACAATACTATAGGATCTTTGCTGAGAGAATAACATCTACAGTATATCAATGCATGACAATCATAATATGACAAGCATCACAAGCATCACAAGAATCAAAAGCATAGAGACAAGAGACACAGAGTTTCCGTGGGGAAAACCCTAAGGTGGAAAACCCTAAGGTGGAAAACCCCACAACTTCCTCAGAGATAGAGAGAGCAATGGCTCAACCAAAATACAACCAAATAACACTAACATAGTCTCCTAGCAGATGATCCTCCTCCTCCTCACTAGTGTGCCACTTTTCAGAGAGAGAGATAGTTACTTTTCCGAGTAAGTAAAATAAAGATCTCCTATCTCTATTTATACTCACCTTTTTGCCTAGTTACCTACTGGGGCCGACTTGTCTACTTGGATACATCCACATTATATTATATATTAATTAGGGCCGAGCCCATAAGGTGGTCTAATAACCCATCGGCAAGTACACACACTTGCGACACTTGTCAATCCACATGACGACACTTCCTTATAGAGGAATAACACATCTCTTATAAGGGTACAATAAATATATATATAATACACAGATGAAATACATTCCGAAGTTACATATACATCAACACTCCCTCTTAACTAGGAAGGTATTTCTCGACACAGATCTGCTAGACAAGTCTTCTTCTCTGGATCATCGTCATCGATGCATTGTCATTATCATCGTCACTGCTGCTACTATCTCAACCAATCTCTGACTCTACTCGTCATAGGAAGTTCTACAGAGCCAGTCCTTTTTCATACTGGATGTAGGCCCACCACCTGCAGGTCTTCGTCATCACTGGCCATATTGTGGAATCCTCAGGACTTATTATGTGCGTCACAAAACCTCGAAAGAGCATCCCAGGATGTTACGGGTACACAACTCCGACCTGTAGGATCTCCCAGGGCGCTATTACATGTGACCCCACCACAAAACCTCGAAAGAGCATCTCAGGATGTTACGGGTACACAAATCCGACCTGAAATCTCCCAGGGCACAAATTACATGTGGTCCACCACAAAACCTAGCAAGAGCATCTCAGGATGTTACGGGTACACAACTCCAACCTGAAATCTCCCAGGGCACAAATTACATGTGGTCATGGAAAAACCTCGCAAGAGCATCTCAGGATGTTACGGGTACACAACTCCGACCTGAAATCTCCCAGGGCCCAAATTACATGCCATAGGACAAAACCTCGCAAGAGCATCTCAGGATGTTACGGGTACACAACTACGACCCGAGATCTCCCAGGGTGCTATTACATGTCCTCCCAGAGCAATGTCTTGAAAGAGCATCCCAGGCTGTTACAGGTACACAACTCCGACCTATAGGATCTCCTAGACATGCTCATCTGCACAACCTGATCCACGGCCATAGAGTATCAACCTGATACTCACCATACATCATCCTGATGTACTCATGATCGTCCTGATCATCATCACTGCAACGTCCTGCTGCATGTCATCTGGAGAAACATCCTGAAGCCCATCATCCATGATCATCCTGATCATGACTGCAACATCCTGTTGCATGTCATCTGGAGCAACATCCTGAAGCTCATCATCCATGATCATCCTGATCATCACTGCAACATCCTGCTGCATGTCATCTGGAGCAACATCCTGAAGCTCATCATCCATGATCATCCTGATCATCAATGCATCCACCTGATGCATACCAAGTATCTACCTGATACATATCATCATACATGATCCACCTGATCATCAATGCATCCACCTGATGCATACCAAGTATCTACCTGATACATGATACATATCACCATACATGATCCACCTGATACATATACAGATACATGGTCCAAGCATCCAACATGATGCACATACATACATAAATGATCCACCTGATCATATCCAGCATCCAACATGATGCATACATACATAAATGATCCAACTGATCATATCCAACATCCAACATGATGCATACATACATACAAAAAAATTATCCAACTGATCATATGCAGCATCCAACATGATGCGTACATACATACATAAAAATGATCCAACTGATCATATCCAGCAGAAACCAGAACATCATCCTGATGCCCATTATCCAGCGCTTACATCCACAAGCATGTGAAGGATCCTCCTTCCAACATGCTTGGAATGGCTTCAGCAAATGTGTCCATCACTTCTTCCTCGAAGTGTCCTCGATCTGAAGAACGCCAAGCCTCTCTCTGAAGTACTCGAACTTCACTCTGGCTAGTGGCTTCGTCAGCACATCTGCAATCTGCTCGTCCGTCGCAACATACAGAAGCTTCACAGCTCCTCTCTGCACCATATCCCTGATATAGTGATATTTGATCTCTATGTGTTTCGAACTGTCATGAAACACTGGGTTCTCGGACAGCTTCACACAACTCTGGTTATCACAGAAGATACCAGTAGCCTCCAACGGGAGATCAAATAACTCAGACAGTAACTTCCGTAGCCATACTGCCTCACAACTAGCTGAGCAGGCTGCAACATACTCTGCCTCAGCTGTACTCAGTGCTACGCAGGACTGCTTCCTGCTAAACCAAGAGATCACACCTGATCCCATACTAAAGCAACACCCAAATGTGCTCTTCATATCTGCAGCACTGCCAGCCCAATCTGAATCAACATAACCCTGCAGGTTAAACTTTTGATTCGCCTCATACCTAAGCCCATAATCCAATGTACCCTTTAGGTACCTCAGAACATGCTTTACAGCAACCAGGTGAACACTCCTCGGATCCGTCAGGAACTGGCTCAATGTGTTCACAGCAAAGCAAATGTCTGGTCTAGTGTTTGTCAGGTACATCAAGGACCCAATCATCTGACGATACATAGAGACATCAATCGGCTCAGATGAAGCATCACATAGAAGCTTCAGATTCGATGCCATAGGTGTGGCCATGGCCTTGCAATCCATCATCCCGAATCTCTTCAGGATATCTACTGTGTACTTCCCTTGACTAAGGAATATTCCACCTGCATTCTGCCACACCTCCATACTTAGGAAATAGTGCATCATTCCCAAATATTTCATGTCGAATTCAGCTGCAAGCTTTCTCTTAGTATCTGCAATCAGTCTGTCATCTCCTGTCACAAATAGGTAATCAACATACAGGAGTAAAATCACTGGATTCCCTTCCTCAACCTTATAGTAAAGGTTGGAATCTGCTTTACTCTTGGTAAAGGCCAAGCTAGATAGAAAACTGTCCATCCTACCATACCAAGTTCTGGGAGCTTGCTTCAAGCCATACAAGGCTTTCTTCAATCTGCACACATATGACTCCCTATCATGTATTTCAAAACCGAGTGGCTATTCCACATATACTTCCTCTTCTACTACACCATTCAGGAAAGCAGTCTTGACATCCATCTGGTGTATTTTCCATTTCATTGATGCAACTAGGGCAAGTACTGTTCTGATGGAAGTATACCTGGCTACAGGTGCAAACGTTTCTTCATAATCTATTACTTCTTTCTAAGAGAAACCACGAGCTACGAATCTTTCTTTGTATTTTTCTACACTGCCATCTGCAGCGTGCTTGATTTTGTAGATCCACTTGGAAGTCACAACAGACTTCTCTTTAGGTCTTGGGACAACATCCCAAACATCGTTCTTCATTATTGATTGGTATTCCTCAACCATAGCATCCTTCCATTCTTTCTTTTCTGCTGCCTCTTCATAACTGGAAGGATCTTTATTCATAATGTCACAGAGTAAAGCAACATAACTGGTGTGTGATCTGGTTCTCTTCTTTGCTCTGTGTTCTTCTTCTGGAATGCCAAATCTTTCTGCATCATGAATGAGCTCTCTAGCCCATACAGCTTTCCTCTTGTGAGAGTTATCCTCACGGGGTGGATCTATAGGTTCTTGTGGATCTTCAAACTCAGGAATAGTTTCTGGAACTGCTTCAGTCATGGTAGTGTCCTGAAATCTTGTTTCCTTAGGTTCTTCATAAACTTCGGTAGGTGCCTTTCTTGATTTGATGAATGCTGAGTTTTCATCAAATGTTACATCCCTACTGACATCAATTTTCTTGAACCCTGGAAAGTATATTCTATAAGCCTTCGAGCTTTCACTATAACCCACAAAGATGCCCTTCTTTCCTGAAGGATCTAGTTTAGTCCTCTTTTCTTTTGGGACATGAGTATATACTGGACAACCAAATATTCTCAAATGGCTGACTTTAGGTTTCTTACCAGAAAAGACCTCTTCTGGTGTCTTGTTGTCCAATATCTTGTGGGGTGTTCTGTTCTGCACATATACAGCTGTTCTAGCTGCTTCTGCCCATAGATGCATAGGAAGATCCTGGTCATGCAACATTGCCCTTGCTGCTTCCATGATAGTTCTGTTCTTCCTTTCTGCAACTCCATTCTGTTGAGGATTATAAGGAGCAGTCAACTCCCTCTTAATCCCTGAATCACTACAAAGCTTCTTGAAGTCATTTGAGGTGAATTCTCCACCATTGTCAGATCTGAATGTCTTGATTTTCTTGTCAGTTTGATTCTCCATCAATGTTTTGAATTCCTTGAGTTTATCAAGCACCTCATCTTTTCCCTTCAAGAAGTATACCCAAGTCTTCCTGGAGAAGTCATCGATAAATGATACATAGTAAACATACCCACTCAGGGAGCTGGATGACATAGGGCCACATACATCTGAGTGGATGATTTCCAGGATGTCTTTTGCCTTGCTTTCACTGCTTGGGAAAGCCTTCTTAATGTTCTTACCTTTTGCACATCCTTTGCAAACACCTTCATGTTTGGTCTTGATTTCAGGAAGACCCTCTACTACCTTGCTTGCAATTGGAAGTGCCCTATAGTGCATATGAGCAAGTCTTCTATGCCAAAGTTCACTTGGCTCCATGGATTCATGTACCATGGCATGTTCAGGTTGTCCCTTCAATTTATACAAGCCTCCCTCTTGCTCTCCAATCACTACTGCATCATCTATGGTCTTTCCCTTTGGCCACATTAGGACTTGGCCATCCACAAATGCAACCCTCATACCTTTTGCATCCAATGTAGAGATGGAGAGTAAGTTCCTCTTGAGCCCAGGTACATAAAGTACTTCTTTCATCTTCAATGATTTTCCAGAATCTAGGTTGTAGGAGGCTTCACCACTTCCTTTGATTGGGTATTGATAATCATCCCCAAGTTTCACCTTATGGGGTGATTCATGTTCAGATAGGTTCACAAAGGATTCTTTAAACCCAGTCATGTGTTTGGAATCCCCACTATCAATCAACCAATCATTACATCCATGGGAGATGGTACCTGTAAGAGCAGAAATTAGAACATATTCTTCTTCACTTGATGAGTCATCATCACTACTACTTTCTGCCCTAGCCTTCTTCTTTGGAGGTTCATCATCTTCGGCAGCATGAGCATGAAACCTTCTTTTGCTGCCCTTCTTCTTCTTACTGGAGTTGTTGTTATTATCCATTTTCTTCTTGGGACAATCTGAAGCAAAGTGACCCTTCTCATTGCATGTGAAGCATCTTAGGTCCTTCTTACTCTTTTGATGGAATCTTTTGTGGTGAGAGTGATCCTTCTTGGTTTTGCTTCTCTTGGTGTGAGCTGCAAGAGCTTGATCTTCTCCTCCCATCTTTTCCTCACGAGCTATGAGTCTAGCTTCTTCTTGAGAGCATTCTTCCCTCAATCTGTTGAAGGAGATCAATTTCTTCCTTGCACAAATTCCTTGAATAAAGGAATCCCATGACCTGGGTAGGCCATTTAGAGTAGTCATCACCACTTCACCATTCTCCACAATTTCATCTACTGCTTCTAATTGTTCCTTGATCTGGGAGACCCTTGAAAAGTAAGACTGAATGGTTTCTCCATTATGAAACTTCACTGCTTTCAATTGGTTCCGCAGGGTCATCTTCCGATTTATGTTCTTTCCTTCAAATAGCTTGGTCAAGGCTTCAAACATCTCTTTGGGTGTCTTAAGAGAAGACACATGAGGTATGAGATGGTCTTTGATAGAATCAGCAATGATTCTCTTTTCCTTGACCAAGTTCTTCTTGTGCAATGCCTTGGCTTCTTCATCCTCTGGGATAGGGATGTCTTCTTTCACATATGAGTCCAACTCATTCTCTTCCGGGATTAACCCAATCCTATACTTCCAGGCTCGGAAGTTATCAGCCCCTTCAAGCTTATCCTCAAGCTTAGTGTGGAGAGACATCTTTAAGAGTACTTCAAATGGAAATAGAAAATATTTAGGACTTACCACTTGAAGTGCTGAAAACTGGATCTGGTCCCAGATTAGGGTTTGTCAGAGAAACCCTAAAAATTCAAAATGTGAATTTTAAAATTCTGAAAGGGTAGAAAGATGCGCCTTGGAGAGCTGATCAGCCAAGTACATTCAGAATTTGAGATCAGCAAAGTATTGCCCTTCAAAATTGCCTTTTTGTCCTCCCGGGTTCACTAGGGAGAGCCCTGAATTAGGGTTTGAGTTTCCCGGAGATCTACCCAGCCAAAAATCTCGATCCAAAGCTCTAACCTTCTATTTTTGCAAGGCGCTTCCAGCTATGCCTTCAGTTTCCAGAAATTCCTATTTTTGTGGAAACCCTAATTTTTAGGGCCAAATCTGAAAATGCTCGGAACTGAATTCTGATTGGACAGATAGATGTGCCTTGATGAGTAGATCCAATCTACTATACTGAATTTCAAAAATCTGTGGAGAGAAACCCAATAAATAAGGAATACAAGCTTCCGTCACTGCAAAATGTCTTCTTCTCAATTAAGCTCTGATACCATGTTAAATTTTTAGTATTAAATCACAATACTATAGGATCTTTGCTGAGAGAATAACATCTACAGTATATCAATGCATGACAATCATAATATGACAAGCATCACAAGCATCACAAGAATCAAAAGCATAGAGACAAGAGACACAGAGTTTCCGTGGGGAAAACCCTAAGGTGAAAAACCCCACAACTTCCTCAGGGATAGAGAGAGCAATGGCTCAACCAAAATACAACCAAATAACACTGAGATAGTCTCCTAGCAGACGATCCTCCTCCTCCTCACTAGTGTGCCACTTTTCAGAGAGAGAGATAGTTACTTTTCCGAGTAAGTAAATTAGAGATCTCCTATCTCTATTTATACTCACCTTTTTTCCCAGTGACCTACTCGGGCTGACTTGTCTACTTGGATACATCCACATTATATTATATATTAATTAGGGCCGACCCCATAAGGTGTTCTAATAACCCATCGGCAAGTACACACACTTGCGACACTTGTCAATCCATATGACGACACTTCCTTATAGAGGAATAACACATCTATTATAAGGGTACAATAAATATATATATAATACACAGATGAAATACATTCCGAAGTTACATATACATCAACAAGCAACAATCCAAAACTAAAAAAAATCTAAAAATAAAAACTGATAAAATATAAGATAATATTTTTAAAAAAATAAAAATAAAAAAACGTCACTGTAACATTATACCTTTAGATCTGATGAAATATGCGTTTTTGAAGCAACCGAAAATTGTTTTCGATCAAACGAAAACTATTTCCCAATGAAAACAGTGTTCCAGATGTAATGGAACACCTCCCATAGTTTATAAATGCACATAAATACCATAACTAGAAACCCTTTCAGGTTTTGGCAACACTAGTTTAAGATCTAGATCATAACCGTAAGCAGCTCTTCATAAAATCCTTGATACCAAGTTCGGGTACACAAGGTACTCCCAAAAGACCGAACACCTAGAGCAAACACTTCACACAAACGGATCACAGATCACCACACCAATGTTTTGACATGGTTTAAACTCTCGAGAGGGAAACACTCCACGACCCCAGCCAAATAGCTTCTACAGAGCAATTTATTATGCAAAAGAAAGAAAGTTACAAATGAGTTTCTCATAATCAATCAACTTTCCAATGACCCTCCATGCTCTTTAAATAAAGATCATGGACCAATCGGGTGTTAAGCCACGGAGCAAGGGTAGATATGATCTAAGAGAAGTTGATCCGTCAGATCACAACATATCGTGACCGTCAGATTAAATATTTACAAATGCATACTAAAGAAACACACTTTACGTAATGGATATATTACACAAGTTAATCTTAACTAACTCCTAATTGTCTAAATATCCTAACATCCCAAACGAAAGGAGCATGGGTCCTAAGCAAGCGAAGGAAACCATGAACTTTCGTTGCACAGTCCAGAACGAAGTGACAAAGGAAGTTGGATTTCCATTGAAGGTTTTGTAATTGGCGTAATGTACGTGGGGATGGGAGGTCAAGGATGGATTGAACATTCAAAGGGTCTACGCTGATTCCTTTTTGGGAAATAATGAAACCCAATAATCGGCTGGCGGGAACGCAAAAAAAAACTTGAGAGGGTTTAGGTGAATGTTGTATTTGCAAAAACGCAAAAATAATTGTTGTAGATTGTCTAGGTGGTTGGATAGATTTTTGGATCGAGTGGTGAGGTCATCCAAGTATACAACAATAATGTGGACCAAGTCGTGAAAGAAAAAGGCCATGGCCCACTGAAATGTGGCACCGGGATTTTTAAGACCAAATGACATAACTTGGTAGGTAAAGGTATAACCACACGGAGTAGTGAAGGCATTCTTATACTGATATTCCTTGTGAATTTGAATCTGATTGTAGCAATAGAAACATTCCATGAAGGATAGAACCTCGTGACCCGCACATGCATCAATGAGCTGATTGATGAAGGGTGTAGGAAAGTTGTCTTCGAGACAAGATAAATTCAGATCATGGAAATTGGTACAGATGCGAATGGTTGTGAAATTTTGATCACACCAAGATCTGATCAAGAAATTTCATCCTCTCACACATTATCTCACAAAATTAGTCAAGAACACTTAAAAAAAGTCAAGTATGGTGCAAACAAAATATCTCTATTGAATAAATTTACATCAGCCAACCTTGGTCAATAAAATGTCTGCAAATATATAACATTACATTAGATATTTGAAAGCAAAATTATACAATTTGAATCCTCACAAAATCAAGCTTACTAAATCTATGCAAAACCCACCTAGGTGGAAAGAGTGCTTTCCAAGTCATCTCTAAAGGTCACGAATTTGTAAAGTGGTGATCAGATGGTGATGTATGATGGAAAATCATGCCAAATCCATAATTTGGAAGGAGGAAACATCATGGAGGATGAGTTGGTCAAAAAACAGTTAAGACTAGTCAACTAGCTTTCACCTTTCACCAAAAACTGGTAAAAATCAGTAAAAAGTAGTAAGGCGTCTTTCTATTCCAATATTAGATCAAATAAACCAGAATCAAATCAAATCTTATCCAGAATCTTCAAAAATGTACCCAAGTGAGTCTAGGATGCTTATGGTCCACACTAAGATGACGTGTGGTCCACACAATGGGTATTTTAGCCAACTACCTAGTCTAACACCTATGAATTAATAAAAAAATGATCAATAGTTCTATCCTAAAGTATTAAATGACATGGATGGGTTTTAAATATTCCAACACCCCCCTTTAATCCTGACTTTATGTGCTAAATATCAAAAATAAATAGGGCTCAACAACTGGGCATGGTCACCCTTTAACATACTTCCTTGTCCACAAAACAAGGAAAGAAGGAAAACCTCATGGGAAAAACCTCCACTAAAAAATGGACATAATAAAAATTCTAATATTTCTGATCAATCCTTCACTCCACCACATGTTCAACCATCCCAAGCAGTGATCTCAAATGGATGAAATTCTTCTCGATAAAATCTTTGGTGAATATGTCTACAATTTGCTCAACTAATGGGAAATATTGCAGATCAATGATGTGATCATGCACTAAGATCTTGATGTAGTGCATATGGATCTATATATGCTTGGTCCTTTTCCTTTGTATTGGATGACTTGAGACCCTTATAGCACTCTGATTTTCACAAAATATGACTATGGGAGTGCTAAAGGAAATCCCAAACTTTGAAAGAATACCCTGCAACCATGCAGACTGAGTAGCAGCATTAACTATTCCTCTGTACTCGGCCTCTGCTGAAGATAGTGCAATTGCACTCTATTTCTTACTGGACTAGCAAATAGGGCCACCTCCAAGCATGAAAACAAATCCAAAAGTGGATTTTCTATCTAGGCTATCACCAACCCAATCTGAGTCAATAAAGCCAGGAAGATCTAGGCTAGATTATGCAACATAGTAAATCCCATCATACTTGGTGCCTTGCACATAATGCAATATTCTTTTTTCAGCTGTCCAATGAAGCTAATGTGGATTCTCCATGTATGTTGAGGCTACACTCACTGCATAAGCAATATCAGGTCGAGTATGAGTCAAGTACAATAAGCTGCCAACTAGGTTCCTATACAAGGTGTTGTCCACCAATGGTGTAGAATCTACTTCTTGAAGTCTGACTCCTGAAATGAAGGGAGTCTTTGAAGGATTTCAATCAGCCATCTTTAACTTCTTTATTAGTTCAGATGCATATTTGGACTGAGATACCTTAGTTCCATTCTCAGATTGTGAAATCTCAAGCCCCAAAAATTGCTTAAGAATTCCCAAGTCAGTCATGGAAAAAGCTTGATGCAAGGAAGTATTTAATGAAGCTATTTGATCAGTAGAGCTACCTGTGATTAGTAATTCATCAAAATATAACAAAATAATAAATATGTAGTCATCAATCAACTTCATTTACACATTTGGATCAGGCTTGCATCTAGCGAAATATTGTGACAAGAGAAAGTTGTACATTTTGGCATACCAAGCCCCGGGGCTTGCTTAAGCCCATATAAGGACTTCTTCAACCTTAACACATAGTTAGGATCTGATCTATAACCTTCTGTATTCTACATATATATTTATTCCTCAATATCTCCATGGAGGAAGGAACTTTTGACATCCATGTGATGCACTTCCCACTGCTTGGATGCAGAAATTGCCAGAACTAGTCTTATCGAATCCTTCTATGCAACTGGTGCAAAAGTCTCATTATAGTAAAGGATATGGACTTGGGAGAAGCCCTTTTCCACTATCCTAGCCTTATATTTCACTTTTTCATCATCAACTACAAATTTAGTCTTGAATATCCACTTACACCTTACCAATTTTCTGCCTGGGGGGAGCTTGACTAGCTCCCATGTATCATTCTTTAGCAGTGAATGAAACTTCTCATCCATGCAATCCTTCCATATTGGGTCATGTGAGGCTTCCTAATATGTATGAGGATCAGAATCAACCATCAGAAAGAATCTCTCAGATAGATAAGGATCATTCACATTGAGAGCACTCACAAATTGTGATCTAGTCCTCCTAGGATCCTAAGGATTTTCCACAAGTTCACCAGCTGCTTGAAGAGTCTTAGAAGCCCACTTAGGCTTTTTATGTGAACTTGGATCTAAAATAATATGGTCTTCATCATCAGAAATATCAGAATCAGAAAATTCAAAAGGAGCATCACTTACACTCTCAGCTAGTGCTGTGGAGGGTTCTCCAATTTCAACACATTGCAAGGGCTCTTCTTCAAATTGAACATTCCTCTCAATGAAGGATTTTTCAAAGGGAATTCTAAGAAACTTGTAGCCCTTGGATTCTTATTAATAGCCAGCAAAAATACATGGTTGGATTTGGGGCTGCATGGCCCTCCTTTTCTCAAGTGGTATTCTTTCACAAGCCTTTGATCCAAAAATATTGAAATGAGAAACATCAAGTTTGTGCCCAGTCCAAGATTCAAAAGGAGTGGTTCCTTTTAATTCTCTGTGAGGCACTCTATTTTGTATGTATGATGCACAATTTATTGCTTCATCCCAAAGTATTGGAGACAAATACTTTGCCTCAAGCATGCATGTGGCCATTTCTTTTAGAGATATGTTCTTCCTCTCAGCAACACCATTCTGTTGAGGTGTGTAGGGAACAATGTGTTGCATCTGTATGCCAGAGGAAGCACAAAATTGTTGAAAATAAGATTTGATGTATTCCCCACCATTATGAGATCTAAGGATCTTGATATGTCTACCAGATTGGTTCTCAGCTGAGGCTTTAAAGAGCTTGAACAAATTGAACACTTCTGACTTTAACTTGAGGAAGAAGATCCAACAATATCTGGAAAATTCATCTGTGAAGGTTAGGATGTACTTGGAATGGTTCAAAGACTCATGGGGGAATGGACATGATATGTCACCGTGGATAAGCTCAAGGGGTTTTGAGGTTTGCTCAATTTTGGCTCTTTCAAACTTATGCTTAGGGTTCTTTCCTGGGATGCAGCTTTGGCAGACTCCTTTAGAAAACTTGATATTGGGAATCCCTATGACCATATCCTTGTCATGGAGTTGAGAGAGGTATTTTTAGTTTAGTTGACCAAATATTTCATGCCACAATTTGCTTGATTAATTGGCATGTGTAAGTAGAGGAGAAGGTGATGGGAAAGGCACAAAATGAGAGAATCTATAAATTTTTGAGCTATGGTCAGCAGTACCTAAGGCAACAATTCAGCCTGTTGACATTTCAAAGATTTCAACATCATTAGGTGTGAAGATCAACCTTTTGGGAGATCCAGTGTGTGTCATCTGGTAAACTGACAAGAGGTTTGTTGCAAGTCCTAGAACATACAAAACATTAGTGAATGAACCAAAATCTAGATCAATATTGCCTTTACCTTTGCAAGAATTTTCAGAATCATCACCCAACACAATGGTTGGACCACTAGAAGAATCAAGAGAGGAAAATATTTCTCTTGTAGACACCATATGTATTGAAGATCTAGAATCAATGGTGAAAGAGGTAGGATTGGGTGTTCTTCCCATCAAAGCATGCACTCGCTCCTTATCTTCATAATTTTTTCCTCCTTCCTTCCTTCTTGCGCTCTCAGGAACAGAGATATTTGCTTTCTCCAGGAGTTGAGAAATTTTTATCAATGGTCTTCTTCATGCAGGAGCTCTCAGGATGAAATACCCTATTGAAATAGGTGCACTTAGCCTTCTCTTGCTTCTTATTTGGATTCCTCTTGAAGTTGGAGGAGTCTTCATGAACTTTCTATTTGTCTTTCTTCTGATCAGTGGGTTTCTTGAAATTTCCCTTCTTCTTTCCTTTCAAACTCTTTGAATCTCCACTAGTGAAACAATGATATTTTGTCTTTTTCTTGTGTAATTGATTCCATGAATTATGACATAGTAGGACTCTTTGAGTTTTGAACTACCTTCCTTGTAGCATGGAAGGTCGAAACAAAGACTGATTAATCTGGGTCAAGCTTGGAGAGGATGGCCAATATCAATTGCTCATACATTCTATCAACTCCAAATTGATTCAATTAAAGAAGGAGTGAGTTGAACTTTGAGAATAAGTCTTTAAGGTTCTTGAAATTATTTGGACTCGGTGAAACTAGTTCATTATCCAGTCGGTGGCCTCTCAACTTAGTTATCTTTCCAAACAAGTCTTGGAGCTTCTACCAAACTTCACTTGGAGTGGTAAGACCATCTAGATGGAATAGAAGATCCCTGGATGTGCTGAGACACAATATACAATAGGAGTCATCTCTTATGTTGTGCCACTTTGCCTTCTCAATTGCTAATGTAGGCTCAGTTTAAGTTGCCATAGTCACTCTAAAGAGGCCTTTGCTCCTCAACATGATCTCCATTTGTCCTTTGCAGTCAAAATAATTTAATGGAGTGAGGATGATATGATGTGATTGGTCCATGGAAGGTATGAAATATCTTTTGGAGTGGCTTGGGTGTGCCTCTAGATGCTCAATTTCACCGCCTGGGTGAATGAATGCGCCCCATGGATGACTAAATGCGCACTTCTTGAGACTGGTTGGATCCTAGAAGACAATAGAATGCAAAAATAATAGCTTGATAGCTCTAATACCTTGTGAAATTTTTTTCACACCAAGATCTGATCAAGAAATTTCATCCTCTCACACATTATCTCACAAAACTAGTCAAAAACACTGAAAAACAGTAAAGTAAAGTATGATGCAAACAAAATATATCTATTGAATAAATTTGCATCATCCAACCTTGGGAAAAAAATGGTTGAAAATATATAACATTACATCAGATATTCGAAATCAAAAAGATGCCATTTGAATCCTTACAAAATTTGGCTTACTAAATCTATGCAAAACCCCCCTAGGTGGAAAGAGTGCTTTCCAAGTCACCTCTAAAGCTCACGAATTTGTGAAGTAGTGATCAGATTGTGATGTATGATGGAAAATCATGCTAAATATAGAATTTGGCAGGAGGAAACATCATGGAGGATGAGTTGGCCAAAAAACAGTTAAGACTAGTCAACTAGCTTTCACATTTCACCAAAAAGTGGTAAAAATCAGTAAAACGCAGTAAGGCTCCTTTCTATTCCAGGATTAGATAAAATCAACCAGAATCAAATCAAATCTTATCCAGAATATTCAGAAATGCACCCAGGTGAGTCTAGGATGCTTGTGGTCCACACAATTGGTATTTTAGCCAACTACCTAGTCTAAGACATAGGAATTAATAAAAATAATTAATAATGCTATCCTAAGGTATTAAATTACATGGATGGGTTTTAAATATTCCAACAATGGTGCGTTGTTTTTTGTTAACCATCACAGGATTGAACACCCATGTGGTGTAATCAATGGGATAAACTAACACAGCTTGTCGTAAGTTTTCAATTTCGTCCTTCACCGCTGCTAGTTTGGAGGGGTGGGACGTCATGCCAATTATCAATATAGTGCTCAAGAATGGTGGGGTCAAGACTAGGCACCTCAGTATATGACCAAGAAAAAACATCATAGAACTCTTCGAAGAGCTTCATATAGGCATTGACTTCATCTGGAGTACAGGAAGTGCCTAAAGTAATGTTCTCAACTACACTGGGTGTGAAGGAAATATCGACATGAATGGTAGGAGAGATGTTAGCCATGTTACCTTCCTCGAAGGCATCGGGATCTAGGGTGGGGTTCTTAAACCAATCCACTTGGCTATGGATGAAGTCTTTTGACTCGACTAAAAGTTGGTTAGACGCAACCGGGGTAGATTCCTTAGGAATGAAGTAGGATCGATGATGCATATCATCCCAAGGGAATTCACGTGTCGTTTATGCTTCGAGGATTTCTTAGTCACTGTGAAAACATTGTGTGGACATATTGGAAGAGGTAAAGCTAGAGGTCAGGGGAAAGGTTGGTTCGCCACTTATGGAAATCATATAGATAGTGTTAATCTCTTCCATAGAGGAGGATTCAGGTGGGTGAATCTCCTCGATGGTAGTAATGGATGACTCTAAAGAGGATTGATTCATCTCGTGGTTGAACCAATCGATACTCAGGTAAGTTAGTACAATGATGTGAATAGTGTCCACAGACTCCGCATATGGCTCAAGGGTGGTTGGTGCACAATGATTTGTTACATGGGTGGGGGGTGGTTTGTAGTTTGACAACCGGAATATTGGGGTCATCATCTAATGTTTTCATGTGTTCTTGGAGGCTTGGTAATTGTGGACAATTATGGGTAGCATGGCCCAAGTCATCTCACAAAGAACACTTAGAAGGTGTGCGGAATGTAGGGGGGGTTCATGGGTTTAGTCGCATGTGGTGCAGTATGAGTGTGCGTGGCCCTGCCCCTAGTGTTGTTCGATGAAGAAATTTTCACCACATCGGGGGTGGACAATTGGAAGTGGTGATTGGTTGGACCGGTTGGAGGATGACTTGTGGTGTCGGATTGGGATTAGGAGCAAGTAAGTACCACATGGGAATTCCTAGTGTTATCCTGGGGAGATTCAATGTGGCCATCATGGGCATACTTACTACTCTTGAGGATGGGAACAAGAACAGTATTGTGTGGATTGGTGTGGCTCCGACGTGGCTAGGGACCGACGGCGGTGGAGGAAATAGTGAGGGTTAAGGGGTAGGCACCAATTATTTTGATGAGATGGTGCACAAATAAGATATATCAACGGTCAGCGGGGGAGTTGGTAAAGAACAAAAAGTGGAGACCATTGGAGTCTCTGAATAAAGTCTGGGGGCAATAGTGGAAACGAAAGAGGTGGGAGCACCAAAAATAGGTTGCTCAACCATGGGGAGAACATTTTCTAGTGTATCGGGCACGTTTGGGTCGTAATAAGTGACTTGGTTGATTTTGACAACTCGTCCGTCATGGGGGAATATCATGATGCGAAACACCGATGACACGACAACCTTCATGGCATACATGTAGCTTCGTCCTAGGAGTAGTTATAGTCGATCTATGCGTTTACGATTTCGATGTCAATCGAGATAGTTTAATGAGGTAACTGGACTAGAACATTAGTCATAAGACCTTGTGGCTGAGATAAACGACCATCATAAGCTCGTAAGGCGGTCGTGGATGGTTGTAGAGTAGGGGATTCGAGCTTATGCCACATGAATGTAGATATAATGCATGTAGAGGCACCCTCATCGATGATGCATCGATGGATAATGAGATTCTGTATTGAAATAGAAACTTGAAATGATAATGTGGAAGGCATGCGTGGTTTATACTGGTCTCAATCAAATTCCATCATTCGTGAGTCAAAAGGGTTTATTGTACCTATGGAGGACAACATTGTTTTGCTCTATGTTAGGCAGCTCTTTAAAACTTCTAGGGATGACATAGCAGCAAAGGACTGCTCTAAGTCACCCATGATGTTATAGTTGGGGGAAGCAAGAGCATTAGGGTTGTTATTAACACACCGCATAGGGAATTGGGGAGCTTTGGGATCCCCATCATGTTGGAATATTCTCACCATCATTTTTATATTTTGCATGCCTGCATGCAAATCTGCATGTTGCATGCATTTTCATGCATCCAGTCATCATGTTGGTGGTCCTCCCAGCAACTAGATCCTATTTTCATCTCCCTAGAGCCTATCTTCAGCCCCCAATAGCCCTCCTACCTACCTAATGCACCCTATTTGACTCTTCTACATGACATGTGCACCTTTTATCACCTACCACTAGTTATCATTCAGTTAGAGCACCTTATCTCACCTACCAGGAGTCTGACAGTCAGTTAGTGCATTGATTGACCCGTTCTTCCACTGATTGGTCATGCTAACTGTTTGTAGCTCCTAGTTTGCTAGTTCTAGAGTTCCACTTGACTGTCTTACAGCCTCATGCGCTCTCCTTGGACTCTCCATCCCCTTATTTGTGCCTAGATGGTCCTGTTAGACTCAGTTAGACTCACCTGACTGACTATTACAATTTATGACTGATTCTACTGACTGGATGATTTCTCCAATGTTATCCAAGCTAGACTTTGAGAATGTCATGTCCCCACCTTGACCCTATTGCATTAAAAATGTAAATAATGTAATATTGTTATAAAATTTTCGTGAGGAGCTCAAGGCCAAGGCCCCGCCATCGATATATTGATGCATATGGTTTATGTGCTAGCCAAGCACATTGGATTGTAAATATGCATTTTAATAAAATACCCACAACTAGCTATGCAATGCAACAAGAGATGGGGGGGCATGATTTTACAAGGAATTGGGAGGGAGATATTCAAACCCTTAAGCGAATCAAGTCAATCCAAGTGTTAATGAGATAACCCATCAAACCCTCAAATACCCATGTTGACTTTTGTACCCAATCATTCATTCTCCCAAGAGTTGGTTGAGGTAGTTAATGCCTTGGGGAATGAGAGGTATGGCTGTCCAAATTCGAGTATGGGAAACCACCCTGCATGGAAAATCATGTTTGGCTTCCTTGGCAAGAAAAGAGCCAGGAATTTGCTTCCCAAGCCATTACCCATTAAGCAATTTTGCCTCTCTCACGTTTTTGGAGCTGCCTGGGAGTTTTTCCTCTATGTTTTCCTGTGTTTTCCTTGTTTTTCAGTTGGGAAGAGGGAATTTTTGTGTTGCAGAGCTACTGGAAGAAGAGGGAGCTCGATTGGGGTTTCAATGAGGCCATTTTGGGCAATTTGAAATGCTCATAACCTGTGGGATAAATCGGGTTTGCTCCTTGTGGTTGAATTCCCATTTTCACAGTCCATTTTGGTGTACCCACGATTTGGGGAAAACCCATGGCCATCTTGTTTGTAAATCCAATTGTTGGAAATGTGTATCCATGCCAGTTTGAGTTTGTTGTGTGTAAGTGAGTGTTGGGATTGAGATGGGTATCTCTTGCTTTGGTTGTGCATGAGCTTGAATGTCCCCTTTTCCTTGTAAGAATCATGCTTAGCTCGGGGGTGGCAGTTGTGTTGAGAGAATTGATGAACATGACTGGACTATGGTTGGGTGGAATGTTGCAGCGACATAGCTAGTTGTTTGGGACAGCATTACATCAAGATGAGTATTTTCTTATGTGTAATTACTTTTGCAAATGTATTAATTTGTTGACTCTGTTAACTTAAATGGCATCATGTAATGTGTGTGGATGATGTTAATCCGTTGTGCATGCTTGCTTTAAATTGCATCTACACACATTTGATTTTTAATTGTTGTGAATAAAATAAACGGGCTGAGTTTATGTAAAATCCCCAGAGTGGCATCATGTTCCCTTCATGGAATTGGAGCGATGGGAGGGTACGTGACAGAGAATGTTTCGAATGACCTCCTCGGTTAATTAGAATTCTCTACACAGTTATTGTAATTATTGTATTCATTTTTCATAGTGCTAGCTCACAGCTGATGTATGATACTGTATTCTCCATTTTCTGTGTTCATGAGTGATTATTGAGTGCATTCTTCTCTTCTTCTTTGAAACTTCTTGAGAGTTTGTGTGAGGCTTGTTACAGTTGTTAGATCCTACTGCATATTATCACATGGTATCAGAGAAGTCAGCAGTTATTTGAATTGCAGACATTCCAGCAACAGCAGTTGCATCATTTCTTTGAGCAACTATATTTCTTTGAGCACCAGAAGCCTCTGAGTTTCCACAACAAATCCTGGTGCTATTACCTTGAATTCACTGGAGAAATCCAATGAGGTCTATCCATCTATGAAGGACTTAGGCATATGTTCCCAGGTGTCTTAAGGTAGTGTTCATTCAAAGTGTAGCAAATCTCCATCAACAAAACTCTTCATGTTTTGCAGGTTTATTCACCCATTCGAATTCTTCTTCAATTCGACCTTCATTGTTCAGATGGATCTAAAACTCACTTCTTCCAACTATGTCGAATGGAAATCCACGATGGCTCTCTTGATGAGATCCAAGAGCTTCACCAAGATACTAAATGGAACAATGGTAGAACCTCTCAGTGCAATAGAGAAATCCAAGTACTTTGATAGGCTTGATGAAGCAGTAGGATTACTTCTTCTCTCAATTTATGAAGATCTTCACTTCCATGTCATCTATCTTACATCTCCAAAATAGGTTTGGGACAAGCTCGAATCCTTGTTTGGACAGAAAGATGATCTGAAAGGTCATAAATTTGAAAATGAACTCATCTCTTTGAGTCCTGAAAGCTTCGAATCCATCAATTTATTCTTAACCAAGTTCAAAAGCTTGATTTCTCAGTTGAAAAGATATGAGATAGTGAAAGAAGAAAAACAACTCATTCTTGCCATTCTCTCTAAATTGGGGCCAAACTTCTCAGTTTTTGTCTCCACATTTCAGTCAGCTAAGATGTCCATTCCAAAATGGAATTTTCCCTCACTTGATGACTTCATCCAATATCTTACTCAAGAGGAGGAGAAGTTAATATCCATGGGAATGATCAAACCAAATTTGGATTGAGCCCTTACAACTGTTGAGGCCAAAAGAGAAAATGCAAAGGGAAATAAAAATATTTCTGAAAAAAGAGTGAATGATACAAAGCCAAAAGATGTTCCATATCAGTCAGATGGGGCTTCAAACTCAAAGAAGAACAAGCAATCTCAGAAAGAGAGATCCAAGTGCACATATTGTCATCAAGGATTTCATCCTGAGATTTCTTGTATGAAGAAGACTATAGACTTGATGGCTTAGTTACTTCAGAAGAACAATCTCCCTGTACCTACATGTGTAAGGAAAAAAGGTATTGATACTGAACCTTCTAGATCTGAGGAAAATGAAAGATGTCATGCTCTCATAAGAAAATCATCAACATATTCTCCATTCATCATAGATTCAGGAGCAACAAGACATATGTCTTACTCCAAAGATCTCTTCTCCAACTTTGAATGCTCAGATGGCCCTTCCATCATGTTGGGCAATGATTCAGAAGTCTCCTCTTAAGGAATTGGAAGAATCAATCTTGACCATGGCTACTTTTTTGATGTTCTTTATGATCCTTCTCTCACAACAAATATACTTTCAGTGTATCAAATGACTCATATTGGAGAGCCCAAAAGAGTGATATTTTCTCCAAATGAAGCTGAGACACAACACATGGTTTCAGGGAAAATCATTGCAAAAGGAGTTACAAATCATAAGACACAAATCTATGAGTTTTCACACTTCTTACTTCTATCAAAGGAGTCTTCTCTTCACTCTCATGCAAATGAAGAGAGTAGGCTACCTCATCTCAACTACAAGCATTTGCAAAACATGCAAGCTCAAAATGTGGTTGAAGGTCTTCCAAATGGAAAAGATTCACCAAAAAGGATTGGGAAAAAGAGGACTCTTGGAGAAGTGCAAATGCTAGATCCAGATCCACAAGAACTTGAAGATCAAGCACCTATTGGTTCAAATCCCACACACTAGTGATGTTGTTGGAAATCCATCATCATCATGTCCTAGTTCCTTTGATAGTGATCTCACCTATGTTGGTTCAAAGAAGACATCAAAGAACTGCATGCATGTTCTAAAACAATTTCATGATATTCACATTTTTGTATTTGTTCATCCTTTGAGTGATGATGAGCAAGAGAACACAACTCCTTCACATGAGATTTCAGATTCAGGTTTTGGATGTGATGATGAGCCAGTTGTACTTGCTTCATCATATGAGATTTTTTATTTAGAGTTTGGATGTGATGATGAGCCAGTTGTACTTGCTTCTTCACATGAGATTTCAGATTCAAAGTTTGGATGTGATGATGATCCAGTTGTACTTGCTTCTTCACATGAGATTTCAGATTCAGAGTTTGGATGTGATGATGAGCTAGTTTCACTTGCTTTTTCACATGAGATTTCAGATTCAAATTTTGAAAGTGATGATGAGCAAGAGAGCGAAGCTTATTCACATGAGATTTCAGATTCAAAATTTGAAGATGGAGATTATGACAAGGGAATGCTAGATCTAGATCCACAAGAACCTGAAGATCTAGCAACCGATGATGAAGATGAACGAATGCGAGATCCAGTTCCACAACAACCTGATGATCCTCCTATTCCTTGATGGGCATCCATTACACTCCGATCTGTCGGTGATTTGGTTGGTGATCCACATGATCATAGAAGAACCAGATCAGATTTTTAGAATGGAAGGTTTCATCCTTCTCACATTACTAATCCATTTCAGATCGATCGATCCTTCTTCAGAAAAGAAGGACACTTGCCTCCTTCTGGGGTGATTGATGATATGCTACATTAGCATCCTTCAATCTATTTTGAGGGAGGGATTTCTTCCCACTAGGTTTTCCCTCTTTCCTCACTTAGTTTATTTAGATTGGTTGTACCAGGTGACCTTTTGTCTCAGTCACCACGACCCTATTTTTTAGTTTTCAGTTACTACCTCATAGTATAGCTTGAGGGGGCATGTTTGAATATTCTCACCATCATTTTTATATTTTGCATGCCTGCATGAAAATATGCATGTTGCATGCATTTGCATGCAACTGCAAGCATCCAGTCATCATGTTGGTGGGCCTCCCAGCACCTAGAGCCTATTTTCATCTCCCTAGAGCCTGTCTTCAGCCCCCAGTAGCCCTCCTACCTACCTGATGCACCCTATTTGAATCTTCTGCATGACATGTGCGTCTTGGCTCACCTACCACTAGTTATCATTCAGTTAGAGCACCTTATCTCACCTACCAAGACTCTGACAGTTAGTGCATTGATTGAGCAGTTCTTCCACTGATTGCTCATGCTAATTGCCTCTAGCTCCTACTTATATAGTTCTGGAATGCCACTTGACCTTCTGATAGCCTCAGGCGCCCTCCTTGGAGTCTCCATCCCCTGATTTGTGCCTAGATGGTTCTGTTAGACTCAGTTAGACTCACTTGACTGACTATTACCATTTATAAATGATACTACTGACTGGATGATGTCCTCAATGTTATCCAATCTATATTTTGAGCATGATTCAAATGACCTCCTTGGTTAATTCGAATTCTCTACAGAGTTATTGTAATTATTGTATTCAGTTTTCACAGTGCCAGCTCACAGCTGATGTATGATACTACTATTCTTCATTTTCTGTGTTCATAAGTGATTATTGAGTGCATTCTTCTCTCCTTCTTTGCAACTTCTTGAGAGTTTCTGTGAGGCTTGTTACACTTGTTAGATCCTACAACATATTATCACACATCGAACGGTGCGGGGGGTATACGTAACAACTTATCTATGGGAATAATGTTAGAAATTTTGTCTACAGGAATGGTTTCTGTGGTGGAACCATGTTGGTTACAGTGTTTTTGAAGGTTGATATTAGTCAAAGCCATCATTAAAAGGTGGTGGGTACATGTGTCAACATGTTGGTTTCCATGAGTTGCATAGGTAAATTGTTGTTGTGGTGTCATGACCCCTTGAGCAGGAGCTAAAGGTTGGGTGGCTACTACCCCTTGCGTGGGTAGGGGGTTCTGCAACACCATAGTTTGTGTGTTGGGTTGCGGGGTTTGAAGTGGTGCCAGAGGTGCATCATGTCCTTGGAGTTGGGCATTGTCAGTCCTAATTTGGCGAAATCTCTCCAGATGGGGACAATTGTGTGTGTAATGGCCAAATACCCTTCAATTAGAGCATGGGTGGTTTGTGCGTAAGTTAGGGTTTTTTCCTTCTCGAGGTGGTCGATCAGGATTTTGGTTAGATAGTGCAGTGCCATTATTGTTTGGGGGGTTTGTTAGTGGACCACCTCTATCTGGAGGTTGGTTGTTACCTCTGTTATGGCCTTGTCCCCTATTTTGTTGTCCTTGTTGGTACCATTGGGTAGGTTGGTTTTTTTGTTGGTTTTTTTTAGCATAAACTTACCCTTGGGGAATAGAGGTGTTCTACGGTGGATAATAAATTGGAGGGGCTTGATTTTGTGCGCGTGCAGGTGCAGCCGGTTGATGGTAGTAGGAAGCGGGTGTGGTAGGGGGGGCATATGTTGGAGGGGTGTGACTGTAGAAATGTGCCAGACACAAAGGTCCTTGTATATGAGGGGCTTGGCCCATCGGAACATAAGAAGGTGTTCCTCCTGAATGGGTTGTGGCACATGAAAGGTCCAGACCACTCATGGAATAATTAGGCATTGGATTATATGCTAGGGTGGTGGCAGGAGGCATATGGGAATATGGATGATTACGAGATGAAATGTGGCCAATAATTCCGTCAGTAGCATGGGATGCTCCCTGTGCATCCTTCCTGGAGGAATCATCTCAGGGAGCATCAGGTAAAATGGAGTAGATGTAGCCCGACTATGCATAGATGAAGTCAAACTGTTGGTAATTATGTGAGGAACCTCGAACAATTAATTAATTAAATGCATGATATATCATAAATAACAAAATACTAAAAAGATTTATTGATCGCGGGGCACTTCGAGGGGGAAACCTCCTTTGAGCAAGCTTAATAAAAATAACTTATGGATATCTTTATTGGCCTCAACACGTACTTATATACTAAGTCTATACGCCAATAGTATGGATCAATACTATCGAACATATAATAGTATGGGACAACTTACAAAGCATATGCGTCCAATACTTTGGATCAATACCATGGAACATATAATACTATGGGATAATACAAACTATGGATCAATACCATGGAACATATAATACTACAAGATGAATTACAAAGCATATGAATCCAACAACAATATACTAACAAAGTAAAGAGAAGGGTTGATATGGGTTCCTAACATCCCCTCCCCCTTAGAAAGAGCTTTGTCCTCGAAGCTTTAGATGTGGAAATTGATGTTGAATCAGAAGGAGTGGTTCCCATGTAGCATCCTCTGGTTGTATTCTATGCCACTGAATTAATACCTCTATGATAGATCGAGAGAAAAGATGACGAGTGCACCTAATGAGGATGGCCTCCAGCTCCAAAAGGATGGATCCTTCATTATCAAGTTCTAGTAAAATAGTTTGTCCTCTGATGTTGGTGACAAGAACATTCATCAGACAAGAGACATGAAATACTGGATGAATGTGGGAAAAAGGAGGAAGTTCCAATTTATAAGCAACAGAACCAATATTCTGAAGAACCTTATAGGGCCCATTGAACTTTGGAGTGAGTTGATGATGCCCTTTGATTTTCAGGGAGTATTTATTGGAAGGCTTTAGATGAAGAAAAACCATATCACCTGCTTGAAAAGTGCGCTCAGAACAATGTTGATCGGCTTGTTGTTTAAGTCGGATTCTTTCCATGTGAAGACTTTCGAATTTTATGCTGGTACTATTTTTGTCATTTTTTATGTATCAAGTTCATAATGCTCATCATTCAAACATTGATATTGACTCAGGTACCTATTTTTGAATTACGTTTAATTCTCCCATATTTTTCCATTGATTATCATCTCATATGGTACATTCATATCAATTTAACATTTTTAAAACCATTGGGAATATAGTTGTGTTGATACAGGTTGTGGTTCTCATTCGGACTCCCATTCGCATTCGGACATCCGTTCAACCCTTCGTTCGCACCTTGAAAATCATTTGTTTGCCTACCTGGGGGGAATTCATGGAAAAAACAAAGACGTGGGTTTTGTTTCCCACCTGGAACATATGGTTTGTGACCCTCTTCCCATGAAGATTTAGCTCATAACTGGCCCAAGCATCCAACGCATCCACTGCCCACGTCCAAGAAACCACCATGCATGAATTGGGGGAAAACGGTCTATCCGTTGATGGAGTTGTTTCTTCAGCATTGAAGGAACTCTATTTTTAAAGAGGTCGACCACCGAAAGGGTCAACCCGCTCTCTATTGTAAACATTATAAAAATACGCCTTGGGTTATGAAGAAAGGGATGAAAAATGTTTTGTAAAACTTTGCTTCTGATCTTTAATAGAAACTATGTGCAGCTTTTGGTGTTATTTCATCTTTCGCTTCATGGTTGGTGACTGAGTAGATTAGGAATGACCTTTGTTACTTGATAAGGGCCCCTCAACAAAAGTGGTTCCATCTATGCATATATCATGATTTCTCTTCATTTTTGCAAATAAGTGATTTCAGTTTATAATGTTTATGTAATTAAAAACATTTTCTTGTAGGTGTTGTTCAGTTGTTTATAAAATGCAATCTTACTTTTACACGTAATTTGCATCTCTGTTTCTCATATGACTGGTCATTTGCACTTTCTTTCAGGCTATCTTTCAATATTTCGTTTATGCTTTGTAGTTAGCTAGGGTTTGAAGTAGTTCTACAGTATTTCAGTGTGCTATGTAACTAGCCAGGATTTGAATTCATTTTCAGCATTTCACATTTAAAGTTACATTAAGACATAGATCATTTATTTTTGTTGTAGCTATGGTTAAATACATTTGCATTCCAACTCCATTATTACTGTGCAATAGGGAATAGTTTCTTATTTGGATACAAAGTAGTATAGTTGCCTTTTCGTTCATGATTTGAGTAGCTAATAATATACTTTCATTTGTTTTCATACTTGGAACATAGAATAGCATAGATTTGCTTAACATGTTATCGTAGATTTTTATCAATTTTCAGGTCATCTCATTTATGAAGTTACAAACAGGTTCAACATTTCATTTCCATTTAACATTTGAACTTATAGATAGTATTTCATCTTTGTTTACATAGTTAGATCTTGCTAGTTCCATTGTTAGTTCAGTCATTTCATTTCTATAGGTGTAGGAGAATAGAAATCAATTTTCAATTAAAACTTAGTAGTCTCATTTGGATTTCGAAGATGTAGTAGTTTCCAGTTGTTTTATGGTTTGATTTACTGTAGAATTAGAATAGAAGCACTTTGTTTTCTGTTGTAGGTTTGCTTGTCAATTGAAGTTGTTTTCAGTCATTTGAATTAGTGTTTCATGCTTAGTTGTAGGTTTGCTCTGAGTTTAGATTTCCTTTTGTATTTGATGTTTTTAGTTTGAAGTCTTGACAGGATATAATTAGAGTTTGATAGGCATTGCATTAGTTTGACAGGCATTGCATGACTTTGATAGGCATTGCATGTTTCAATTCTGAAATAGTCATTAGAGATAAAATAACTTAGAGTTTATGCTTTTCAATAGAGTGGGATTGTTAAGTAGTATTTCGTTCTGAGTTATGTAGTTACATTTCTGAATTTGTTTCATAGTTAGAATTTTGATATTGCATAGTAGAATAGTCTTTTCCATTCCTAGAATAGGGTTTGAATGATTGTTTAATAGTTTTTACCTCCATAGAATAGTTTGTTTTCAGTCAAGCATTGTTTTCTAGGATAGTTATTTCCTTGTATTTTACAATTTCAATTCTTGTCCATAGATTATAATAGCATAGATTTGAATTAATAGTCAGGTTAGTTCTACATTTGAAATTATTGTAAGTTGTTCAAGTTGCTAGGTTAGGTCTGATATGATAGTTCATGGTTTAATAGTCTTATTTCTTTATTAACTCGGTTTTTCATTTTGAAAGATATTTAAATCATTTCATTATTGCATATCTCATAGGATCTGCACAGTACACATCTTAGTTTCCTTTCTACCTTATCATATATTTTGTGACAAATCTAAGTGTACAAACCCCGGTCGATAAATTAAATATTAGATGAATATTTAATAGACATAAATTACACCAACAAGCAGATAGGGATTATTCCCAAATCCAAACCTGAATTAAAAGGAACAATATAGATGTGAAAAAAAAATTGGCAGAAATTCCACCCAATGAGCCCAAGAAAGTGCTCTGATACTAGATGTGAGTAACCTCCAACAATTAATTAATGAAAATGCACGATATATCATAAATAACAAAACATAGAATAGATTTATTGATCGAGTGCCACTTCGAGGGGGAAACCTCCTTTGAGCAATCTCAATACAAATATTTTATGGATGCCTTCATTGGCCTCAACACGTACTTGTATACTAAGTCTATATGCCAATACTATGGATCAATAACATGGAACATATAATACTATGGGACGACTTACAAAGCATATGCATCCAACACTATGGATCAATACCATGGAACATATAATACTATGGGCGAATACAAACTATGGATCAACAACATGGAACATATAATACTACGGGATGACTTACAAAGCATATGCGTCCAACAAAAATATACTAACAAAGTAAAGAGAAGGGTTGACACGGGTTCCTAAAACTTTAAGTATGGCTTCTTCTTCAGTTTGTGGTCCTTCAAATGCCACATCGTTGGCGATAACTGGTACGAGGAATTTCAAGAACCAATCTAAAAATATGCAGTCGTCTAACTTGATGTTACGCAAACTACAACATCTACGCCATTCATGAATATGGTCTGTGATATGGGTAGTCGTGTTTTGTCTGCAATATAGTAAAATATCAACACCGGCGTCATAACGGATTAGTAACTGGAAGAATTGCAGGAAATTCGAAGCAAGGGATGTAAAAGTGGAGTGCATCCCATGTGGTTGTTCAATATACCACTTAGCTGTAGATCCAGTCACGGGTCCGTTGTTAAAGGCGTAGGCGGATTGAGTCATCCACTATGGAGTTGAAGGAACAACATAAGTGGAAGGACATAATATGGTTTTGGGGGTCCTCACCACCCTTCCCTTCAAACATGGGGATGTTTGAAGGAAGTTTGGTAGGAATGGGAGGCCACATAGGGTCATGTCGGATCAAATTGTTGGTCAATTGGGCCAGATCAGGTAGGTTGAGAATGGCCATGAATGGAAAACTAGCAGAAGGATGTGACATGGTTGAAGGGGCTTTCATGCTAGCCATGGCGGTGATCGTGGGGCCACCTCCAACAAGTGGTGGATCAATGGCGTGACTCATGACAGGGAACGAGGAACCGTCGATGAAGGGGGGGATTGTGTAGGAAGGGCCAGTGACCACAAGTGTACTACTGGTGACCAAAGGGATGGTAGATGGTATAGCATGGATGGATGCTGAAATGGTACCTGGATTCGTGGTGGAACCACTATAAACAATCCCGCCGTAAAAGGTGTTTGGATTCACGACGGACATGGTGCTAGAAGGAGTTGTGTATATGGGTAATTTTGACTTGGAATCATAGGTAAAGTAAGGGGAATTTGGATGAATATTCAGTGATGAAGTTGTGCGTCTGTGATGGGTGAGGTCAATTGGATTGTGTTGTGGGGATAGCCCCTATAGGTGACGAGAATGTCTTGGTGAATTAATGGTGATAGGTGTGAAAGTGTTGAGGGGTTGTGGTAGATAAAATGCTCAAAAATACCAGTGCAACCGTGTGTGAAAAAGGAGAGATCAAGAAATATGGAACTCAAGACAACAATAATGCTCAAACGCGCATGCTGCAACAACATGCTACAACAAGCGGAGTGTCAATAAAATTGTCAAAATACCAACAAGAAACAATCCTAGAAATAAAAATATAGACTCACTAATCCAATGGGGGTATAGGATCATACAAACACCTATCTAAAAGATATGGAATCTCAAGCATATCGTATTTTGTGCAGGGTGATGAAATCCGTAGTCAGGAAATATGAAATGTAGAACTAGATGGATAAATGATATACTTCTACCGAGCGTGACTATGAGTAAAAGAATCCTAGAAGAATGGAAACTAGCATACGACGTTCATGGCACACCCAGAAAGGTGTCCCGCAGCTTCAGTTCTTTGGTCGCCACACACTTGGTATCGGTGCTAGTATGGATGACGAGAACAACGAGTTGGTGTCCTTCAGTACAGAATGGAGAGCATTATTCCACTTAGAATTATGGAGCCAATCTTTCTACTTTCCCTCCTAAGGGATAGGCCCTCCGACAAATTGGTGTAAACCATACCAATAAGTAATAGGGGATTTTGGATCCGTAAAAGACAACAACTATGTCTCAAATGTGAATGACAAAGGGTGTGTTATTTGGATGCCTAACCCCAATGTCCTACCTAGCTACATAATTTCTTTTGTGTTCCCCAAGTGGGGTTAAGGAGGGTTTAATTAAGTCAATTTTAAGTATCTCTTGAATTATGGGGAGAGTGTGTGTGCACAAGTGGTGTGAACCCAAGATCACCAGATAGTAAATGCTTGAAAGAAACAACAAAGACTGAAATAAAATATTTTTTCTTTTACTTTTCAAATAAAATACAACTGCTATAACAAGTATGCAGGAAATAAACTTGTTGAACTATGACACAAGAGATAGCAATGCAGGAAGGATGCATGCACACTGAAATGTCTCTTTTTCTACAGCAAGCAAAACAATAGAAAATCAAATGGAAAATGGGTGCAAGCAAACAAGGGTTTGTGGGTACATCCAAAGGTAAGAAAAAAGGAAAAAACAGGTGTAGGGTGTGGCTGTGAGGTGAAAAGGTGTGCTCTAGGTGTGGCAAACTGCAAAAAAATCACGCCAAAACAAAAAAAAAAACAAAAAAAAGGTCGCAGTTGGGGCACAGGTTTCGAACTTAGGAGTGCACGGAGGGTGCAACTTTCATGCAAGGAGGTGCGTAGAATGCACCTGTTTCAGGGGAATATGCATGCCTAGGGTGTGGATAACAAGGCAGCATGCATGTGTAGGGTGCGGTTTGCATGGGGGTATGCGCACGCAGGGCATCGCTTGCAGGGGGATGCACGCACAGGGTGTAGGTTATAGGTATGGAAGTGTGTTGAATGCGCGGCTTACAAGGCCAAAAATGTGCTAAAACGTGGCTTTCAGGTTGTTCTGCACGTGAAAATTTGCGACTAAAGGGGTCGAAAACGCGGTGAGGGCACAGTTTACGGGATCAAATGCACACTCCGGGCGTGGGTTGTGAGCTGAAAGTCATGCTGGGGAGTGTGTGTTTTGGGTCGAAAGTCGCACTCAGGACGTAGGAACACTGCAGAAGCTCACGTGTCAGGCCATAAAAACAGGACTGAGGAAGGGTACTGCGAAGGAAAGGGCCAAATCTACAAATATGGGGGCAAAAAGGGTAGCCCAAAACTGTAAAATGCAAGAAAATAACAAGTACAAAACTAAAATATAACTTAAGCCAAAGATGGATGGGAATCGACTTAGTGGAGTTGCCAAAAATGTAGCTATTGTTTTCACACTAGCCTGTGCAAATGAGCACCTACTAAGGGTTATGGAACCCTTGGTAGAAAATTCAAATATGGATAAAAAAACTAAATAAATGAAAACTAACATGTATGATTGAAAACAACAACAGAAAGAAAATATAACAAACTAATGCAGTAAAAAGAGCTAATAGATCAGAACCCATGAGATATTTTTTGTATTTTATTGCAAACTAGGGTTTACAAAAATGGTTACCTCCAAATATGAGGTGATGGGGGCCCTTGCAGCACTATGAGAGTCGTGTGTCAGGTCTCCTGAGTTCCTTTCACTTCTCCAAATGCTCAATGGGTAGCCAAGATCCAACTAGGTGGGCACAAAAGCTCCAAATGGTAGGCTAGAGTGTTGTAGGAAATTTGGCAGCATAAGGGTATGAAGAGTGATCATTGATGAAATTGGAGGTCTCCATCACCTTTTTATAGAAATTTTTAATGGTGGAGTGGTTGCCCATGGTTTTGGGAAACCAATAGTATTGGCTAATGGTATTTGATATTTTCCCTCTTTTTTATTTTATTTTGACTTTTTCCCCCTTTTCTTTTCTTTTTGGGGAGTTTTACACCCTTTTGTGGGTTTTTAACCTTTTTTGAAGGAATTTAGTTATTTTTTGAGGGGAATAATGATGTTTTTCCCATTTTATTACCAATTTAGGGTTTTGGACGCCAAAAATGTAGGAAAAGTGGACAAATGGGTTATGTGACTAGGGAGATGAGCTAGTGAACCATTTTTGGGTGTTAACACCTTGAAAAAAGAGTTTGAACTCCTCTTTATCTTTATTGTGAGACATTTTTTATTCTCCTTGCAACTTTCCTTCAGTAGAATTTATCTCTTCTCCCTCTTCTTCCTCTGACAGAGGATCCTTATTCTTGGAATTTGTGTATCTAATTGGAATCATAGAAATATGTTAAGAGAAGGTTAAGAATACCATGTTATGATACTGGTGTAATGTAACAACTAGTATTAGTGATACAAAAAATATCTACTTCATTGAATGAATTAAAACAATGTTTATGGAAGCTAGATTGACTGAAGGTGAACAAGATAAAAAGATTTGGATGGAAGGAAGGCTATGATATTTAGTGATACCTCTGTACCAAGTGCTGATACCATCAATGTTTCAAGATCATACAAGATGAAAACTACTCCAATGCTCTTGGGAGCTTCAACATATGCAGACTAGTATCGGTGTAAACTGTGACTGGAGGATATGGATTGGTGTTTCTGATTTAGAGAGGATAAATAACATTAAAATATAGTCATTACATATTCAAGTAATATTCCATAAATTTATATGAAGTTTTGAGCAAGTCTCACAAAAATACTAGTAAATTGACACTCCAGGATTGCGCAGCTAGTAATTTTGAGGACATCTCAAACAGTCAACGAAGGCTCACAAATTTATCAAATAAGGAATGGATTGGATCATTTAACATGTAAATTATCCTAAGAAATAAGAATCAACTCATTTGGATATATTCTTATCCATATTTCACAAGTATTTTGAAAACTAGTCAAAATCTAGGCAAATCTAGAAAGGGTGGAGAAAACTTTGAATATTTCTGAATTTTTTAATATTAAATTACATGACTGAAATAAGAGATTTATGTTGACTGTAAATAAATCATAAATGATCCAAGAGACTCCTCAAATCATTACAAAAAATATTCTCCTCTCCTACACAACAATCTAGCATTGAAAAGCACTAAGAAGCTCTGAGATCCGAACCATGATATTCATGAAGATTTCGGAAATTAGACCTAGAATTGGTTCAGATACAGGACCTGAAAATAAAATCAATGAAAATGGTTAAATACCATCATCCTCTCATAGAAATCAGGGGCACATCTCCCATATTGGACTAGGGGCACATCTCCCAAGTCTCTCAGGCAAAATTGCTCTCATACCAATACTTGAACTAACAAAATAAAGTGAATGTGGTGCACACTGGTTTATTTATAAAGATTGGATGACTTGAGGAGCAAGTATCCATAGCTAATGCACCCTCCTTGAGTTGATGATGAAATCTAGCTTTCCTTCTTTTTCCTTTTTGCTTTTCTTTCCTTCTTTTTCCTTTTTGCTTTTCTTTCCTTCTTTTTCTTTTTCTGATTGCCTTTCCACTTTCTGCTTTGGCTTTTTCTTTTTTTTTTGAAATTTCCTTCTTTTTGGAACTTTCCTTATTCTCTTACTTTCCTTCTTTATGTTGCTTTTCCTGATTTTCTCTTCCTTTCTTCATTTTTCATGATTTTCTATATTTATGTGCTTTCTCCTTGACTTCTTCCTCAAGCCTCTTCTGAGTCAATCTTATCCACTAATGCTCCCTAGTCGAGCATTATCTTCATTTATTCAACATAAAAAATATTAAATGCATCATAAATAATTATTCCAAGTGGATAACAAAATTTGGATAAAATTAAATGCAGAATCCTAATTAATTAATTGCCTGGAATACAAATTTTAACCCCATGATACTAAAGTTGTCTCATCAACCCAAGGAATTGGTTTGGTTAGTATCTTGATCCAATGTTCATTGTTGAGGGGACATGACACGAGACATCTTGCACTGATCACTCACATCAGTGATTCAGAACCATGCTCATATGAAGAAGCTGCAAAGAATCAAGTTTGGAAAGATGCAACGATAGAAGAGTACAACTCTATAATGAAGAATGGTGTTTGGGAGGTTGTTCCCAAACCTGATGGAAATTCCATTGTGAATTCCAGATTAATTTATAAGATGAATCATGATGCGTATGGTAGAATTGAGAAGTATAAAGACATATTTTTTGACATATTTGTAGCATTGAGAAGTATAAAGACACATTTGCATTGATTATGATGGGACATTCTCCCGTGTGGCAAGGTACACCACAATCCAAGCAATGAATGCAATTGCATATGTTCTAGGATGGAAACTTCACTAGATAGATGTGAAGATAGCCTTCCTTAATGGTGAGGTTGAGGAAGAGGTTTATATTCCATATCCTGAAGGATTTATGGTGCATGGGAAGAAGTCCCATGTTTTCAAGTTAAAGAAATCTTATATGAGATTAACCAAGCACCTAGGACTTGGTACTCCAGAATCGATAGCTACCTTCAGAAACTGGGTTTCTGTAAGAGTGAAGTTTATCCAAATTTGTACTTCAAAGTAGTGAAGAACCAACCGTTGATATTGGATCTGTATGTTGATGATTTGTTTCTCACTGGAGAGGAATATCTGATTGCTTGGTGCAAGAGGGAGATCACCTCAGAGTTTTAGATGAAAAACTTAGGTCTAAAGCACTCCTTTCTTGGCCTTGAGATCTGGAAGGGAAAAGATGAAATTTTTCTATCTCAAGGGAAGTGCACAGTGGATATATTGCATAGGTTTGGCATGATAGATTGCAAATATATGAATACACCGATGATGTCCAATTTGAGGAAAATTCATGAGTCAGGATCTCGTTCAGATCCAGTAGATCCCACCTTGTATAAATAGATTATATGCTTACTAATGTACTTAATACATTTGAGTGCTAATATATGTTATTTTGTGATCATTCTAAGTCAATTTATGTCTGATACGAGACACAGAAACTAGACAACTATTGTAATACCCCCATTTTGACCCTTCAGATGTATTGAATTTTAATGCAAATATTGTATATACGTGATGTATGATTCCTAGTGTGGAGCTCAAGGATAAGGCCCCTTTAGTGAATGATTAGCTTTAAGAGGCAAGTATTTGATATTGTGCCATCCATGTGTTAGTAAGCCATGGAAATTGTAAAAATAATGTAAGCAAATCTCATGCAATAAGAATACCAAGGGGTTGGCTATGGATGCAACTAAATGAGCGGGAGTGTGTATCCACTAGGGTGAGGTGAGGGGATTGGGGGATTTAACCCTATGCTTCCATATGTCACCATGAGAACCCAACTTTGACTTTCCTAGTTGTCATTTAATTATATGTAAGGAAGTGGTTGAAGAAATCAGATCATGAGAGTGATGAAGTATGGGCAGCTCTGAAATCCATAAGGCGAGGTATGGGATCTATTTGGTTGGACCCATAAGTCACCCTACCTCATGGGGGAATTTTTTTCCTCAGCCCCATTACATGGTTGAGGGGGGAAAGCTTCAGTTTTCATGGAGGAGAGAACGCAGACCCATCAGTAAGCAGGAAAACCATAAATCGCAACTTGGAGAGAAGCCATGTTTTGGAGTGCCATGGTCACTCAGAAAATTTTGGTGCGAAGTAAAATCTGATAGGGGGATCCATAGACCTAAACCGTGGGTGAATAAAAGAGTGGGAAATGCCTAGAAATCCATAAGAAAACCCGGATTCGATAGCCAAAGACCTGATAGTGGGACAGAGCGATTCGACTGCAATTTTGCCCAATATTTCATAAGGAAACCCGATTTTTGGAAGCCCGAAAGGGTAGCGACAGGACAAAGCCACTTGGAAACAACCCTGAGAAGATCCCAGAGTGTATCGTAGGGGGACTGATCACCCAAATTTCTGGTTTCGAGATAGATTCTTTCGGCCACAACGCTGAGGATATCCAAGAGTGGATCACAGTGGGATAGATACCAGAAGGGGTTAGACTGCATGGTAGATCTAGTTGTTAGGATATTCCTATACTCCATCCTAGTCCCACCAGTATTTTGATCATTTACATTTTCAGTCATGCATGCACCTTTTAGGGTTTGCATGCATTCTAGGGTTTGCATGCATTTTGCATGCATCCCAGTCATCAGTCCAGCACCTAGCCCTCAGTTAGCCAGCCCCCAGGAGCTTCTCACTATTCAGTTTTAGCCCTCCAGTTGCTTAGTGCGCCCTTCTTCCTTGATTTTAGGGAGCAACTCGCCCTTCTTCACCTACCAGTTCAGTTACACTCAGTTACAGTCAGTTACACTCAGTTACATTGAGTTACACTCAGTTACATTCAGTTACAGTCAGTTACACTCAGTTACACTCAGTTACATTGAGTTACACTCAGTTACACTCAGTTACATTCAGTTACTCTTAGTTACATTGAGTTACACTTAGTTACATTGAGTTACACTCAGTTACACTTAGTTACACTGAGTTACACTTAGTTACACTGAGTTACACCTACCAGAGTTAGTTTGACTGATGGTTGACAGTTACTTGAGCATTGATGACTCCACTGATGATGATGAAGAATTCCAGTTGCGCTCCGATGATCATGAGGACACCTAGTTGTGCTCCGATGACACTCCAGTGATCCTTTGATCACGCCATGAAGGCTAATTCGAATTGCCACCTTAGGCATTCGAATTCCTCATGCATTGTATTATTTATATGTCCATTTGTGATTAATAATTTAGTATGACCGAAGTATTATTGCTTCTATCTGAGTTCTACTGTACCATATTATTCTGTTGCTCATTATACTGCATGTATCACTCTTCTTCTATTTTCTTGCTTAATCATAATTATTCTCTTGTGAGATACATCATCTCTTAGATCTGCTGTGAGGATTTTCACATGGTATCAGAGCATGTTGAGAGTATTGTTTATCTCCATTCTTGAGAGTTTTTTGCAGGTTATTACCAAGATTTCGAGTGCAGCAGTTGTAGCAGAATCTGCATTTTTGCAGCAGTAGCAGTTGCAGTTATTCTATATTGTTTTTGCAGGTCTTCTACAACTTCAATGAATTTAGAAGAAATTACTCCTCTTTCTCCATTCAACTATGATGAATGGAAACCAAGAATGATAGCATATTTGAAGAGCCATGATCTCTTTGATTGCTATTTTGAAAGAGAGTTCGAATCCTCTACAAAGAAGATTAAATGGTTGAATAAAGGTGACATGCACATTGGAAGAATGATGCTTGCTATGACCGATTACATATTGTACCCGACCATCATTGATATTGAAACTCCAAAAGAGTTATGGGCTCATCTAGATGAAAGATTCGACAAAAAGAATGATGGATTTGGTCCAAATCCCTTCAAAAGCAAGCAAGTTGATGCATTCGCTCCACTTGATGGTCTCTCAGATCATGATGCATTCGCTCCTCCTGATGGTCTCTCAGATCATGTTGCATTCGATCCCCTTGATGATCTCTCAGATCATGAACCAGTATCATCTCATATTGAAGTTGTTGACAAAGAACTTGCAGATTCTCCGCTCATGCTCAAACTTTCTTCTCTTTCTGTGCCAGCTCACACTCTAGATATTGCAGAAGGTCCTAAATCCTGTCTTGCACCAGAGTTTGTTGGTTTGCATCATGATCACATGATTATTTCGGAGGTAACATCAGCTATTGGAGGTAATGCATTCGCTCCTCTTCAGCAAACATCTCTTATTTACTACTATATGATCATTAGCACATGCTTTCAGAATGTTATTGAAGAATATGGCCATTGCCACCCGCTTGAGATAATTTCTCATGCATCATATGATAGTTTTGATCTCACCCCTGCTGGTTCAAAGGAGATCTCAAGAAACTGTTTTGAAAGTCTTAAATCTGATTTTGATTTCAAGCAAACATGTAATAGTTCTTTTTGGCATAATCTCACCCATGGTGGTTCGAAGGAGAAGACAAAGGACTATATGCACATTCAAAAATTTGATCCTACCTCAGCTGATTCGAATCACAAGTTCAAGGATCATTCTAATACTGTTGGATTTGTTCTCATCACATTCGATCTGAAGAGCAAGTACAAGCACATGCTTTTTGAGCATGATCCACTTCTTCCCAAGAAGAAGATACCTCCAGACATATGACCAAGCATCACACATGCTTGAGTTTGGAGCTTTTATTTTTTATGTGTGCCTTACAGTCTATTTTTTGAGGAGGGGGTATGTTTCCCATGAAATTTTTCCACTTCCTTGGTTTATTGATTGTTATTATTCATTGTATTGGGTGACCTTTGGTCTTAGTTACCAGGGCCCAGGATGGATTAAGGGGGGGTGTTAGGATATTCCTATACTCCATCCTAGTCCCACCAGTATTTTGATCATTTACATTTTCAGTCATGCATGCACCTTTTAGGGTTTGCATGCATTCTAGGGTTTGCATGCATTTTGCATGCATCCCAGTCATCAGTCCAGCACCTAGCCCTCAGTTAGCCAGCCCCCAGGAGCTTCTCACTATTCAGTTTTAGCCCTCCAGTTGCTTAGTGCGCCCTTCTTCCTTGATTTTAGGGAGCAACTCGCCCTTCTTCACCTACCAGTTCAGTTACACTCAGTTACAGTCAGTTACATTCAGTTACATTGAGTTACACTCAGTTACACTCAGTTACATTCAGTTACACTCAGTTACACTCAGTTACATTGAGTTACACTCAGTTACATTCAGTTACTCTTAGTTACATTGAGTTACACTTAGTTACATTGAGTTACACTCAGTTACACTTAGTTACACTGAGTTACACTTAGTTACACTGAGTTACACCTACCAGAGTTAGTTTGACTGATGGTTGACAGTTACTTGAGCATTGATGACTCCACTGATGATGATGAAGACTTCCAGTTGCGCTCCGATGATCATGAGGACACCTAGTTGTGCTCCGATGACACTCCAGTGATCCTTTGATCACTCCATGAAGGCTAATTCGAATTGCCACCTTAGGCATTCGAATTCCTCATGCATTGTATTATTTATATGTCCATTTGTGATTAATAATTTAGTATGACCGAAGTATTATTGCTTCTATCTGAGTTCTACTGTACCATATTATTCTGTTGCTCATTATACTGCATGTATCACTCTTCTTCTATTTTCTTGCTTAATCATAATTATTCTCTTGTGAGATACATCATCTCTTAGATCTGCTGTGAGGATTTTCACACTAGTGAAGGCTCATTTATCCTTTTTTTAGCATTCGGGACTAGCTATACCTTCCCAAGTTAGCGCTGAGGGAAGGGGCGCTCGAGGGACTGTGTAGAAAAGAAGGGGACCTTACTTAGGCTGAGAGTAGACATGATGGGGTTACTTGGACTGTATGAAGCCAACTAGACACTACAACAAAACCTGTATTTAGCGTCTCTTTTAGCTCCATTTTTTGCATCCACTAACAATTTTAGTGTATTTTTCATCATTTTTTGGACATAATTGGCGCTTTTTCATGGGATGGCGCTTTTAATGGCATTTTTTGCGTCTTTTTTTTAAATTAGACGCTGTTTTAGATGCTAATTAGCATCCCAATTAACGTCCAGAATAGCGTCCATAATAGCTTGTTGATGTATATGTAACTTCGGAATGTATTTCACATATATGTATATTGTATTCCTATAGAGATGGTATTATTCCTCTATAAGGAAGTGTCGTCATTTATATTGTAAGTGTTGTAACTTATACTTGATGGGTTATTAGACCACCTTATTTGGGGTCGGCCCTGTATAAGTCATGTGGGTCAAAGGGTTATTAGACCACCCTATTGGGGGTCGGCCATGTGGGTCAAAGGGTTATTAGACCACCCTATTGGGGGTCGGCCCACTCAGCATTATGTTATGTGGTTAAGTTCGAGCCTACATGAGTTAGGTAAAAAGGCAAGTCAAGTCAAGTATAAATAGAGTGCGGGAGGCACTCTATTTACTCACTCACTTCTCACACATGCTCTCAAGGAGGAGAGGCGCACTTATGGAGGAGGAGGATTGCTGCTAGGTTATGGCTATCTCTATTGGTGGGTTGTATCATTGCTCTATCTATCTCTGAGGAAGTTATTGGGGTTTTTCACCTTTATGGTTTTCCCCAAGTAAATCTTTGTGTCTCTTGTGTGCTTGCATTATTGTCTCCATGATTGATATGCTGTAGATATGCTGTACATGTTGTTCTCTCAGTTAAGATCCTAGATCAGACTGAATTAAATTCTGAAAATTTAACATGGTATCAGAGCTAGCCTGAAAGAAGGCATGATATGGCATGTATGACACTTGTTGCACTTACGATGCTAGGGCTTGATATAGCAAACACCAGTCATCGTAGCACTTTCGCTATAAATCCGTTTTGGCGAAGTTTTCGGATCTGAAATTGTTACAGGCCGAAGCTAAGATCTCCAGGTATCTTGTGTCCAAAGGACAACCTCTAATTCGTTGTACTTTGTGATTTATGATCTGTACAATATAGGGTTTCTGCCTCTTCCAGATCTGAGTCAAAATCAGGTGACCTTGGGAAAAAGGTCATATCTTGGGCTAGGAAGCTCCAAATGAAATTTCGTAAAAAGTGACAGGTAGTACACAGTCTGAACTATCTCAGAAAACTTTTTCAGAGGCCGAAGTTAAAACAGTGACACGTGTCACGCCGTACAAGTTCGCTCTCCTGTTTTATCCCAAAACAGGTCACGTTGCGACACTTGGAATAACTCTCTCTCAGAGAATCCAATTGAGGTCAGACCTATCAGGATGGAAAGATAACAGGCCGAGCTATCTCAGAAAACTTTTTCAGAGGCCGAAGTTGAAACAGTGACACGTGGCACGCCGTACAAGTTCTCTCTTCTGTTTTATCCCAAAACAGGTCACGTTGTGACATTTGGCATAACTCTCTCTCAGAAAATCCAATTAAGGTCAGACCTGTCAGGATGGAAAGCTAACAGGTCAGGCTATCTCAGGAAACTTTTTCAGACCCTGTGGATCAAAAATTTTGGAGTTACACCAGAAACAATCAGGTACATATTTCTGTCAAAACAGAATTTTTTTTTTTTTTGTACCTTCATTCATGGCTTTCGGAATTTAGGGCTTTGAAAAAAGTTGGAATTTTTGTAATCGGAGACCACGGCTGAATGCTACTCATCAAAATAAAAATTTAGAGACCAAAATCAGAATTTTTGGTTGGGCAGAAGGCCGGGCTTGATCAGACCCTAGTTCGGGACTTTGATCAGGAAAGTGGAAAATTAGGGCTTCTGTAAAAATGGGAATTTTTGAAATCTGAGACCACGGCTGGAAGCTCCTCAGAAAAATAGAAGCTTAGAGATTTGGATCAAACCTTTTGATTGGGAAAAAGAGTGGGATTCATGAAACCCCAGTTCAGGGTCACGTCGAGTGAATCCGGAAGTTTCAAAGGCAAAATTGAGGAGTGAAACTTTGCAGTTTTCAAATTATGAATATACCAATTTGATCAGCTCATCAAGGCGCATATTTCTATCCTTTCGGAAGTTTGAAATTCAAAGTTTGAATTTTTGGGGTTTCTCTGACAAACCCATATCCAGCTCCAGGTCCAGTTCTTGCACATCAAGTGGATTGGGTTAATCCTAGAAGAAGATGGATTGGTCACCTACATAGGTGAAGAAGTTCCTGTTTCAGAGGGAGATGAGGCTAAGGCCTTACATAAGAAGATTACAAGCAATCTCGACAGGTATGACTCATCGAGGTATGTTTTGATATTTGTCCATGATTAAGTTTATGGTATGTTTGTCTTCATGTTATTACAGTTAAGTACAATTTTGTTTTTAGATTTGTCGTATCACCTTAACAAAATTATGAATGCATGATAGAAGATATTCATTATTTAGGGAGTTGACACTTATGATTGTACTAATGCATTATGGTGTTGTATGAGGTTTATGTTGTCTACTAACATGAAAGGTACACCAAGAAATACAAATCATGCTCCAGTTCAAGAACATATGATCATGGTGACATGAGGATAAAGACTCATCCATTGTCATGGATCTCATAGAAGATCCATTTACGAGGTATGTATAACTTGGTTTTATAATGGCTAACCATTGAGACATGCAGGTTACTAACACAAGTCATTGAAGAGAACCAAAAGACATTATACGGGTATGTTAGACATAACTAGCTAGCATGCTAATCCAGGTATGTTTTTCCTATATCAAGCTAGAATCCTACCTTGTGTTAGGATCTTATACTATTGTGTTGTTGATAATGATTATTCACAAAGAGTTATAGGTTTGAATAATCATGGTTGTATGCATATTATGTTTCTTACCATAATTGATGATATGACTAACCAGAAGAATCATGAAGGTATAGCTTTTATGCATATTATATCTCTTATATTGATTGATGATTCAACTAACCCGAAGAGTCATAGGTTTGAGTAATTACAGGTTTAGACATGTTATGTTTCTTATGATTTGACTAACCATAAGAATACTACATAAACCTTGAATGCTAATGCTTATTATTTCTGTTTGAAATGATCATGACTATACATGCTTGAGATTATTGTGTTTTAATAGTATACTAATGAATGTATGATTTTATATGAGTTCACAAGGATAACACAATCATGATACTAATAAGCATGCATAGGGACCAAGGATGAATATGAGTTCAAGAACAGGTAATTTAGGAAGCAAAGATCAAGAGGGAGCACACTCCAGTTGTTCCTGCAAGAAAGCAAAGGAGCACACTTCAGTAGTTTCTGCAAGGATGCAGATATTCAGAGGGAGTTGACCATCTCTCTACATTCCACAATAGAAAGGTGTAGAAGAAGCTACTTCAGATTAGGACTCCAGCAGCTCCTGCAAGGAAGCAAAGACTCAGAGGGAGTCCACCCAACGAACAAACAAAGATAAGTATTTTAAATTATCATTTCTTGCATATTTGTTTGTTTAAATAATACTGTTCAATAATGTATATACTGATGTTCCTAGAATTAGGTTGTGTATTATGCATATTAGAATAATTGCATTGATTAACAGTATACTCCTAATATGCATGGGTAAGTGGCCTATGGAACTGTACAACATTCCATTGCTACTTATCTAGAATGAAACCTCTTTGCTGACATGTTGGGAGTTGTGCACACTCTTAACAATGTTCTGGTAGAGATTGGAAGGCATCTAGAAAGTTACGGAATATGGATAAATGTTGTATTGAAGCATTGGCTAAGATAATTGCATGACTGTATGGCATATTTCTTTATGTGTAAGAATTTGTTCTGAAAACTATGAGATGTTTTCTAATCATGCAATTTAACTTGTTGTGTAGGAAAGATCGTATGCCATCTCCTACAAAAGAAGAACTACAACATTTGTTCCAGCAACAAAGATATATATTGAAGATATTGAAGTTCCCAGGATCTGGGATGAAGAAATGAAATGCCATGATCCGTCGATCATGAAGAATGATGTTTGGGATGTAATCCCAAGACATGAAGGGAAGTTTGCTATGACTTCCAAATGGAATTATCAGATCAAGCATGTTGCAGATGGCAACATTGAGAAACATAAAAGTGATGAAATAGAAGATGCACCAGATGGATTTCAAGACAGCATGGTGTAGTCACATATATGTGCAGAACTTGGTATGGTAGGATAGACAGCTTTCTATCCAGTTTGGGCTTTACCAAGAGTAAAGCGGATTCCAACCTTTACTACAAGGTTGAGGAAGGCAATCCAGTGTATGCGGATAACCTGTTTGTTACAGGTGAAGATAGATTGATTGCCGACATGCAGCGGAAGCTTACTACCGAGTTCGAGATGAAGAACTTGGGGATGATGCACTATTTGTTTTTGGCATGGAGGTGTGGCAGAGTGCAGATGGAATCTTCCTTGGACAAGGGAAGTATGCAGTAGAAATCTTGAAGAGGTTCGGAATGATAGATTGCAAGGCAATGGCCACACCAATGGCATCGAATCTGAAGCTTCTATGTGATGCTTCATCTGAGCCGGTTGATGTCTCTCTGTATCGTCAGATGATTGGGTCCTTGATGTACCTGACGACCAGACATTTGCTTTGCTGTGAACACATTGAGCCAGTTCCTGACGGATCCGAGGAGTGTTCACCTGGTTGTTGTAAAGCATGTTCTGAGGTACCTGAAGGGTACAGTGGATTATGGACTCAGGTATGAGGCGAATCAAAATTTTAACCTGCAAGGTTATGTTGATTCAGACTGGGCTGGCAGTGCTGCAGACAGGAAGAGCACATCTGGGTGTTACTTCAGTATGGGATCAGGTGTGATCTCTTGGTTTAGCAGGAAGCAGTCCTGCGTAGCACTGAGTACAGCTGAGGCAGAGTATGTTGCAGCCTGTTCAGCTAGTTGTGAGGCAGTATGGCTACGGAAGCTACTGTCTGAGTTATTTGATCTCCCGTTGGAGGCTACTGGTATCTTCTGTGATAACCAGAGTTGTGTGAAGCCGTCCGAGAACCCAGTGTTTCATGACAGGTCGAAACACATAGAGATCAAATATCACTATATCAGGGATATGGTGCAGAGAGGAGCTGTGAAGCTCCTGTATGTTGCGACGGACGAGCAGATTCCAGATGTGCTGACGAAGCCACTAGCCAGGCTGAAGTTCGAGTACTTCAGAAAGAGGCCTGGCATGCTTCAGATCAAGGATACTTCGAGGAAGAAGTGATGGACACATTTGCTGAAGCCATTCCAAGCATGTTGGAAGGAGGATCCTTCACATGGCTGTGGATGTAAGCGCTGGATAATGGGCATCAGGATGATGTTCTGGTTTCTGCTTGGATATGATCAGTTGGATCATTTATATATGTATGCATCATGTTGGATGCTGGATATGATCAGTTGGATCATGTGTATGTATTTTGTATATGCATCATGTTGGATGCTTGGACCATGTATCTGTATATGTATCAGGTGGATACATTGTATGATCAGGTGGATCATGTATGATGATATGTATCAGGTAGATACTTGGTACACATCAGGTGGATGCATTGATGTATCAGGTGGATACATTGTATGATCAGGTGGATCATGTATGGTGATATGTATCATGTATTTGTATCAGGTGGATACATTGATGATCAGGAGGATCATGTATGATGATATGTATCAGGTAGATACTTGGTATGCATCAGGTAGATGCATTGATGATCAGGTGGATCATGCAGCAGGATGTTGCAGTGATGATCAGGATGATCATAGATGACGAGCTTCAGGATGTTGCTCCAGATGACATGCAGCAGGACGTTGCAGTGATGATGATCAGGATGATCATGGATGGTGAGCTTCAGGATGTTGCTCCAGATGACATGCAGCAGGACGTTGCAGTGATGATGATCAGGACGATCATGAGTACATCAGGATGATGTATGGTGAGTATCAGGTTGATACTCTGTGGCCGTGGATCAGGTTGTGCAGATGAGCATGTCTGGGAGATCCTATAGGTCGGAGTTGTGTACCCGTAACAGCCTGGGATACTCTTTCGAGACATTGCTCTGGGAGGACATGTAATTTGTGCCCTGGGAGATCTCAGGTCGGAGTTGTGTACCCGTAACATCCTGAGATGCTCTTGCGAGGTTTTGTCCTATGGCATGTAATTTGGGCCCTGGGAGATTTCAGGTCGGAGTTGTGTACCCGTAACATCCTGAGATGCTCTTTCGAGGTTTTTCCATGACCACATGTAATAGCGCCCTGGGAGATTTCAGGTTGGAGTTGTGTACCCGTAACATCCTGAGATGCTCTTGTGAGGTTTTGTGGTGGACCACATGTAATTTGTGCCCTGGGAGATTTCAGGTCGGAGTTGTGTACCCGTAACATCCTGAGATGCTCTTTCGAGGTTTTGTGGTGGGGTCACATGTAATAGCGCCCTGGGAGATCCTACAGGTCGGAGTTGTGTACCCGTAACATCCTGGGATGCTCTTTCGAGGTTTTGTGACGCACGTAATAAGTCCTGAGGATTCCACAGTATGGCCAGTGATGACGAAGACCTGCAGGTGGTGGGCCTACATCCAGTATGAAAAAGGACTGGCTCTGTAGAACTTCCTATGACGAGTAGATTCAGAGATTGATTGAGATAGCAGCAGCAGTGACGATGATGATGACTCGATGATGATTATCTAGTGACGATGATCCAGAGAAGATGACTTGTGCTAGAAGAACTATGCTGAGAAATACCTTCCTAGTTAAGAGGGAGTGTTGATGTATATGTAACTTCGGAATGTATTTCACATATATGTATATTGTATTCCTATAGAGATGGTATTATTCCTCTATAAGGAAGTGTCGTCATTTATATTGTAAGTGTTGTAACTTATACTTGATGGGTTATTAGACCACCTTATTTGGGGTCGGCCCTGTATAAGTCATGTGGGTCAAAGGGTTATTAGACCACCCTATTGGGGGTCGGCCATGTGGGTCAAAGGGTTATTAGACCACCCTATTGGGGGTCGGCCCACTCAGCATTATGTTATGTGGTTAAGTTCGAGCCTACATGAGTTAGGTAAAAAGGCAAGTCAAGTCAAGTATAAATAGAGTGCGGGAGGCACTCTATTTACTCACTCACTTCTCACACATGCTCTCAAGGAGGAGAGGCGCACTTATGGAGGAGGAGGATTGCTGCTAGGTTATGGCTATCTCTATTGGTTGGTTGTATCATTGCTCTATCTATCTCTGAGGAAGTTATTGGGGTTTTTCACCTTTATGGTTTTCCCCAAGTAAATCTTTGTGTCTCTTGTGTGCTTGCATTATTGTCTCCATGATTGATATGCTGTAGATATGCTGTACATGTTCTCTCAGTTAAGATCCTAGATCAAATTGAAGTAAATTCTGAAAATTTAACATAGCTTCTAGAATAACATCCAGAATAGCACCCATAATAGCTTCCAGAATAATGTCCAACATAGCTTCTAGAATAGTGCCAGGCATAGCTTCCATAATAGAACTAGGCATAGCACCATGTCTAGAGCCAGGGATTACACCAGGAATTGCACCAAGAAAATCATCTGACAAAGTGCTGAGTATAGAGCCAAGTATAGCACTAGGAATTGCACCAAGAATTTTGAAAGGAATTGCACCAGGAAAACTCCAATGTTGTGCCAGGGAAGAACCCAGCATGTTGACATAAGTAGCACCTAGATTCCAAATTTTTATTCGAGGTTAAACCAATGAAGTATTACATAAAACAATGCTAATGTGATTGACCACACATCAAGTATCACAACAATAATGAATAGTCACTTGATAGATCTAGCTTAGATCTAGTATAGATATAGTATTTTATCTCAATTACATGCATATTTTATACATGTTTATAGAAAGGTTTGAGAAAGGTTTTTCTTTGTCTATATGTGTGTAGGTTGATCATCAAGTGGAGCTAGAGCCAATTCAACCTGATCTACATCAATCATGGCTATCATCAAAGGAGTGCTTATAAGCTAAGGTGAGTTAATCTTTCTTCCTTATTTTCTCATGTGTTGTATGTGATTGATTAGATCTGGTGATGGAAACATATTGGTATACTTCCCCTGTCTATCTTAGGTCTTGGTAAAGTGATCCAAGGGAGTTCCCATCTTTCCATAGGGTGGAGATATCCATCACACATAAAGATGAATAATTTAGGGCTTGCAACCTCAGTTTTTATTCCTAAACCCTGCAAAAGGCCCTAAGAACCATCCATGGCATTTGAAATATTTCAACAAAAATCATATGATCCATGTAGGACAATTATTCATTCTATATGTAATGTGCGGTGGTTTTTTATTGTGTTCATGGTCTGTGAACAATAAAATCCTCTTTTAGGACCTAATACATTTTTTTCCTACTTGAACCATGTTCATGACCCTAAAAACCATCCCTGATGTACAAAACCATGTAGTGACGTTTGTTCCTTGACCATTGAGGTAGTCCTCCTCCTTTGAATGTTTAGTGTACTATGATTGAGCAAATAAACATAATTGGCCCAATTCTCTTCTATCTCACTTAAAACATACAGTGTGCATGGTCCATGAGCACTAAAAGCCTCTTCTAGGCCCTAAGAAATCAGTGTCCCCCCTTCAACCATGCCCAATACATCGAGAACCATCCTTGATGCTTAAAAACTTGTAATGGAAACCATGCATCACTTGTAGGACAAATATTCTCTTTAGAGGTATGTGTGGTGATATTGGACCATGGAGTTTAAGGAAACATACGGTCTAACGCCATATGAATTTCCTAAGGGGCTCATGGGCCATTACAACACACTAAAACACTATATAGGCCCTATATAGGGACTCTTTTAAGTCTCCAAGACATGGACGCTTGATCCTCATCATTCTCATCCACTTCCTCACCATTCCATATCATCATCGTCATCCTCATCCTCATCATTGGTACCATTGTCCTTACCATCATCATCATTGTCATTGTCATTTTCATCATCATCATCATCGTTGTTGAGGTTTTTCAAACCAATTAAGTTGGTTCCCACAGTCCAAGCCATGATCCAGGGTCAACATATAGAGTCATACACCATAACAGGTCTCTTTATGGATCATGGGCCATCCATAGGGCCCCTAAAGATCACATGATTTTCGAGTAAAGAATCCTTAGATTACAAATGGGGCATGATAGCCATTTTGATATTTACAACATTAAGGATGGTTCTTGGAGCCTAATCCATGGTGTTAGATCAAAATATAGGTTATTAGGACAGTCAAAGCCATGATCCGGGGTCAAAATACAAGGTATTACACCTTAATATTTTCCTTTATGGATCATGGGCCAAGCATAGGGAACCTAACCATCACATGAGTCCCACACAAAGAATTCTTAGATTACAAGTTTTAATGCAAACTAGAAATAACCAAAGGATTTTGTAAGGATGTGAAATGTTTTATACAGTGTTTGAAGGAATAAAATGAAATAACATTACAAACTCCTTTCATAAAACATTCAAAGGTATGTTTTCCCTCAAATTGAGATATGCGTGCCATTAGGATTTTTTTAGCACATGAGTTAGATTCATAGGCGATATGTGTACTTATGTGCAAGGTTGGAGATTTGTGGGTGATATTACCATCATTTATGTCTCTATCATTTCTTTCATCATGTTGTCTCTCCATTTTAGTACTCTACTTGCTATTTAAACACAAGAAATTTTCTCTCTTTTGATTAATAGATCTGGGTTTAAGTTTTAAGTTTTTATTTTATAGACGAACATCGATTTTCTAATTATGTTTCATAATATTGTTTTCTAGAACGAAATCTGTATTGTTATTTTTATCGCATGCATCTCTTTAACGAAATCTGTATTGAAAGAGGTATCTATTGTAGTACAAGTCTTTGTCTACCAACTAGACTCTTTGGAATTTCACTTTTAAAATGAACTATGAGGGCATGTTGACTACAATCAAAATTTATAACAAAAGTCTTTATATTCAACAACAGAAATTTGAACAAGGGTGTCAGGACCAGAACCATGACTTCGTGAGAAAATTTTGGCTCAAAATTTTGCTCTTTATTTGGTGCTATTATTCTCTTTGGTAATAGCTAGATTATGCGCAACATTGACTCATAGAAATCCTTCTAAAGGTTAAGAAGAAGAATATGATTCTCGTAGGGGAAAAAGAGCCAAAAGCTATAACAAAAGAACTTGTGGAGAGAATAGAAAAAGGTGAAACTCCAGCGCAACTTCAGGGTTTGCAGATCCTTCCTATTGAAACAGATATATCCACTTTTTATTCCAGAAACAAAGATAAATACCACATTGCTATGAATTTCAGGTAATTGGACCAAATGATGGAAGGGCATTTGAATAAGGGTATACTTCTTAACGTGGGTAATTTAAAGTGGATTGTAGAGCAGCTCAAGGAAGGAGGAGCACTAATAGGGTTGTCAGTACCATCTTCTTTGGAACAAGTTGTTATGAAATTGAGCCAATTGTTAGCTTGGTATGGGGGAATTGGTAGACTATGGCTAATTGGGATTTCGACGTGTGAAACATACCCACATTTTCAAGTATATCATCCTTCTATGGATAATTTTTGGGACCTACAGCCTCTACCTACTGTTTCCAAAACAACTCCAAGATTGTTTTGTAGGTTCTCCCTTGTTTATTCCTTCTGCTTTCCAAGTTCTGTTGTTATTTTAGTGTAGTAAAATAACATTTATGAAGGAAAATTCCTATTTTAGTTGACAATACAAATTTAGAACATCACATACCTTTTCCATTTCAGATTAGGTGCTAATTTTATCTTTAGTTAAATGCTGGTCTATTTTAGACTAGGCACTTTTGACCTAGGCTTGCACTTGGAAATGTATATTGAAATACACAGTTTTGCATTGTCAAGGTTGTCAGGAATTCATAACTGAACGGTATTTAGCGCAAGAAAATTTCCTAGGACTTGTCCATTAAGATATGCATTCATGCATTGCTAAGCCAAGCAAATATTCATGACCTAGGGGTATCCATTTTGTTGAATTCACCAAGGATTTGCGCTTGACCTCATTTGTTGAAATGTAGATTCATAAGAGAGGGGCATCAATTTTGTGAATTTGCCTGGGGCATGGCCATTGAGGAGGGGCACAATAGGGATGGATCTTGAGGACCATTCCATGGTATAATGAAAGAGATAGAACCTTACACTATAGCCTTTTACTATGGAGCTCATGGTCTATATTGTGTGTGGTCTCAAACCACCGTATTATCCCTCCATAGGGGAATCTTTGGCATAGAAATGGGATATGGTGCTCATTTTGAAGTTTAGAACACTATATATGGTTCTTGGTGCCCATGATGTGGTTCAATGTCGTAATGTATGGTATTATACCATAATATTTGTCTATGGGGATCGTGAGACATCCTTGTGTCCCTTGGACACCACAAAGGTACTACAAAGGGATCTTTATACTGTGATCATGATATGATGGCCATTTTGTGTTTGGCACATTGAGGATGGTTATCATGAATTTAGACAATGGTCAATGGTTAAATTCATTGTATGAATCATGGTCCATGTGTAGGGCTTCAGATATAATTACTTTAACTTACAAGCATGATATTGTGGTCATTTCAATATTTGTAACACAAGTAATGATTCCCTAACTTGTGTTGGATTTAATAAGTTCAAATAAAGCTTCTATAATTAATTTCAAATTCTAAGAATGGAGATTTAACAATGCCACTCATATAAGAGTTATTGTGATAAACTTTGTACTTAAGTTTAAATTCAAGACTCTTTGTTGGACGAAGAGTTTAATTCCTCATCAAAGTGATATCTTTTAGTTTTTTTATAGCTTTTACAAATATTTTTTAAAGAGGTTATATGTTCAAATCTAAAGAAGGTTAGGGTATGTATAACTCATAAACTTTAACAATCAAATCATTATATCATCTCACAAGTAAAGGGATCTCATTCACCAATTTAGTATCTTGTACTTTTGAAAATAAATTATTATTACTTCTTTACAACTACCCATTAACACAACGTTCATAATATATCAAAACTTATATGTTATAAATCCATTGATAACTAATTTTTTTTCCTTCTTAATTAAAAGTTTTGAAAAACATTTCCAAAATCCAATTTTTAAATTTAAACACCATGAAAAAATAAAAATAAAATATTATATCTTAAAAAAAATTATTCCTTAATATCTACATGAAAAAATGGTATCTTTCAAATAAAACATAATTTGAATACATTAATTTGACATATATGTAACATTAATTTCATTAAAATAACAACTATTCTATTGTATTTTGTTGGGTTGGAGCATGCTTCATTAAACATAAAAACTAAGTAGACTAAACTACTTAGGTTATGAAATAACCATATTGGGTCATTTGCATGATCTTATGTGTAGTAAAGGACGTTGTAACTAGATATAGTTGTATTTTAGCTACTAGTTAATTATGCTTAGCGGGCATGCATGCTTCAATGACCATGGATGATGGTGATGGGTTATGTTCATCCTTAGAGGTCAATGACCATGGATGATGGTGATGGGTTATGTTCATCTTCGAGGTTCGGCCATGCTAACAACAATGCCACTTTTTACTCTATTGGGGTTTAGGATTTTGTGCATTGTTTATTTTCATGCTAAACACCTAGCCTAGCAATACCACATGGTCTCCTATGCAATGGTCAAATTTGAAGGGTGGGACTTAATTTCAATTGGAAGCGCATTTGTTTTGGGTAAAGTAAATAATTGTACTTCAATTGAAAAGTATAAATTAACTAAACCCTTCCCCTCAAAAAATGCAAAAAATAAATATCGTTAATCCAAATTTACAATCTTACACAATTGAACCTTTCGTAATATCTACATGAAAAACTAGTATCTTTTCAATAAAACATAATTTGAATACATTAATTTAACATATATGTAACATTAATTTCATTAAAATAACAACTTCAATAAAACATAATTTGAATACATTAATTTTACATATATGGAACATTAATTTCATTAAAATAACAACTTTTCTATTGTATTTTTTTTGGGGTTGGAGCACACTTCATTAAATAGAAAAACGGCTTCTAAAGGCTATGCAACAACCATATTGGGCCATTTGCATGATCTTATGCATAGTAAAGTAAGTTGTAACTAGATATAGTTTTAAAATAAAACTAGAATGATGAGAAAATTAATTACTCTTAACTATGTACAAAATGAAGCCCAATAAAACTAGAACCATGAGAAAATTACTTACTCTTAACTATGCACAAAAGGAAGCCACTAAGCAAAATATGGTCTTAAAATAAAACTAGAACCATGAGAAAATTATTTACTCTTAACTATGTACAAAAGGAAGCCACAAAGCAAAACTAGACTATAATAAACCTACAACCAAAAAATACATATAAAACCAACCAAAAACTTAATTCAAACCAGAGAGAGGGTAGCCATCCAAGCCTAAAAATATATCCTCCATACCCAGCGAGTTAGCAACGCTAGCATCACAAGGGTTGGGGCATCAAATTTTGTTGTTCAACACTTGTCACGACAACATATAGATATGGGATGGAGGGGAAATGGAATCGAGCCTAAGTCAACAACTAGATCCTTGCAACTCTGTGTATGTTTGAGTCTTAATAATCTACCTATTAAATTGAACTAGAACACCAAAAGAAGTTTGTTAATGACTCGTTTTAAGACAATTATAGATGTGAGTAATTAAAATCTCGAGGCTCTAAAATTGGTTATGTTTTGTACCAATCCATAATTCCACTACAACCACATCTTCTCTAAACCCCAACTCATGACAAGCACTTTAAATTTGTGAAAATTAGATTAATAAAACCTTGGTTCACACCGTTCCAACCTCATAACCTTCTCTAAATATTCATTTATTTGATAAAACTCTCTTTAAACAAATGGAAAGGGAAAACAAATGGAAAGAGAAAAATGATTAGTCGAAAGATAATTTCATAGTTGAATCACATCCTTGCTATCGATAGTGTTAATAGCATCAAGAACTCGGGGTTCAGGGTTTAGCACAGCACAGATGGAGGTGGACAAGTAATAGCGAGAGGAAGTGTTCACAATTCTGGATACCCAAAGAGTCATTATGGAGAAATGCATCCTCCAATGCAAGGAACTTACATCCCACTACGCCTCGCTGAAGCAATTGCTGCAGAAGAAATTTGAAGAATTGGAGGTGGTAAGACATATGGAGTTCAAAACCAAAAAAATGGAGGAATTGCTGGGAAAAATAAAGCAATCGACCATATCCAACAAAAAATATCTATCTCGCCAGCTTAGAATAGTAGAAGGCCTCAACCCTCGTAGCCATTGAAATCGAAGAGTGAAAATGGCCTGAAGTTCCTCTGTGAGAAGATGGATGCAGAGGGTCCCTAGAAATTCATCGTGGAGCATAGAAAATATGTTATAGTGGTCAGGGCCAAGCAGTTGTGGGTGTTGGAGAGTGGCATTGATATTTCCTGGCTAGTTTAACAAGCCCTCGAGGGTTTTTAAGATAGGGGTTCCAAGAAAATAGAGAATAAGGACTCGGAGCTTGCGGACCAAAGGAGGGCATGTTCTTTGTTGTTGGAATAGCATGCATAGAATACACATGAATAGCATGGATCCAAGGTAAGCATGAAAAAAGATCCTTCAAATTTAACCAATTTTCATTATGCAGTTCAGAGACCATATATATTTCAAGTGCCATATATATTCCCCATTTTGATGTTCTATGCCTTTCTCAAAATACTTACCCTGTCTTCTGGACCACTTGTTCTGAATGCCTTTATTGGATTTTCAGAAGGTCGACTATCATTCAAATATGAAGGTTTTGTTTTGGTAGGAGCACTCTTCATTTCCAAGGCCATAGATTCCATATCTCAAAGGCAATGGTATTTTGGCACTAGATGGATTGGTCTGCAAATTCGCACTTCACTCATTGCAACAATCTATCAAAAACAACTAAAGCTTTCCAATGAAGCTAAACAGGTGCATATAGTAGGAGAAATCATGAATTATATGGCAGTGGATGCTTATCGTATTGGGGAATTTCATTCTGGTTCCATCATACTTGGACAATAGTACTCCAGCTCATATTTTCTTTAAGCATCCTCTTCCATGCAATTGGTGTTGAATATTGTAACTTCTAAGAATATTATATTTGTACATTATTTATTCCGGAGATGTTCCATCCCTCCGAGGTGATTCTATTATGTATTCGGAGATATTTATTCCTCCGAGGAGTTGTGGCAACTAGGGTTATTAGACCCACCATGTGGGGGTCGGCCCAGTCAGTTATAATAGGGTATTTAACCTAATGGTTAAATACGAGCCTACATGTACTTGTGTAAAATATATGTCAAAGTAGTGTATAAATAGAGGAGGTGTGTTCCTCATTTGATACACTCACACACTTGAAAAGAGGAGCACTTGTCTGGGAGATTTGCTAAGGAGGATTAGAAGGAGGGAGCACATCTTGTATTTTGGTTTATCATCTTATTGAGGAAAGCTTTGCTGGGTTTTCTACCCCATGAAGGTTTCCTAGGATAAATCTATGTCTCTTGTGTTTATGCTATGCTTGTTGTTTCTTCAGTGATCCTGTATATGCTATTATTGTGAAATAGAATGTAATGCTGCTATTTTCCGTCTTAGCATATTGAATTTTAACATGGTATCAGAGCTAACCTGAAGGAAGACAAGGTATGGCGCTTACGACACTTACTTTACTTCCGACAATTTGAAGGTTAGGGTTTTACATAGAAAAAACCAGTCATCGTGGAACTTTCGCTATAAATCCATTTCTGCGAAGGTTCAGGGTCTAAAAAGTTTACAAGTCGAAGATAACATCCCCAGGTACCTTTTGTCGAAAGGGAACCCTCAGATTCGTTTTACTTTATGAGTTATGATCAGTACAAGTTAGGGTTTCTGCCTCTTCCAGATCTCAGTCAAAATAAGGTGACCTTGGAAAAAAGGTCATAACTTGGGATAGGAAGCTCCAAATGCAATTTCGTAAAGAGTGACATGTAGTACACAGACTGTACTATCTCAGGAAATGTTTTCAGAGGCCGAAGGTGAACCAGTGACACGTGTCATTCTGTACAAGTTTGCTCTTTTGTTTTATCCCATAAACAGGTCACATTGCGACACTTGGCATAAATCTCTCTGAGAGAGTCCAATTGAGGTCAGACCTGTCAGGATGGAAAGACAATAGGGCGAGATGTCTCAGGAAAAGTTTTCAGAGGCCAAAGATCAAACACTGACACGTGGCACACCGTACAAATTCGCTCTCCTGTTTTATCCCATAAACAGGTCACGTTGCGACACTTGGCATAACTCTCTCTCGGAAAATCAAATTGAGGTCAGACCTGTCAGGATGGAAAGATGACAGGTCAGGCTACTGCAGAAAAAGTTTTCAGACGCTGTGGAGCAAAAATTTCAGAGTTATAGGAGAAGCAATCAGGTGCATATTTCTGTCAAAACAGAATTATTTTTAGCACCTTTATTCATGGCTTCCGGAATTTAGGGTTTCGGAGAAAGTTGGAATTTTTTGAAGTCGGTAACCACGGCTGGAAGCTCCTCAGAAAAATAAGAGTTTAGAGCCTTGGATCGAACCTTTTGATTGGACAGAAGGGTGGACTTCATCAAACCCTAGTTCGGGTTCCTGTCCAGAAGATCCAAAAGTTTCGAAGGCAATTTTGAGGGGTCAAATTTTGGAGATTTCAAAATTGAAGAATGCTAGGTTGATCAGCTCAGCAAGACACATTCTTCCATCCATTCAGAAGTATGAAAGTCAAAGATTGAATTTTTAGGGTTTCTTTAGCAAACCCTAATCAAGCTCCAGATCAAGTTTCAGGGGGAGTTGAGGCTAAGGCCTTACATAAGAAGACTACAAAAAGTCTCGACAGGTATGACTTAAGGAGGTTCAGGTACATTACAAAAGACAAATCAAGTTCCATGACCATGACAACATGAAGACAAAGACTCACGAGGTATGTATGACTTTGTTATATTATGTTTAACCTACGAGACATGCAGGTTCTAGCTCAGGATCTCTAAATCATTGAAGAGATTGTTTAGGTATGTTGTACATAACTAAGCAGGTATACTAATCCAGGTATGTTTTCCTATGTCATGTTAGAATCTTACCTTGTGTAAGTATACTTGGTATGATTGGTTAGTAATCAAGGGTTTATGCATATTATGTCTCTTATCTTGGTTGATGATTTAACTAACTAGATCAAACAAGAATATGCATGAGTAAAAGAAGACTTCCTTGAAACCCTGAATACTCATGATCATGATTGTACATATTCAAGATTATTTAGAATTAGAATGTTTTGATAATATTGAGAATATACTAATGAATGTATGTTTGTGTATGAGATCATGAGGATGACACTAGTGTACACTTGAGCATGCACACTGGTACATAATGAATAGAAGTTCAGAAGACATACAGAAGATCAAGCGGGAGGCAACCACACAAACATAAAAGATAAGTATTTGAGCTGTTATTAGAAATAGTAAATGATATTGCTTGTATGCATATTTGTATTCCTAGAATATATCATGCTGAGTGTAAACATTCATAAAGCATTGAACAGTATACTACTAATATGCATATGATTGGTAAGTTGGACAAACATTCCATTGTTGCTTGTCTAGAATGAAACCTCTTTGTTGACATGCTGAGAGCTGTGCACACTCTCAATAGTATGTTCTGGTAGAGATGGAAGGCATCTAGATAGCCACTGTATGCATACAGGATATGGGAAAGTGTTGTGCCAAAGTATTGGTCAAAATAGTTGCATAACTATGTAAATGATATCTGTATGCACAATTGACAGCTTCATGACAAAGCTTGGGCTTTACCAGAAGTAAAGTTGTTCCTAACCTTTACCTTAAGGTTGTGGATGATGAACCTATCATACCATTATTGTATGACGATGATCTCTTTCTGACAAGAAATGAGAAACGGGTCATGAAAATGGCTGCAAAAATGAAAAATGAAAGATCTCGGATTAATGCACTACTTCTTAGGTCTAGAAGTATGGCAAGATCCAAAAGGAATCTTTTAATTCAAAGTAAGTATGCTGTGAAGTCTCTAAAAATATTTGATATGTTGGAGTATAAAGCCATGGCCACTCCCATGGACTCCAACTTGAAGTTGTTAGTTAATGACTCATCGTATTTAGTGGACCTAACCCTATATAGACAAATCATTGGGTCATTGATGTATATAACAAATACTAGGCCAGATATATGCTTTGCTGCAAATACCCTAAGTCAATATCTAGTAGAACCTAGAAAGGTTCACTTAATAACTACAAAGCATGTAGTGAGGTACCTAAAAGGTACATTAGATTTTGGTCTATATTATCTTGGAGGTCATGAACTCCGTTTACATCGTTACTCAGATTCTGATTGGGCAGGAAGTGCCTCAGACAAGAAAGAGTACATCAGGTGGATATTATAGTCTTGAATCTACCATGATCTCATGGTTCAGCAAGGAACATTCTAGTGTGGCTCTCAGTACTGCTGAAGTAGAATATATATATAGCTGTCTGCTCTGCCAGCTGTGAAGCAGTGTGGCTTCAGAAGCTATTATATGGAGTTTTTGACTTAGAAATGAATTCCACTATGATTATGTGTGACATTCAAAACTGCATCAAGATAGAAAATCTTGTATTCCACAATAAGTCAAAAACACATAGAGATCCGATACTTCTATATACGAGATATGGTGCAGAGAGGAGCTATCAAGCTCGAGTATATAAGCACTGAGGATCAGATTGCTAATATATTGACTAAACCTCTGTCTCGAGTAAAGTTTGAATACTTCCGAGACAAGCTTGGTATAGTCTAGAAGGACCCTCCTCGAAAGGGGGAGTAGCATAGTATCTGATAACAAGTCTGTCTCATCAATGATGAGGTTACCTATTTACTGCACCTAGTTACTTAGAATTATTTAGATTTAGGAATCTTATATTTTTTCTTTTGATGATAGATGTATACATGCTTTTGATGATAGATGTTATGCATGTTTTGATGAGGAGGATACATGTTTTGTTATACATGTTTTGATGATGAGGATACATGTTTTGTTATACATGTTTTGATGATGAGGATACATGTTTTGTTATACATGTTTTGATGATGAGGATACATGCTTTGTTATACACGTTTTGATGATGAGGATACATGTTTTGATGATGAGGATACATGATTGACACATGTTTTGATGAAGTTCTTGGTAAACATGTGAGGGGATTGGATCATCCCTGGACTTCAATCCGAAAGAAGAGCCTTAGACATATGTCTTCGAGAATGAAGTCCTTGGTGGACTTGAGGGGATTGGATCATCCCTAGACTTCAGTCCTAAAGAGAGCCGTAGACGTATGTCTTCAAGAATGAAGTCCTTGGTGGACTTGAGGGGATTGGATCATTTCTGGACTTCAGTCCTAAAGAGAGTCGTAGATGTATGTCTTCGAGAATGAAGTCCTTGGTGGACTTGAGGGGATTGGATCATCTCTGGACTTCAGTCCTAAAGAGAGCCGTAGATGTATGTCTTCGATAATGAAGTCCTTGGTGGACTTGAGGGGATTGGATCATCCCTGGAATTCAGTCCTAAAGAGAGCCGTAGACGTATGTCTCCGAGAACAAAATCCTGAATGAACAGATAAGGGGATTGGATCGTCCTCGGACTTTAGTCCTTTGAATTGAGCCGTAGACATGATGTCTCCAAGAACCAAATCCTAAATGAACAGGTAAGGGGATTGGATCGTCCTCAGACTATGGTCCTTTGAATTGAGCCGTAGACATGAGGTCTCTGAGAATTGAATGATAGGAATGGATCGTCCCTGGACTTCGGTTATAAAGGTACATGATAGGACTGGATCGTCTCTGGACTTCAGTTTGAATCTATATGTTTGTTTCAAAAGATGAAGTATTTCTGGGTTATACTTATGAATCTGAATAAATAAAGGTTTGACATGAATAAAGGATTTTGATTCGTTTTTAACAGATTTCTAAGATTTCGTTTTGATCATCTTGTTTTAAGCAGAGATAACTGGTTCACCCAGGTCGTCGCCATTTGTTGGCAGCCAGCAACAACCTCTTCATTTCTTGATAAAATGAAGAGAGATCAGCTCTTTATTTGATCTATCAATTCAAAATTATGTTAGAGCACCTTCAGAATCTTTGATTCTGAAGGTACTCTTAATCAAAGAAAAGTAATTTAATGATTCTAGAGCTGATAGGAACTTGATCATAAAACTTGGATTTTAAACGAATGTTAGATAAGTTTCATTAAACCTATTTAAAATATCAAAATGAATTTATGTGACTTAAGGGATTTGTGCCAAGAGAAATATCATAAAACACATTGTTTAGGGTATTATTAGTCCTAAGACTAAGAGAATTTTGGAAGTTAATATCATAAGGAATACCCTATTATGAACTTTGGAAATATCATAGTTAGTGTATAGATAAGATTCGTATAGGAAACTTTTTACATAGGATAAATACCCTATATGATGGTATAATGTGTCAATAGGATGTATAAAGGTTTTTAAACTTAGTATTGTACATATATATATAGCTTTGTACATCTACATACAATAAACATTAAGCTAGCCATTTGATTAATGCCTATTTAACGTTAAAGTGCGATTTATTATTCTTCATACCACTACGTAATATGATAAAACAGGGATGATTGTTTGATGAACTGGCCATGCAATAAATCAATGGTTAAATCAATAAACGTTTTGGATCGATGAGATGGTATGAAAACGTGGCTTTCACCCCTTGACAGGATCGACAGTTGTATGCATTTGGTTAAATCGTGTTGACAGTGTTAAATGCTCACAGTCATTTCAAATTACGCCATTGTACATATTAATTATGAACCACTGTCAATAATCAATGACTGTAATGATGATTCCATCAGTCTTCGTATCGCTGGTTCACCAAGTTAAGTGGTTAACACTAACAGGCATGGTTAAACGTAGATAGATTGGCATAAATCATGGTGTAGTGTGTAGTTGTAACATTTATCAATGCTCGAAATCCCGCTAAAATGGTAGGTTCAGAGAGTAGATTTCTGATTAGATTTGAAGCATGTGAAGATTTTCTAGCATGTCGTGTGTGTGGATACCTATTCCCTCTGTTTTCACTTTCCCTTTCATTTCGCGACCAAGCCCAGAAAGTGCTGAAGAAACCATGTCTCCTCTGAATCGTTTTGAGATCTCAGGGTATGAAATTATTGAAGCCAACGAGGAGGTTTCCCAGAGATTCGAGAAAATGGGATGGACACATTTCTTTCAAAGCTTTGATGGTCATCATGTGGAGATTACCAAAATGTTTGCAATGAGTTTTAAAGATGACAGGGTGCGAATTGGGGGTTTCGAATTTGTTATCAATGAAGACAAAATTGCTGAAGCCACGAAACTTCCCCAAGTGGGAGAACACTGGTTTAAGGGCACTATGGTTGACAAGAAGAAGTGTTTGGCTTTGTTAATGCCTTTACCAGATAAAACGAAATTGAGGATAGGCGTACCTGTAAAATTTCTAAAGCCCGAATGGAGAGCTTACTATGAAATCTTGGTAAGGTACGTAACCTGTTGTGGACGTTTTTCCCATTTGCACTTGTATCATTTACGGTTGTTGTTAGCAGTAAAGGGTTATAAACTTAATTTGCCCTTCTATCTTTAGCAAAGCCTTAAGAAAATGTCACAGTCTGTAAGGAATTTCAATAACCCTGACAATAGTCTGTGTCACCATGGATTGATTAAAATTTTACTGCAATTCCAATTATCTGCCAAAGGTCTGTCTTGGGATAAATTTCTAGTTGATTGTAAATTGGGGCCAACACAGTATTGGCCTAATCCATCTCCTCGAGCTCGTAGAAGACGAAAAATCATAAATCCTGAGGTTAATAGCTCAGAGGTTAAGGAACCAGGGGTCGTAAACATGTCCATAGACGATAAGGTAAATGAAGATGCTGATAGGGTTTCAGTTCCCTGCGATTCTAGGGAAATATTAAAAGAACCCGAACCTGGTAAGAATGATGGCAACCCTGCAAAATTAAAAGAGGGATCAGCCGAAGACGAAATTGTTAAACCTGATGAATGTGATAAAAATTCTATGCATAAGTTGAACCATTTGGCTCAGGTTTGTTGTGACAAGGAAGGGTTGAATGTTGAAAAATTATCTTTTTCGCGTAGAGTCACTAGAAGCATGCATAATCTCCATTCGACTCCAAGATATAGGTCTGATCCACAGACTTCCAAATCTACAGCTACTGAACCTACAGTTGTAGATATTGAGGATGATATTCCGATGCCTGTCCCTAACACAATGGATGTAGGGAATTCCGCTACTGCGCAGGGGAGTGATGTGCAATCAGGTGAGGTCGAGGGCAATCAACCTGAAATAAACGTTGACACTGTAGAACTTGAACCATTACACAATCAGCATTGTGACATCCCTCGTTCTCCTCATGTAGCTAGAGAAGACGAAACCCTGCAACAGGTATTAGGAAATATTTATCAGGATAAAAACACAGAGTCCAGAGGAAAGCGTAAATAGTGTACAGCCTTATTGGAAGAAGAAAACAAAACTTTCAGGAAAGAATTGCTAGAATGGATTGACAGGTGGAAAAGGGCCAACATGAAGAAGAATCAACTCAAGAAATCCAAGAAATCAATACTAAAAACGAATCAGCTGCTATTGGAATGAATTGAAAAACAAAACGTCAAAATTATCAGGTTGAAGGCTAAATTAGCCGAAGCTAGAAGAGTAGTCGCTCTTCATAATGAGGCTTAATAGTTTTCTCTTCTCTCATGTCGCAGTATAACAGGTAATGGTTATTTCGATTTTGCATTCCTGTAAAATCGGAGATTTTACAGGCATGCATTTATAATTTTTTAATATTTCGGTTGACTGTGTTAAATTGATTTTAATATAATGCATTGATTGAATTTAATGCAGGAATTTTTTATCACCACCTTCTTCCAAGAATACAGGACATGGTTGATGCGATGGCTTGGAAATGTAGCTGATTTGTTACAAGCTGGAGTTTTGTGAATGGGCAAGAACTTTCTGAGATGTCTCGACTCAGGCTAGTCGATTTTATTTTTAGTAGTAGGTGTAATTAGATGCCCTTTTGGTTAAATAATTTCCTATAATGTTGCATGCAACATTTATAGCAAAACCGACTCTCAGTAGTATATGAATGAAGATTTTTGATGAACTAGATGATGGATGGAGTGTGGAAGAAAACTTGTTGAAATATATTTTATTACTAGTACTACATCAAACTTGAAGCTGAAGCTTTCATGTGGATGATACTGGATATCTGCGAATGATACTGTGACTGGTATTCATTTTTGGATTTATATATATATATATACATATATTTCTGTTTGTCATCTTCTGTTTATACGTGAACTCTGTGTGCTGTGACACATTGATGTTTAAATATTTTTCTCACTTTATCATCTCAAGCTAGTTGTTGAATAAATATTTCATTATTCTTTTGTTTATTAGTGTGTTCACTGTAAACATCAGTTTTAATGATATACTTTCCTGTTTATTTAAAATTTCATTTGTATGTTAACGGTGAATTTTAAATGAGCATCATTTCAAATTCGAATGACTGTCTTGATAATTAATTATTAATCAGTTTTTTTTTTGGAAGTGGAATTTGACTGTGCATGTATAGGTTAAATCTCATTTCTATTATTACATAGCAGGATTACTTTCGTTATGATTTAGATATGTTTATTTGGAGCATACTTCAGTTTTCTGTTATTGATTAATAATTAATATAGTTTCAACTTTGCTCTCAGCTGAGATAGAGTTAAATAGGATAGATAGATCAATTAGTTTTAAAGTTTATTTTATTATTGATCAAGCACTGTTAAATCATTCTGCATACTGTAAGTAAGCTTTCATATTTAGAAAACTTCCCAAAGATCGAAGTCTTTCCTTACGAAAGCAACCTTAAGACATTTGTAGATATATAGATAGGATAAACGTTAGAATAGGTTAGATTTTGCTAGTTTTAAGGTTTCCTTAAGAGACAAACTAGCTGGTAGCAGGAGCATAACCTCCGAGGTCTTGTTAATTCAAACACACCGGACGCTGCTTTAAGTTGATTGTGTGGATAAAACCTCTTTATTGGCTCTGATTCATAAAATCAGGCCAACAAATGGCGCTAGAAGGAGGGCCTGAATTAAGTAATGGCAGGTGAAACTAATGAAACATTTCCAACCAACCAACAATCTTCGGAAGTTAGTAGATCACCTCTTATCGAAACTATTAGGAATATCCTTGAACGTGATCCTATTACTTCTCCCTTTACTCCTGCACAAAGTGCTCAAACTCTAGAAGAATCCAGACATATCCTTACCAGAGCTTACGCTAATCAGTTAGGTATTACTCCAATAGATTATGGTCTTCCTAGACAACAGCGACATAACCCACAATTAACCATAGTTACAGAAGATTTGGAGATAACTGGTAGTACTCCTCAACATCAAGTTGAAAGTTATCAAAGACAGATTACACAAACCAATACCGCAAGGAGGATAATCTCAGGAAGTGGTTCTGATTAGCCACCTTCTCCTCCTGAGTCACCACCCAATAGTCCAAGATCTTCTCATTCAGAGAGTTCCTCTAGTTCTCAAGGAAGTCCAATGGCAGGAAATGCAGGGGGAGGAGGTAATCCTCCACCCCCTCCACCTAATCCACAGCTCCCTTGGTTAAGGGCAGCTGCTGTAGCAATTCCTGGGGTACAACACCCATTACGAAAACATTCAGATAAAATTCTTCCTAAGTTTAACCCAGATGACAAAGAACCTGCAGAGGTACATATTGATAAATTCATGTTAGCTGTTCAAACTTTAAATGTTCAGCATGAAGATGTTGTTTGTCGATTGTTTCCTCTCACCTTTGAGGGAAGAGCTTCTACATGGTATTTTTCATTAGTACAAGGATCTATTACAAATTGGGAGGAATTTAATAAAGTTTTTTTAGATAAATTCGGGGAAGATAAAACACCTGCTCTTTTAGCCCTAGAATTATCTAGAATTAAAATGGAACCCAAAGAAAGGATTAAAGACTTTAATCAAAGGTTTCTAACATTGAAAAATAAAATTCCAATTGCTTCTCAACCTCCGGAAGATATAATCATTGAAAATTATACATCAGCCTTACCTAGGAATTCTGGAATGTTTGTGAAGAGAGCTGGAAAAACAACACTGATAGAAACATTTGATGAAGCAATTAAAGTAGAAAAGGATTTCATGTCTTATGAACCAGAGAGAAGTGGTAAAACTGATTCTTTTCCTCGAAGAAAAGTAGAAAAATCTAGTTCAGATAAAGATAAAGCTTTCGATGTGGAACAGCTACAGAACGCTATTCGAACGTTAACCAATGAAGTTATAGGGTTAAAAAAGACCAGTTCTGAAGCTTCTCCTTCTAGGGATTACTTCAGAAACCAATTTAGACAAAACCCAAACACGAATAATAAGAATACACCCCCAGATGTAGTTGCTAATGAAGAGATCTTTAATACAATTCGAGCTGTTCTATCTTTGTCTGAAACACCTAGTCAAGAGATAAATGAAAGTAAAGAAGATGAAGAATCTGAAAATGAGGATGAATCAGAAGAACCTCAACAAATTAATGGTCATTTCTGGGATAATTTTGTGAAAAAACATGAGAACAGAAGTCCACCCTCAGGACAACACGCATATAATACACGTAGTAAAGCAATTGCAAATACTCCTGGAGCTTCAGGCTCCACTTCAAACACTGATAATAATAACTCACAACCAAACAAACAAACTCAATCTGGCAAGCAAACTCAGCCAAATAAAGGTACCCAAACCATTCAAAACGCTCCAAAGTTGGATTTACAATATGACATAATTGAGGATTTCAAGAAGACACGTGCAAACATTAGTATGTACGATCTCCTTCAAATCTATGCAATGCCTAATAGTCATATTATTAATCCTGCAGTAAGTTCGATCGTCCCTAATACAAAGCAAAATGTTGCTGCAAACAGTTCAAGCAATGATCCAACAGCAACTGATAAAGGGAAAACATCAACCGATAAAACTTCTTTGATAGGTAAGAATTCTAAGTCAACTACACCTCCATTCTTACTTACCTTTGAAATTTTTAATAGGAATGTCCACAACTGCATGGTTGATTCAGGAGCATCTTCTAATGTTATGCCTTTATCTGTGTGTAAGAAATTAAATGGCAAATTTGTTCCATCTAATGCACAAATAACTCAATTAGATAGAACAAATGTTAAGGTTGTCGGAGAGATGAAAGATGTCTTAATTAGGATTGCTTGTAATCCTTCAGTTTATCAAATCATAGACATCATAATTGCTGATATTCCAGATGCATATGGACTATTCTTAAGCAGGGATTGGTCTCAACAACTAAATGGTTTCTTTGCCACTGATTGGTCAACCTTGTGGTTACCAAAAAATGGAAAATCAAATCAGATAAAGATACATAGAGAAAGGTACATGAAACATACTGTTACAGAACTACATGATCCTAGTGAACCTGTGTTATTTTCTGATTCTATTATGGGAAACTACATGTATGAATTAGGTTTTGGAAATTTCAAAGCTGAAAACTCTCCTCTTCCTGAAAATAGCAAGCAATCTGAGATTTGTAATGTAACAGTGATTTCTCCTAATTGTTCCCTTAAGGAGACCATTGGTGATGAAAATAATGTAAATATTGTAAATATCATAGAAAGTAAAGTGATTGTACATAATTCTATTTGGACTCTTTATTTCGATGGTGCAAAATCTAAAGAAGGAGCAGGAGCCGGTTGTTTACTAATAGATCCTCAAGGTAATAAGACTTGTATAGCTTGCAGAATAGAATTTAGTTGTACAAATAATATAGTTGAATATGAAGCTTTGATTCAAGGATTGAAAAAAGCAATCGATTTGGGCATCAAAGAGATAGCAGTTTATGGCGATTCAGAGATCATTGTTAGATAGGTGCGTAATTCCATTCATTGTTTATCTGAACATTTGCAAAGTTATCAGAAAGAGGTATGGAATCTTATCACCTATTTTGATGCATTTAACATAAATTCTGTTCCTAGAAGTCAAAATCAAGAAGCAGACTTATTGGCAAATGTAGCCTCCAAGTTGATTCCTTCAGAAAATTTTTCACCAGAATTATTTTCTGTTGAATTAATTTTTAGGCCCTCCATACCGGATAACATTTTTAATTGGCGTGTGTTTGACAATGATACACAGGTACTCCATTTTCTAACAAATGATGGAATCTTTAAAGATTCAGCAATAGATGAAATCACTCACGACGACAATTTACGAGATTTTTCGGTAATTAATGATTTATGTTCAATTGAGAAAGCTTTCGAACAGGTAAAATCCGTTCCCAACTCAGTATTAAGATTAGAAAAGTTTTTTTATTTGCAGGATAAGTTTAAGTCAGTTCCTAATTGTAAAACAAATAGCTCTTGCATGAAATATGAAACCATCAATTTGGGAACAGAATCTAATCCCCAAACTATAAACCTAGGAATAGATTGTGATCCTGTAGAAAAAACAGCTTTCATAAAATTATTCAAGGAGTTTAAAGATATATTTGCATGGACATATGATGACTTAAAAACATTCAATACTCAAGTCATGCAACATATAATTCCAATTAAACAAGAATCAAAACCTTTTCAGCAGAAGTTAAGAAAATATCACCCGTCATTAGAACCAACAATTAAAAAAGAACTGAATAAATTGTTAGCTTCCAAGATCATTTTCCCTGTTAGACATACTCAATGGGTAGAAAACTTAGTTCCAGTTAGAAAGAAAAATGGGGATATTCGATTATGTGTCGATTTTAGAAATTTAAATAAAGCTTCTGAAAAAGATAACTACCCTGTTGCACTCATGGAACAAATTCTTCAGAAAGTGTCTGGGTCTGAGATACTATCTCTCCTTGATGGTTTCTCAGGGTACAACCAAATACTAGTCTCCCCGGATGATCAATTAAAAACAGCTTTTAGAACTCCATGGGGAACGTACGCATACCGTAAGATGCCCTTTGGGTTAATCAATGCGGGAGCAACATTTCAACGAGCAATGGATATTGCCTTTAGAGGCTTAATCAGTCATTCATTCGTTGTCTATTTGGATGACGTTACTGTCTACTCTAAACATTGCCCTGATCATCTTAACCATTTGAGAAAATTGTTTGAACGATGTAGAAAATTTGGAATATCTTTAAATCCTAAGAAAACAATATTTGTTGTTTCAGAAGGTATCTTGTTAGGATGTGTAGTATCAAAACACGGAATCATGATTGATCCTGAAAGAACACAAGCTATTTCAAAGATTACTTTCCCTTCCAGCAAGAAAGGAATGCAGTCATTCTTAGGGAAAATAAATTTTGTTAGGAGATTCATTCCTAGTTTTTCAGAGACCGTTCGTCCTTTGCAGAAAATGATTAAAAAAGATGCTGTGTTTAATTGGGGACAAACTGAAAAAGAATCCTTTCAGAAAATTTTAGAAGCTATTTCAGAAGCTCCTAGTCTTCTAAGTCCAGATTTTAACAAGGATTTTATATTATATACCTTTGCTTCTGATATTGCGTATGCAGCAGTATTAACCCAATTAAATCAACAAAATAATGAGGTTCCAATTTCGTTCATGAGTTCGAATTTCAAAGGTGCTGAACTAAACTATCATGAAGTGGATAAACAAGCTTATGCCGTTTTTAAAGCGGTAAAACATTTTCGTCCTTACTTGTTAAAATCCAAAACAAAAGTAATTGTACCTTATTCTTCAGTAAGAAATTTGTTGGTACAAAAAGATTTAGGAGAAAAAAGGGCACCTTGGATGACAGCTCTTCAAGAATATGACTTAGAAATCAAACCATCAACGATAATTAAAGGACAAGGGTTGTGTAAATTGGCTGCTGAAGCTGCTCATTTGCTTGATGATAAAACTGAAATTGTCATTAATGAAGATTTACTTACCAGAGAAATTTATTTTTATCCACCACCTCAAGATTCTTGGTACACAGACATACGAGTACTTCTGGAAACAGGGACTGCCCCTGATTACTTAGACCCAAAAAAGAAAAGAGCCCTCAGGTTGAAATCTGCCCCATACTTATTAATAGATAATGTTCTCTTTCGGAAAAATTCAGATGGGGTATACCTTCGATGTTTAGATAAAGATGAAACAGAAACAATTCTGAAAGAATTGCATTCTCGACCAACAGGAGGTCATTTCAGTGGAGAAACCACAGCTCATAAAATTCTTAGGGCTGGTTATTATTGGCCTACCTTGTTTCGAGATTCTTATACTTTCGTCAGGAGGTGTCAAGAGTGTCAACTTGCCGCAGGAAGAGTTAAAAAATATGCTTTCCCTTTACAACCTGTTTCAGCTGAAAGACCCTTTCAGCACTGGGGTATCGATATAGTAGGTCCAATAAACCATCCCTCATCAATGCAACACAAGTATATAATAACTGCAACTGATTATTTGACTCGTTGGGCTGAGGCTGCACCGTTAAAAGTTGTGAATACTAATCAAGTTATATTATTTTTGGAATTCTTTATCATAACAAGATTTGGTGTTCCTGATTCTTTGGTCTTCGATAATGCATCATATTTTTCATCAATTAAATTGACTCAGTTTGCTTTAGAAAAAGGAATAAGAATCAGATATTCAGCTAATTACCATCCTCATGGGAATGGTCTAGCTGAATCAACAAACAAAAATTTATTAAAAATTCTTAAAAGAACTGTTTCAGTTCACCATCGGAATTGGCATACAGAATTGGGCAATGCTCTTTGGGCAGACAGAGTAACTCCAAAAGCTGCAATAGGTAATTCACCATTTTTCTTAGTGTATGGAACTGAAGCTATTCTTCCGCCAAATTTGTTCTTACCTTCATTACAGTTAGCTTAGTCTGTCCAAGAAGAAGAACGCCCAGCAATGGAAAAAAGAATTAATGCATTGCTAAAATTAGAAGAAGATAGAGAAAAGTCAAAACAACACTTTAACAAACATCAACAGATTGTTAAGTCATGGTTTGACCAATCATTTAGTTCTGATCGCGAATTTCAGGTAGGAGACTTGGTCTTAAAATGGGATAAAGCTCATGAAATTAAGGGTAATCATACTAAGTTTCAAAAACTGTGGTTAGGTCCCTTTGTTATTTCTGAAAAAATAGGTCCAAGTACCTTTCGATTGCAAACACTTGAAGGACAGTCCGAGACATTCCCTGTGAATGGACTGATTCTTAAGAAATATTTCTGTTAATAATTGCTGTCTAAAAATGTATATACTTATTCGCTGTTTGTAAATAATTTATATTTTTGTATATACACTAGCAAACTGTATATGAGTCAAATTTCTGTCAATATCAAATACCTCAGATTGTTAAAATTTATGTATATAACTAGTCTTTAAAACAGAAATATGTAATTAACAACTGTAATTAGTATAAATAAATAAGATCAGTTTACTCATCAGTCTTTAAAATTTTGATTTAAACTGAAATCTTTTAAAATTTGTTCGGATTGATCAAAATTTCTTGAATTTGTAAAAAACCTTCATTATTTCTATTTATAAGTGTTTCTCAGATTTTCCTTCATCTGGTTATTTTCTTAAATAAGGATAGTTTATTATATATCTTTTTCGAAGCTCGTACTTTTGAAAAATCTTTATAGATTTCTATCATCAGTTTAGAAAAATTTTTTCATTTGAGAACTGTCTAGCATCTGTTCCAGTTAATAAGAAGCTAAAGTGAGAGACAGAAGGTCTCAGTAATGAGCCGGTCTGATCAGAATCATGAATATCACTGGTATGACATTATTAGGAAACTGGTAATGGATTTTGGTCTTGAAACCAAAAGATAAGGGGTCTCATCACGAGCCAGCTGATTCATTTTCTGGCGATATTAATGACTGACATTACCATTTGGTTACCATGCTAGGTGATGATCTCTCATTTTAGTTAAAACAAAATTAATAAAAATCCCAATAAAACACAACTTTTGCCTGAAGAATAGGAGGTCTCAGTAATGAGCCGGCCTAATCATGATCATTAGTGTTTCCTGGAATAACTTCATTTCTGATCACCAGGGTGATGGCTTTTGATTTTAAATTAAAAGACAGGAGATCTCATCACGAGTCGGCCTGCTTATTTCAGACAACTCTCGTGAATGATACTATCACATTGGGACACCAAACCCAGATAGTAGTCTTCAGACATAATTATTATTTTAAAAGAACAGCAAATCAAGAAACAAGAAAATTACTATACCATGGAACAGGTTCTAGATAGTTTTCAGAGGAACGGTATTCGATGCTGATGGTAAGATCATCTTTACTAAGAAGTGCTGGTTTCGATGAGGATATTTGTAAGCCTATCTCTAATCAAATGTTTGTTTCAAAAGATGAAGTATTTCTGGGTTATACTTATGAATCTGAATAAATAAAGGTTTGACATGAATAAAGGATTTTGATTCGTCTTTAACAGATTTCTAAGATTCATTTTGATCATCTTGTTTTAAGCAGAGATAACTGGTTCACCCAGGTCGTCGCCATTTGTTGGCAGCCAGCAACAACCTCTTCATTTCTTGATAAAATGAAGAGAGATCAGCTCTTTATTTGATCTATCAATTCAAAATTATGTTAGAGCACCTTCAAAATCTTTGATTCTGAAGGTACTCTTAATCAAAGAAAAGTAATTTAATGATTCTAGAGCTGATAGGAACTTGATCATAAAACTTGGCTTTTAAACGAATGTTAGATAAGTTCCATTAAACCTATTTAAAATATAAAAATGAATTTATGTGACTTAAGGGATTTGTGCCAAGAGAAATATCATAAAACACATTGTTTAGGGTATTATTAGTCCTAAGACTAAGAGAATTTTGGAAGTTAATATCATACGGAATACCCTATTATGAAATTTGGAAATATCATAGTTAGTGTATAGATAAGATTCGTATAGGAAACTTTTTACATAGGATAAATACCCTATATGATGGTATAATGTGTCAATAGGATGTATAAAGGTTTTTAAACTTAGTATTGTACATATATATATAGCTTTGTACATCTACATACAATAAACATTAAGCTAGCCATTTGATTAATGCCTATTTAACGTTAAAGTGCGATTTATTATTCTTCATACCACTACGTAATATGATAAAACAGGGATGATTGTTTGATGAACTGGCCATGCAATAAATCAATGGTTAAATCAATAAACGTTTTGGATCGATGAGCTGGTATGAAAACGTGGCTTTCACCCCTTGACAGGATCGACAGTTGTATGCATTTGGTTAAATCGTGTTGACAGTGTTAAATGCTCACAGTCATTTCAAATTACGCCATTGTACCTATTAATTATGAACCACTGTCAATAATCAATGACTGTAATGATGATTCCATCAGTATTCGTATCGCTGGTTCGCCAAGTTAAGTGGTTAACACTAACAGGCATGGTTAAACGTAGATAGATTGGCATAAATCGTGGTGTAGTGTGTAGTTGTAACATTTATCAATGCTCGAAATCCCGCTAAAATGGTAGGTTCAGAGAGTAGATTTCTGATTAGATTTGAAGCATGTGAAGATTTTCTAGCATGTCGTGTGTGTGGATACCTATTCCCTCTGTTTTCACTTTCCCTTTCATTTCGCGACCAAGCCCAGAAAGTGCTGAAGAAACCATGTCTCCTCTGAATCGTTTTGAGATCTCAGGGTATGAAATTATTGAAGCCAACGAGGAGGTTGCCCAGAGATTCGAGAAAATGGGATGGACACATTTATTTCAAAGCTTTGATGGTCATCATGTGGAGATTACCAAAATGTTTGCAATGAGTTTTAAATATGACAGGGTGCGAATTGGGGGTTTCGAATTTGTTATCAATGAAGACAAAATTGTTGAAGCCACGAAACTTCCCCAAGTGGGAGAACGCTGGTTTAAGGGCACTATGGTTGACAAGAAGAAGTGTTTGGCTTTGTTAATGCCTTTACCAGATAAAACAAAATTGAGGATAGGCGTACCTGTAAAATTTCTAAAGCCCGAATGGAGAGCTTACTATGAAATCTTGGTAAGGTACGTAACCTGTTGTGGACGTTTTTCCCATTTGCAATTGTATCATTTACGGTTGTTGTTAGCAGTAAAGGGTTATAAACTTAATTTGCCCTTCTATCTTTAGCAAAGCCTTAAGAAAATGTCACAGTCTGTAAGGAATTTCAATAACCCTGACAATAGTCTGTGTCACCATGGATTGATTAAAATTTTACTACAATTCCAATTATCTGCCAAAGGTCTGTCTTGGGATAAATTTCTAGTTGATTGTAAATTGGGGCCAACACAGTATTGGCCTAATCCATCTCCTCGAGCTCGTAGAAGATGAAAAATCATAAATCCTGAGGTTAATAGCTCAGAGGTTAAGGAACCAGGGGTCGTAAACATGTCCATAGACGATAAGGTAAATGAAGATGCTGATAGGGTTTCAGTTCCCTGCGATTCTAGGGAAATATTAAAAGAACCCGAACCTGGTAAGAATGATGGCAACCCTGCAAAATTAAAAGAGGGATTAGCCGAAGACGAAATTGTTAAACCTGATGAATGTGATAAAAATTCTATGCATAAGTTGAACCATTTGGCTCAGGTTTGTTGTGACAAGGAAGGGTTGAATGTTGAAAAATTATCGTTTTCGCGTAGAGTCACTAGAAGCATGCATAATCTCCATTCGACTCCAAGATATAGGTCTGATCCACAGACTTCCAAATCTACAGCTACTGAACCTACAGTTGTAGATATTGAGGATGATATTCCGATGCCTGTCCCTAACACAATGGATGTAGGGAATTCCGCTACTGCGCAGGGGAGTGATGTGCAATCAGGTGAGGTCGAGGGCAATCAACCTGAAATAAACGTTAACACTGTAGAACTTGAACCATTACACAATCAGCATTGTGACAGCCCTCGTTCTCCTCATGTAGCTAGAGAAGACGAAACCCTGCAACAGGTATTAGGAAATATTTATCAGGATAAAAACACAGAGTCCAGAGGAAAGCGTAAACAGTGTACAGCCTTATTGGAAGAAGAAAACAAAACTTTAAGGAAAGAATTGCTAGAATGGATTGACAGGTGGAAAAAGGCCAACATGAAGAAGAATCAACTCAAGAAATCCAAGAAATCAATATTAAAAACGAATCAGCTGCTATTGGAACGAATTGAAAAACAAAACGTCAAAATTATCAGGTTGAAGGCTAAATTAGCCGAAGCTAGAAGAGTAGTCGCTCTTCATAATGAGGCTTAATAGTTTTCTCTTCTCTCATGTCGCAGTATAACAAGTAATGGTTATTTCGATTTTGCATGCCTGTAAAATCGGAGATTTTACAGGCATGAATTTATAATTTTTTAATATTTCGGTTGACTGTGTTAAATTGATTTTAATATAATGCATTGATTGAATTTAATGCAGGAATTTTTTATCACCGCCTTCTTCCAAGAATACAGGACGTGGTTGATGCGATGGCATGGAAAGGTAGCTGATTTGTTACAAGCTGGAGTTTTGTGAATGGGAAAGAACTTTCTGAGATGTCTCGACTCAGGCTAGTCGATTTTATTTTTAGTAGTAGGTGTAATTAGATGCCCTTTTGGTTAAATAATTTTCTATAATGTTGCATGCAACATTTATAGCAAAACCGACTCTCAGTAGTATATGAATGAAGATTTTTGATGAACTAGATGATGGATGGAGTGTGGAAGAAAACTTGTTGAAATATATTTTATTACTAGTACTACATCAAACTTGAAGCTGAAGCTTTCATGTGGATGATACTGGATATCTGCGAATGATACTGTGACTAGTATTCAGTTTTGGATTTATATATATATACATATATTTCTGTTTGTCATCTTCTGTTTATACGTGAACTCTGTGTGCTGTGACACATTGATGTTTAAATATTTTTCTCACTTTATCATCTCAAGCTAGTTGTTGAATAAATATTTCATTATGGTTTTGTTTATTAGTGTGTTCACTGTAAACATAAGTTTTAATGATATAATTTCCTGTTTATTTAAAATTTCATTTGTATGTTAACGGTGAATTTTAAATGAGCATCATTTCAAATTCGAATGACTGTCTTGATAATTATTTATTAATCAGTTTTTTTTTGGAAGTGGAATTTGACTGTGCATGTATAGGTTAAATCTCATTTCTATTATTACATAGCAGGATTACTTTCGTTATGATTTAGATATGTTTATTTAGAGCATACTTCAGTTTTCTGTTATTGATTAATAATTAATATAGTTTCAACTTTGCTCTCAGCTGAGATAGAGTTAAATAGGATAGATAGATCAATTAGTTTTAAAGTTTATTTTATTATTGATCAAGCACTGTTAAATCATTCTGCATACTGTAAGTAAGCTTTCATATTTAGAAAACTTCCCAAAGATCGAAGTCTTTCCTTACGAAAGCAACCTTAAGACATTTGTAGATATATAGATAGGATAAATGTTAGAATAGGTTAGATTTTGCTAGTTTTAAGGTTTCCTTAAGAGACAAACTAGCTGGTAGTAGGACCATAACCTGCGAGGTCTTGTTAATTCAAACACACCAGACGCTGCTTTAAGTTGATTGTGTGGATAAAACCTCTTTATTGGCTCTGATTCATAAAATCAGGCCAACAATCCAGCATGAAATAGGGCTGGCTCTGTAGATGTGATACATCCAGCATGAAACAGGGCTGGCTCTGTAGATATGATACATCCAGCATGAAATAGGGATGGATCTGTAGATGTGATACATCCAGCATGAAACAAGGCTGGCTCTGTAGATATGATACATCCAGCAGGAAACAGGGCTGGCTCTGTAGATATGATACATCCAGCATGAAACAGGGTTGGCTCTGTAGATATGATACATCCAGCATGAAACAGGGTTCGCTCTGTAGATGTGATACATCCAGCATGAAACAGGGCTGGCTCTGTAGATGTGATACATCCAGCATGAAACAGGGTTGGCTCTGTAGATGTGACACATCCAGTATGAAAAAGGACTGGCTCTATGGTGGTAAATCCTAGATCCGATCTAGGTCACATCCAGTATGAAAAAGGATTGGCACTGTGGTTGGGATTGGATAGTCCCTAGACATGAGACTTGTCTTAAAGAGATAAGGATTGATCATCTTGGAGCTTGATCTGGATTGCATCATCCATGGACCTATGTCCTAAAGAGAGCAGGATTGATCATCCTGTAATATGATCGTGTGATGACAATGCTACCGATCGTGTATGCTGATCGTATGATGACGATGTTGATCGTGTGATGACGATGCTGCTGATCGTGTGATGACGATGCTGATCGCATGATGACGATGTTGATCGTGTGATGACGATGCTGCCGATCGTGTGTTGACGATGATGATCGTATGATGACGATGCTACTGATCGTGTGATGACGATGCTGATGATCGTGTGATGACGATGCTGATGATCGTGTGATGACAATGCTGGTGATCGAGTAATATCAACTCTGATGATGTTGATGTTCCAGTAACTAGTTGAGTTACTGATGATGATGAATTAAAGAAAGCTTCCGATGATATATAGATGATGTAGTCAATGACTCCTTGCTCCTGCAGATGTTGTTATAATATCCTTCTCATTAAGGGGGAGTGTTGAATATTGTAACTTCTAAGAATATTATATTGTTACATTATTTATTCCGGAGATGTTCCATCCCTCCGAGGTGATTCTATTATGTATCCAAAGATGTTTATTCCTCCGAGGAGTTGTGGCAACTAGGGTTCTTAGACCCACCATGTGGGGGTCATCCCAGTCAGTTATAATAGGGTATTTAACCTAATGGTTAAATACGAGCCTACATGTACTTGTGTAAAATATATGTCAAAGTAGTGTATAAATAGAGGAGGTGCGTTCCTCATTTGATACACTCACACACTTGAAAAGAGGAGCACTTGTCTGGGAGATTTGCTAAGGAGGATTATAAGGAGGGAGCACATCTTGTATTTTGGTTTATCATCTTATTGAGGAAAGCTTTGCTGGGTTTTCTACCCCATGAGGGTTTCCTAGGATAAATCTGTGTCTCTTGTGTTTATACTATGCTTGTTGTTTCTTCAGTGATCCTGTATATGCTATTATTGTGAAATAGAATGTAATGCTGCTATTTTCTGTCTTAGAATATTGAATTTTACCAATTGGATGGGCCACACTTTCAGCCTTGGAAGTTATCAGCATTACCATGCTTTGTAACTGTCCATTAGCAAAGTTCCAGAATAAGTTTCAAATTGAACTCATGTCATCCCAGGATCAGTGGTTAAGGGCCACCACAGAAGCTCTCATGCATATGAAAGTGCTAAAATTCCATGCATGGGACAAATGTTTCAAAGAAAGTATTGAGAAGTTGTGCAAGTTAGAGTTCAAATGGATATATGCGGTTCAGTTTCGAAAAGCCTACAATTCATTGTTATTCCGGTCATCTCCTGTTTTGGTTTCAACTGCAACTTTTGTAACCTGCTATATTATTAAAATTCCTCTTACTCCAAGCAATGTTTTCACGTTCATAGCCACTTTGTGCCTCATTCAAGAACCAATTCGAGTAATTCGTGATGTAATTGCTGTTATCATTCAAGCCAAGGTCTCATTAAGTCGTATCATCAACTTTCTTGAAGCTGTTGAATTACATGATCGAGTGGTTGAGCGAGTAGTTCTTCATAATTTTGACTACTCTATTCTTATCAATTCTGCAACACTAAGTTGGGATTCCAGTTCATCGAAGCCCACATTGAGAAACATAAATATGGAGGTTAAACATGGCCAAAAATTGGCAATTTTTGGAGAAGTTGGATCAGGAAAATAAACTCTTTTAGCTGCAATACTTGGAGAAGTACCAAAGTTGAGGGGCAGTGTGAGTATGAATTATTTACCCCCTGACCCTAACTTTGTCAACCTTTTAAATTGATGGATTCTCTTTCTCATGTTCTCAACCCTGATTCTGTAGTTGCAAGTCTATGGCACTCTAGCATATTTTTCTCAGACTGCATGGATTCAAACTGGAATAGTATGAGACAACATACTTTTTGGGCGTCCCATGGATAAGTAGAAATATCAAGAATTTATCCTAAACTCTTCGCTGGATAAATACCTCCATCATCTTCCCTTTGGTGATCAGAGTGAAATAGGAGAAAGAGGTGTCAATCTCAGTGGCGGCCAGAAACAACAGATACATCTTGCTCGTGCATTATATCAAGACTCTAATATTTATCTTTTGGATGATCCTTTCAATGTTGTTGATGTTCATACTTCTAGTAGCTTGTTTAAGGTTAATATGGTGATTTCCTTTTGATATAAAGGTTTTCAAATTATTATGTGCCTAGAACTTTTGTATGTTGCCCCTTTCGATAGCAATGATTTTCGTTTTGACTTAGATTTCTGATATACTATTAATCACAGATTTTGATGTGTAGGAATACATAATGGGAGCACTGTTGAAAAAGATAGTAATCCTTGTAACACACCAAGTTGATTTTCTCCCTGCTTTTGATGTTGTTCTGGTTAGTAAACAGTTGTCCTAGTCATTGAAATCTGTTTGTTTACTTGTATACAACTTTTTGACAAAATTTCTCAATGGATGGTAGATAATTATAATTCCTGTAATATTGACATATTTACTGCTGATAGTTTTGGCAAATTTTCTTTGAATTTCTACACTAAAATCTCTCTTATGCAGTTGATGTTGGATGGGGAGATTCATCAAGATGGGAAATATTAGGAACTATTGGTCTCAAGTGAGGCATTTAGGGAGCTTGTGAATGCACACAAGAACACTGTTGGTTCTAATGAATCAACTGTGACAATTCCATCCACAAAAGATGAACCTATAAATGAAGAGAGATAAATTCAAAGGAGCAAGTCACATAAAGAACAACGGATTTCAAATAGAGATACTTAGGGGGATCAACTAGTGAAAAGGGAAGAGCAAGAAGTTGGGGACACTGGTCTGAAGCCATATATTGACTATTTAAAATAGAATAAAGGTTTCTTATATTGTCTTTGTGCTGCTCTTGGTCATTTTATATTTCTGATTGGGAAAATTTCAGGAAATACTTGGATGGTTGCTAATGTGCAAAGTCCTAAAGTCAGTGAATTAATGTTAATAATAGTGTACTCAGCCATTGGGTTCACACCTATATTTTTCTTATTCCTTCGTTCATTTTTTGGTGTTATTTTGGGGCTTGAGGCATCAAAGTCCTTCTTTTCTGAGCTTCTGACTTCTTAATTCCGAGCACCAATGGCATTCTTTGATGCAACTCCAATGGGAAGAGTTATGAGTAGAGTAAGTATTTTAGAAAATAACCATAGGATTCCTTCTTTTCTTTTCAGTAAAAGGTGAAATTTGATGTACCTCAGGGTAATAAACTACTGCCATTCCTCATTTTCCATATTTCTTCAAATTTCAGCATTCTTGATGTAGACATTCCTTTTAGCTTTGTCTCCACCATGTCATCTACCATGAATGCTTACAGCAATCTTGGATTTGTGGTTGCTGTAACATGGCAAGTTTTGTTTACAGCCATTCCAATGATTTTTTTTACCTTTCAAATCCAGATAAACTGCAACTTAACACAAGTTTCTTGAGAAGACTCTGTACTTGACTATACATGTTGTGAGAGAAGTTATAACTAATTTTTTCTTTGTTCAATTTAATCATAAATGCTATTTTGCTTCTGCTAAAGAACTGATGAGGCTAAATGGTACAACAAAATCACCTATTCTAAATCATTTTGGCGAGTCCATAGCAGGTAATTGAATAGAGCATTGATTATGAAATAAGTTAGTATCCTTCTTGTGTATAGATTTATGCATATCTTACCAAGAGGTTTATATAGAACCACTGTCTACGTAGGTTAAGCTTAGCCTACATGCTTATGAGATTTTCATCAATTCACTCTCCTTTAAGTTGAACCATAAAAATTTGGTGAGAAGCCTCTAGAAGAAGATGATTTTCCTTTTATGTGTGGAGACGATCAAGCAAAGAATAATTATATATATCTTCAACATATTCAACAACTACCAATTGATTTTCAAGGTCTCCATCATCAATTCTAGGGATAACTTCGTGGAAGTCCTTGCATGCATCCTAAAATACCCATATCAAGATTATTAATCGTTTTCATCCCACATACAGTTAAATAGACACAAAGCTATCTTAAGCCATATAAAACCTGTGAGTTTTGGTAGCTTCATTATCCACAATCTGATTCAAGGAAAAGGAGGCTATATGTTTTATTCTCTATATATTTTACCACCTCACTCTTTTCTATATGATGGGTGGAATGTCCACTCAAATCGTTGGGACATTTCTAAACTCCAAGATAGGGATTTTCATGCATTAGACACCCCTTTTACACTTGCCCTTTCATTCCTAATCCATCCCACTAAAGTGTCATGAGCGATATACTTTTGAATAGTAATCCTTTTCCAAAGATTGTCTTTTTTTATTAGGTTCCATATTTCTTTAGAAGCCAAATATATACCAAATAATTGTATGTTTTTTAATCCCCAACCCCCTCCTGTTTATACATTTTCCTTGATGTGTCATCGCTCCTAAAAACACAACCTCCATCAATTTAATAATTCCATTGTCTACCTTTTGGAACACCTCACATGGATTGGATGTCTTCTAGGCTTCTTATGACACCAAACATGTCCTCAAGGACTAGTTCGCAGCTTCTCTACTGATCTAGATAAATTATAGTTGTCCCAGTGAAATCAAGATTCCATTTGCATGCTCAAAATCCATTTTATTTGCAACACAAAAATTGAAAGTTATCTAGAAAGGATACTGTTGAAAAATAACCATATTTTATCATCTCAAATTTACATGTTGGTACAGGATGAAAGACATAACTATTTGTGTTAGGTTTGCATAGGACTTGTCCAAAAATACAATTTAGGGAATCCATAGGAAAAGCTCTTCTTTTGTTTCCAAGGAATCTTTATCATGCCCAAAACTTATTATTATGACTTATGTTCATCCTATAGTGACTGGAATTGAGGTATGGATGACCATTGGCACATATGAGGACAATGATTAGTTATGTTGACTAGATTTGTTAGAGCATACAACAATAAATAAGAATGTCCCATAATTGTTGATCAACACCCAAAACTTATAAATTGATGTTTGAAAAACCTCCTAAGTGCTTTGTGAAGATACATAAAATCCATAACTATTGTAGCCTACTATAGTTGGATGTCTAAGTGCTCAAAACTATTCTTCACGGTCCAAGAACAAAGATTTATTGTTATGTTTGCACCAGACCCTTGACATACAAGACCAAAATCCTTCCCTTATCACCAAGACATGATCCTTGGTGTCTCTTATTGCATTCAAAGACACCCATGCAAATATGGGGTTAACACCTTGCATTTGACTCTCGAAGGAATCATCTTAATAGTAATTTTTTATGTCCGTAGGATTTGCTCTAAATGTAAGTTAGCATTGTATAAAGATGTCCACATTTATGTCCCTAGGATTTTCTCTAATTATGTCCTTAACGAAAATTAATTGTAAGTCTGGGAAACATTGAATCAATTTCTTCCATTATTTGGACTCTCCTACCCTTCATAGCAGTAGTAAGAAGGGTCAAAATCAAATATGGGTAGATTGGTCTATAAAAGAAGCATTTTTGGGCAAGGAGTGAAGGCTAGACAACAATAAAATTATGCTTCTAGGGCATTGCCTCACCTAATATCAACAGTAGAAGGTTCTATTTCCAGTTCTAGGTACAAATTTGAAATCATTTCTTGAGGATGCAACCCTAAATCCAACCACTGGTGTGCATCTTAGACTCCTCATCCATCTTGTTCAATTCTGGGCAACTTTGTTGATGAAAGCAGCCTTCAAGTCTCCTTTCTGCACCTTATAACAATAGTGCCATGAATTCTGGGAAAATAAAAAGCATGATATAGACCTGTCTACAATTATTTAGCAATCTAAGTGAAATTTGGGCATAAAAAAAAATCCCGGAGTGACATTCTGAGTGTCTAAGAGCACATCAAGAAAAATAAAAATCATTCAACGCTTCCTTAGTTGAAATTCATTTGGTGTGTTTTACTAGTAGCTTTCATCTTTTGGATTCCACTATTTGGGTGATGAACATGGCCCAACTAATGACCTTTGATTTACAGTTGATATTTTTTGTTATTATGATCTGAGAGTTTTGTGAACTGTTTAGAAAGATTTATCCCACACATATTGGACCAGGTAAGTTGCATTAGGCCAAAGTATTTTTTTAAAGCTGGTGAGAGTCAAGGGTCTTTGCACTTATTGGGTACCCTTGTTCTGGCTTGAAGTGGTGCACTGAGTGCCTAGACGTCTATATTCACACAGAGTAGTTATAGTAGACTAGGAGTTATCTATGTCATATACAATAGTGTATGTAAGTGATTACATATACTTCTTAACTAATAGTCTTGTTGTATTTGAGGGTTTGGAACTGGGGATTAGGATTCTGAAACGGAATTGTACATGTTCACATCAATGCAAAAGTTTCAACAACTTAGGTTTTTAGAGGCAGTTGACATGGAAAAAAGTGGTGGTAAAAGATGTTGTATCTGCATACAAAAAATCCCATCTTGGAGGTGGAATCAGAAAGAGGCTACAGGGAAGATTTGTTGCATAAATAAGAGATCCAATAAAATTAAATTATATTTTCAGTAATCAACAGATATGTATGCATGGTTGGAATTGAGTATGAAAAGCAAAAACCTTTTTGTAAGTCTGGAATATAGGGCCCATGAGCTTAGATATAGTTATGCTTCCATGCTAGGGTCTGTGCAGTGTGAGGTAAGGACTTGCTTTGTATTTCAGGACTTCGATCATTTGAGGGTTAATTTGAAACTTGTAATTGTTATATTTAGTAGTGTGTTAGAATTCAATTTTCCTTACAAGATGCATGCAAATACTGTTGTGGCTGAAATTAAATTTATGCTTTGTATAGTGTGCTTTTAAATTGAGTCATATGTTTGTCACATTGTGGTTTTTTGCAATTGATGTGTTGCTTGTTGCACATGAGACCATGTCAAAGGAGCATGCAATGCGCTTTCCTCTGATCGCAAGTGTTGTGCTTGTTTCACTATTTTTGTTGTTCAACTTCTTGTCAAAAGACTTGGTCAATGCCATTCTCATGAGTTACTTTTTTGTTCTTGGAATAATTGCATTATCGTACAGTTTTAAACCTTAGAGTTAATTACAGAAGTAATGCACTTATGTGGCTAAGTTTCATGTTTAATGCTTGCCAAGAGACTTCATCAATTACCAATTTCTTCAGTTTTTTGTGCTAAGAATGATTGCATTATAGTATGCTCCCATCTTATACTAATAAATTCCTTCAGTTATTAGTTTAGTGGCATTGATAGTTGTATCAATCTTATGGAACATTATAATTCAGTTTTACACTAAGGTTTAATATTGATTTCTCAGAGCCACATTGTTACCTACTATTGAGCGATTTATGCCAAAGAAGTGGAATGAGTTGCCGATAAACTATCACCTTCCATATTTCAAATGTAAGAAACTATTCAGATAACATTCCTTTGCAAGTTAATACTGGAGAGATGATAATTATTTAAAATATTGTCAATGGCTGGAAGCAATATAGTGTGTTTAAGTTCTAGATTTAGTACTATTGTAAAATATATGCAGTGAGAATAAGTAACTATTATGTACATGGGTAAAATTTGTATATTTGGTGTCTACTTCCTACATTGGTGTACATGAATGCATGTGTGTGTAAACTTCACATATTTTATGTATTTTTAGTAGGTTGATTCTGGTTTGGTCTCGGGCTAACCCTTAGGTAGTTCCAATTCTTGTTCCATCCTTGATAGCTTTGAACAACTCAAAACTATCATAGGGAGTGGAGATAAATCTCTGTTCACCCAGGGTGAACCCAACACTCACCACAAGGAAAACTAGAGTACAATCAAGTAGTGAATATGTTGAAAATTTAAAACCAGTTATTTTTTCAAAGTATTTTTATAAGCATGAAGTTTTAATTTAGTATAGTACTACACTCATAGGCTGCCAAACCTAACTTCTAAAACTATGGAACCACTCATATGATCTATCCCCAAAGCCACAAACTCTATTATTATTTTCCTGAGGAGATGCACTCAAAATTAATGACACAATTTATATGATGTGTTCCTTTGTACCAAGGATTCTTGCTGCTACACCCCAACGCAAAAATAAATCAATCTAAAAAATTCCTATGTTAAATATTTGGCATCTCCCTGAACTGAACGAACACCATAATTGATGTCACATTGTACACACAACATCTGCATAAGAGGATCTATATGCTGATGACATTTTATGGTAATGATCTGTACTTGACACAAGCACATAAATTGGAGTGCCAATAGTCAGACTTTCAGAAAGACCTAAGGAAATGTGATATGTGTCAATTACACATGCCAAGCAGTAGCGTTATTGTCTTATTCTAGTCCTGATACCCTAGCTATCCTTTATCTAGTCCTTGCCATTTGCAATAGCCCACAGGTCTCTTTTTCTATTAAACGCATTTTTAATATTGAGCTTTTAGAAATTTAAATTTTCTTCATATATTTTCTCAGTGAGATGTTGTTCCATGATTGCAGTTGTTATGTTTTGTGACTTGCACTGTAATCCACATGGCCAACAACCTTCTTGTTCATAAGATGTGTATGTAATTGCACCAAGAGTAGCAAGGTTGTTTACAACCCAAAATGGGGGAGATGTTGTAATGCATAACGTTGTGTAATATTATGTAACATGTTGTTTCGATAAAAAAAGTAAATGATGTTAGCTTAAACAAAAAAATTAGATTATATTGATTTGTTCTTAAACTTAGATATAACAAGGATTGAGTTTTTTTTAATGTGTAAAAAATTTAAAACAAAAAAATTTACACCTCAAGAAATTGGATCCCGGTCGGTGTTTGATAGATCTGGGCTTAAGATGGATCTATGTTGGTTATCATGATATTTGTGGTTGTTATGATTGGTTTTTTAGAGATTCGCATAGAGAAAGGAAGTCTCACCTTGTCCCTTTACTAGAGTCATTTGTTCCATCCTCTTCATGGTTCATAATGCATTAAGCAAGAGTCCTTATGGCCAAATTTCTATGGTGAGATTGCTTAGACAACATAGATAGAATTTAGAGTCCCCAAACTGTTGCTATCACAAATCACATCATCCACTTTAGGAGAGCTATTGGGACACATTGTACTTAACCTATTTTTATTGGCTTCTAGTGCTCTAAGGCTTCTCTCTTGATGCTCTCCTTTAGACCCTTTCCATCACCCATTTGCGCTTTCTTGTTCTTAATTCTAATTGTTGTAGAGATTGCTTTATTTCATCTCTTGGTCCATTCTGTTTCTACTTTTTTGGAGATGCTTTAGGCACTTCCAATGTACGTTCTTATTCTTATATTTTCACTATGTGAAGTCCCATTGACTATCTTTGGCCACTAGTGGACATTGATACACAAATTACATTAAGTTGAAATTATAGACACACTTGAATTTACATTGTATTTTATTAGAATTACGAATCATGCAATCTAGGTGTTAATATTGCTACTCTCCCCAATTATTAAAGGGTTCTAGCTCAATGGCAGAGTGCCTGCGTTACAAGTAGGAGGTTGGTTGTTCGATTTCTCCGTGCCCTAATGATATTGCAATGTATTTCTAAAAAAATATTTGTTGTGATAGTTTATATTAGTTGCTAAACGGGAATCAAAATGTGGAGATAGTGTGGGAGGAAAAATGGACAATAAATTGGGTGCTAAAGTGGTAGCAAAACATGGTGCTAATGTTGACATCAATAGAGATGCAAAACTAGGCGTTAAAAAGAGGCCCAACACTTGATGCTAATGAGGAAGCCAAACATGGCGTTGATATGGTAGCAAAATAAGATGTTACTTTGGATGCAAAACATGACACTACATAGGAAGCAAAATATGGTGCAACAATAGAGGAAAAATTTGGCTCCATCTTGGTAGCAAAACACGATGCAAAAAAGGAAGCAAAAATTGGTGCAAAATTAGAAGTGAAAATTGGTGCATATTGGAAGTAAAACGTGGTGCAAAATGGGATGCTAAAATGGTAGCACATGTGGATGATAATTTGGATGCAAATATGGCACGAACGTAGATGCAAACATAAATGCTAACATGATGCTTTTAAGGATGCAAATAGGGCGCTTATGGGGATGTCATTTAGGAAGTAAAAGATGGCAATCTCTAGGAAGAAAAATAGGATGTTATTTAGGAAGCAAACCTCGACGTCGTTTAGGAATCAAAATTTAATGCTATTATGGAAGAAAAAAATGAGCGTTATTTTAGACATCAGAAAGGATGCTATCTAGGAAGCAAAAAAAGACGTTATTTTAGACTCTTTAAATTTTGTCCATGACGCATCCCATTTAGCGTCTACTTTGACCACTCAATGAAAAAAAAATTTACACTAAAAAGGGACGCTAAATGGGATGCTAATTCCAGGATTTGTTGTAGTGAGATATTCCTGTAGCTCTATGGTTGAGCTCATTGACTTAGAAACCTCCTTCCCTTTCTCCCCACTTGCTTGAAAGAGCCAGTTGTGTGCTATATGACTTTGAAGATTGTGAAACCAAGGTTGTGAGTGGACCTGAGTAGTTTCTCCTTTGTGGATACATAGCCCTAGCTTGGGGGTCGTCTCTAAGTGCTGAAAGAATATAGGATGGGAAGAGACCTATGGTTGGGTTGGAACGTTGCAGTCCATAGCTCGTTGCTTGGTGATTTCATCTTAAAGATAATTGCTGTCTATGATTTATAACATGTTTCATTAAGTTGTGTTTATTTGAGTATGCGTGTGTATCCATGTGTTTTTATGAATTTGTTCATTGATGAATAGGGATAAGTATTGATGAGGCCCAGAAGGTTCACAATGTTTAGTCAAGACTTTGGGAGATAATGGACATCCGGTGCTGCATTCATGTTCCCTCTAAGAGTCTAGATTTATGGGAGGATACATGACTGAGACATATAAGAGCCCCTTATAGAGTGGTAAGAGGACTTGATGAAGTTTGGGGCCACAGTTTGGGTTGGAATAATAACAAAGTTAGAGTCCTTAGGTGTGGCATAGGATTAGAATTTTTATCAGGCTCGTCGAGAGCTTTCCAATGATACCAATTTTTCCAAACATGGACTTAGGATGAGAAAGTTATCAGCCTGAGAAGTTGGAAGTAGCAAGGGTATATGGTCGACTTCTAACTTTATGAACCCGCAGTGCGGATTGCGGATTGCGGATTGTGGAAGTCGGAGGCGTGATTTCTCGACGTGGTCCGTTGGAGTTCCAAATTCTGACTCCCGCAATCCGTATTGTGAATTGCGGAATTCAAAGGAGTAATTTTGTTGGGGTTGTGAATTTGGAGTTCCTACTTTCGACTCCCGCATTGCAGATTGTGGATTGTAGAAGTCAGAGGAGTAATTTTCCTAGATCTTTGAAATTGGAGTTCTGAATTCCAATTCCCGCATCATAGATCATGGAAGTTGGAGGCATGATTCGACGAAGAAGACAATTGGTTGTTCCGACTTTCCGACTCCCACATCGTGTATTGCAGGATGTAGCAGTCGGAGGCATATTTCTTCAACGTCGTGTATTTGGCGTTTTGACTTTCCGACTCTTGCATTGTGGGTTGCGGAAGTTGGAGGTGTAATTCTTGAAGTGGCACATTGGGGTGTCAACTTTTGACTCCCGACATGCATATTGTGGCTTGCATATTTCGGATTGTGGACCGAATTTATTGCGGCTATGTGAAATTGCATAGTTCAGAAGAAAAAAAATTAGCAGGTTGTTCTAAGGAGCTCTCCCATCACCTCTAAAGGGAACCGAGGGGACCAGGGACGTGACAGATGGCATTAGAGACCAAGGTTACAATACGGGGGCTTCTTGGGCCAAAGTATGAGTTTATAGGTAGGTAACTGGAATTTGAATGAGGTGCAATGGCATACAATGTTCCTTGAAGGACTCCATATGGAGTTGGAATTGAACAGATTGCAGTGAAGGAAAGTCCAAGAAAGGCAAAGTTGGACTTGATCATAGTTTCTTAAAATAGTGTGAGCAACAAAGAATGTGAATATAGTGCAATGAGAGCCTTGCAGCGATCATGGGAAAACCCCATAGGGCTGACAAGATGGTTGCAGTTTAAAATTGGAGAATAATATCCAAAGGGAAATGTTGATAAAGAGAGAAATTTCTCACCTTAAACTATTTTTGTTTATACCATAATAATTGTATGCTTGGAAAGTATCAAGTAGGAATGTTATACATGAGTATGTGTATTGAATTGTTGCTTTGTGAGAAAATCATAGCTAATGATTCCCTGTGTGATTTCTAGAGGCCCTGAAATTGGATCAACTATGATGTGGAAGAGGAAATTCCATGCTATGATAAGGAATTAGAAAGGGGGAAATTGCTCAACTCTTCTCTTGTTGATATATTTATATTTTATGGGTTTTCATATATATGAAATTATGGTATAGGAATGTTGAAAATTAAAGAGATTAGATAGATGAAATGTGTTTTCATAGTAGGCATATTAAGAGATAATGCATACTGCATGTAAACTTATGTGTGCTTGCACATGGTATTGCGTATTGATAAAAGTTGTTAATGCACACATTGCATTTCAATTTGAATGAACACCTAAAGAAGGATGCACATCCACTAAAGGGATTGCAATAAAAGCTTATGTTGTATACCTATGATTCTTGCAATGTTGCACAAAGATATGGAGAAAAGATTTTGTAGATGCCTTGCTTACAGTTTGCTTGAGAAATGACAAAAGTGTTGTTTTTGTGGTTCTTAATTTTATCAAGATGATATCGTAGATACCATGGTCAACATAATATATCCAATTTTGTTGGATCCATCGCAAAAGGACCAAGATAATAGAGGCATGGTGAATATGTTGATGATGTTGTTACATGTGACCAACAACCTTATGAATAAAGGTTGGAGCAACAAATCCATGATCAAGATGTTGGTGGAAGGAATGTGTAGTCCTTGGTAAGTGGCCAACTAACCAGGTACCATCAGATATGTGAATGGAATCCATGTAGGTAATGTTTATTTATGCTAATTGTATAGATGTTGAAAGAGGATGGGTAAGAATCCATTCCACAATGTTTTAACCATCATAAAATAGTATGCATGTAAGGTTGAATGCATTTATGTGAATGCCATATCGCCATGATATGGTGAAGTATGGGCTAGTAAAGGAAAGGATTCTCATACCATGTGACTATTTAAAATTTTGAATGCATCCATAAGAGATAAGAGCATGCCATGTGTGGAACCATGAGGATGTTGGGTTGTGAAGCCTGCAGTGCTCAACAAGTATCCCATGAACTCCCTATTGGTGTTAATTTGGGATGAAATCTCTTTGCCAATGAACCAGGGAGTGAGAAAAACTCTTGATGTGTTGTTCGAGTGGAGAAGAAGACACCAAATAGATAACCAAGTGATTGGGGAGATGGTTGGGTATGGTGTTGAAGCATTGGCTACGGTGTAAAACTTACTATGGTAAGACACCTATGTAGGAACAAGAAGGTTTAGATCAATGTTGTAGTGCATTGGGATACATTAAGTAAATGTACATTAAAATATTATGTAAATGTTGTGAATGTGCATGCATATGTGTGGTTGCACATGTTGAAATGCATTGTGTGAATTCATGGTTGTGATATATATGCTTCATTGCAATTAGATAATAGATGAAATGATGAATTATTGTCAATTATGAGATCATTTCATGAGATGCTATGGATGCAGGAAAATGATTCCATGAAAAGGGTGGTCATGTTTGATGGGATATCGGGATGCTCTGTGGGGAGGATAAAGTTGCATGAAATGATACAGTTGTGTAATCATGAATGTTGAAAGTTGTATTTGACTTCATGTATATATAATGTGAATGTATCTTTCAATTTACTATGATAATGATATTGACTGTTTGGCTACTTGAGAAGTGTGTTAGGAAGACACATTTCAGGAAGACCATGTGCTATGGCATGCTATTGTCTTTGAGAAAATAACAACTGATAGTGTTTAAATTATTGAGTATTATAATTCTGAGATCACTTCAGTGACTATTGTAAATGCTGCAATGAAAATATAATTGGCACAGATACTCACAAAGTGTTTGACTGATTGAAAATTTCATATTACATGTAGAAATGTCTTGGGTATGGTAATATGGGTAAGTCCATAATAAAGACTAGAATCTACCTTGTGCAAAAGCCAAACATTGTGAGAAGGATCTCATGGATATGAAATCTGATTTTTGTATGAAACATATTTGAAAATTTCTGATTTAAGTTTATGAGAATGATCTCATGGTTACAAAATCTAATTTTTGTAGGAAAACAGATTTGTAAATTTCATATTTGAGATTTTGCTAATAATTACTAATGGATGTTTAGTTCTCTAGGATTGTGTCAATAGGAGGTGTTGTAGGTGGATGTTCAGGTTATGGAAGAAAGTGTAAAACCATAATGGATAGAGTTCTACCACTTACAAGAGCCAAACAATATGAGGATGGCCTCATGGTTAAATAAATCAAATTTATGTAGGAGACATAATTGTAGATTTATATTTGAATTTGATGATTAATGCCGTGGACTGGTTGTGGAATTCATATTTGAATTTAATTGCTAATGTTGCTGACTGTTTGGCTATTTGAGAAGTGTGTCAGGAAGACACATTTCAGGAAGACCATGTGCTATGGCCTGCAGAAGCCAAACTCCATGGGAAGGATCACATGCTTTGGAAATGGGTTTCGGGTGAAATTCCATTGTAAATTTTGATAATGTATCATATGAACTACTTGTTGGTAAACAACATGGGTGAGATGGTGCATTTATTCCAGTAGGGAATATGTTGTTTATGAAACGAGAAATGGATTGGGGTAATAGTTTCGAGGGACTTTTAACTTAGAGAAGGGTGCCCCATTCCTCGCGAAAGGAAGAGAAAATACATCTGTAAACCGATAAATATTTTGTAACCCTTGTTGATAATATCCATGTCTAATTATTAGAATTATTATATAGAGCATGTTTTTATTTCAAACTATTTGAGTGTGATTATGTCCTAAATGGCTCACATCTAAAAGGGGTGCACACCTTTCGGGTGTTTTGTTGTGTTACGGTTGTCAATATTGACTACACCCTAAGGGAATGGAGGAATTCCTGGTGTTTCAATATTAGAGAGTGATTTGTTTTTGATGAAATATGTTACAATTTTATATCAGTGGTATTGATCTTGTGTTTTCAAGTATTACACATGCAATTGGTGATGTAGACTAAAGAATCAAAGTGAGGTGGGTGTCGATACTGGATGGAACCCATTGAGATGCCTATGGCTCCGTAGTAGAGCCCTTGACTTGGAAATGGTTATGGTATAGTTTCCTTCCATTGGCCTATGACCCAGAACTAAGTGTTGGCTTGGAAATGGAGAGGGAAAACTAGGTATGGGACATTTTTGGCACCATAAATTCTTGGTAAATCCATTCGGTGCACTAGTTGAGCAGTGGATGTTGTTGAGTAGCCTGCGTGCTGGCCAAACATTCGTTAAACGCCTGATAAAACCATTCACCGTACTGGCTTGGCATTGGTTATTTGAATGTTGTGGAGCAGCCTATGTGCTGACCAAACATTCGTTATTGTATCCACGGGTGATCCAAGGCTTGTAAATCAAAGAAGGATCCTCTGGAGTAATGTGAAGACATCCAATACAGATAAGTATTTAGTTTATCTTGCATATTCTTGCATATTTAATATGAATATCCATGTGTATATGATTTCATTATGATTTTTAAACTCTTGTTTAGAGATAAATCCTATGAAAATGAACTTGACATGTGAATTGACTCAATGTTTGAGTGTAGGTATTACTAGATGCAAGGACCTTAAGGGCATCCTAAGGGTTCATCTGGACATGTGACTGTCCTAGAAATATTTGTATGAGTAGCAATGGAAAATGGTGCTAGTGTACTTATGTGGGTCCTAGAATCCAAAGGTTTTGTAGGAAATCATGAGGAAGGGTTCCCTAGTTGAAAATCCTTGGACAAACCTTAGATGCCAAGTGTCATCGACAAAATAGGGAAAATGAGAGTCAAGCATTCACATTTGAAGTGAAAGAGACCAAGGAGCATGGAACCACAGTTGTGGTGGGACTCCGGATTGGAACAAGATTAAGAGGGGGAAACTCTTACTCTTCTCTTTCCTTTTTGATTGATGCATCTTAGAAATAGAAAATTGTTGAATGCATGTTATGGATGAAAGTTGAATGTGGTTATTTTGCTTGGAATAAAGTGTGAATGCTGAATTAGTTAATTTCTTGCGAAAGGATTAACATGAATGAGTTCATTGTATGTTGGACAAGCATGAAATGTGTGGAATTATCATGAATAAAGCATGGAATTTCAATGAAATTGGGAACGTAATTAATTGATCTTAATGCTTATGTTATGATTAGCCTAACAATATTTGCAATGATGAATCTCACAGGTGAAAAATTAAACCAATTGGTGGCAGTTGTTACAACGAAAGTGTTTCTAGTAAGCAAAGTGTGGGAAACTGTGCACATTGACCATGGAAGCAAACCAAAAGCAATCAACATTTGAACGGACAGCAAGAATAATTGTAGCCACAAAGTTTACAGACTTGTGAATCAACTGGAAGGTAAATAAAAGGAAGGGATTGTTGTTGAGAAATGCCCACATGTGGAGCTGGAAGGTAAAAGCTAGCAGGAGCAGCTGTAGAAGCCAAAGGAATTGGTCCTGAAAGCTCAAAGTAAAAGACGAAATGTAGGATAGACCTGCTACGTTTTGTGAATTTTAGATATGTGTAGGTATTCTTAAGTATTGGAACACCGAGGACGGTTTTATTCTAAGGGGAAGGGGATTCTAATACCCCCATTTTAACCCTTTAGATGTATTGAATTTTAATGCAAATATTGTATATACGTGATGTATGATTCCTAATGAGGAGCTCAAGGAAAAGGCCCCAGTAGTGAAATCTCAACTTTAAGAGGAAGGGATTTGATATTGTGCCATCCATGTGCTAGTAAGCCATGGAAATTGTAAAACTGATGTAAAGCAATCTCATGCAATAAAAATACCAAGGGGCTAGCTATGGATGCAGCTAAATGAGGGGGACTGTGTATCCACTAAGGATAGGTGAGGGGGTTGTGGGATTCAACAATAGGCTTCCATATGTCACAATGAAAACCCACCTTTGACTGTCCTAGTTGTCATTTAATTCTATATAAGGAAGTGGTTGACGAAATCATCTCATGAGAGTGATGGAGTATGGGAAGCCCTGAAATCCGTAAGGCAGGGTATGGGATCTGTTTGGATGGACCCATAAGTCACCCTACCTCGTGGGGGCCATTTTTTTCTCATCTCTAATCCATGTTTGAGGGGGATAAGCTTCATTTTTAATGGAGGATAGAACGCAGACCCAACAGTAAGAAAGAAAACCAGAAATCGCAACTTGGAGATAAGCCACGTTTTAGAGTGCCATGATCGCTCAAAAAATTGGTGTGGGAAGTGACATTTGATAGGCAGATCCATAGACCTAAACCATGGGATAATATGAGAGCGGGAGATTCCCATAAATCCATGAGAAAACTAGGATTCGATAGCTAAAGACCCAGTGGCGAGACAGAGCCATTCGACCTGAACTATGCCCAGAATGTCATAAGGAAATCCGATTTTCGGAAGCCGAAAGGGAAGCAGTGGGACAGAGCCACTTGGATGCAACCTCGAGAAGAGACTAGAGTGGATAGTAGTGGGACTGATCAACCTAATATCTTGTTGCATGAGAAATCCTTTCAGCCGCAACGCTGAGGAGATCCCACAGCGGATCGATGTGGAGAGAGATCGGGATGAGTTAGACTGCATGGTAGAGCTAGTGAGGGCTCATTTATCCTTGGTTTAGCAGTCAGGACTAGTTATACCTACCCAAGTCAATGCTGAGGGAAGGGGAACCTGAGTGATTGTGTAACAGAGAAGGGGACCTTACTTAGGCTTAGAGTGGAGGTGATGGGGTTACCTGGACTATCTGAATCCAAATAGATATGCCTACAACTCTGTGGTTGAGCTCATTGAATTAGAAACCTCCTTCCCTATATCCCCACTTGCTTGAAAGAGCCAGCTGTGTGTTGGATGACCATGAATGATTGTAAAACCAAGGATATGAGTGGACCTAAGTAGTTTCTCCTTAGTTGATACATATCCCCAAATCGGGGGTGGTCTCTGAGTGCTAAAAGAATATAGGCTGGGAAGAGACCTATGGTTGGGTTGGAACATTGCAGTCCATAGCCAGTTGCTTTGTGATTTCATCTTAAATATAAGTGTTCTCTGTGATTTATAACATGTTTGATTCAACTTTGTTTATTTGATTATGCATATGCATCCATGTGTTTTTATGAATTTGTTCATTGATGAATAGGGATAAGTCTTGATGAGGCCCAAGGGGTTCATAATGTTTAGTTAGGACTTTGGGGGAGAATGGGAATCCCCTGCTGCATTCAAGTTCCCTCTAAGGGTCTAGATTGATGGGAGAAGACATTACTAAGTAGTATAAGAGACCCTTATAGAGTGGTAAAGAGGCCTTGATGAAGTTTGGGGCCACATTTTGGGTTGGAAGAGTGGCAAAGTCAGATTCCTCAGGTTTGGCAGAGGATCACACTATTGCATGGGGCTCACTAAGAGATTTCTAATGATACAAGTTTTCCAAAGATGGACTAAGGATGAGAATGCTATCATCCTGATAAGTTGGTAGTAGCAGGGGTATATGGCCAACTTCCGACTTTTCGAACCCACAGTGCAGATTGCAGATTGTGGAAGTCAGAGGTGTGATTTCTTGGCATGGTGGGTTGGAGTTTCGACTTTCGAATCTCATAATCCAGATTGCAGATTGCATAATTTAGAGGATTAATTTTCCTGGGGTTCTGAATTTGGAGTTCTGACTTCCGACTCCCGCATCGTGGATTGCAGAAGTTGAAGGAGTAATTTTCACGGAGCTATGAAATTGAAGTTTCGACTTTCGACTCCTGTATCGCGGATCGCGAATTGCATAATTCAGAGGTGTGATTTGGTGAAGTAGAGAATTGGGTGTTCCAACTTTCTGACTCTCACATCGTGGATTGCGGGATGTGGTAGTCGGAGACGTATTTCTTCAACTCCGTGTATTTGGCGTTCCGACTTTCCGACTCTTGCATTGCATATTGCGGAAGTTCAAGGTGTAATTCTTGAAGTGGTGCATGGGGGTGCCGAATTATGACTCCCTATTTGCATATTGTGGCTTGTGATTGCGGATTGCAGACCAAAGCTATTGTAGTTGTGCGAAAGTGCATTGTTTGGAAGAAAACAATTAGCAGGTTCTTCTAAGGAGCTCCCCCATCACCTATAAAGGGAACCGAGCGGTCTGGGGACGTGACAACTCCTAAGTATGTGATTAGGTATCTTTGAGGTAAAATTTCATATGGACTCAGATATGTCTCCAGTGGACGAGTCATGTCACTTGGTTATACAGACTCAGACTAGGGAGGAAGCATTGTTGACTATAAGAGTACATCTGGATACTGTTATAGCCTAGGATCAACTGTGATATCATGGTCCAGCAGGAATCAAGGCTCTATATCCCAAAGAACTACCGAAGAAAAATACATAACTACTAGTGTTTCCTGCCGAGAATCAATGTGGATCAAAAATCTACTCGAAGGGTTGTTTGTTGAAAAAGCTTGAGCCTGTAGTTATTAGGTGTGACAATCATAGTTGCATCAAGATTTCTAAAAACCCAGTGTTTCATGACAAGTCGAGACACATTGAAATGAAGTATCACTTCATCTGAGACATGGTCCAGAAAGGTACAGTGAAACTTCAATACATTGCTACTGATGAGAAGATTGCAGATGTGTTAACAAAGCCTGTTTCAGTGACAAAGTTTAGGTACTTTTGATACAAACTTGGTATGGAAGAGAATTCCTCCCTCACTGAAATGAAGTGTTAAATATACAACATTAGGAGACATTCTCCAAACCAAACTTGTGTAGTCAAGATTGATCCTCTCATATAGAGGTGAGAACTTTGATTGCCTTTCTTGTAAAGGTTATTCCTCCCATATAGAGGTAATTGATCAAAGTAGTGATGTTGTAAAGTATTGTTGGACAAGGCTCTAGAATTTTGTGTGTCAAGTCATGATTCTCATGTGAACCTTCTGTGTAAAGGTATCCATGGGATGGACCTCCCATATAGAGGTGGACCTTCTGTATAAAGGTCATGATTTACTTCTTAAAACTATTTAATTTTGTGTGATATTTATTGACCATGATCACCAGTTGCTATTAAGTATTGTTTAGATATTGATCACCTCTAAAGTAAATTACTTCAGCATATGGTCATTTGGTATGGAATAATATAATATGATCACATCATTAGATAATTATTCTTATTATAGTATAATGTGATGGAAAATTAAATTTAGAACATATTAACCATGTAGTAAGAGATAAAGAAATAAAATATAACTCATAGAGATCAAGAGAATTAAAAATTTCCCATGCAGACACTTCAACTAATTAAAGATAACTGGAATGGTTAAAGCTTCAATTAAGTACTAATGTCTGTCTCAACCAATGCTTCAGTTAAAGAATCAATTAAAGATATGCCTAAGTTAACTACAGAACTCACAATGGTCACTTCAAGTAAATCAATTAGCATGATTTCAATTACCTAACTGTTAAATAACAAGGACTAGTTCACTAAAGTGTTTTCACTTTAGTTAAACTAAAAGATGACACTTCAATAAATCAAGAATAATAAGTTAAAGAGAGTTAACTAAGTGACAAAAAATAATATTGTTGGTTTGTCTTTTGGGATGAACCGGGTTCGGAGTGTTGATGTATTTGTAACTTCGGAAGATATTCACTTGTGTATTACATTTGTACTTTATTGTATGTCCAAAAGAAATGTATTATTCCTCTGATTGGAAGTGTCGTCTTTTGTATTTGCAAGTGTCGTAAGTTACATTGTAAGTGTTGTCATTTGTATTGATGGGTTATTAGACCACCAGTATGGGGTTGGCCCTAGTTAGGTCACGTGGTTGGGTTATTAGGCTTCCTTAGGAATTCGTCCTAGTTGGTTTATTGGTAGGTCAAGTCAATGTATAAATAGAGGGTGTGCCTCTCTCATTCTATTCATTCACTCACTTCTCAAGCTCGCATAGCTAAGAGAGAAAGTGGTGCACTAGTGGAGAAGGAGTATCTTCTAGAGACATTTCCTTGGGTTTGATCATTGTGATCTTGGTTTCTGGCTTATATTATCTCTAAGGAAGTTGCGGGGTTTTTCACCTTCTTGGTTTTTCCCGATGAAACTCTGTGTCTCTTGTGTGCTTCCTATTGTGTTTATGATTGTTATGCTATACATGTTATTCTCTTAGTGATCCTGAATGATAATGGAATGAAATTATCAAAAAACTAGCATGGTATCAGAGCTGACCTAAGAAGAAGGCACTGTGCAACTGTGGAAGCTAGGGCTTCTTAATTTTTGGGTTTCTATCTGCAGATCATCAAAGGAAGGAGGCTAGATTGACTCTCCTTGGAAGGGTGCATCTTTCAGTTGAGAAAGAATTCAATTCTGAGCATTTTTAGTTTTGACCTAATCTCTACTACGGGAAATTAGGGTTTTGGAAAATGTTGTAATTTTTGAAATCTGAGACCACAGTTGGAAGCTCCTCAAGAAAATAAAAGTTTAGAGCATTGGATCAAACTTTTTGGTTTGGAAGAAAGGTGGGCTTTATCAAACCCTAGTTCGGGATCCTGTCCAGTGAATCCGAAAGTTTCAAAGGAAATTTTGAGAGGTCAAATTTTGTATATCTCAAAATCTGGGTATACTAGCTTGACCAGCTCAGCAAGGTGCATATTTCTATCCTTACAAAAGTTTGAAATTCAAAGTTTGAATTTTTAGGGTGTCTCTAACAAACCCTAATCCAGCTCCGGATCCAATTTCCAGCAAATCAATTGGTAAGACTTAAATATTTTATTTCCATTTGAGTTTCTTATTATATTGTCTCACCACACCAAGTTTGAGAATAATCTTGAAGGGGCTGATAACTTCCAATCATGGAATTATAGGACTGGCTTAATCCTAGAAGAGAATGAGTTGGACAACTACATAAAGGAAGAGGTTCCAATTCCAGAAGGATATGAGGCTAAGGTCTTACATAAGAAGAACCTGGTCAAAGCCAAGAGAATCATTGTTGATTCTATTAAGGACCATCTCATACCCCATGTGTCTTCCCTAAAGACACCTAAGGAAATGTTTGAATTTTTGACTAAGTTGTTTGAAGGAAAGAACATAAATCGGAAAATGACTCTATGGAACCAATTGAAAGGGGTAAAAGTACAGAATGGAGAGACCATCCAATCCTACTTTTCAAAGGGCTCTCAAATAAAGGAACAACTTGAAGCTGTGGATGAAGTGGTGGAGAATGGATAATTTATCATGACCACATTGAATGGCCTACCTAGGTCATGGGACTCCTTCATCCATGGAATCTATGCAAGAAATAAATTGATCTCTTTTAGTAGACTATCGGAGGAATGTTCACAAGAACAATCTAGGCTTGTGGCCCGAGAAGAAAAGATGGGAAATGAATATCAAGCTCTCACAGCTCACACTAAGGGAAGCAAGTTCAAGAGGGAGAAATCTCATAATAAGAAACATCCTCCCTTCCATCAAAAGAAGAAAGATCTCTCCCATGTTCGATGTTACTCTTGTGATGAGAAAGGACATTATGCCTCATAATGTCCCAAGAAAAGAAAAGACTTCAACAACAAAAATAAGAACAACAAGAAGAGATATCATCCTCATGCTGCTAAGGATGATGAACCTCCAAGAAGAAGACTAGAGCAGAAAGTGATGACTCATCAAGTGAAGATGAATATGTCTTAATATCTTCTCTCACAGGTACTATTACACATGGGTGTAATGATTGGCTTATTGATAGTGGGGATTCTAAACACATGACTGGGTTTAAAGATTCCTTTATGGACCTTTCTGAACATGAGTCACCTCACAAGGTGAAACTTGGGGATGACTATCAATATCTTATAAAAGGAAGTGGTGAAGCCTCCTACATGCTAGATTTTGGGAAGTCTTTGAAAATGAAAGATGTTCTGTATGTACCTGGACTCAAGAAGAATCTTCTCTTCATATCATCTTTGGATGCAAAGGGGATGAGAGTTGAATTTGTGGATGGTCAGGTACTCATGTGGCCAAAAGTTAAGACCATAGATGATGCAGTAGTAATTGGAGAGAAAGAGGGAGGACTATACAAATTAAAGGGAGAACTTGAACATGCCATGGTACATGAAACCATGGAGCCAAGTGAACTTTGGCATAGAAGGCTTGCACACATGCACTATAGAGCATTTCCAATTGCAAGCAAAGCAGTAGAGGGTCTTCCTAAGATCCAGTCAAAGCATGAAGGTATTTGCAAAGGGTGTGCAAAAGGAAAGAACACAAAAAAGGCATTTCCAAGTAGTGAAATCAAAGCAAAAGGAATCTTGGAGATTATCCACTCTGATGTATGCGGTCCAATGTCATCCGGTTCTGTGAGTGGGTATGTATACTATGTTTCCTTCATTGATTATTTCTCTAGGAAGACTTCGGTTTACTTCTTGAAGAATAAAGGTGAAGTGTTTGATAAGTTCAACGAATTCAAAGCCTTGATAGAAAATCAAACTAATAAGAAAATCAAGACCATTAGATCCGACAATGGTGAAGAATTCACTTCAGCAGACTTCAAAGATACTATGCAGTGATTTAGGGATTAAGAGGGAGTTGACCACTCCTTACAATCCATAACAAAAGCGAGTAGAAAAAGCTACTTCAGAGTCGGACTCCAACAACTCTTGCAAGAAAGCAAAGATTGAGAGGGAATCTACCCAACAAACAAACAAAGATAAGTATTTGCCTTGTCATTTCTTGTATATCTGATTGTTTAAATAATATTGTTCAATGATGTATCTACTTATGTTCCTAGACTTAGGTTGTGTATTGTGCATATTAGAATAATTGCATTAATGAACAGTATACTACTAATATGCATGTAATGGGTAAGTGGCCTATGGCATTGTACAACATTCCATTGCTACTTGTCTAGAATGAAACCTCTTTGCTGACATGTTGGGAGTAGTGCAAACTCTTAACAATGATCTGGTAGAGATGGAAGGCATCTAGAAAGTTACGGGATATGGATAAATGTTGTATTGAAGCATTGACTAAGACAATTGCATGACTGTAGGAAATATGTCTTTATGAGTAAGAATTTGTTCTGAAATATATAAGATGTTTCTAATCAAGCAATTGAACTTGTATTGTGGGAAAGACTGTGTACAATCACCTACAAAAGAAGGAATACAACATTTGTTCCAGCAACAAAGTTCAAGAAAACTATCTATTGAAGAATTTGAAGTTCCTAGGATCTGAGAAGCAGTAATGGAAGAATGCCATGATCGAGGAATACCAATCGATCATAAAGAATGATGTCTGGGATGTGGTCCCGAGACCAAAAGGGAAGTCTTTTGTGAATTCCAAGTGGATCTATAAGATCAAGCATGCTGCAGATGGTAGCATAGAGATATACAAAGCGATGCTTGTGGCTCGTCGCTTCTCCCAAAAAGAGGGATAGATTATGAAGAAACTTTTGCACCTATAGCCAGATACACTTCCATCAGATCAGTACTTTCCCTAGCTATAGTGATGAAGTGCAAGATACACCAGATGGATGTCAAGATAGCTTTCTTGAATTGTGTAGTCGAAGAGGAAGTGTATGTGGAGAAGCCACTTGGTCTTGAGACACATGATAGGGAGTCATATGTGTGCAGGTTGAAGAAAGCCTTGTATGGCTTGAAGCAAGCTCCTAGGACTTGGTATGGTAGGATAGACAGTTTTCTATCTAGTTTGGGATTTACCAAGAGTAAAGCGAATTCCATCCTTTAATACAAGATTGAGGAAGGCAATCCAGTGATACTTCTATTTTATGTGGATGACTTTTTTGTGATAGGTGAGTATAGATTGATTGCCGACACGAAGTGGAAGCTTGTTTCTGAGTTCGAGATGAAGGACTTGGGGATGATGCACTACTTTCTAGGCATGGAGCTGTAACAGAGTGTAGATGGAATCTTCCTTGGACAAGGGAAGTATGCAGTAGAGATCCTGAAGCAGTTCGGGATGATGGACTGCAAGGCCATGGCCACACCTATGGCATCAGACCTAAAGCTTCTTCGTGATCATTCATCTGATTTGGTTGATGTCACAGTGTATCGTCAGATGATTGGGTCCTTGATGTACCTGATTAACACGAGACCAGATATCTGCTTTGCTATGAACACATTGAGCCAGTTCCTAATGGATCCCATAGGTGTTCACCTGGTTGCTGTAAAGCATATTCTGAGGTACTTGAATGGTACAATTGATTATGGGCTCAAGTATGATGCGAATCAAAAGTTAAACCTGGAGGGTTATGTTGATTTAGATTGGGCAGGCAGTGCTCCAGATAGGAAGAGAACTTATAGGTGTTGCTTCAGTATGGGATCAGGTGTGATTTCTTGGTTTATAAGGAAGCAGTCTTGCGTAGCACTAAGTACAGCCGAAGCAGAGTATGTCGCAGCTTGTTCAGCCAGTTGTGAGGTAGTATGGCTTACGAAGCTATTGTATGATTTATTTGATATCCTATTGGATGCTACATGTATCTATTGTGACAACTAGAGTAGTGTGAAGTTGTCAGAGAACCTAGTGTTCCATGACAGGTCGAAGCACATCGAGATCAAATATCACTATATCAGGGATATGGTGTAGAGAGGAGCAGTGAAGCTCCTGTATGTTGTGACGGATGAGAAGGTTGCAGATGTGTTGATGAAACCACTAGCCAAAGTGAAGTTTGAGTACTTCAGAGAGAGGCTTGGTGTTCTTCAAATTGAAGACACTTCAAGGAAGAAGTGATGGGACACATTTGTAGGAGCCATTCCAAGCATGGTGATAGGAGGATCTTTCCCATGGCTATGGATGTAAGCGCTATGTGATGAGAATCAGGATGATGCTCTAGTTTCTGCTATGATGATGATCGGTATGAGCATGAGTATCAGGTTGATACTCCATGGCCGTGGAGATCCGATAGGTTGAGCGGTAAGCTCGTAAATCAGTCATGGGATTCTCTTTAGAGTTCTTGTGGGAAGCACGACACTCTTTATAGGTTTTGCCTTACCACATTGTTGATGCCTCTTATATCGTAGCATCAATCAGAAAGGGATTCTCCCCGAGAGATGATCCCAATTAGACTATCTCCCGTTTGGTGTAGGGAATCCGTCCGGTTAGCGGTTCCGACAACCGTGGGTTTGGAGTTTAATTCCGGTTCTACCGGTTATGGCCCGATCCACCTTTCTTTAGGATTTTATGTTTTTTAATGAGATGCAAGTGCCTAGTTTATATTTGATCTAAATGCAACTAAAACAGATCTAAGTCTAGAAAACTGAAGTAAATCTACCTATCCTTGCAGGGAATACGTCTAAAGGATGAGAAATGAGCTATAACATATAACATAAAGAAAGAACAGATAGCTGTCAATTCTTACAGGAAAAGCTACAGCAAGATAAGAGATCTTTAGAAGATAGCTTCTAATTCAATATAAAACATATCTATTGCTCATGAAACAGAAAAGCAAACAATTATTTAATCTAAATGGAAAGAATAAAGAAACGGAGCTAAATATAAACAAACTGAAATAACTCTAAAGATCCCTGCAGGGAGCACAATTAAAGGCATGAACAACGAGCCATAGGAGTCATCTTGAAGAAAGAACAGTTAGCCATTTAATCTAAAAGATAATTCTACAGCAAAACAAGATATCAACAGATAGCTCCTGATTTAATCTGAAACACATTCACTGTTCATGAAATGGAGAAAATCGTTTGCACAGGAAGGAGAAAAAATCATTAATACAAAGAAATAATTCAGATAGTAGGAATGATCTCACATTATAGTATGGAGGTCATTAGAGTAGTCCAACATACATCCATCCATCATTCTTATGCAAAACGTCCATCTCCTTGGCTTTTATTAGAAAATTCTGTTTTCAAAGAACCAATACAAGGTAACTCATACAGGCTTTCAAAATTTCATTCCCTGCCAAAAGTCCTTCCTCATCTTTCCTAACTTCTATTTATAGTTACAAATCTGCCCTTTGGGCTGCCACCTAGCATCTTCAACTTGTCATCTACAGAATTTTTTCTCCTATAATTGACAAAATTGTGATTCTTTTCTTTTACAAAATATTTAACAAAAGAATGGACAGCTGTCCCATAGCTCACGCTTTATACATTTGAAAGTTATAACAAAATACACATAGCAGAGATAATGTTCTAATATCGTGCTGTCACTCTTGTGTGTGAGCTTCAGCTGGGAGAGAATCGCCCAAGTCAATTGATGTTGTTGTTGCTTCCTGGGAAGAAGGGACTAAGCTGGCTGGAATTTCTGCCACTGCTGGGGAAGAGGGAATTGAGACCACTGTGGTTGCTAGAGTGCCTGCTGGGAAAGAAGATTCTGGATTTGCTGATGCTCCTGCTATTGCTGCAGCTTTCTTCTCCTCCTCTGCTATGTAGCTATACCACATACCTGTATCCCTTATGACTATGTTTGCTGCAGCAAGGAACAATATTTTCTGAGAGGTTACATTCTTCCCGAGCTCTGCTCCAATGCCTTGAACTTCTACTACTGCAGCTTGATGCATTTCCTTCAGCAGATGGTTGTGGAGTGATGACAATCCAATATACTGTTGGAGGTCATCAATAGCCAAGACCTCAATCCTTTTCACATACTCCGTTTGAACACCTAGTTCTTCCTTTAGCCGAGACAAACGTTGCTCCTTTTCCGAAAAGTCCTCCAGGGTCTGAGGGAAGCTTAATGTGCATTTTTCATGTACTCCTTGGAGCCTTTGGTACAGACTGTTAATTTTATCTGTTGTTCTTTGCACACTGGTTATCAGCTTACTGGCACAATTCCTGCCAAACTCCAAAAGGGTTATGTCCTCGTTAAAGCCGGCCACAGATTTAAACGGGAGGTGCATGGGGAAACCCCCTTTTCCTTCTCTCCATGCCATCTGACTGATGATATTCACCTTGACACGGGTATTCTTAGCTTTGATCCTATGGGCCTCCGCATTAATTTCTTTTAACCTGACCACCATGGCCTTGAGCTTGCAAACCTCATTAGTGATTAGCTCCTGAGTGTCATACACTTGCTTCAGGATGTTGCATGACAACTCATGGAAGGGAGACATGTCCATTGTTCTACCCTCGGCTTGCTCTAATTGCTCAGCTAATGTCCGCTTCTAGCTGGGATGCTTTATCTTCCGCTCCATTCTTCTCTGCTTCCACAATCATCATTTGGAGTGTTAGCTGGTCCTTTTCCTCCTCCAGCTGGCTATACTTGCTTGACAGCTCTTTATGCTTGGCGTACAAGCAATTGTACTTGTTTACTACCAGATCCCTTTGGGCCTGCTCATTAGCCACAGTTTGTTGTAGCGAACGAGCTCTCTTCTTTGTCAAAACATTTTCTCTAACTATCACACCCACATTGTCTAGTGATGCTTTTGTTGTTTCTACAACTGCGGATGCCATAGCAAAAAGATCCTGATCTGTATTCATCATTACAGTGACCTCTCAGTGGGTAACGATGTCTTCATGGAAGGGACTTTTGATCCTCTCTTCTGATTTGAGGACCATTGCTTTCCTTTTCTTGTCGGAGACAAACTCATTCCACCTGGACACCGTATGTTTTCCCGATGGTGTGTATGGGACAATTGGGCAGTTTATGATGTCTATGTCTTCTTCAGCATGTGGGGTCTGGACTTCCTGAGCTGGATCTGCTCCCAAATTTTGGGTACCAAAGCCATCTACTTGAGATGTGTCTATTTCCATGTCTTGGACACTAGATCCACTTGCTTGGGCATCTTCCCTTGCTTTCAACTCTTCTTCCGCCTTCCTGTCTGCCTCAGCTTGCTCAACTTCAGCCTCTTTTTGCTTCTGGGCTTCCTCAGCCTCTTTCCGCAGGCTTTCATTTTCAGCTTCTTGTTGCATTCTCGCCACTTCATCTTCCTGCTGCTTTCTTGCCATTTCAGCTTCCTGCTGCCACCTAGCTTCCTCAGCTTCCCGCTGCAATCTGGCTTTCTCAGCTTCCTGGAGTAACCTTGCTTCTTCTCTTAATCTGAGCTCTTCCTGAGCTTGGGCATCCTCAGCTTCTTTCTCCTTCTACTGGCTGGTCTTCTAGACCTTGCTTGAGCTAGAGCTTGCTCCAGTGCCTTGGCGACAGACTCGTAGCTCAGCCATGTTGCTGATGCCTCTGAATGCCTCTTCTTCGGCATCAAGATAGTGAGAGTACTCGAAGTGAGCATAAATCTCCTTACAGTGCTCAACAATGTTTCCCTTCCTATCATTCCTGTGGAAGATTACCTCACCGAAGTGGAAGGCTTTCAGATCTTGAACAAATTCATCGGCCGAGGAAACCCCCGAGAACTTGTAAGCACCTATGCAGAAAGGTAGAGGGGGAAAGGAAGCCTTATGTTGTTTGTGGAGCATTGCTCCAATTCCATCCAGGAAGATTTGTCTTACTGCCTCCTTGAGGACCACATAATCCGTGGCATACTGTGGCAAAATGTATGGGGGCTTAGTCCCTCCAAACATTCTGAGGTAGGTGCCTTGCTATGAAAAGTAAAAATCCCCGTAATCCTCAAGGACTTCCACAGCGTTCTCTGACAGGCAGTTGGGATCCTCCTTGAATAACTTCTCATATAGGGGCATGATGAACCCCTCACAAATGATTTTGTAGCTGGGCTTGTAATTCTGAGCCCACAACATCCTGAAAGCGATATAGACCGGGGTAGTGGTCTTATCCCATGTGCAGCCCAATTTGGGGAAGTCCATCTTGGCCAAAATACAATCGATCAGATATGAGGACATGAAAAATTCAGCCTTCTTCAAGGCTAGTCCTTCTTTAGCAGCAACTATCATCAAGGCCAAACTATCTGACAGGAGAGCGGCCCAGTCAAACACAGTTCCCTTAAATGCCACATAGTGGAAAATAGGGACCCACTGAATCTTATACACTATGCCATCGGGCATGCCGAAAATTCTGCACAGCATCAAAGCGATCAATCTGAAAGGAGGTCTCAGATTCTGCACGTCATATTCATCATTTCCTTTCTTTCTCAAATGTTTGCCTGCCATTAGTAGCTTCTTGGCCATCTCGACGTTGTTCATCTGGCTCAGCCATTCATCAGTCAGAGATTGTTGGAACTGGGGAAATTTGTAGGCTGCTGCAAGATACGTGGGTTGAAATGAGGCAATAGCCACTTTCCCGCTGTCATTTATCACTCTCCCTTCAGCATCGGCATGTTGGAGTATCCATCCGATCACTTCAGCACAGGGGAACAGCTCAGGGCAGGTAGCGGCTCTAGTTATGCCTAAGGCTCTGATATTGAGATAAATCGGCCCTTCTTCTAGCAACATATCCAGGATCTCTTGGTCCTGGATCATTCTGTAGATGTCACCCCATCTGATTTCAGGAGGGACACCGGTGGTGCACCTAGTATCCTGGAGTGAGGTCTCAGTTTTAAGTGGCGCAGGCTTCTTTTATGTCATCTTAGCCTTCTTCTTACCGGCTGTCGGCATTTTGACTTATCCCTGGTAGCAACCAAATATACGTCATCATAAGCATGAGCAGCATACTGTGAGATTTCAAGAGCATCACCATTCTAACATGTCAATGAGATAAAAATCAATGTGAATCTGTATGTTTAGGAAGCAAAATACACCATTTCAACATGAAATACAAATCAAAACATTTGAATCTTTTAAAGGGATGAGTTTTTGGGGTGCTCCTGAGAGGATAGGTATGTCGCGGAAACAATCCGCTCTCGGGCTGACCCTAGGAGAAAAGGTGATCTTCGTTTTAATAGGAACATAATTATAAATTTTAGCCATCTTAATTCTTTGAAAGGGGCAGGTTTGGAGTGCTCCTGTGAGGATAAGCATGTTGCGGAAGCAACCTGCTTTTGGTTTAGCTCTGGGGAAAAGGGGATACTTCGCCATGGCCGCGGTTCAAATGGCTAATGGCGGGGAAGCTCGGGTTGAAATGACTCTATGATGAAATAGGGGGGCATTTTTTTTCATATTTACGAGCTGGCGAGGGTTTCGAATGCCCTTGTCATTTATGGTACTTGACGAGGTGTTTCATGGGAGGTTTGAACAGGGGCGATGGCGCTTGTCTTAGGATTTGAGTTGGGTAGAGGTCACGCTGGGACTGAGGCTTTATGAAAAAGCCCGGGGGCTACTTGTTTAGCTTTCGGCTGGGGAAATGAAAAGTCCACGGGGCCTCGGGAGGAACTTGGGAAAACAATAAATCCGTTCGTCCAAATTATCATTTTTGCTTAATCAATATACCAACGACAGGAAATACGAATTTAGACCACATTCGATGGGCAAAACAGCCCATGACGGGAATTTTGCCCGTCGACATTCAACCCATGCCTATCGTTTTTAAAAGAAGGATAACCCAATAGCAATATGACGTGTAGAAGGGACAAATTCAAAGGTTAAGATCCTACCTGGCACCGACGAGAATAGCTGACTGAGGTGGTCGCGAACGTGGTCGCGCAAGATGAGCTGGAGCGATTTGCGCGACATCCAACAGTTGTTTAATCGACACAAGTTAGCAATGGGGTCGGTTAAAACCCCCACCGTTTATTTAAATGAGTGGGGCACGTGTGGGGCTTCAATTCGGTGGGTGGCACATTAAACTCGCGGTTTTAATACTACCGCGTCAGCATCACATCAAGAAATTTTGATCTACGTGCGACTGCCATTCGCGGGATGAACTTGCGAATTCCTTCCGCTATTGCGGGAAGACACGGCGAAAGCTTTCGCTGTTTCGGGGAACCAAGCCGAATGGCCCCGCAAAAGGCCTCCGCGACGCGGAAGAGAAATCATTTCGCAAAGCTCAAACGTTTCGGAAGCTTCCGCTATTGCGGGGGGGAAAGGAGAAACTTTTCCGCAAAATGGTTGTGCACGTTAAACTTTTGAAAAAGGTTCCTGCAGTAGCGGAGAGAAAAATAAAAAGGCTCCGGCATTTCGGAAGGTTTCGGTGAATGCTTCCGCACAAAGCTTTCGGAAACTTCAAAAAGTTTCTAAGTATCGGTCGGGCCTCGAGAGAATTGCGGGAAGCTTTTTGCCCCTATCCTCCACTGCTTCGAAAGGGATCGTTGAATGCCTCCCCTATTGCAGGCGGCTTCTTCGAAAGGTTCCTCGAATGCCTGATGTTTCGGCGTTTCGGCGAGGTTTTGCGACGGTTTTCGCAACTGCGGGAGAAAAACCCAAAAGGTTTCCGCGATTTTCAAAGAAAATTTCTGAGTTTTGTTCGGAAAGTTTATGCGAACGGCTTCATAAAATTCTTTCGCCGTTTCGGGAGGTATTCACCAGAAGCTTCCGCAATTGCTTAACGAAGACTTTTCTAGGTCTTTTCGGGCGGTTTAGACGAATGGTTCCCGCCGTTTCGGGATCAAATCTTGAATTCTTCCGCAAATTTTCCCATAATTATTTCGAAGGCCTTTTCCGAGCGGTTTATGTGATTGGCTTCCGCTGTTTCGGAAGGGTATCCCGAGAGCTTCCGCGGTTTCAGGAGCAAAGGCTAAAAGCTTCCGCGGAGCTTCCTTGGCTCGTTCCGCAAAGTTTTTTCAAAAATTCTAAGTCCTTTTCGGCAAGCTTAGGCGAGTTGTTTCCGCAGTTTCGGGAGGATAGCTCGAGAGCTTCCGCGGTTTATTCAACGAAAGCTTCTAAGTCCTTTTGCGGGAGTTTAAGCGAAAGGCTTCCGCCACTGCGGGGTTTTAGCAAATCGTTCTGCGATTTTCGAGGAAGACTTCACGAAAGATTTTCTGTTTGAGAAACAAAATCTTTTGGCAGACTTGGGGTTTCTCATGGCAAGATTTTCTGTTAAAAAAAAAACAAAGATAAAAGCTGGGAATGACCCTTAAGGCAGGCTTTCTAAAAAAAAAAAATTTTAAAGGAGGGGCCCCAATATGTACAAAATAAATGGGGGGTGTGTTGTTGAAACAACAATGGTGAGTCACTAGCGAACACAGATCTCTGAAAAAATTCATCTTCATGGTCCGAAACCTCATCAAAGACATCCATCTTGGCTGCACTACTCAGCTGAGCAGTTTAAATTCATGTGAGGGGAAGAAGGCACTTTACCTGCCAGCCATTGGGGAAACGGGAGCTTTGACCGAGACATCTTCACCACTCTCAAAGGGCCAATATATGAGATTCATTTTAGGAGGGTCATCTTTCAGATGGTCACTACTGCCGGACTCCACAAGATTTGCAACACTTTCTCATGGACATTATTGCTCTTGTTCCTCATTCCCATGCTGCTTGCATCCTTTTGGATGTTTGTACTTTGGACAGCTTAGCTGTTTGAGCCTTCCAGAGATATTTTCTTTGGACATGATCTTTGATTTTAGGCTCCTCAATCCATAATGCCCTTTTGTGTGAGTTAGAAATTTTATTGATTTGATCAAGCCTCACGGACGGAGAGGAGCCCATTTTGAGCTGATCCTTTTGGACAACCTTCTTGATTTTACATGTCTTTTGCTTTTGTCTCAGCCGTGCTTTAATTGAGGCGAGAATCTCTGGAAACCAGACTCTTGAGTACATGCCATTTTGGCTATTAGATTTGCAGCATGGAGTCATTTCAATACCCTATGTCTTCGAGGTGTGCTACTTTCCGTGGGTCCAACTTTAATAACCTTCTTGAGATGCCTTTAACGTGTGAGAGTGGGTGGAGCCCAACGATAGTAGTGGAGATGCTCATAGGTCTCTGCTATTTTGAATAGGATTAGTGTGACCAGCAGAGTAGGCTTCCTTCCTTCTGAATATTTCAGCGAGAGCACAGAATTCATTCGAGCATAGTTCCGGACTCATGGGTTGCGAGATTTCTTTGAGAGAGCTATCCTCGATGGGGAACTCAACCAGAAGGGATTTCAGAGAATAGAAACTTGTAGCAAAGGTTCAAATGACAATGAGAGAAACAACATGGCCGAAAAAATAAAGCGACTAAAGGCTAAAGCAAAAAGAAAACTTTATTTATGTATAGGAAGTCTCGAAGAGACTATGCAAAGTATTGTTTCAGAGCGAGGGCATTGAGAGGAAGGGTTACTTCTTCTCCCTCGAGATTTGTCAATTTATAAGTGGATGGGCCTAATTTTTCTGAAATCTGGTACAGACCTACCCATAGATGTTGGAATTTCGTATGTATTCCTTTGCCTTCGTGATTATGGTCCCATTTCAGGACTAAGTCCCCAACTTCAAAGCTTCTCTTGCCAGACTTTCTCTTATCAAACCATCTTTTAACTATGTCTTGATGTTGATGAAATCGGTATTTAGCCTTTTGTCGGGCTTCTTCAAGTTGAAGCAGGGTATTGATCCTAGATTGTAAGGCTTGGCTACCAGAACCCCGAGAGGCTTGAGATAACTGCAAGGATGGTAGTAAGATGTTTGGGGGAAGAATGGCCTCCCTGCCATATACAAATGTGAAAGGGGAGACACCTAAAGTGTTCTTTGGGGTTACCCTATCTTCCCATAAGGCGTTTGGGAGAGCCACATGCCAACTTCTCTGGTTTTCTATCACAGTCTTCTTAAGAATTCGAATCAGATTCTTGTTTCAGGATTCAGCTAATCTGTTTCCCTGAGGATAATAATTGGCTAAATAATGCAACTTGATTCCCCATTCATAAACAAATTCATTTATTTTGCAAGACGAAAAATAAGTAGCATTATCAAAAACAAGGGAAATTGGAACCCCAAACCTGGTTATGATGTTCTCCTTTAAGAAGCTGGTGACTGCGTCTTTGTTGATCTTGCACACAGGGATAGCCTCCGTCCATCTAGTGAACTAGTTGGTAGCCGTCAGGATGTATCGATGTTGCAACGAAGAATTTGTATTTATTTCTCCGATAACATCTATACCCCACTGCTCAAAGGGCTCAGAGATGATGATCGACTGCAATGGTCCTGCTGCCTTAGGTAACTTCCCAGCACTTCTTTGACACACATCACAGTTTTGTGCATACGTGTGGGCATCTCGGAACAGAGTGGGCCAATAATAACCAGCTCTCAGTATCTTGTGTGCTGTTGTCTCACCTGAATAATGTCCGCCTGCGGGGCCATCATGTAATTCTTTGACAACTTTTTTTGCATCTTCCTTTTCCAAACATCTAAGGAGAACTCCATCATAATTCTTCCTGAAAAGAATCCCATCAATGATTTGATAAGGTGCTGATTTCAAGCGGAGTGCCCTTCTTTGCTTAAAGTTCCAGTGCTCAGGTAGATATCCCTGTTGTAAATAGTGTACCAGATCTCTATACCATGACTGGGGAGCTGTGAAGATATGACACACTTCAACCGAATTGAGCTCAGCTTCATTTTTCCAATGTTGTTCTTCATTAATTGAGTTTTCCGCAAGCAGTTTGCACAGGCCTTGCCCTTTGATGATCATATCTGGTTTGAATTCCAAATCATATTCCTGTAGAGCTGTGACCCAGTTCCCTCTCCTTTCTCCCAATTCCTTTTGAATGAAAAGGGATCTCACCGCTGGGTGGGGAACTAAGACTTTAGTTCTGTTCTTCAGAATGTATGGCCTAAACTGCTTGACTGCTTTGAAGACTGCATATGCATGCTTGTCAACTACGGGATAGTTCAGCTCAACCCCCTGCAAACCAGTGCTCATAAATGAAATTGGGTATTTGTCCTCCAACTCCACCTTTTGCATGAGTACAGCTGCGAGAGAGTCATCCGAAGCGAAGGTATACAAGATGAAATCCTTATCAAAATCTGGGCTTCTTAAGGAAGGAGCCTTAGCTACAGCTGCTTTGATATCTTTAAATGCGTCCTTCTCCAAATCTGTCCACTTGAATTGTATACTTTGTTTCACCATCTGTTGCAACGGCTTAACAATTTGTGCAAAATCTGGAACAAACCTGTTGACAAAATTGATGGTGCCCATAAAGGACTGCATAGATTTCTTGTTGTGAGGCATTGGAATCTTATTAATGGCTTGGACTCTTTCTTGATCAATTGACACTCCCCCTTTGGAGATGATATGACCCAAGAGCTTACCTTCGGGAACAACAAACACGCTCTTCTTGGGATTCAGGGAAATACCATACTTCTGGCAACGATCAAAGATATGCCTCAGATGAACAACATGATCTTCCCTTTTCTTCAAAAAGACTGTCACATCATCTAAGTAAACAACAACACATTGCCCACCCAATCCTCGAAAGGCGATATCCATCGCCCTTTGGAATGTAGCTCCTGCATTTATTAGACCAAATGGCATCCTTCGGTATGCGAAAGTCCCCCATTTAGTTCGGAAAGTAGTCTTGAGACGATCTTCTTCGGCCACTAACACTTGATTGTAGCCAGAGAAACCATCGAGGAGAGAAAACAATTCGGATCCTGACACCATTTGAAGGATTTGTTCCATTGAAGGTACGGGGTAGTTATCTTTATCCGAAGCTTTGTTTAAATTTCTGAAATCTACACATAGCCTTATCTCTCCTGACTTCTTTCTTACGGGGACCAAGTTTGCAACCCATTCAGAATGCCAGACTTTGAATATTATCTTAGCGTCCAGGAGCTTCTTTAATTCCTTTTGGATCAGCGGTTCTAGAGTAGGATGCATCCTTCTTAACTGCTGTTGAAATGGCTTGACACCCGCTTTCATTGGTATAACATGCTGAATAATGCGGACGTCGTATGTTTTCAAATCTTCATAGGTCCATGCAAAAACATCCTTGTATTGTTTAAACAATTTAATGAACCTGTCTCTTTCTCCTGGTGAACAACATTTGACAAGGTTGACAAATCTTGGTTCTGCCTCGATACCCAAATTAACTAACTCATGTTGCATTGATGAGCTGTTAGTTTTGGTATTAACTGGCCTTTTGAACTTATTTTGAAGATCGAACAACATTTCGAGGGACCTTACCCCCTTGGGCATGAAATTTCCTTTCTCCTCATCCTTCTTCATCAAATCAGCATCATGTTATTCCTCATCTATTGCAGCTCCTTGAAAGCTATCTTCATTTGTTAGGAAGCTGATAATTTGTTCATCACCATCGAAGACTCTGAAGTTCGTGATGTTATCGGGAACGGAAGGCCTGAAAATCAATTCAATTGAGCATTTATTATTTGATGGCACCAATCTAAAAGCAGATGTTGCTAACAAATCAACAGCAGAATTTTGCAATCTAGGAATGGATTTTATATTGAAAGCGTCAAAATGCATAATTAAATCCCATACCTCAGCCTGATAACCCTTCGAATGAGGTGAGAGACAATGAATGGTGTCCCTTACCTGTCTTACAACTATCTCGGAGTCACCAAAGACCTTTAGGTACTTAACATTTAAGCCAATGGCCTTCTTTAATGCATGCACCAAAGCTTCATATTTAGCGGTGTTATTAGTACAATTGAATTCTAATCTACAAGACAAAAAATACTTGTTTCTTTTCGGATCCATTAGAACACAACCGGCTCCGGATCCTTCCAGAGTTTTAGAACCATCAAAGTATAATGTCCAAAAAGTATCTTTAGATTCAACTAAGTTAGTTTCTTTGTGATCTATGTCAGTAACCAAATTGACTATGTTACAATCAACATCATCAGTCCGAGAGAAATGAAGGAGATCGGACTGTCTATTTGATTCATGGCTAATGGATTCAGATTGATAATTACCCGGATCCATCTCTAAGAAGTAATTTCCCAGAACCGAGGATGAGAAGGGGACAGCCTCATTCTTTTCTTCTAACTGAGTTACATTTTGCTTCATATGAGGTTCCCTAAGAACTTTAATGTGATTCTGCCTATTCTGATAAGGCAGCCATAGATGAGACCAATCGGTAGCAAAGTAGCCACTTAGCTTGGTAGACCAATCCCTACTTAAAATCAGCCCATAGGCTTCCGAAATATCGACCACCATTATGCCAATGAATTGACAGACTCTAGGGTCAGCTGACAGTCTAATTAGAACATCTTTCATCTCCCCAATAACCTTGACAGCAGTTCTATCTAATTGGATAATTTGAGCTGGGGATGGCACAGGATGCCCATTAATTTTCTTACAAATTGACAGTGGCATAACGTTTGAGGATGCTCCAGAATCTACCAAACAATTGTGAACATTATGGTTGAAATTTTCAAAAGTCAAAAGGAATGGCAAAGTTTGAGATTTAGACTTCCCACCGATGCTAGCTTCACTAATTTCGGGACTGTTTTGAAAGTCCGTTAATGGAGTGCTGGTCTGAGGTTGCAGAACATGCAGCAGTTTGTCTCGTTGATGGGGCAAGCTACACATGTCAAATATTGACACATTTGCTTTGACTTTCTTGATGTCTTCGATAATATCGTATCCTATGTCAGATTCGTTTCCAATTCGAGCTTGCTGATCTATTTTGCTCGTTGTGACCTTAGGTGGCTGAACTATCGTGTCAGCGCTTGGCTGTTTGGTCACCGTTTGGCTAACTTTGGGTTGTTGTGGGATAACTGTTATATGCCTCCTAGGCGGTTCTTTTGAGACTTTAGGCTTATGAGGAGCTGTGCTTGGCACGGGATCGGCAATAGGACCTTTACTACGAGTAGCAACATTTACGGTGGAGGGAGAACTATCTATGTGATCCTCTTTCGCTAATTCAGTCGTAGGTACCCAATCCCATAGCACCATAGTAGTGTCCGGGGTTGGTTCCTCTAACTCAGGGCTCGATTCCTCTAGAGAATCATCTTGGTCTGTGATTTGTGAATCTAGCATTTGGTTCATGACCAAGCTCATGGAATTAATCCATTGCGGGCAGCTCTTTTCCGAATGCGGTTCTTGGTGAAAAGTGCAGAAATTTTCCATCGCAATCTAATTCAAGTTTAAAACAGGGGCAGTGTTCATTGGTGGATGAGTTTGCTCACCGTCTTCCCTTCTTTTATAAAATGGCTTGAAAGGTTTCCTAGATGTGCTAGCACCCTTGTCTTTCTCGAGATCTACGATTTTGTTAGATAATTTCTGCATCATCTTGACTACATTTTCCATGTCTGTAGATGGCTCTTCTTTACCTCTAGTGAGTAGCAAAGGTTTTTTGCTAGCTGCTGGTTTTGGTTCTACATCTAATGCATGTTTAGCAATGCTATCAACCTCTTCCTCTACCTTTCTAGCTTCCTCAAATTTCTCTATCAGGGTAGTTTTCTTGAATTGTTTTACGAACATTGCTATTGGTCCTTCAAGAGATGTTGTGTAGTATTCAATCAGAGACTCCTCTGCTGGTTTATTAGCTTCGCTGAAATTATTTAACAGTGTTGTGAATCTTTGATTGAAATCTTGAACCTTTTCTTTCTTCTCCATTCTCATGGATAAGAGTTCTTTCATAAGTGTGGCCACAGTCTTTTGGTTTCCGTATTTCTTTAAGAAACACTTTTCGAATTCATCCCAACTAGAGATTGAGTTGGGTTGTAGGCTAAAGTACCAGGATGATACTTTTGGCTCAAATGTATATGGAAACAACCTGCAGACTACGTCTTCATGTTGTATGTTCAAAAGGTTCAGAGCTAAGTAAAAACTTTTGAGGTGATCTTCCACCGAAATGGCTTTCCATGGATCATACTTAGGCAAGACCTTTTCTGGGTGTTTAGGAAGATTATGGAATGGTCCAGCTAGGTTTAGTGCTCCCCTTGCTCTCCAAGCAGGTACAACCATGTTTGGATGTGGAGACCCGAGTGGAGAATTGTATGGTGAATTCTGAGGAGTACTCTTTGGAGTAATTGGTTCTTCAAGGTTTTCTTGGTCTGAATTTTTTTTTGAGTTTTCAAGATCTGCCTTGTTAAGAGTGTCTGAGATTTCTTCCAAAGTTAGATTCACAAGTTCTTCGAAACTTTGAACAAGAATCGAATCTCGGGTATACTGTGGCTCCTTTCTAGGGGTAGTTTTCTTGGGGAGGAAATTGACAGCGTTTAAACCACCTAGCTGCCTAACGTAGGATCTTGTATGTCTTCTTAAATCCTCTACTTCCGTAAAAGGGACAGCGTACAAAGATTCTTGAGGCTCAGGGTCAAAAATGAGGCGTTCTTGATTTGTTAATCCAAGATCTCGGCTGTTTGAAATGCTGTATTTAAGTGGGTTTTTAGTGTTCTCTATGGCAGTGGGAGATTTTCCTCTATCAGCCATGCACTTTCAGCCCTCCTTCTAGTGCCAAAAACTGTTGATGCCTCATATATCATAGCATCAATCAGAAAGGGATTCTCCCCGAGAGATGATCCCAATTAGAATATCTCCCATTTGGTGTAGGGAATCCATCCGGTTAGCGGTTCCGGCAACCGTGGGTTTGGAGTTTAATTCCAGTTCTACTGGTTATGGTCCGATCCACCTTTCTTTAGGATTTTATGTTTTTTAATGAGATGCAAGTGCCTAGTTTATATTTGATCTAGATGCAACTAAAACAGATCTAACTCTAGAAAACTAAAGTAAATCTACCTATCCTTGTAGGGAATACGTCTAAAGGATGAGCAATGAGCTATAACAGATAACATAAAGAAAGAACAGATAGCTGTCAATTCTTACAGGCAAAGCTACAACAAGATAAGAGATCTTTAGAAGATAGCTTCTAATTCAATATAAAACGTATCTATTGCTCATGAAACAGAAAAGCAAACAATTATTTAATCTAAATGGAAAGAATAAAGAAACGGAGCTAAATATAAACAAACTGAAATAACTCTAAAGATCCCTGTAGGGAGCACAATTAAAGGCATGAACAGCGAGCCATAGGAGTCATCTTGAAGAAAGAACAGTTAGCCATTTAATCTAAAAGAGAATTCTACAGCAAAACAAGATATCAACAGATAGCTCCTGATTTAATCTGAAACACATTCACTGTTCATGAAATGGAGAAAATCGTTTGCACAGGAAGGAGAAAAAATCATTAATACAAAGAAATAATTCAGATAGTAGGAATGATCTCACATTACAGTATGGAGGTCATTAGAGTAGTCCAACATACATCCATCCATCATTCTTATGCAAAACGTCCATCTCCCTGGCTTTTATTAGAAAAATCTATTTTCAAAGAACCGATACAAGGTAGCTCGTACAGGCTTTCAAAATTTCATTCCCTGCCAAAAGCCCTTCCTCATCTTTCCTAACTTCTATTTATAGTTACAAATCTGCCCTTTGGGCTGCCACCTAGCATCTTCCACTTGTCATCTACAGAATTTTCTCTCCTATAATAGACAAAATTGTGATTCTTTTCTTTTAAAATTTTTTTAACAAAAGAATGGACACCTGTCCCATAGCTCACGCTTTATACATTTGAAAGTTATAACAAAATACACATAGTAGAGATAATGTTCTAATATCATGCTGTCACTCTTGTGCGTGAGCTTCAGCTGGGAGAGGATCGCCCAAGTCAATTGATGTTGCTGCTGCTACCTAGGAAGAAGGGACTGAGCTGGCTGGAATTTCTGCCACTGCTGGGGAAGAGGGAATCGAGCCCACTGTGGTTGCTGGAGTGGCTGCTGGGAAAGAAGATTCTGGATTTGCTGATGCTCCTGCTACTGATGCAGCTTTCTTCTCCTCCTCCGCTATGTAGCTATACCACATACCTGTATCCCTTATGACTATGTTTGCTGCAGCAGGGAACAAGATTTTCTGAGAGGTTACATTCTTCCCTAGCTCTGCTCCAATGCCTTGAACTTCTACTACTACAGCTTGATGCATTTCCTTCAGCAGATGGTTGTGGAGTGACGACAATCCAATATACTGTTGGAGGTCATCAATAGCCAGGACCTCAATCCTTTTCACATACTCCGTTTGAACACCTAGTTCTTCCTTTAGCCGAGACAAACGTTGCTCCTTTTCTAGAAAGTCCTACAGGGTCTGAGGGAAGCTTAATGTGCATTTGTCATGTACTCCTTGGAGCCTTTGGTACAGACTGTTAATTTTATCTATTGTTCTTTGCACACTGGTTATCAGCTTACTGGCACAGTTCCTGCCAAACTCCAAAAGGGCTATGTCCTCGTTAAAGTCGTCCACAGATTTAAACGGGAGGTGTGTGGGGAAACTCCCTTTTCCTTCTCTCCATGCCATCTAACTGATGATATTCGCCTTGACACGGGTATGCTTAGCTTTGAGCCTATGGGCCTCCGCATTAATTTCTTTTAACCTGACCACCATGGCCTTGAGCTTGCAAACCTCATCAGTGATTAGCTCCTGAGTGTCATACACTAGCTTCAGGATGTTGCATGACAACTCATGGAAGGGAGACATGTCCATTGTTCTACCCTCGGCTTTCTCTAACTGCTCAGCTAATGTCTGCTTGTCTGCTTCTAGCTGGGATGTTTTATCTTCCGCTCCATTCTTCTCTGCTCCCACAATCATCATTTGGAGTGTTAGTTAGTCCTTTTCCTCCTCCACCTGGCTATACTTGCTTGACAGCTCTTTATGCTCGGCGTACAAGCAATTGTACTTGTTTACTACCAGATCCCTTTAGGCCTACTCATTAGCCACAGTTTGTTGTAGCGAACGAGCTCTCTTCTTTGTCAAAACATTTTCTCTAACTATCACACCCACATTGTCCAGTGATGCTTTTGCTGTTTCTACAACTGCGGATGCCATAGCAAAGGGATCCTGATCTTTATTCTTCATTACAGTGACCTCTCGGTGGGTAACGATGTCTTCATGGAAGGGAATTTTGATCCTCTCTTATGATTTGAGGACCAATGCTTTCCTTTTCTTGTCATAAACAAACTCATTCCACCTGGACACTGTATGTTTTCCCAATGGCGTGTACGGGACAATTGGGTGGTTTATGATGTCTATGTCTTCTTCAGCAGGTGGGGTCCGGACTTCCTGAGCTGGATCTGCTCCCAAATTTTGGGTACCAGAGCCACCTACTTGAGATGTGTCTATTTCCATGTCTTGGACACCGGATCCACTTGCTTGGGCATCTTCCCTTGCTTTCAACTCTTCTTCCGCCTTCCTGTCTGCCTCAACTTGCTCAGCTTTAGCATCTTTTTGCTTCCGGGCTTCCTCAGCCTCTTTCCGTAGGCTTTCATTTTCAGCTTCTTGTTGCATTCTTGCCACTTCAGCTTCCTGCTGCTTTCTTGCCATTTTAGCTTCCTGCTGCCACCTGGCTTCCTCAGCTTCCCGCTGCAGTCTGGCTTCCTCAGCTTCCTCGAGTAACCTTGCTTCTTCTCTTAATCTGAGCTCTTCCTGAGCTCGGGCATCCTCATCTTCCTTCGCCTTCTGCTGGTTGGTCTTCTGGACCTTGCTTGAGCTAGAGCTTGCTCCAGTGCCTTGGCGACAGACCCGTAGCTCAGCCATGTTGCTGATGCCTCTGAATGCCTCTTCTTCGGCATCAGGATAGTGAGAGTACTCGAAGTGAGCATAAATCTCCTTACAGTGCTCAGCAACTTTTCCCTTCCTGTCATTCCTATGGAAGATTACCTCACCGAAGTGGAAGGCTTTCAACTCTTGAAAAAATTCATCAGCCGAGGCAACCCCCGAGAACTTGTACGCACCTATGCAGAAAGGTAGAGGGGGAAAGGAATCCTTATGCTATTTGTGGAGCATTGCTCCAATTCCATCCAGGAAGGTTTGTCTTACTGCCTCCTTGAGGACCAAATAATCCGTGGCATACTGTGGTAAAATGTATGGGGGCTTAGTCCCTCCAAACATTCTGAGGTAGGAGCCTCGCTTTGAAAAGTAAAAATCCCCGTAATCCTCAAGGACTTCCACAACGTTCTCTGACATGCAGTTGGGCTCCTTCTTGAATAACTTCTCATATAGGGGCATGATGAACCCCTCACAGATGAGTTTGTAGCTGGGCTTGTAATTCTGAGCCCACAACATCCTGAAAGCGATATAGACCGGGGTAGTGGCCTTATCCCATGTGCAGCCCAATTTGGGGAAGTCCATCTTGGCCAAAATACAATCGATCAGATATGAGGGCATGAAAAATTCAGCCTTCTTCAAGGCTAGTCCTTCTTTAGCAGCAACTATCATCGAGGCCAAACTATCTGACAGGAGAGTGGCCCAGTCAAACATAGTTCCCTTAAATGCCACATAGTGGATAATAGGGACCCACTGAATCTTATACACTGTGCCATCGGGCATGCCGAAGATTCTGCACAACATCAAAGCGATCAATCTTAAAGGAGGTCTCAGATTCTGCACGTCATATTCATCATTTCCTTTCTTTCTCAAATGTTTTCCTGCCATTAGTAGCTTCTTCGCCATCTCGATGTTGTTCATCTGGCTCACCCATTCATCAGTCAGAGATTGTTGGAACCGGGGAAATTTTTAGGCTGCTGCAAGATACGCGGGTTGAAATGAGGCAATAGCCACTTTCCCGCTGTCATTTATCACTCTCCCTTCAGCATCGGTATGTTGGAGTATCAATCCGATCACTTCAACACAGGGGAACAGCTCAGGGAGGGTAGCGGCTCTAGTTATGCGTGAGGCTCTGATATTGAGATAAATCAACCCTTCTTCTAGCAACATATCCGGGATCTCTTGGTCCCGGAATATTCTGTAGATGTCACCCCATCTGATTTCAAGAGGGACACCAGTGGTGCACCTAGTATCCTGGAGTGAGGTCTCAGTTTTAAGTGGCGCAGGCTTCTTTTCTGTCATCTTAGCCTTCTTCTTACCGGCTTTCTGCATTTTGACTTATCCCTGGTAGCAACCAAATATACGTCATCATAAACATGAGTAGCATACTGTGAGATTTCAAGAGCATCACCATTCTAACATGTCAATGAGATAAAAAGCAATGTGAATCTCTATGTTTAGGAAGCAAAATACACCATTTCAACATGAAATACAAATCAAAACATTTGAATCTTTTAAAGGGGTGAGTTTTTGGGGTGCTCCTGAGAGGATAGGTATGTCGCGGAAACAATCCGCTCTCGGGCTGGCCCTAGGAGAAAAGGTGATCTTCATTTTAATAGGAACATAATTATAAATTTTAGCCATCTTAATTCTTTGAAAGGGGCAGGTTTGGAGTGCTCCTGTGAAAATAAGCGTGTTGCGGAAGCAACCTGCTTTTGGTTTAGCTCTGGGGAAAAGGGGATACTTCGCCATGGCCGCGGTTTCAATGGCTAATGGCGGGGAAGCTTGGGTTGAAATGACTCTGGGACGAAATAAGGGGGCGTTTGTTTTCATATTTACGAGCTGACGAGGGTTTCGAATGCCCTTGTCATTTATGGTACTTGCCGAGGTGTTTCATGGGAGGTTCGAACAGGGGCGATGGCGCCTGTCTTAGGATTTGAGTTGGGTAGAGGTCACGCCGGGACTGAGGTTTTATGAAAAATACTGGGGGCTACGTGTTTAGCTTTCGGCTGGGGACATGAAAAGTCCATGAGGCCTCGGGAGGAACTTGGGAAAACAATAAATCCATCCGTCCAAATTATCATTTTTTCTTAATCAATATACCAACGACAGGAAATACAAATTTAGACCGCATTCGACGAGCAAAACAGCCCATGACGGGCATTTTTCCTGTCGAAATTCAACCCATGCCTATCGTTTTTGAAAGAAAGATAACCCAATAGCAATATGACGTGTAGAATTGACAAATTCAAAGGTTAAGATCCTACCTGGCACCGACGAGAATAGCTGACTGAGGTGGCCGCGAACGTGGTCGCGTAAGATGAGCTGGAGCGATTTGCACGGCGTCCAACAGTTGTTTAATCGACACAAGTTAGCAATGGGGTCAGTTCAAACCCCCACCATTTATTTAAATGAGTGGGGCACGTGTGGGGCTTCAATTCGGTGGGTGGCGCATTAAACTCGCGGTTTTAATACTAGCGCGTCGGCGTGACGTCATGAAATTTTGATCTACGTGCGTCCGCCATTCGTGGGACGAACTTGCGAATTCCTTCTGCTATTGCGGGAAGACATGGCGAAAGCTTCTGCCGTTTCGGGGAACCAAGGCGAATGGCCCCGCAAAAGGCCTCCGCGACGTGGAAGAGAAATCGTTCCGCAAAGCTCAAACGTTTCGGAAGCTTCCGCTATTGCGGGGGGGGGAAAGGCGAAACTTTTCCGCAAAATGCTTGTGAACGTTAAACTTTTGAAAAAGGTTCCTGCAGTAGCAGAGAGAAAAATAAAAAGGCTCCGGCGTCTCAGAAGGTTTCGGTGAATGCTTCCGCACAAGGCTTTCGGAAACTTCAAAAAGTTTCTAAGTATCAGCTGGGCCTCGAGAGAATTGCGGGAAGCTTTTTGCCCCTATCCTCCGTTGCTTCGAAAGGGATCGTTGAATGCCTCCGCTGTTGCGGGTGGCTTCTTCGAAAGGTTTCTCGAATGCCTGATGTTTCGGCGTTTCGGCGAGGTTTTGCGACGGTTTCCGCAACTGCGGGAGAAAAACCCAAAAGGTTTCCGCGATTTTCAAAGAAAATTTCTAAGTTTTGTTCAGAAAGTTTATGCGAACGGCTTCCACAAGTGCGGGCGGCTTCGTAAAATTCTTTCGCCGTTTTGGGAGGGATTCACCAAAAGCTTCCGCAATTGCTTAACGAAGACTTTTCTAGGTCTTTTCGGGCGGTTTAGACGAATGGTTCCCGCCGTTTCGGGAGAAAATCTTGAATTCTTCCGCAAATTTTCCCATAATTATTTCGAAGGCTTTTTCCGAGCGGTTTATGTGATTGGCTTCCGCCGTTTCAGAAGGGTATCCCGAGAGCTTCCGTGGTTTCGGGAGCAAGGGATGAAAGCTTCCGCGGAGCTTCCTTGGCTCGTTCCGCAAAGTTTTTTCAAAAATTCTAAGTCCTTTTCGGCAAGCTTAGGCGAGTTGTTTCCGCAGTTTCGGGAGGATAGCCCGAGAGATTCCACGGTTTATTCAACGAAAGCTTCTAAGTCCTTTTGCGGGAGTTTAAGCGAAAGGCTTCCGCCACTGTGGGGTTTTAGCAAATCGTTCTACGATTTTCGAGGAAGACTTCACGAAAGATTTTCTGTTTGAGAAACAAAATTTTCTGGCAAACTTGGGGTTTCTCATGGCAAGATTTTCTGTTAAAAAAAAAAAAACAAAGATAAAAGCTGGGAATGACCCTTAAGGCAGCCTTTCTAAAAAAAAAAAATTAAAGGAGGGGCCCCAATATGTACAAAATAAATGGGGGGGGTTGTTGCTGCAATAACACACATGTAATCAGTCCTGGAGATCTGATAGGTTGAGCGATAAGCTCGTAAATCAGTCCTGGGATGCTCTTTAGAGTTCTTGCGGGAAGTAAGACACTCTTTAAAGGTTTTGTGGTGGTGTTCACATGTAATCAGTGCTGGAGGTCCGATAGGTTGAGCGGTAAGCTAGTAAATCTATCCTGGGATGCTCATTAGAGTTCTTGCGGGAAGTGAGACACTCTTTTAAGGTTTTTTGATAGTCAACATGTAAAAGATCCTGGGATATCCGATAGGTTGAGCGGTAAGCTAGTAAATAAGTCCTGGGATGCTCTTTTGAGGTTTTGTTGATGCACGTAATAAGTCTTGAGGATTCCACAGTATGGCTAGTGATGATGAAGACCTGCAGGAGGCTAGGCCTACATTGAGCATGAAAAAGGGCTGGCTCTATAGAACTTCATATGATGAGAATAATTTGAGATAGCCAAGTGATCGAGATGTCGACTACAGCAGCAGTGATGATGATGATGCTCTGTGATCCAGTGTTGATGATCCAATACTAGAATTGAAGACTTGCACCAATATGTATTGATGACCTACGTCTAGAGAATACCTTCCTAGTTAAGAGGGAGTGTTGATGCATTTTTAACTTTGGAAGATATTCACTTGTATATTACATTTGTACTTTATTGTATGTCCAACATATATGTATTATTCCTCTGATTGGAAGTGTCATCTTTTGTATTTGTAAGTGTCGCAAGTTACATTGTAAGTGTCGTCATTTATATTGATGGGTTATTAGACCACTAGTATGGGGTTCGCCCTAGTTAGTTCATGTGGTTGGGTTATTAGGCTTCCTTAGGAAGTAAGCCCTATTGGTTTATTGGCAGGTCAAGTCAATGTATAAATAAAGGGTGTTCCTCTCTCATTCTATTCATTCACTCACTTCTTAAGCTCGCATAGCTAAGAGAGAAATTGGCGCAGTAGTGGAGGAGGAGGAGTATCTGCTAGAAACATCTACTTGGGTTTGATCAATGTGATCTTGGTTTGTGGTTTATCTTATCTCTAAGGAAGTTGTGGGGTTTTTCACCTTCTTGGTTTTTCTCAAGGAAAATCTGTGTCTCTTGTCTGCTTGCTATTGTGTTTATGATTGATATGATGTACATGTTATTATCTTAGTGATCCTGAATGATAATGGAATGAAATTATCAAAAAATTAACATGGAGAAGTTCTTATTTAGAACTAAAAAATCCCCGTCACTAGACCTTTTGGCATCAACCTGCGAACAAGATGAAGTCTCACCCGAAGTGAAGATGGGTGGTTACAGAATCAAGTTTCTGTAACCGTGGTGATATGAAGATGTGTTATGCGAACTCACAACATATTCCTTTCTTAAAATATCATTACCAACATGTAACTGCACACTTCACAGTTATAAAAAACCTACAGACTTTTTTGAATCACAGTTATTGCTACTCTGATAACTACGCATTCATCATACTTAAAATGACTTTGCAACATTCATACACATGTGCTCCTCTTACTTAACAAATCATTATCATTCACATACATATGAAATAAATTATATAAGCATAATCATAACATGAACACAAACACATCATAGATTCATGCACATAACACAAATATTTACATGGTTCACCCCTCGGATGGGAGCTACATCCATGGGAACTATTCTTATGTTACTTGGAAGGGGTAACAGTTCTAGTATGCACGCTCAACTGCAGACTGTTCTCTACAATAGATCTCCGTGCACTCATCTGCAGAGTCTTTTTCTCTCTCTTATATCTCTCTTAGTCTATATCTAGCAATATCTAACAATTTTCAACAAAATCCCAACCCTTCCTTATACAAAATTTCCCTTTATATAGATGTTCCCGAAGGTAACATATTACAATAACTATGGAAAAAACCCCATAGTACCCTTAAACCCAAAATAGCATGGTTCTCCTTTTGACCACGCTTTTCCTTAACTTCGTTGGAGCTCTGATGTCCTTTTACGCTACTTCTTCTGACTCTGGCGCTTCTTCTGACAATCGCAGTTATGACCACACGGATTTGAATCTATAGTGGCACATCCTTTGCACCATTCCACTTCTTTACTCTCTGCTTCTATAGCTGTCAATTTGTCGCTTCATCCATAATATATCCAACTACATCTGGTCATCCTTAGTACTTCATCTTTACTAAAGGGATAGGCCATTTCCTGTCAACTTCACTTCGCTCCATACCCTCCTCCTGGGAATTACGGAGTTGCTTCTCCCAAAACTTGGTCAATGTTAGGCCTCACCTAACGTGTACCTTTGTCATCAAACTTTCTATGCTTGGGTTTCTCCCAAAATTCCCATAACACTTACTTGTGGCTCGCCCCCAAGCCAATTTCACTTGAATTCTTCGACTGCGCATAACTTGGGATGTTCATCTTCACAGTGAATTCTTGAAAATTTGCACTTAGCTTCACAACTGCTTCCTTAGTCTCTTGCTCAAATTATTTAATCATTTCGATCATCATCGTTGATATAGGTTCTTGTAGTTTATCTTTCACTGTACTTTCTGTTATACGTAGTTCTTGCAATTTCTCCTCAATTTCCTCTGAAAGTGCCAATGCTTCTTCTTGCATTGGCTGCAAATTCGATGAAGTTTTAGATTCCTTCATCCTTAGCACTTTCATATCCTTCTAAATCTCTTTTGTCTCTGTGAACTTCTCGATCATTTTCCTTGGTGGAAAATCCTTCATGGTCGTGTTCACAGAATCAAGGTCCTTCTGCCTCTTTTGAAATTCATCCTGAATTTTCTGTAATTCAGGATCCTCTTGCAGTATAGCCCATACCTTAGTGACTTCTTCTAGTAGGTCTTCACACCTCGCCACTTCTGCGGAGATGTTATTTGATGAAGTCTTCAATTCTTTAGCTATTGCTTCTTTCACATCTAGCGGAGTTCCAGGCTGTTGCCGAGACTTTAAGTCAACAATATTCTCCTTGTAGACAATATCCATATCCTTCGTATTTTCTTTGATATTGTCCACGGCACTACTAATATTTAGGATTGTCCCTTCTACTTCAGGCTCTTCTGTGCAGTATGGGATATTCACGCAGACTTTAGCGGTGGCTTTCTTCATCTTTTTCCTCCTCTCTTGCACATGTGCTAGCTCATTTGTCTTCAGCGGCCATTCACTCTTCAACTCCTAATAGCTATATTCCAGCTTTAGATGCTTGTTATAAGAGATCATGTAACGTCCCCTCCCATGGACCCAATTCAAGGAAGAGATCGTGACACTAAGTTATGGGATTTTACATAAACGTGGCCCATTCATTAGATTCATACAAATAAATCAAAAGTGTGCAGATGCAAATCAAGCAAATATGCATAGTGGAATAAACATCATCAAAACACATTTCATGCTCATACAATGTATCAAAATAATCATCATATTAATCATTGCAGAAGTAAACACACATAGAGAATACTTATCTTCATTATTCAATTGTCCCAAGCAACTAGCTATGTCGCTACAATGTTCCACCCAACCGTAGGTCTCTTCCCATCCTATATTCTTTCAGCACTCAGAGACCACCCTCGAGCTGGCCATGATATCTACAAGGGAAAGGGGACTCTCAAGCTCAGCACAACCAAAGCAATGGATACTCATCTCAACCCCAGCATTCTTTTCCACACAAAACTCAGATATGGGCTTGAAAACACAATTTCAGCAATGGTACTTAGAAACTAGATGGACATGGATTTTCCCCAAAATGTGGGCACACCAAAAATGGATTGTGGAGAGAGGGAATCAACCCCAGGGAAAAAAACTAATTTCTTCCACGGATGTATGAGCGTGCAGTGGGCAAAAACGGCCTCTATAAAACCCCAAAATCGATTTATTCTCTTCCCCACTGTTAACCAAAACAAAAACGCTCTTCCCAGCTAGGAAGATGGAGGAAAACATAACAAAACCATGGAGGAAAATGCCCAGGAAGCTCCAAACTCATGAGAGAGAAAAACTAATGGGTGAATAATGGATTGGGGAGCAATTTCATGGCTCCTTTCTTTCCCAAGAATCCAAACACAAATTTCCATGAAGGGTGGCTTTCCCATACCCGAATTTGGACAACCATCCCTCTCCATTCCCCAAGGTATCAACTACCTCAAACAACGCTTGGGAGAAATGAATGATTGGGCACAAAATTCAACATGGGTAGTTGAGGATTGATGGATTCTTTCATTGAAACTTGGCTTGACTTTATTGGCTCAAGGGTTTGAATATTTCCCTCCCAACTCCTTATAACATCATGCCCCCATCTTTTGTTGCATTACATAGCTAGTTGTGGGAATTTATATTACAATGTATATTTACAATTCCCATGGTTCACTAGCATATGGGTAGCATAATATCCAATACTTTCCTTTTCAAGGTCGAGTGTTCACTAGCGGGCCTTGGCCTTGAGCACCAAGCTAGGAATCATACATAATATGCATACAATATTTACATTATAGCCCAAAATATTATAGGGGTCAAAATGGGGACATTACAGATCATATCTTTGTCTATGATCTCTTCCACAACTTGTAAATGCATATTATGCAATCCTTCGATGGGAAACATCCCAACATTAAAGTCTAGATGTGCAAGTTGCTTCTCACCTTTAGTAAGTTCGTCAGTTGGGAATATTACATTCATAAACTCTATTCGGACTAGACGAGGTCTCATCGTCAAAGCAGATGATTTTATTTTCCTTTGGCTTGACTCGACTGTCCTATGTTCGGAATATGATTCCCTTACTAAGTCTCACTGGACTTGTTCCACTCTTGCTACCAGAATCTTTAGTTCTGGGAGGATTTCTATCATACTCACTTGGACATCCTCTTTCTTTCTTTCCTTCAACGCGAGTGTCTCTTCAAGGTGCTCATTGACTTAGGTATTAATGCAGTCATAATCATTATCATTTAACTGCGCATCGAGCGAAGTCTTATTTTCTTTTTGTTTCTTTCTTTGCGATGCTTCCAGCATGGCTATGTCGGGATTCTTAATTTTCTCTCCTACTGGAAAATCAGTAGTTTGTTGCTAGTCTTCTCGTGCATATTGGCCCTGATCTTTAGTACTTGTTGGCTCATCTTCTTGGTTATGCATATTTTCAGCTACGTATTCCTCTGATGTAGTGATCAACATTTCTAGAGCATCGATATTCCACTCAGGTGGCAAATCTTCCATGAGAAGATCAATTTTCTACGCCTCCAATTGATATAACCCCTCAAACCATTCTAGTTTATTTAGTGGTTCCCTCAGCTGAATGTAAATGAAGTGAACATCAGATTTGAATGTCATCTTAAGGATATAGATAGTTGTTATTTCTTTGGTAATATGCAAGGTGTGCTGGATAACATTGCATAACTACTCATAATATGTAAACACTGTATATTGTTGAGTCTTTGTTTCTTCGGCTTCAAGTTTTCCCACATATTTGCAAACCTGGGTCCTCGACAATCTCTAACGAATACCGATACATTCTGCTGATACTTAGGCTCTTTCCAGGCTACAAATGCAATCAACACTAACAATGAACTATAATGGAATTGGTTTCCATTATCTTATGTATATGCAACATCATGAAGGAACTCGTTCAGCAGATGACTTTCCCAATTGTATTGGAGTCCATACTTGGCCTTTGTAGCTAAGGAGATCACAACGATGGGCACTTCGTTTGGTATGCATTTCCTTAGGACTCTCCTTGCGATCAGTTGAATTGTGAACCACGTAGCTTGATCCTTGATTCCAATTGTCTGATATAGGACTTCCTTTAAGAAAACCAAATTCACTCTTCATTCTCTCGGCAAGTTCTTTGTCCTTGTTCATTCATACTAACTCACCTACAGGATCAACACCTCTTTTCCTTAAGTGTGTGATTCTATAAATCAAGTTCATATTGATTTCGATCTTGTGGTCTAAACACAAGTATCCCTGGTACGTACATGAGAGTATTGTTCACACAACCATTGTGAGATCTGGGATCCTATCAATGTGCGGAATTCGTAGCAATTTTAGCAACCCTGATGGCTACAATGATGTAATCCAGTCTTGCGCTTGAATTGTTGTATGTTTGTTGGCTTCATCATGTCTCCTACACATATATTGGTCCGGTTGAAACTCCGAGTACTTCGTTTCTTGCAGCAAGTCATGATCTGAGAACTTGCAATCTCGGATTTTACGAAGCAAATTCTCATTTTCACGCACATGACTCGACATGGGTGGCAGCGAGATCTCATACTACGGATTCTTCATGTGTATCACCAATGGAGAATTATCTCTTCTTTGAGGGATGTATTATGGAATAAGATGAATCGGCCTATCGTGAGGTTGTTTTGGTGGATATGGATTTGGAATATTCATGGCCTTCGGTTTTTCTTGCTCAGTGGCTTTCTGCTTATCTTTCTGCTTTTGTTTTGGAATGTTTTGCGGTGAATCTCTAGATGTTCCACCTCTTTTTCGGACATCATTCTTCACTGGGGTCTTCATGAATCCTTCCAAACTAGAATGTCATAATTCTCTTAATATCTTATCTAGGCTCAATTGTTCAGACATACACTGGCATATTACGCTTGCTCTTGACTGGTAAAAACTCTGAAATTATAGGCAGTAAAAATTAAAATTCGCGGTAAAACTGGTAACGATGTGGTCTTTACTATTTATAGGAACAGGGAAACTGAGGGGCACCCAAAAACAACTAACTTAGCATTAAATTCCATGTCTGTTGGCTAAATATTGCTTAGATATTGGTCCTTTCCCTGCTTTAAATGTGTCTTCAAGGGACAAATACGCATTAAAAGAGGAAGCATCTAGTTCCCGAAAGTACTGTATAATGGCTACTTTCCGACCAAAAAATGTAATGGCTAGTTTTATTTTACATCGCTGATGGTTAGGTGAGTGGCGAAGTTCACTTTAAATTTCCCTTGTCCTAGTTTGAACTTCATAGCACTACTCCCTTCTTTTAATTTGCAACTTAGCTTGATATGTGTGCTTTGCAACACATCTTCCTATATTGTAGAACAACGCATTTTAACAAAATTGTGTGCAGACTCTGCCCTCTGTGTTAGTGTCCAATTTCAACTGCACTTGACACTTAAAACCTTCTTGCATTTCTTAACTGGTACCTATAGGAGTAGGGCCATCACTATAAGGATTTAGTCTATTGCCATTAAAATTACCTCGCAAGTTTTCTCCAAGTAATGTGGCTAACTGAAATGTGGCACCATTAGTGACATGCTTAACAATGTATGTCCCGAACCAATGCATTCTCAATTTTCTAGGAATTTTCTTTAATTTTCTATCATATAGGAGGACAAGGGCTCCTACATGGAAGAATTTATTCTTGATGTGTCTCTAATTCCATACATTTTCTCTATCTTTATGCACTTGTTGGTGAAAACCTGCAATGAAGTGATCTTCTGCCAATCCAACTAGCTGTAGTAATACTTCATCCATTGTTTGATCATTATCCATATCTGTGAATGTCGCAATTATCGAGCTTGGTACAATGTATTCAATGGGCATGACAACTTCTTCTCCATATGCTAATCTAAAAGGTGTATGAACTATCAAATTCTTACAAGTTGTTTTATATGCCCATAATACTGCTTGTACTCTAAGGTCCCAATCATCCATGTTTTTGTTGCATACCTTGGTCAATTCATTATCCAGTACGTTATTAAAGGCTTTTATAGTTCCATTAGCTTGTGGATGATATGGTGTGCTCTTCTGATGGTAGATTTGAAATTCTTCTATATTGATGCAATAGTTCTATTCAAGAAATGGTTTCCCTGATCACTCATTAGAATATTTGGACATCCAAACCTTGTCAAAATGTTCTCAAAAATGAATTGCACGATGGTAACTACGCTACAGTCCTTCACTGGTTTTTCCTCTTCCCATCTAGTTAGATAATCTATAGCTGTGATGATATATCTTGGGCCATTTTGCTTCCTTGGTGGGTTAATAAGTCCCACAAAGTCAATAGACCACTTATCAAAGGCTTGCAATGTCAATTGTGGAATCAATGGCATCTCATCTCTACGATATGGATTCCCTCTTATTTGGCATACATCGCACTTCTCACAATGCTCTTTTGAATCTTTGTGTATTGTATACCACCATAGTCCTACTCTTAAAATTTTATGTGCAGTAGCTCTTCCTGCATAGTGTCCTCCAGACACACTTGAATGTGATTCATCAAGTATAATAGGTCTTTCATGTTCTAGTATGCATCTAGGTAATACTTCATATGATTCCAGTTTGTATAATTGTCCTGCAATTAGGGTAAAGTCAACTAATCTTACCACTAATTGTTTCTTCTATTGTGTAGTAAGTTCTATAGGTGTTAATACTATAGTCATAAATTCTACAATATCTCTAAAATAGTCATATGCTATAAGGATAGAAAACAATTGCGCATCTAGTATATTATCCTCCAAATTACTAGGTTCTTCTCCTGGCTTGATTCTTGAAAGATGGTTAGGTCCTGCGTTCAATCTTCCTAGATTCACAATGATTTCAAAATCATATTCTTGAAACATTAAGATTCATCTATGTCTGCAAGATTCCCATATTGATCCTTTCCAAGAACCCCTCCTAATGGGGTTGTGGCTCTTTTGACATCTTTGCCACAGGTGTTTCACTAAACTCTCCTTTCTTCAGACCAACTTCTTGCAGTTCATCTGGAATTCTTTTTTCAGTCAAATAGCATAAAGAAGCATACTTTAAAACAATAAAATAATGAAGAATAAAAAAAACAATAAAACATGAAATATTCTTTCATATGTAATATCATAAATTTTACCTGAACCCGAGAACAAATCTAAGACCCAATCTCCTTCCCTTGAAAATTTATTTCTGAGATAATTAATCAAAGATTGTGGCTTTTGATATATGTTTACAGACACTCCTTTCAAATCACTTTCTTCATATGTTAATTTTTTAACCACGACATTATAACTTAACACCTGACTATATTTTCCTTCACTCTTTTCGTTGATTAAAAGAGTCATAAATCTCATCTTTTTTCCAAGTTGCAGGATGTATGTTTTCAATATCATTCATAAATGGATCATTGTTGGTGCTATGAATATTTGTATTTTTCCTGTAACAAAAATAAATTAAGTTATGAATAAATATAATTGATTTATAAATTCAAAAACTTGATAATATAGTGCAAATATCTTACCAATAAAGTTGCTTCCTTGTTTTTCCTTTATTCTTGAAGGATGTCAACAACCCTCCTAATTGTGTGTCTGAATGGAAAACAACAAATCTCCATAGCGGTGATGTTGTGACATCTACAAATCCCAAAACCACTTTATTGAATGATTGGTAAGTATAAGGCTCACAATCATAAGTAGTGCTTCGGATATTGTATCCATGAGGGATATCTACAATAACTAGTGCATACTCCATTTTAGGAACAAGATTTGCAATGTCTGCATAGTCACCTAAAATGACTTTATATTGCACAGTGTCAATCCCATTCCAAATATAATGATCAAGTGTATCATCAAGTTCAACGTGTGCAAGATGTTGTCTCCTTTGTCATTCTATTTTGGCTCTTTAGATATGAATTTTGAAAGACTTTGGTACTCCATCCGTAGCCCTCTTTCGCATCTACAAATGAAAATTATCTCTATAAGTAATCAAATATAAATGAATTGAATTAGAAAATAGATAAAATAGGATGTATCATATATCAACACACCTTCTTGAATGCAACAAAAAATGTTTTAACGTTTCTATTCAGTTTGAGTCTGGATAGTTGCATTTGACATCATCCCAACTCTTCTCATTCAACATTATAACCATATATTCTTGTATTTTCATGTAAATCTTGTGATTGGACAATGAAACAATAAAGAATGTTTACAATCATATATAACAATATAACATAATAATTTGAACATAACAAAAATTGTTAAACTCAAGAAAAAAACACCGTACCATAACAAAAAAATTAACTTACTTGTCAAATTCATTGCACATTTCCTCCATGGATAATTCACCTAAATTTACCCATGATAGTATTGTAGCTATTAATGTTTCATCCTTCACACCTTGAATTTTTCTCTTTGGTGTAATAGTAATGTCCTCTGGCATATTCTTGACGTCAGGACCTGCCTTAGCACCGCTCCATGGAACAACTTTACTTTTTTTCACTTTCTGGTTTTTGATACCAAAATTATCCCACAAACTAAATATGTCATCAATCAAATCCCATGTTTTCCCAACTCCGAATGCCAACTGGAAATAGGCATCTACAACTCTGAATGCATCACTTCCTTTGACATTTTTTTGTTTCACATTATCCTCTTTAATAGGGATACCTATTTCCAAACAACAATTTTTCTGAAAACTTGCATCAACTCTAGATTTTTCCCCACCACATATTTGCACAAATTCACTATGGATAAATCTCACACTTTGAATAAATGTAATATTCAACCTATATTCACTATTTTTGTTATGATCCCATGCCAACAAATGTTTTTCTACATTTGTTAAACCAACATAAATGATGCATTTAATTGTTTCAAAAATAGGGTTATTGGGATATTCTTGCATCAACTCTCTTCTTTCCTATGCAGAATGATTCCCCCAAAGAACACAATATTTGTAATGAAAACATCTTGTTCGATCAAATTAATTTCTAGTAGGAACATCTTTCGGGTCAACAAGGACTAGGTAGTCAACCACATGTGCATAGGGATTGTGCCTCATCAATGCTTTCAAGTTGTGAATATGAAAATGATGTGGTTTCCTAATTCTAAATTGATCTTTCCTTTTCGTGGGTCTATAAAGTTGATTCACATTCAAATCAAATGTATGTCCATTGTTTATCAATTTATCCCTCCACAATCGATCTCGAATGGCATTTTGTGTTGACTTGACAATGCCATTCTCTAGATCAGCACCTAGATTAATAATTTCCTTAATGCCCCCATAATTTTCACTCTCAGATTCAAGAATAACATTGGCTTCAGTAACAACAAATCTCCTCTTTTGATGATTTGAAGGGGTTCCTTCTAAATCAACAATACCTTCAACAGGAATTGAAACACCCTCAACCATATTTCTTGTACGATGTTGTTTGTTACACTTACCAGCATGAGTAGAAACCTCATTTGAAACAATTTCAACATGTTCTATTGGGTGAGATGAAGATTTAAATGTAACCCTTCGAGGTACCTGATTTTCTTGTCGGATGCTCTTTACTCTATGTGCTTGTACTTATTCAGTTTGAATGTTTGACACTTGTTTCTTCTTCCTTGCTTCTTGTCCCTTTTGAATAGTGGCACTAGCGACACCCATAGGATTGTCCTCACGAACCCATTAAAAAATTCTGTGAAATTTTCTTTAACATTATATTTTGAAATATTCGAACAATATCATATTTTGGAAAAGGTCTTGGCTCGTTTCACTTGTGCATAAACAATTTATGTACCCGGCATCACACATATATTGCTCAACAGTCCCAATGGATGGTAATCTGATTGAATATATCGAAATGCAGAAGAATATAAGTGAATACTTTCTGGTTTTCCTTGATATTTTTCCTTCAGATGCAAATAATACTTTTTTTCTGTCTTCTTCTGCTACATATTTCCATTCTCTAGCATTCTTGATTTTTAAATCCTCAAAGTTCAAAACTTCGTCTTGAGGCTCAACATTCTCAGATGCCTCAACTATTTTTTTCGATGCAATCATTGCCACTCTTGATCCATAAATGTGTACAAATATATTTCTTGATGTCATTATCCCTATACCAAAAAGGAAAAATTTTAAAATACAACCAACAAACATTCATAATCCAAAAAAATCAACATCAATATTCACTATAAACTATATTTGAAAAACGTTTAAAAAAATTAAAAAATATTTTTACCCCTACCCTACCTTCTCCTCCACCCCTTCCGTCATAGATAAAAATAAATAGAAAACAATTAAATACCCCCTATCCCCTAAACTCCCCACACATAAAAATAAAATATAAATTACGCCCCTAACTTAGGAAACAATAAAACATTCAAAACAAATTAAACCCCACCCTACACCACCATCGCCCAACCCCCCAAAACTATATAAATATATATATAAAATAATAAAATAAAAATAAAACCTACCCCCTAACCTACACCCTAACCCCCCTAAACTATATAAAAAATAAATAAATAAAAACTACCCCCTAACCCCCCTAAACTATATAATACAAAAATTAAAAATTAAAATAAAAACTACCCCCCCCCCCTCCTTAAACTATACAATAAAAAAATTTAAAAACTACCCCCCCTAAACTATATAGTTAAAAAATTAAAACTACCCCCCCTAAACTATATAATAAAAACTTTTAAAAAAATTATTAAAAATTACTTTAAAAAAAACCAACCGCCCCTCCCTTCCCCCTCCTACCGTTGTGCCCTTCCCCCTCCTCCCGCTCCTTGTCCTCCCTTCTCTCTCCATGACCCTTTGGCACCCAAGTGAGCGGAGCTGATCCACTCACTTGGGAGCCAAAGGGCCGTGGAGGGAGAATGGAGGAGGAGGAGGGGGGAGAATGGGGAAGGGGGCAACGTGAGGAGGTGGAAGGGAGGGTAGGAGGGAGGAGGAGGAAAGTATGGAGGGAAGGAGGGGGGAGGGAGGGAGCGCGAGGAGGAGGGGGAGGGGGGTGGAGGGAGGAGGGGGAAGGGAGGGGCGGTGGAATGACGGGGAAGGGAGTGACGGGGAGGAGGGGGGAAGGAGGGGGCGACAAGAGGAGGAATGGAGGTATCATCTCCTCCCACTTGGGCACCAAAGGGAAGCCCGTAATGGGCGGCACCATTACCTTACAAGCAATGTGATTCCCAGCATCGCACCGCCCATGAGGGGCATCCCTTTGGCACCCAAGTGAGTAGTGCTCCACCCACATGGGCTACAAAGGGCCGCGGTGGGGGAGGAGGGGGAGGAGGGGGAAGGGGGCAGTGGTAGGATGAGGAAGGGAGGGAAGGGAGGAGGGGAAAGGGGGCGAAGGGAGGAGGAGGATGGGGACGAGGGGGAAGGGGGGTAGCGCGAGGAGGGGGAAGGCATGAGGAGGAGTGATAAGGGGGAGGATCCGGAAGGGGGTGGTGGGGGAAGGTGGCAGTGGGATGAGGGGAAGGGATGGGGTGAGGGGAGGAGGCGGCAGGAGGAGGGGGAATTTAGGTTGCGCGAGGAGGAGGGGGAAGGGGATGGCGGGAGGAGGAGGAGGGGGAGGAGGGGGAAGGGGGTGGTGGGAGGAGGAGTAGGGGTGACGGGAGGAGGGTGAAGGGTTAGCGGGTAGGTTTCTTTTTTGTAAATGTAGGTTTAAAAAATAATTTATTTTTTTTAAATCCAAACTAAAATTGTTGGGATAGGGGGCAAGCCTTGTTTCAATTAAGCATACATGAATTTAAAAAAAATACATTTAAAAAAAAAAAAAAAAAAATATATATATATATATATATATATATATATATATATATATATATATAACCTGAAAAGTGGTAGAGCCTCCTCCCTTGAAAGTGCTAGAAGCTCTTCTCTGCAATCTTCTCGTTTTTCTTGAAATCCTTTGATGAATTGCTCCAAATTCTAAACAATAGTGTATTAATAAGATAGATTAGGTTTAAGTTTACCACTATTAAGAATGTGAGATAAACAAAAAGCCATAAAACAAAAGTCAATAATGCCATAAAATAATCATTTCCAAATTAATAAAGCCATAAAATAATCATTGCCAAATTAACAATAAAACTAACAAATTTATTAAAAATGGAAAAAGCACTAACCTTGAAAGTGTTACTAAATTGCTCCAAATTCCATGATGAATAGTAGGAAATATAAATGGTTTATATAGCCTAGATTAGGTTTAACATTACTTGTTTTACGAATGCAGGATTAAAAAATTAAATTAGTTAATGTATTATTATTAAATTTATATAACATGGGTTTACATGAAATATAACTAATGTTATGAATGTGGGAGTAAAAAAAATGTAAATAACCATTACTTTATTACAAATTGTATATAAAAAATTTTACAAGAAACTTTACTAGTCTTATATGTCTGGGGAAATATGGAATTAGTTAATACATTATTTCAAAGTTTTTTATATCATAAATTCAGTTTGTTTTACTAGTTTTATGAATGTCCTTGAAATGTGTGCTTTATTTTTGTAGGAAAATTTTGGAGGGATGTTTTGGAGGGAAAATTTCATTCTCATTTCTATAATATTGTTGGTTGACAGTTGCACCATTCTACTTTTTGTGAGGATTGTGGTAAAATTTCATTGTCTTATCTATTAATATTTTTCTGTAATTCTATCTTTTAGTGACAAGTCATGGACTCATCTAAATTAAATTCCAATGTCAATGAAGAGTTGTATTGTTCATCTATCCAATATACTAGTAGTACAAACAATGTAATCAAGAATGTTCTTCAAGAGCTTCCTAATTATGAAGAATTTGAAGACACTAGTAATGAAGGGAAAGAATGTGATGGTGATGATTATGATGATGAAGATCTTCCTCTAAGTGGGGATCATAATATAGTAAGCAATATGATGAGAATTTTCCTCCTAGCGAGGTTTTTCAAGGCACCAATGATGATTTTCCTGAAAGCAAGGATTTTGATGGGACTGATGATCTTTTCTTGAGCATGCATGTACAAATAATGTTGATGGTTTTCTTCATAGCAAGGATTCTAATGGGACGAATGCTGATTTTACTTCAAACAAGGATTCTAATGGGACCAATGATAATTCTCCTCCTAGCTACAAGGATTTTAATGGGACAAATGATGATTTTCCTCCCAGCGAGGATTTTTATGCAACTAATGATGATTTTCCTCCCAGCGAGAATTTTTATGGGACTGATGATGATTTTTCTCCAAGGATTTTAATGGGATAGATGATGATTTTGGTGAGGATGAAGACATCAATAATGGTGAACATTATTTTCCTCCGAGAGAGGATTTCAATGGCACTGATGATGACTTTCCTATAAGTGAAGATCTCAATGGCACCGATGATGATTTTCCTCCGAGCGAAGATTTAAATGGCGCCAATAATGATTTTCCTCCAAGCGAGGATTTCAATGGAACGGATGGTGACATTCCTCCAAGCGAGGATTTCAATGACATAGATGATGACTGTCCTCCAAGCGAGGATTTCAATGGCATTGATGATGAATTTACTCCAAGTGAATATTTCAATGGAACCGATGATGATTTTCCTCCGAGCGAGGATTTCAATGGCACCGATGATGATTTTCCTCCGAGCGAGGATTCAAATGGCATTGATGATAATTTTGTTGATGATGAAGCCACCAATGATGAAGACAATGATTCTCCTCCAAGTAAGGATGTTACAAGAACTAATGATGAAGACAATGATTCTCCTCCAAGTAATGATATTACAGGAACCAATGATGTCAATGTTGAAGCTCAATAGTTCACTTTCAGTGAAGAATTTAGTGGCACCAATAGTGTTGATGGTCACATTGATCTGTCAGCAATTGATCAACTTATTAGTGATCATGAAAATAATTTTCATACGGAATTTGGTGATGATATTTTCAATGAGGGGGGTCATATGCCTCACAATGAAAACATTCATTCTAATGAAGATGTTGTTACAGACATAATGGTGTAGGAAATGTAGTGACACAATCCAATAATGAGCAGGATTAAGTGTAGGACTAGACCTTTTTATGTCAATCCAAAGCATTCCAGTTATACAAGGTCTAGGAAAGAATTTCTCACAAGTCCAAGTTTTGTTACTCATTTGATTTTGAGTGAGTGTTTCCACAAAATTTGTTTGAAAGGTATAGGCTACAATTATGCCTTGGAGAAAAAAAAGATGTATTTATCAATGAACAAAAGTATGAAAAAATCATATTTAGTGGGATGGATGATTTCTACAAGGACATGTTATGATTATCACATTGGAAATGTTCTTCTTTGTAGAAAGGAATTCAAACGGATTCACTCAATTGGTAATCTTTGATTGTCAAGAATCCAAACAAGAATGGAAAAGGATCCTACATTTTATTCTGACGATTATTAGGGACGAATCATTGGGCCATCAACACACATTGCAATATCATGGATGCATCATTTATTTTCCAAGCATGGAGAGAGTATGCCAAATAGAGAAACAATACGCATTCCAGATAATTTCACAAGGAAGGAAATCTACAACTTATACAATGATTATGTTCAAGGTGCTCAAGGAAATGGAAAATTCATCAAATATGCATATTTCACAAGAGTATGGAAAAAGAAGTTCAACAACACCCTCATTCCAAAGAGGTCAAGGATGGGGATCTGCAGTACATGTGCTTCTCTTAAAGAAAGAAGGGATAGATCAGAAGGGATAGAAAGATGTATGTTTACAAATTTATTTATTTATTTAGATAAATGTCAATTATTAAAACTAGTTATCAATATTTTTTTAAAGTTGTTTGTAGACTCCATAATCAAGGCACTGCAAGAACATCACAATCAACAATCAAATGGACAAAAAAGTTGAACAAACATCGCAAGAAGTGTTATGATGCTCCACATAAGTATATGGGTTTGATAATTAATGGCATGGATAAAAAAAAACTCTTGCCACATTTTGTCCGTGTGCCAAAGAATTTAAAGGAGGAAAATTTTATTCAGTTTCACTTGGTTGGGTGTATGGTTTTTAATGGTGAAATGATTCCAAGGGCTTACTTTATAGCTCTAAATATTCACAATGATGCAAATTTGACCATCACCATAATTCACCATGTCCTTATTCATTGGCCTGGTGATCTTTTGAAGTTCTATATCTACAATTGGACAACACAAGCTGAGAAAACAAAAATCAAGCTGTGTTTGGTTTTCTCAGCATGCTTGTTGAATTGGGAATTTTTAAAAAGGTAAAAGTTGATTTCCTTCTTGTTGGGTATACGTATGATCATAATGATCAAATGTTCATCCATTTTGCAAGGACATTGAGTAGGAATAAATTCGGGATCCTACCATCATTGATTGAAATTAGAGGAAAAGCATACCATCTAGATCCTATTGTATAGAAATTGGAAGAAATTGTTCACATGCGAAGATTTATGTTTGGATCGCATGGTGACAAAAGGTGCATTGAAAAGCTTAATGAAATTAGCTTTCAACATCAATTTCATATAAAAAAGATTGATGGAAAAACACTACTGTGGGGAAATAATTACTCAACTAGCACAGAATCGGGGCCTTCATCAGGTTTGGCATTTGAAATTCATCCCAAATCATCAAATGTATGCTTCAAATTTATTGTTATTGCAATCATCTGTAGAGATTCATAAAGAAAGGTAACATAGAAAAGATGTTAATTCTTCTTAATGCTTGGAAGAAATAATAAATTCTATCCAAGATACATATCAGTACTTTGATGTTGTTGATTCTCTTTGGTGGGAGTCTTTTTTCATGGAGCAAAGTGACATAATTTCAAACTCTACAAATGGAGATATATATTTGAAGTCTCCATTTGCTTGGCCACAAATTTTATCAAATGAAAACGGGGTAACAAATGTTGAACCTCGAGGTGATGATTTTTCTCAAGTAGAGGAACGAGAAATGTATATTGGATCTAGAAGATCATCCGCAAAGCATGGAGAGATGGAAGACCTTTACAGGGGCTCAATACAAGATATCAAGTAGGGTTTCATGATTGCAATTTTGGATACAGATGATGCACTTTATTATCCATTCTGGATTGCAAAAGGTATGAAGGTCAACAAAATAAAATGAAGAAGTAGTATTAGTATAAGAAGTACATTTGTATGCAACAAATACACACCCATTTGATGGTGTGTACAAGGCAAAGATGGTGGTTTAGAAAAAGGTTTGCAAAAAGAGAAAAATAAAGGTTCAAAAAATAAATCATCACCACATTGACATCTTGAAATTAGAGGAAGTTGATATAATTGTTTATGATTTCAAGTTGACAAAGAAAGACACTCTTCACTCCAAGACTATAGATATTATCAAGAGGTTGTTTCCAAAACAAGAAGTTGCAAGATGGGAGTCTGTTAAACCAAGCCATAGATCCCGAAGGAATATGACATCTGAAAGGATGGGCATAGATGTAGACTCAGATGGTGCACCCATTGATAATAGAGAAGAATATGGGCCATATGCATCTTCATCCAGTCCTTCATCTACAGAAAATGTAGATGTTGATGGGGTGTCAAAATCCATGGATATATTTGAATAATTTCACATGAAGCATTTTAGATGTTTTCTATTAGTATGATTTTGTAATTGAAACTCTAAAGGATTTTTTTAATATTTATATGAATCATTTGTTCTTGTATGGTCTAATATATTATTTCATTATGAATCGCATCATAATTTATTTGTTTTTATATGGTTAGAGTGGTGAAATTATTTATGAATTTTTGTTTTATGTTTAATATGCAAGTTTAAAAAAAGTTGTAATTTATCTCTTCAAGACTTTTTTTTTCCAATTTAGGTGTTCATTTTAAATTTTTTGTAAACAATAGTATGGGATGTTTAGGACATGGCTCTATTTTTTACCCTGAAAAAAAAACCATGTATACTGGTATCAACACTTTTCTATTTGGGGGGTGTTTTTGGTGTTTTTTTTTCAAAAATCATCATCATTTTTAATTGCTAGATTTCTCATTCATAGTATAAATTTCTCGTTTTATAGTATATGTGGTTGTATACCATAATTAAGCCTTCCCTTTATGTTTTGGTATAATTCTTCTCTGTTGAAGATAGCTTTCTACTTGAGAATGAAATGGGATGATCGATGCCTCCCTCACCTGCTTGTGCCAATACAATGCCAAGTGCTATAGATGGAGCATATACATCTACATGAAATGGTTTATTCCAGCCAGGAAAGATAAGAATAGGCGATGTAACCATTTTCTCCTTCAATGTGTCCAATCCTTTTTGGAAGTATTCAGTCCAATTGTACTTCGCTTCTTTATTCAATATTTTCTCCATAGGCGCAGTGATCTGCGCATATCCTTTAATGAATTTTATATAGTAACTTGTGTGCCCTAATGTAGTGCATAGTTGCTTATTTGAATTAGGCGCTAGAATATTTACTATGATTGCTATCTTCGTTGGATCAACCATCAATCTTTGCTTACATACTATGTGTCCCAATAAAATACCATAAGGAACATAGAAGATGCACTTCTTCAAGTTCAAGGAAATATGATATTGTCTACACTTTGCTAATATCATTCTTAAGTTCGCATGATGGTTCTTTAAAATACCAAATAATGTCCAACCATCAAAGAAAAATTATAAGAATTTATGAATATAATCCTTAAATGCATCTACGACCATTCTTGAAAAAATAGCAGTTGTGTTCTTCAATAAAAAAGGCATAATGGTGTACTAATATGATCTGCATTTAGTAGTAAATGTTGTCTTGTGTTTGTCTTTTGTAGCATTCTTGATCTGATGGTAACCAGAAAATACATCAGTGAAAGAGTATGCCTCATGTCCACCTACATTATCTAGCAATTCATTTGTGAATGGAGTAGGAAATGGGTCATCCAGAGATGCATGATTCAGTTTTCTAAGGTCCACACAAATTCTGATTTCACCCTTAGCTTTCTTGTCTCGAATTACCATGGGACTTATCCATTCTGATTCTTCTATTGGTTTAATGATTCCTGCATCAATCATTTTATCAAGTTCTGCTTTCACTCTTTCCTTATATCTCAGATTCAATATGTAAGGTCTTTGCTTAATTCAATTCACATCCAGATTGAGAGCTATTTTCATAACTCCCAAGTCACCTAAAATTCCTTTCATTTCAGCAAAAATTATTGGGAACAAATATTGATATTCACACAATAGGTTTGCAATCTATCCTACTGTCTCTTCATCCCAGTAATCGCCAATAGAAGCAAAATTTGGTTCATCATTCGTACTAATATTGATCTTTCTGGTCTTTACAGGGTTACTCAGATCTGGAATCTCTAAATCATGTCCTTGTACATCACGTTTTCCTTCAGACTTGGGTATATTCACATTGCAAGGGTCTTCAACTTCACCTTCGTCTAGCGCAAGTTATAACATTCGAGGGCATGCTCCAACTCTATTTCCCAATCTGGTTGCTTATACACATGAAATGGGACATCATTAAATATATTATATTTAATGGTCTGTAAAGCCTCATTGACACTAGGACAATAATCCTCAAAGCGAAAAGTGAATTGAAAGTCATTTATCATTGTGTGTCGATATTTTTTTCCTTTGCAAAGTTTTGCTTCTTTATACCAGTTCTTTGGTATTTGATCTACTGTATGCACAAACATATGAACCCATTCTGTCTTAGGTGTATGCATCCAGGTTTTCAAGCAAAACTCTATATGACCTCTAGGATCAGTCTATCCATTGTATTTTTCTTGTACTACATGAATTCATTCTACAAATCTGATTTCCAACATGTGCTTACATTCTTCCCATGTGTTCAAGTTGTCTTTGTCTGCATCCCACCACCTAGGAGGTGTATCTCGCTATGCTATATCCAAAGTTGCTAGGTTGAGTTCATATAAAATTGATGCTAAATATTCATGAAGAAATGCATGTATATTACCCAAACAATCATAAGTAGGAATTGGACTTACCTCTGTTCCAATCCAACACAGTGACTTCATTATCTTCATCTTGCTGATACATCATGCATTCGGCTCTGCCAATTCTCCATTACTACATCTGATTCTGATATGCAAGAACTGTCGCATCTACAACTCAATGTTCCATCATCTGTAGGATTAATGTAATATTCTTGATTCACTGCCATCGTGTAGATATTATCGATATCTTGAGCTCTTTATTCTTCTCGTACTAGTTCAACATACCTAGGTCCTTGTGAAGGATCCAGGGGTGCGATAACCCTGATATTCGGTCCTTCAAATATCATTTGTTTTTTCTTTAGATTTATAATTTTGAGTTTATCAATTGCCTAGTAAATCCCCAATAATGCAAGATAAGGATTATTGTCATCTATGATCTCAATAACCTAGAAGTCTGCTTTACTTTGCACTCCATCAATGTCAACAAGAACACTTGATGATCTCACAAAAGGTATAACCTTCTGTTGGTTAGCTAATTTCAACTGTATAAAAGACCAAGATAAATTTGGCTTCCCCATCTGTTACCATGTTTGTTTTGTTAGCACATTCACCTTTAAGCCTAGGTCAAGAATGATCTAGTTCATTTCAAAATCTTCGATCTGCGCATTTAGCCTCATTTCTCTTCCTGTCCTTCTATAGTTCTTGACATGATGAACTTCTATGTGTGCTTCATTTAATGTATTAAGTTGTTCGTAATGTCTCAATAGGTCGTTTAATTCTACTAAGGCGTTTCCATGCCTCAGCAGCTTTATGTAGCTATGTATAAAATCTGTAATAGGACTTGCCTGTTCTGGCGAAGTTCACAATCCATCATACGAGATCAGCATATCTAATACTGGTTTCTGATCACTTCGCAATTGGGTCCTTGTGGTCGAAGGCTCTAAGACCTGAAAGCCTTTTCTTTCTTCCATAAATACCTTTTTTTCATGGTTAGGGTTGATGCAGGAACTTTTCCAGTTTGTTTTCTTACCCAAGGCCCATGAGTAGGCTTTGGTATGTTTATGTGATCTTCAGAAGTCGAAGCTTTGTTGTCCTGTCATTTCCTTTCACAACTCCACTTCACGTCACAACATGGATGTTTGTGATCTTTGTTTATTTTCTCAGCTACGATCATCTGTATATTTTGGTTCTGTCCTTCTGGGCTTTTCTCTTGCATTTTTCCTTGCAAAATGGGACATGCTTCAATGACATGGTCAAACTACTTACAATACTTACAAGTAGTACAAGGGTTCTGACAGTCTCTTACTAAATGTCTAGGTTGTGCGTAGTTTTAATAGACAACCTGACCTCTTCCTCTTCCTTGACCAGTGGTACATCCTCTTCCTCTGAATTCACCACGTCCTCTATATGTTCCTTGATCATACTACACATTTTCATTATTGTGTTGTGTTTCTCCTTGGACGTTGTAGACATCATGTGTTCTTTCTATAATGAGGTCATATGATTTACAATTGGTATCTTCATGGGCAACTGAATTACAAAATGTGCAGAACAGGTTCTTTGGTGTCTGTACATACTTCTGAAGTAGGTAACAGTCCTCTGTGCAGTTTTCTCTACATCGACAAATCTCGCACCATGGTCATTGAGGTTGATTTATTGGATTTGGTGCTCCATTAGTGAGGTAATATACGAATACAAAACAATGTTCCTTGGAATTTTTTTTTGCTTTACATTTAGTGCACCAAACCTCTTCTCTTATTTCCTTTCCTTTATTCATATTGTGTAACTGCAATGTCAGGTTTGCTAGTTGTGTTTGTACCTGTACCATTCTTGTTCTAGTCTCTCCTATGGGTGAATCTTTTAGTTTCATTGCAATTTCGAATGCTTCTGTTTGTAAGGTTACCTTCTGTTGCATCAATGCTAGTCCAATGTGGGGAAATAGCATAGCTATGAAACATTCTTGATGTTGCTGCAATGATATTTCAAAGATAACTTGATCTAACAATGATTTGAATTTTTTATCGAACTCCCACATAGTCTCATTAGGTTTCTATTTTATTTATTTTAACTTTGTGATACACTAAGATTCTGAATTCAGTTTCTTAAATTCTCTAATCGACGCAGTTATTATATCCACTAGTGTTATGTTCTGTCCAGCGGAATATTTCATCAACCATGTTAAATCTTTGTCTCTAAATGTGGTGACTGGATGATATTTTTTTATAGCATCATCTTGTACTTGCTTAACGTTCCATACAGCTTCACAGAGAAACCAATGTTGCTATGGATATTATAGACTATTTCCTTTAAAAACAGGTAGCTTAATGGCATCTTCCATTCTTCTTCTAGGAGGTGTAGTGTTTTGAAACGATGAAGGTATACCACTACGTAGTTGATTCCGAGTACCTGATCCTACAGTATTACTACTACTAGTGTTCTGTGAACTAGTAATGTTTCTTTCTTCAACTGTAGGTTTTTGTGGAGTAATAGGATGATAGCCAATGCGTCTAGGTTCTATTTCACTATCAAACTCGGCTTGATATGAGTTTATATCACTTCCTAACTCAATTTATAGGAAAGTGCAAGGTTCAACTTCACGAGACCTCTTGCTAGTGGTAAATTTATATCTTTTTCCATTACGCAAAATACCAATATCTTCATCTGTGTCACTATCTATGTTTCTGAACATTACAGACTCAAACCCTAGGAATATGATTGCATTTTTAAGACAGATTTTTTAGGTAATAGCATTTTAATGCATAAAATCAGGTTTTTCATGTACTTACCTCTAAAGCCTTGGAAGAAATATCCTTCTACTACACTGTAATATTTCAAAGTGTCCACAACAAAATCTGTAATATAGCCTTCCAGTAATCTATCCAACCAAAAATATATTGCTCTTGAAATTTGATTGTCAATCCCTTTAAGCCTATTACTCAATTCCGGATTCCAAACTGTAGGTTTTGCACCCTAAAAAAAGTTTTTCTGTTATTCTATCATTGATATCAACTCATGTAACTCATTATAAAAAGAATCGAAGAAAATTTCATGCAAGTCAATGAATATATACCTCTGTAACCATTGTTTTGTGGTAAGACATGAATGTTTATTTTCTTTCTTCACAAACTCAAGTTCTGTCTGGATTACCATGTTCTGTATTTATGTCTTCTCTAGATTCCACATCAATCTGATACATCACTAGCATGACTAGTCCAAATTCGACAACAGAACCATTTGTTGATTCCCTTATTCTCTAGTTTTCGCAGCAATATCACACATCAATCTCGCATATCACTGGCATAACAAGTATCAAGGAAATGAAACCATTTGTTGGTTTATATTTTGGGTTGACCCGGGTTCGGCGAAGTTCTTATTTAGACCTGACAAAATCCCCTTCGCTGGCCTTTTTGGCATTAACCTGCAAACAAGATGAAATATCACACAAAGCGAAGATGGTTGGTTATAAAATCAGGTTTTGGTAACCGTGGTGATGCTGAGATGTGTTATGCGAACTCACAATGTATTCCTTGCTTAACATCTATTTAACATATCATTACCAACATGTAATTGCGCACTTCGCAGTTATCAACAACCTACAAACTTCGCTAAATCACGGTTATTTCTACTCTGATAACTACGCATTCATCATACTTAACATCACTTTTCAACATTATACACATGTGCTCCAGTTACTTAACTTATCATTCTCATTCACATACATATGAAAGAAATTATATAAGAATAATCATAACATGAACACAAAAACATCATAGATTCATACACATAACACAAATATTCACGTGGTTCACCCCACATATGGGATCTAGATACATAGGAACTATTCTTATATTACTTGTAAGGGGTAATAGCTCCAGTCTGCGTACTCAGTTGTAGACTCTTCTCTACAATAGATCTCTGTGCACTCAGCTGCAGATTCTTTTTCTCTCTCTTGGATCTCTCTCAGTCTAGATCTAGCAATATCTAACAACCTCCAACAAAATCCCAACCCTTCCTTATACAAAATTTCCCTTTATATAGATTTTCCCAAAGGTCACATATTACAATAACTATGGGCCCACCCCCATACTACCCTTAAACCAAAAATAACATGGTTGTCCTATTTACCACACTTTGCCTTAACTTCGTTGGAGCTCTGTTACCCTTTTGCGCTGCTTCTTCTGACTCTGACGCTTCTTCTGACAATCATAGTTATGTCCGCGCATCTCTGAATCTACAGTGGCACATCCTTTGCTCCATTCCACTTCTTTACTCTCCTCTTATGTAGATTTCAGTTCGTCGCTTCATCCATAACTTCTCCAACTACCTCTAGTCATCGTTAGTACTTCATCTTTACCGAGGGGAAAAGTCCTTTCTGTCAACTTCGCTTCTCTCCATGCCCTCTTCCCGGGAATTGTAGAGTTGCTTCTCCCAAAACTTGGTCAATGTTAGGCCTCGCCTAACTTGTACCTTTGTCATAAAAAATTCGTGTGTTTCGGCTGCACCCAAAAAAGACCTATTTAAATAAGTGATGACACTTAAGTTAACCACCTAACTAAGTGGGAAAGCTTTCAGCTAAGAGGTGAGTTCATCCTAAGTGACATCTTAGTGAGATAAAGCACTGCATGAGAACTGGGGTGCACTTTTGCATGCAAGATTTATACATCCAGTTTGAGGGTGAGTTCATCCTAACGTTAGAATATAAAAATAGAAGATAAGAATGTATAAATATGTTATATGAGATTGATGAATTCAATGTGAAGCGGATTCTCTTCTCCTTTGAAGGCAAGGCGCTTCTCTTTGTGTGCATGTTATTATTATTGAATGCATGGCACTTCTCCATGATCTCTCTTCTCTATTGCTCCCGTATCTTCACCAAGAGAATTTGGTGATCTCTTATCTTCCGAAAGCAATCTACTATGTTGCAAAAGAAATTATTCTCTGCTATCCATTCTATTATACTGAGACGAATTGTTGGGCTTTTTGTTCTCATAGTTTTGAGGATTTTCCCCAGGGTATATCTTGTGTTATGGTTGTATGAATTATTATTGTCTCATTGCTTCAATTTTCATCATCTAAAAGAATTAAATATCAAAGCTCAACCAAATATTAACACAATCTTCATATTTTGATTAGAGTGAAATTTTTATCTTGATCTTAATACTTTTGTGATGTTGTTGATGGTTGTGGACTATTCTTACTATTCACAATCTTTCTTGGTGCTTATAGGGATAGATGTGGTGACCTATGAATGTTGTGGCATACAAAATTTCTTTTTATTCACTATGTTCATGATTACTCACCATATACATTTCTAACTTGTTGGGTCTTACTCTGAGTGAATTTTAGGCCATCCTTTGTCCTTAGAACAAGCATTAGGTTGTTGTGTAAACAATAGATAGTCTACTCTTTCCATGTTTCCTTTTTATTTATTTCTAACATGTTGATTTAGAAAATGTTCTCTCTCGGTGATTTGTAGGGTATTATCAATCCTCAAAGTGTGCATTGAGGTTTACTATTAATTATAGATTGGATTTTTCTCCCTACTCTGTTTACCTTCCTTATATTTCATGTTATCTTAGTTTTCTTATACATGTGTTTCTAGCTAGGACCAATAGATTAGGCTAGGTAGGTTAGATTAGAATTAGATTACTTTATTTTTACTTATGTTTGTTAGTTCCACCTCATTTAAAGAATTAAAAAAAAAATGTGAGCCAAGAAATAACCAATAAAACATAGATAACCAAGGACAATTGGGTTGTATCTATAGGGTTCACCCTTTTAACAGACAAAGTTCTAATTGGGCCCTTTCACAAAGTGAATCTATGTAGCTAAATTGGGACATTTTTCAATGTCAATAGGACTAAATAATGATATTATTGTTGCTGATATATAACTACACAAGGATACGCCAAGTTTATTAACACATCTTAGCCCACATAGATTAACTAAATAGAGATTAACCATAAAGAAAATATTAAATCAAAACCATACATAGATATGCATGCTAACTTAGATTAGTAATTAGGATACTATGATAACTCATGTTGGATACATGAACATGACAAAGTTACAAAATATATGGATCATATCATTGGCTCCGCCAATAAAGATCTTGTTGCAATCTGGATATATTAAATATGATACAAGTTATCTCACTTGATTCTATTTTCCTTTGCAATTGTAGTCTATTTGTACATAATTAATCACTCTAGATGCACTATTTAGATCCATAGGTTAATCTTGAAATATCAAAGATACAACTAATCACCATAAGATAGCACATAGAGAGAGCATGTCTTGACAAGTTGCATTCAAATTACATTAAATAATACATGTATTCTAAAAGGAATGGAAGGACTTTAACCATAGTGGTAATCTTGGCTTAACACCATCTAACCTTAAAATATGTTATATCTTGAAGCATATGTGACTCAAACTTATCTATCTCCACAAAATGAAGAGTGGAAAGAACAGTAAAGCATTAATGCTGGAAATTTGTAATTGGTACTTGATCAATCTAAAGAATTTTGCAAAAAACTAGAGCTAGAATCCAACTATGCCTCTCCACAATTAGAATCGTACATCAATGAAAATGATATAGAGGGTAATGCCAACTAAAAGCTACACAAACTTGTGCATGTAGTGATGCTAAAGATAACACTAAATATTTGGATTTGGTGAGGTGAAGCTAGACTCAATTATCTTCCAATAAAGACCAATTTGCAACTATTGATATACCATGTTGAGAATATTGCAAGGTTAGTTGTACATAAACCAAAATTAATCATCAAAATGGTGTTCTAGAGATATTTTTTATTCCTTGGTTGTTTTAAAACAAAGATGGTTAACAATTTATGGTTTTTCATCTCATAAGTATTTCCAATTATATATGTTGTTAAACTATATTTATTGGTTCTCTATTTGGGTCAATCTATGAAAGTGTGGAACACTTTTTATTGAAAAGTGGTGATAAAAAATTGATATTTTAAATATTATTCAAATTGAAAACCTGAAAACTCATATAATCCGTTACAATTTTCCCATTCGAAAAATACAATTTGTAATCAAATGTGTTAAATTTCTAATGATATTTTTTACAAAAAACAATTAATGTCATTTAATGAATTAATGTCTTAAATTTACTTTAATTATATGTTTATCCTTACAAATTTCTAAAATATGTAACATTGATTCATAACAACTATTTCATACTAAAAGTGAAATCCCACTAGCATGGTTGGTTTTGAGGAGCTTCGTTCTACATGGCAACCCAAGGTCAAACCCCAAAAATTAGCTAGGATGAGACACTTAAAATATAGCCATGCTAAGGCTTGGTGTGGCCTAGGCCAGGTGCTATTCTTCAGTGGTTTTGATGGCTTAGACACCCCTAAGTCATCGTTTCTTAACCATAGGCTAATCCAATTACGATCCTTGAATGATTTTGATAGCTTAGATGCCCCTAGGTCATTGTTTCTTAAACCACAAGCTAATCCCACAAATCACAAACAAACTAGCAAAAAAAACCTATTTCATACTAATTATATAATTTTAAATAAAAAACTATAATAAAAACATCGTATAAAATGTAAATAATTCAAATTCCAAATTTGAAAATAATTTCATCTTTATTTTTAACTGAGGAATTTTTGAATGTCCTCGTGACCTTCTTATCTCCATACTTTCCTTTTTATTTAATTTAATTTTTATTTTCTCCATATTGTGTATGTGTTAATTGTCAATTAACAATGTTGTTATTATTGAAGTATTTTTTCACCATGTGTACTTCGTGTTTTTTTTTAATATTTTAAATCTCTTTCCATTCTGTGATGTATAAGTTTTTTTTATGTGGTTTAAGATGGAGAAAATTCTCACCATGCGTAATTTGTGTTTTTGTTAATATTTTAAATTTATTTCCATTCCTTGAGGTATACGTTTTTTTGTGGTTTAAGATGTGTTTGTGAAACAATTAAATTTTTAAAAATAAGAAATAATGATTAAAAATAAAGTTTAAGTAAAAGGGTGATAGTTGGAGTCACTTAATAACTGGTCAAAATCAATGGACAAAATCAATGTTAGATTAATTAAGCGGAATGATAACTTCTATTAAATTCCTACTATATTTTAAGAAGAATTTTACCAAAAAAAATACTTAATTTTAACTTTTTTCTAGTTAGATAGAGTTTTACTTTAATGCACTCTTTTGTTTGAAGTTTTAATAATATGGTTCTTCTTAAAATGAAAATGTTTTATGGAAAAAAAATTGTGAGTCTCATCAATTAAGTGGAAATATAACATCCATTTATCTTAAAAAGAATTTCAAGAAAGAATATTGATTTATCTAGTTATTAACTAACTCCAAAATAAGATATTAAAAGTTACTTAAAATTAAGTTTAAAATGTTAGATTTAAATATTAAAATTAAACATAAAATCTAAGGATTAAGGAAAAATTTGTGTTAAATATTTTTTTACATTCAGAATCTCAATTATTAACCCAAAATTATAGTTTTGGAAAATATTGCATAGTGAAATTATGGTGATACTAATTACATAAGTCTCATACTTTGTTGTATGAAGATGAAGACACTCTTATATGGTCTTATAAACAAGTTGTGGGGGACTATTTAGTAAAACAAGATTATTTTTCTTTAGATTATCAACTCTATGTTTATTCAATACTCTTATAATATTGAAGATGAGAACATTCTTATTTAAGTATGGTTTATTTTGGAAAATTCCCTTAATTTAGGTCTTTCTAGTCAAAAACTCGTTGATTTTATTTCTAGGTAACCACTTAAACAAAAGACCCCAATATAAATAGATTATTTAATTGTTTGGCCTCAGGTGATTTATGCTTTATCTTCCTTCTCAATTGGAATGAACTACATACTTTGTATTATCTTATAAAAATTGCCCTTAACTTAAATAGTGAATACATTCCATTTTTTTGAGTTCTTTACTCATAATTAATTGGATGAAACATCATTCTCAAGTTCATAACATTGATCTCTTCTTTGACGTTTCAAAAACAGTTCAATTGGAATACATTATAAAGAGCACAATTATAATATAACTATATTATTATGATGGAACGCTAATGGACATAAGGTGCTCTATCTGAATTTTAAGTCTTCCTATTGACATAGCCCTTGGGATGAGGGTATAATTGCCTTAACTTGTATAGTGTCTTTCAAAATGTCATCGAGCCTATTTATACATAGGAGATTTTGTGGATGTTTTAGTATCAACTTTTAGAATGCTTTTGATAGGGTTTGGATTTTGTGGATGTTTTAGTATAACTTTTAGAATGCCATCAACTTTTTAGAATGCTTTAGATTTTGTGGATGTTTTAGTATTAACTTTTAGAGTGCTTTTGATAGGGTTTGGATCAATTTTGAACATAAGATTAAGAGGATCTTAATTATTGATTATCTTATTTTTAATTTCATGCTATAAACATTTGATAATTATATTTTTATTACGTTTAAATAGAAAATAAAATGAATATATTTTTGGTATTGTTTAAATAAAACCATACCATAACCAAACCAAACGGAAATAATTTAGAAATGACTGTTAAAAAATAGAAATTACAGTGGAAATAATTTAAAAATGACTGTTAAAAATTAGAAATCACAGTTAGAAAATAAAAATCACTTGGACGATTGTTCAGCGGCATTAATTGGAGCCTGGAGGACTGGATTCTCCCTGCTTCGAATCAACGGATGCACTTGTAATCGCACCTGTGGGCGTATAATCTGCATTCATATTTCCAGCAGGAGAAGTATTCTCGCTCTGAGGGGAAAATGGTGATGGAGTTGGGTTGCGCAACTTTATTGTTTCATAAAACCCCATCAGTTCATTGCAAGCATCTTTCAGCTGATCCACAGACATATCGAACTTCAGAAGCCATGGGTTCTCTGGATCCGCTGGCAACTGAACCTGGAGACCCCTGGATGCGAGATAAAACGCCACACCAGCAACTTGGCGGGGTTTGAACTGGAGACACAGCGTTGTCAGTAATCCATCACTCACAAAGTTCCACGAAACCTGTGAAAACTTAGAATGCCATTGATTCGCTTTGAACTCTTTGAGGGCAGAGGCCAGGGGTGTATATGGAGTTTCGATATGGACATCGAAGTTGAGTGTGGAAAGTAGAAAATGCTCTCCGTTCAAGATTAACTGTTGCCTCTGCCTGAAGAAATGCGGTTCTTTTATGCGCTCCGCAGTGGCTTGGTCTCCGTTTGCATGGAGGACTTGGTAGGAAAGCAGCGTCAGATCGTTCAATAATTTCCGTCGCGCCTCAGTGACTTTGTTGGCGAGGAACAGGCAAACGGTTGCGATTGTGAATCGATCATTTTTGCTGTGAGAATGGCGGAGATAAAATCTGTGGCAATATATGGTTGCTGTTGCAATGGTCACCTGAGGTAGCATCAATTCCGAGCCTACATGTTTTATAAAACTGCTGTACGATTTCCTGAGGCGATCCTCTTTCTTTGCGTCGATTCCATCCATTCTGGAAGGACTGGATTCGTCAATTTGGGATTTGGTGAAATACCATCCCTCTCCCAATCCCGCAGAGGGTGCGGGCATTTCTACAGTCGCTGCGTCGACTCCATGGATTCTGGAAGAGCTGGAAGAGTCCATTTGGGATCTGGTGAAATACAATCTGTCGCCCGGTCCTGCTGAGCCTGCGGGTATTTTCGAATGTTCGGGATTCGACAGTGCGACGTCGAGATGACAATGAGTTTGTGTATAGTTGAACTGTTTGGTAAGATGGAAAAGAGATTGGTATTTATAAAGGGGAGGCAATGAGACGTGGTCAACAAGCCGACGAACGAATTCGTTAAAGAAGGAACCGTGGTGAAGATGCCGAGGACTTCCTCTAAGGTACTAACATCCCAACAATTAAATGTTTCTAAAGAGGGATGTGGGTTTGTTACCATGGTGCTGGGGATGTGAGCTACCAAGGTGATAGTTTTGCAATAAGAGTAATGATGTATATTTGCAACGTTTGAGGGAGGTGGTGGATTAAATTAATTGGTTTTAATGCATTAGTGTCGGTTTGTTTGAAGGTAGGTTATAGGTTTAAGTTTTTGAAAAAATAGGTTAGGAATTTGTGTTGTATTGTAATATTCTTTATTTCAAGTGTTACTTATAGAATTGAAAGAATTTAAGTGTTACTTATAGAATTGAAAGAAGTACTTGTTAGAAACAATATTACATAGCAATAAAAAATGTTGTCACATCTTTTCTCAAGATTTTAATAATTTTGTCACCACCTCCCCATGGTTCTATGGCAATGGTAGTGGGAGGAAAACCCTTCGACCCATCAAGAACTGGGATCCAAATACAACTGAAACAAAACCAATTAAGTCAAAGAACTTACAGAAACCAATTTATGAGAAGGAAATGATGGCAATACTACATGCACTTAAGCAATGGCGTACTTACCTAATAGGTAGGCACTTCAAGGTAAAAACACATCATGATAGTCTTAAATACTTCTTGGAACAGAGACTATCTTCAAAAGAGCAACAAAAATGGATAACCAACATGTTGGAATATGACTTTGAAATCATCTATAAAAAAGGGAAATAGAATGTGGTGGCAGATTCACTCTCCAGAAAAAATGAGGATGTGGAGGCATTACTTTATGTGATTTCGATTATACAACCTGATTGGGTAGTAGTAGCAAGTGAAGAATGGAAGAATGACCTGTCTGTGTCGACACTTGTTCAAAAGCTACAAAAAGTTCAATTCCTTCATGTACAATTCGAATTTTTGAGAGTCGTAGTTGGCTTCTAGCTTTATTGTTTTGCCAAATTCTTCAAATAAATCAGGTCTCCATTTCCAACATTAATTCTTTAATATTGTTTCCAATCTTCCTGTTTGTAAAGATAAATAATTTTGAGTCGCATATGCTTCAAGGCATATCATATTTTGGGTGTTGATACTGCCCCTCTCCCCAATTCTTAAAGTGCGCTAGTTCAATGGAAGACCACCTTCCTTGCAAGTAGGAGGTTGGTGGTTCAAATCCTCGGTGCCCTAAATATATTGCAATGTATTTCTAATATTTTTTTTGTTATGATGATGCATATTAATGGTAAGCCATTTTTCTATACAAGGGGGATTTCAAAATGTTTTTGTAGGTTGCTATGAGGGGGGTTCCACACCACATCTATAAGTTTTTATGAGGGGAGTTTATAACTACACCCATAGGAGGATAAGAGGATGGTTTTAAACTTCCCTCGTATGTCACTATGATAGGGGTTATAAACCACCCTCATTCGTTCATAACCAGCATTGTATCCATCTTTAAATGGGGGTTCTAAAGCGTATTTTTTTTCTACTACAAGGGGGGTTCTAAACCACCCTTGTAACATGCTACGAGGGGGTGTCATAACAACCCTTGCAAGATGCTATGAGGGGAGTTCTAAACCACCCTTGTACATTCCTATGAGGTGGGTCCTAAATCGGCCTCATATGTTGCTATGAGTGGGGTTCGAAACTTGCCTTGTATGTTACTACAAGGGGGGTTCAAAACTTTACTTGTAGGTATTTAAGAGGGTGGTTTCAAACCCCCCCTTCCTAGGTTTTTAAGAGGGAATTTAAGAGGGGGGTTCAAAACCACTTCGATAGATGTGTAGGAGGGGTTTTAAGAGGTGGGTTCAAAACCGCCCCCGTAGGTTTCTAAGAGGGGGTTTAAGAGGAGGGTTCAAAACCTCCCTCGTAATTTTGTAAGAGGGAGTTTACAGCGGGGATTCAAAATGTCCCCCATATGTGTGTAAGATGGAGCTTAAGGGGGGGATTCAAAAGCACCCCCATAGGTATCTATAGGTTTGTTGAACCACCCCCAAAAATCTGTTTTGCGGGTGGTTTAGATCTCTTGTAGAACCACCCCAAAAGGCCCAAAATTTTAATGTCGGTGCTTTAAAACTGCCTCTAATTCCAAACCCGCCCCCCAAAGTCACTTTTGGGGGCAGAAGACAACCCCTCCACCCCCCTAAGGTAAAAAAAGTAGTATTTTTCCTTCGCAATCATAGTCTATGTGTACATAATTAATCAATCTAGATGCACTATTTAGATCCATAAGTTAATCCCCAAATATCAAAGATACAACTAATCGCCATAAGCTAGCACATAGAGAGAGCATGTCTTGACAAGATTCATTCAAATAACATTAAAGACTACACAATCTAAAAGGCATGAAAGGACTTTAACCATAGTGGTAATCTTGGATTAACACTATCTAACCTTAAAATATGCTATGTCTTCAAGTGTATGTGACTCAAAATTATCTATCTCTACAAAAATGAAGAGTGGAAACAATATTAAAGCATTAATGCTAGAAATTGGTCCTTGATCAATCTAAAGAATTTGGAAAAAAAAAAAGGTAGAAGCCAACTATGGCTCTTCAAAATTAGAATTGTACATGAAGTAAAATGGTGTAGAGGGTAAGAACTAAAAAATCACAAACTTGTGCATGTGAAGCTAGACCCAATTATCTTCCAATAAAGGTAACACTAAATATTTGGAGTTGGTGAGGTGAAGCTAAACCCAATTATCTTCCAATAAAGGCTCATTTGCAACTATTGGTATACCATGTTGAGAATATTGCAAGGTCAGTTGTACCTATACCAAAAATAATCATCAAAATGATGCTCTATAGATATTTTTGATTTCTTGGTAGTATTAAAACAAAAATGGTTTACAATTCATGGTTTGTAATGTCATAAGGCTTTCCAATTATATATGTTGTTAAACTGTATTTATTAGTTCTCTATTTGGGTCAATCTATGAGAGTGACACTTTTTCCTGAAATGTGGTGATGAAAATTTGATATTTTAAATATTATTCAAATTGAAGACATCGAAACTCATATAAGCCTTGACAATTTTGTCATAGGAAAAGGACAACTTGTAATCAAATACATATTATCTTTCTAATGATATTTTTTACAAAAAAAATTAATGTCATTTAATTAATTGATGTGTCAATTTTACTTTTTTATATGTCCATCCTTACAAATTTCTAAAATAAGTAACCTTTATTCATAACAACTATTTCATACTAAATGTCAAATCCCACTAGCATGGTTGGTTTTGACGAGCCTCATTCTGTATGGAAATCAAAGTTCGAACTCTGCAAAGTAGCTGATATCGAGATTAAACTTCCAAATTTGAAATTAATTCCATCTTTATTTTGAATGGCCTCACTTTCCTATCTCCTAATTTTGTATGTTATTTAATTTAAATTTTATTTTCACCATTTGTACTTTGTGTTTTTTTAATATTTTTAATATGTTAAATCTCTTTCAAGTTTCTTGAAACTTATAAGTTTGTTTCTTAATGTTAAAAATTTACACATCAAGAAATTGAGTGCTTAATAGATATGGTTTAAAATATATCTATCGATTTGAATTTTTAAACTTTTAGAGTAGATATATTATTTTGTGAAGTGGATTATAATAGCCACATGAATGTTACACATCTCCTCCATATAAAGAGTATAGCATGCTACTCTTAATGCAATTAAAATTTAATAATTAAGAAAAATTATTAAATTTTAGAATTAAGATTAATTAATAGTTAGAAATAAAGTTTAAATATAAAATATAAATATTTAATATTTGAGCTTAAATATTAAAAGGAAAAAATAATAATTAAGATTCAAGAGGTGATAGTTAGAGTCATGCACAAAATCAATTTTTCTAGTTATTTTATTTTTATGGGTAGGTAGAGTTTTACATTGATTCCATCTTTTATTTAAATTCCAATATAATGTCTCTTCATAAAATGGGTTAAGGCAAAAAAATTGTGGTAAAAGTTTCATTAATTTAGTGGAAGTATAACTTTTATTAAATTTCTAATATATTTTCGGAAGAATTTAAAAAAATATATAGTGAATCCATTCACTTTTTAAAATTGATTTTTTTCACAATGAAAATGTGTCAAGGAATTTTTTTGTCAAAGTTTCATTAATTAAGTGGAAATATTTAACTTCCACTCATCTTTAAAAAAATTAAAAAAAAATATGAATTTGTTTAGAGTAATTAACTAACTCCAAAGTTAGATTTTAAAAGTTATTTAAAATTAACTTTTAAATATTGGCTGTAAATATTAAAATTAAACACTAAATTTAAGGATTAAGAAGTATTAATAATATTTTAATAGTAAAATTTAAGGATTAAGAAGTTTTAATTATTAATAATTGTAGGTTAAGATTTAAGGAATAAAAATTGAAAATTGAAAATTAAAAATAAAAACTTAGATAATGAAGTTAATATAGATTGAGGGTTAAATATTTAAAATTAGAGGGTTAAATATTTAAAATTATGTTTTGGTTTCGTATATTATATTAACGTGAGAATTTGTGTTTTTTAAAATAAATTATGTTTTTTAATAAATAAATAATATTGAATAAGGTTTAAATATTAATTAATGTAAAAATAAAAATAAAAATAAAAAATTATTTTAAACTATAATTTTTAGGTATTTTGAATGGATGGATTTGAATATATTCTATTAAATACATTTTTGCATTTAAAATAACAATTTTACTCAAAATTATAATTTTGGCAAACATTGTAAAGTGGAATTATGGTGATATTGAGTCAAAAAAGGAAATGCCAATTCTCTCTCAAGACAAGGGTGGATGTTCACTATGATATGGGTTTTGAACCTCATTGGGGACATGAGTGAACCTGGTTCGGGGGTTTTGAACCTCTCTGGGGACATGAGTTATTGTTATGTTTAGACAAGGGTGGTTGTAGGTGGATTCTCTAGATTTTCAACCTCATGAGTGCCAACAGGGGTCGTGGGGCACTACTCTGGTTTTATTTCTCTGTGACCACCCAAACAAAGGACCCTAATATACTTAAGGAGATACAAATAGATTATTAGATTGATTGGTGGGCAGGTGCATGAAGATGGTCCCCATTTTCGTTGCAAGCGGGGCGCGCTCGCGGAAAAAAAAAAATGATGCGTACGCACCTAAGGCAGCGCACACACGCTGCTAGGTTCGGTACCGAATCGAGGTGCATGCACATGGCTGGCACGTGCGTGCAATAGTGGCGCGCATGCACCTCTATTAAAAAAAAAAAAACAGAGCACAATTTCCCCATTGTTCCATTTGGCCAAGCGCGTCCTCCTCCTCCGTGTGCACGTCGATTCAACCAACAAATGAGGCCAAATCGACTCCAAAACCACCCAACAACACCCACAAACTCATCAACACTTCAATTAATAGGTAAATATCATGTTTTTTTTCATTTTATTCATTATTTGTGTCAATTTTTTTATTTATTTAATTATAAATAATTCCCAATTTTTGAAAACAATGAACCAATTTTCTATTGCAGATTGTAAACTAAGACAATGAGTGAACAAGATGTTAACCCCGAGTCCGGTGGAACACAAGAAAACCTAAACCTTGGACCCAATGCCGAAGAAAACCATGAACACAATCCAAATGTCGAACAAAACCAAAACCCCCAACCCAATTTTGAACAAGATGACCTTAACCATTATGTAAATGAAATGCGAGTGCACACTCGCGAACTTAGAAACTTGGGGGAACCATCTCGATTGTCTCTTGCCACGTCAATTGAGAACTCGACTCCCTCATCCATGCACACCAGCAATTGACCGACATGACTCAATTTAGAGCTAGGATGCGGGAGTACTACTCCACAGGCATCTCCAAGGAAGCAATAAAAGATTTGAACATTACAAAATCCCAATTATATAGTATGTTCACCGAACCGAAAACAAACCAACCACCGAACATTACAAAGCCACGTGTCTGCATGGATTGGTGTCATTACCAACCGTGGAGGGACAATTGGATGCGGAGGTGGTTCATGGTGTCTGATAAACCTCCATGCAATAATAGGGAGTTTCCACAGTACTTCCTTCACCAATAGTGGGTTGAGTTTTTCCTCGGTTTACATGTCAACTATTTTGACATAACCAAGTTACAGGGTGTTGGGCATGGCTCTACCCAAGATTGACCTGCTGCCAGGAGGAAACCACTGAGAGGGCCACCAGCTCCGAGGAGCGACCCCAACCCCTCTCCCCAGCCACCTCAGTTTCCCCACAAGCTTGATCAGATCGAGGTGGCAATGAGGAATGTTGCACGTGGACTCCTAAGAAACACCTTTTTTGTAGCAGCGACTACAATGGAGAGGTCGGGTGACCTTGATAGAGATCCAGGTGTAGGGCCAGGATAGACCCATGACCGATGGTAACCATACTAGGCATTCCAATTCGAGGGGGACAATGCCACATCTTTATCCCCATTGCGGGCACACTTTCCCTGGCCCGATCGAGGGCTGTTATATGGATCAAGTCAGCAATTTTTTTAATGTGTTTTCAATCATCACTTGATAACTTGTAAAGTATTTTTGTTTGACTTAAACTATTATTTCAATGTACAGTTATTCAGAGCTGATACACCAAGATGGGAGAACATTGGATCTCCCAACATGGATGTAGCAATGGCAACTACAACTGAAATTGTGGCACCCCACACAGATGTATTTTTAGTACCTGACACAATATTGTTATTACTTATGTCATTTATATTACTCAAGTATTTATATTTATGGCATACACGTTGAGAGTTCGTACAATGTTTTTGAATATCTTGATTTCCTAGATAATGACTTGTTTAACATGTTCATAACATGCATGCATTTTGTTGTCCACAGGTGTTCCGTGACTATGGTGATCAACCACCCCCGCCACGGATTGGCACATCACCATATACACAGGTACAATGTGTAGTTATAAGCATGCTTTTAATTTGAATTGTTACAACTTACTATGGTTTAATTTATTGTTTGCTTACTAAATTGTGATATTAAAAAAGTATATGTAGGTGCCACCAGCAGCTGTGCCTCCCCATTTTAGTCCTATTATCCACCCTCTCCCATGAGTCCCCTCCCTTGCTTCCATCTAGACCCCTACCTACGTCCACCACCTCCCTTCCATATAGCCCCCCCCTCTCCATCCATACTCCCCCCTCCATCCATCCTCCCCCACTCACCCTGCCCCCAAGTCCATACATCCTCCCCAATTTATCCACGCCCCCATGTCTATCCATCCTCCCCCATTCATCCATGCCCCCCCTTCCTTCCACCTTCCCCTCTTTGTCCACAACCTCCCATTTGTCCATCCTCCTCCGTCCATGCAGGACTTCCCTCCCATGCACCATCCCTCAACATCCCCCCTAGCCCTTTTCCTTCAATACCCTCTATCCTACAACCGACAGGGGTTCATCGTCCACATGGTCCTCCCCCACCTCATACCACCATGTCCTCTCCCACCATATCATCCCCACTTCCCGCCACTATTGTGGCATCTACTCTTCCAATATCCACATCAGTATCTCTAGTGGTTGCACCTGTAGTGGCTGCCACTACATCTACGTCCCCCCCCATCACTGCATCGGAGCTGGTTGTCTAGCCATCTACTCCACCTACTAGCCCAGAAGCCCAGCCATGTCCATTATCGAAGGTGTTCACGGTGAGAATCAAGCTAATTTATGAAAATATTTTGATGCATTAACAAAAAAAATAATTTAAGCAATTATTACTTTTCAATGAAATGTTTGTTGTAAATGTTGTAGGCTAGAATTGCTGAGAGGATCCGCAGATCCAGGACACCTATCCTACATTTCCCACTCATGTCAGAGGTGATTTATTTAATATTCGAATTCTACATTTGTTTTATAAATGTGGTAAATGTTGCAAACACTTGAAAATGACGGTATCTTATATCATTTGTTCCAGAGCATGGAGAGACGGTCTAGTCCTAGACGGAGCAAGACCCGAGGCACCGGTAGCTCGCAGAGTAGGAAGATCGACTTTGGATCCACGCTTGGGAGTGACGGTAGTGGTCACAATGCTTGACACACCACGTGTTATGTACATTAGCCACGATGTGGCACTTTTGTGCACCAGTTTTGATGTACTTTGTATCTACGGTAGGAGTTGCCATGTATTTTGTATCTACAGCATGAGTTGTCACATGTTGTGTAGGGCACGAGTTTCTATAGTACGTACATTGGGAACCATGTTCCACTATTCGCCAGAAATTGTATATGTTTGGATGAGTTTTGTAGCCTCGATGTACATGTATTTTAAGTTATGTGATTTATATATCTCGTTTTCTAATGTGTGTCTCATGTTGTGTGTATCATGACGTGATGTTGTGTAAATTTGGGTTTTACCTAGATCTTAGAAGAGAAGTTGGATATCATAGTTCAGCTTGGTTTATCTTTCCACATGTAAAAGATTCTAATGGTATCTATGTTAAGAAAACATTGTAAACATAGGCTAACTCAAACAAAATCATGTGTGAGAATTAATCTAAAAACAAACGGAATAAATGGATGGACAAATCACACCTCATGGCACATAAGATATATATTGGGAACTTGAGTACTAGGAAAAGAATACTTAAAAATAGAAAATGTCCATTGTCGTCAAAACGTTAAAATGAGATCCAACATGGTTTTTAATAGCTCTACATAATGAGATCCAAAATGTCCATATTCTACATAATTAAATGTCGTCGCTAGTATTTATTTTGACCATTTTGTCCACTTAAGATCATGCAACAAATTAATAACAGAGTTATGGAATCATTTCTTAATCAATTGTCACCATACAAATAGGACAACCTTGAGCATGATGTATAGCTAGCTCATTAATTCTCACTCACAGAAATAACCACCTTTGATTTGATGACCATCACATCCACTACCATTTACAATTAGGACTTCTTTAATTTATCATTATGTGATAGCAATCTAATTTTATGTAAACATGTTGACTTAAACACATGAATAGTTGACATTACAATAAATGACTAGTATGAGGTGTATTTTTGAGGCTATATCCACCTAAACACACCAACTTATTACCCCAATACCCCAAATGTTGTCAAAGTTTGTCTAGAGAGGATAGAGGGGTATTAGGACATCATAATTCATCTATTGGACACTAAGACACTTATTATAGACATTTAGGACAAGTGCATTACATCAATGGAGTCACAAATACACCCTCATCAAGTTGCATGCATCCATTAGTGCGCCATCAACACTAGAACATGTAAGCATTACTACATGTTGGAGTAAGCTTTACTAATGTTATGATAATATTAGGTTTTCCATCCATTAAGAAGGTTGCCATAGATGTGCATATCCACCATATAAAAATGTTCATGGTACAACCAATTTCAAACCATTACCTTTCTAAATTAGGTATCTGGTGCTAAGTACAACGGTTTTCTAGTTGTGTGCACCCTTGATATATAGATGAGAAACTATGCATATATGTGTATAGTAATTTGGATTCAAATGTGTGCACATGAATATATATGTACAATGAAAATGATTTAATCTTTACATGTATTATAATTTAGGGCTAGATCTTAGGCTACATAATAGGGTTTCATTGTGATTAGAATACAAACTAGGGTTTACGCTACCAACTAGGGTTTTTAGGCTAGGCTCTCATGTTTCTAGGCTAGGATCCAAGCTCTAGGGTCACCATCTTAATGGTTAATTCCACTATCATGACATCATTATCACCAATACCATGCCCACTACTACAATCACCATCAAGCCTCTCAATCCCACTTTGAACATTTCCCATACTTCCAAGTTAAAATTGATAGGACTTCTTGCTAAAAGCTTTTCACTTATCTATTCACATAGACAAATCCACTCTTGTGAAAGATTTGTTGTAGCTTGGTATGTGCAAGTTCACATGCAACAATACTTGAGAGATCATTTTACCCCATGATCCATGGAAGATTCATTGGAGTCATGTGAACCTCATTGTCATCACCCCAACCATGGTCAGGATGCCAAGATCCATCCTTAGTAGACAAAACCTCATGTTGGCACCCATACCACACTCAAAGATACAAAATTCTTTGAAAGGGCATGTTTGGGGGTTGAGGGAATCTTGATTTTTTTATAATCACACATGAGACGTTCTTAGAGTCAAATACATTGGATATAAATAAATTCCCCAACACCTTCATCATCTTCATCATCATCTTCATCACCATCACCATCATCATCAATGCCTTCATCATCATCACCATATTCATCATCATCACCATCACCATGACCATCAACTTCACCACCATCACCATCATCATCAACGTCACCATCTTCATCATCATCACCATCTTCATCATCATCACCATCTCCATCTTTTGGATGCGAGATGGAACCATCACCATCTTCATCATCACCATCACCATCACCATCAACTTCACCACCATCTGTTGAATATTGTAACTTCTAAGAATATTATATTTGTATATTATTTATTCTGGAGATGTTCCATACCTCCAATGTGATTATACTATGAATCCGGAGATGTTTATTCCTCCGGATTGGTTGTGGTAACTAGGGTTATTAGACCCACCATGTGGGGGTCGGCCCAGTCAGTTATAATAGGGTATTTAACCTAATGGTTAAATACGAGCCTACATGTACTTGTGTAAAATACATGTCAGAGTAGTGTATAAATAGAGGAGGTATGTTCCTCATTTGACACACTCACTCACTTAAGAGAGGCGCACTTGTGGAGGATAGGTCTGCTATGGTGGATTAGGAGATCATGTCTTCGGTTTGCATCTTTGTATATTGTTGGTCATCTATATTGAGGAAGCTTTACTGGGTTTTCTACCCCATGATGGTTTCCGAGGATAAATCTTTGTCTCTTGTGTTTATGCTATGATTGTTGTTTCTTCAATGATCCTGTATATGCTATTATTGTGAAATGGAATGTAATGCTACTATTTTCTGTCTTAGCATATTGAATTTTAACATGGTATCAGAGCTAAACTGAAGGAAGGCAAGGTATGGTACTTACGACACTTGCTTTACTTACGACAATTTGAAGGTTAGGGTTTTATATAGCAAAAACCAGTCATCGTGGAACTTTCGCTATAACTCCATTTTGGAGAAGGTTCAGGATTTGAAACCTTTACAAGTCATAGATAACATCTCCAGGTATCTTTTTTCCAAAGGGCCCCTTCAGATTCGTTGTACTTTGAAAGTTATGATCAGTACAAGTTAGGGTTTCTGCCTCTTCCAGATCTCAGTCAAAATCAGGTGACCCAGGAAAAAAGGTCATAACTTGGGCTAGGAAGCTCCAAATGAGATTTTGTAAAACATGACAGGTAGTACACAGACTGTACTATCTCAGAAAATGTTTTCAGAGGCCGAAGCGGAACCAGTGAGACGTGGCATGCCGTACAAGTTAGATCTCCTGTTTTATCCCATAAACAGGTCACGTTGCGACATTTGGCATAACTCTCTCTCAGAAAATCCAATTGAGGTCAGACCTGTCATGATGGAAAGATGACAGGTCAGTCTACTGCTGAAAAAGTTTTAAGACCCTGTGGAGCCAAAATTTCAGAGTTATAGCAGAAACAATCAGGTACATATTTCTGTCAAAACAGAATTATTTTTGGAGCATCTTTATTCATGGCTTCCGGAATTTAGGGTTTCGGAGAAAGTTAGAATTTTTGGAATCGGAATCCATGGCTGAATGCTACTCAGAAAAATCGAAATTTAGAGACCAAGATCGAATTTTTTAGTTGGGTAGAAGACCGGGCTTGATCAAACCCTAGCTCGGGATTTTGATCGGAAAGATGGAAAATTAGGGCTTCAACAAAAGTTGGAATTTTTTAAGTCTGTAACCACGGCTGGAAGCTCCTCAGAAAAATAAGAGTTTAGAGCCTTGGATCAAACGTTTTGATTGAGCAGAAGAGTGGGCTTCATCAAACCCTAGTTCGGGATCATGTCCAGAAGATCCAGAAGTTTCAAAGGCAATTTTGAGGGGTCAAATTTTGGAATTGAAGTATGCTAGTTTGATCAGCTCAGCAAGACACATCCTTCCATTCATTCGGAAGTGTGAAAGTCAAAGATTGAATTTTTAGGGTTTCTCTAGCAAACCCTAATCAAGCTCCAGATCAAGTTTCAGGGGGAGTTGAGGCTAAGGCCTTACATAAGAAGACTACAAGAAGTCTCGACAGGTATGACTTAAGGAGGTTCAGGTATGTCTTGAAATCTTATTCTTGATTAAGTTCATGATGTGTTTGTCTTCATATTATTTATTAGTACAATCTTGATTAATGTTAGAATTGTCTTATCAACCTAGTAACAGTATGAATGCATGAAGACATTCATTGATTAGGGCTATATGATTGTACTAATGCATTATGGTGTTGTGTGAGGTTGATGTTGTCTGCTAACAAGATACAGGTACATCACAAAAGACAATTCAAGTTCCATGACCATGACAACATGAAGACAAAGAATCACGAGGTATGTATGACTTTGTTATATTATGTTTAACCTATGACATGCAGGTTCTAGCTCAGGATCTCTAAATCATTGAAGAGATTGTTTAGGTATGTTGTACATAACTAAGCAGGTATACTAATCCAGGTATGTTTTCCTATGTCATGTTAGAATCTTACCTTGTGTTAGGATCCCTTATGTAAATATACTTGGTATGATTGGTTAGTAATCAAGGGTTTATGCATATTATTTCTCTTATCTTGGTTGATGATTTAACTAACTAGATCAAACAAGAATATGCATGAGTAAAAGAAGACTTCCTTGAAACCCTGAATACTAATGATCATGACTGTACATATTCAAGATTATTTAGAATTAGAATGTTTTGATAATATTGAGAATATACTAATGAATGTATGTTTGTGTATGAGATCATGAGGATGACACTAGTGTACACTTGAGCATGCACAGTGGTACATAATGAATAGAAGTTCAGGAGATATATAGAAGATCAAACGGGAGGAAACCACACAAACATAAAAGATAAGTATTTGAGTTGTTATTAGAAATAGTAAATGGTATTGCTTGTATGCATATTTGTATTCCTAGAATATATCATGCTGAGTGTAAACATTCATAAAGCATTGAACAGTATACTACTAATATGCATATGATTGGTAAGTTGGACAAACATTCCATTGTTGCTTGTCTAGAATGAAACCTCTTTGCTGACATGCTGAGAGCTGTGCACACTCTCGATAGTATGTTCTGGTAAAGATGGAAGGCATCTAGATAGCTACTGTATGCATACAGGATATGGGAAAGTGTTGTGCCAAAGTATTGGTCAAAATAGTTGCATAACTATGTAAATGATATATGTATGCATAATAGGTTATCATGTCAATAAGATTTGATGATTATGAAGTATTACTAATCATGTACTTAATTTTGATTTGTAGGAAGAGAATCATGATGAGATGTTTTGCTCCAAGGGACTAGATAAGACCATTGTCTTAATGATGTAATTAAAGAAGAAGTGTGAATCAGGTTTTGTATGGGTACCCAGGATCGGTAGTCAATTGATGAGCTTAATGATCATCATGGGTGATGTGGATCTCAACCTTTGCTACAAGGTTGAATATGGCTTCTATACACATATGACATGGATGCAAGAAGGAATTCACCACAGAGTTCAAATGATTTTGAGGCTCATATTAGTAGACCCATCTGACGAGAGATGGCACATATAGATATGCAGAAGATCGCTCAATGCAGAGTGTGAATAATGGACAATTGACAGCTTCATGACAAAGCTCGGGCTTTACCAGAAGTAAAGTTTTTCCTAACCTTTACCTTAAGGTTGTGGATGATGAACCTATCATACCATTATTGTATGACGATGATCTCTTTCTAACAAGGAATGAGAAACAGGTCATGAAAATGGCTGCAGAAATGAAAATGAAAGATCTCGGATTAATGCACTACTTCTTAGGTCTAGAATTATGGCAAGATCCAAAAGGAATCTTTTAAATCAAGGTAAGTATGCTGTGAAGTTTCTAAAAAGATTTGATATGTTGGAGTATAAAGCCATGGCCACTCCCATGGACTCCAACTTGAAGTTATTAGTTAATGACTCATCATATTTAGTGGACCTAACCCTATATAGACAAATCATTGGGATTTTGATGTATTTAACAAATACTAGGCAAGATATATGCTTTGCTGTAAATACCCTAAGTCAGTATCTAGTAGAACCTAGAAAGGTTCACTTAATAGCTACAAAGCATGTAGTGAGGTACCTAAAAGGTAGATTAGATTTTTGGTCTATATTATCTTGGAGGTCATGAACTCCGTTTACATGGTTACTCAGATTCTGATTGGGCAGGAAGTGTCTCAGACAGAAAGAGTACATCAGGTGGATGTTATAGTCCTGAATCTGCCATGATCTCATGGTTCAGCAAGAAACAATCTAGTGTGGCTCTCAGTACTGCTGAAGCAGAATATATGGCTGTCTACTCTGCCAGCTGTGTAGCAGTATGGCTTCAGAAGCTTTTATATGGAGTGTTTGACTTAGAAATGGATCCCACTGTGATTATGTGTGACAATCAAAGATGCATTAAGATGACTGAAAATCTTGTGTTCCACGATAAGTCAGAACACATAGAGATCCGATACTTCTATATACGAGATATGGTGCAAAGAGGAGTTATCAAGCTCGAATATATAAGCACTGAGGATCAGATTGCTGATATCTTGACTAAACCTCTGTCTTGAGTGAAGTTTGAATACTTTCGAGACAAGCTTGGTATAGTTCAAAAGAACTCTCCTCGAAAGGGGGAGTAGCATAGTATCTGATAACAAGTCTGCCTCATCAATGATGAGGTTACCTATTCACTACACTTAGTTACCTAGAATTATTTAGATTTAGGACTCTTATATTTTTACTTTTGATGATAGATGTATTAGTGAGAATACATGCTTTTGATGATAGATGTATTAGTGAGAATACATGCTTTTGATGATAGATGTATTAGTGATATACATGTTTTGATGATGATATACATGTTTTGATATACATGTTTTGATGATGATATACATGTTTTGATATACATGTTTTGATGATGAGGTTACATGATGCCTTGATGTATTGATACGTGTTTGTACTTGTATGGATGAAGATACTTGTACCCATAGTGATGTGGGGATTGGATCATCCCTGGACTTCAATCCTAAAGAGAGCCGTAGACGTATGTCTTCGAGAATGAAGTCCTTGGTGGACTTGAGGGGATTGGATCATCCCTGGACTTCAGTCCTAAAGAGAGCCGTAGACGTATGTCTTCGAGAATGAAGTCCTTGGTGGACTTGAGGAGATTGGATCATCCCTGGTCTTCAGTCCTAAAGAGAGTCGTAGACGTATGTCTTCGAGAATGAAGTCCTTGGTGGACTTCAGGGGATTGGATCATCCCTGGACTTCAGTCCTAAAGAGAGCCGTAGACGTATGTCTTCGAGAATGAAGTCCTTGGTGGACTTGAGGGGATTGGATCATCCCTGGAATTCAGTCCTAAAGAGAGCTGTAGACGTATGTCTCCGAGAATGAAGTCCTTGGTGGACTTGAGAAAATTGGATCATCCCTGGACTTCAGTCCTAAAGAGAGCCGTAGACGTATGTCTCCGAGAACAAAATCCTGAATGAACAGGTAAGGGGATTGGATCGTCCTCGGACTATTAGTCCTTTGAATTGAGCCGTAGACATGATGTCTCTGAGAACTAAATCCTGAATGAAAAGGTAAGGGGATTGGATCGTCCTCGGACTATGGTCCTTTGAATTGAGCCGTAGACATGAGGTCTACGAGAATTGAATGATAGGACTAGATCGTCCCTGGACTTCGGTTCAAAAGGTACATGATAGGACTGGATCGTCCCTGGACCTCGGTTCAAAATGTACGTGACAAATCCTATAATTGTTCTAGGTTACATCCAGCATGAAACAGGGCTGGCTCTCTAGATGTGATACATCCAGCATGAAACAGGGTTGGCTCTCTAGATGTGATACATCCAGCATGAAACAGGGCTGGCTCTGTAGATGTTATACATCCAGCATGAAACAGGGTTGGCTCTGTAGATGTGATACATCCAGCATGAAACAGGGCTGGCTCTATAGATGTTATACATCCAACATGAAACAGGGCTGGCTCTGTAGATGTGATACATCCATCATGAAACAGGGCTGGCTCTGTAGATGTGATACATCCAGCATGAAACAGGGCTGGCTCTGTAGATGTGATACATCCAGCATGAAACAGGGCTGGCTCTGAAGATGTGATACATCCAGCATGAAACAGGGCTGGCTCTGTAGATGTTATACATCCAGCATGAAACAGGGTTGGCTCTGTAGATGTGATACATCCAGCATGAAACAGGGCTGGCTCTGTAGATGTTATACATCCAGCATGAAACAGGGCTGGCTCTGTAGATGTGATACATCCAGCATGAAACATGGTGGCTCTGTAGATGTGATACATCCAGCATGAAATAGGGCTAGCTCTGTAGATGTGATACATCCAACATGAAACAGGGCTGGCTCTGTAGACGTGACACATCCAGTATGAAAGAGGACTGGCTCTGTGACGATAAATCCTAGATCTGATCTAGGTCACATCCAGTATGAAAAAGGACTGGCACTGTGGTTGGGATTAGATCGTCCCTATACATGAGACTTGTATTAAAGAGATAAGGATTGATCATCCTGGATATTGATCTGGATTGTATCATCCATGGACCTATGTCCTAAAGAGAGCAGGATTTATCATCCTGTAATATGATCGTGTGATGACGACGCTGATCGTGTGATGACGATGCTGATGATCGTGTGATGACGATGCTGATCGTGTGATGATGATGCTGATGATCATGTGATGACGATGCTAATCGTGTGATTTCGATGATGATGATCGTGTGATGACGATGTTGATCATGTGATGGCGATGTTGATGATCGTGTGATGACGATGCTGATGATCGTGTGACGACGATGTTGATCATGTGATGGCGATGTTGATGATCATGTGATGACGATGCTGATGATTGTGTGATGATGATGTTGATCGTGTGATGACGATGTTGATGATCGAGTGATGTCGATGTTCCAATAACTAGTTGAGTTACTGATGATGATGAACTGGAGAAAGCTTCCGATGATATATAGATGTATCATGTATGATGTATGACTCGTTGCTCCTACGTATGTTGTTATAATATCCTTCTCGTTAAGGGGGAGTGTTGAATATTGTAACTTCTAAGAATATTATATTTGTATATTATTTATTTCGGAGATGTTCCATACCTCCAATGTGATTATACTATGAATCCGGAGATGTTTATTCCTCCGGATTGGTTGTGGTAACTAGGGTTATTAGACCCACCATGTGGGGGTCGGCCCAGTTAGTTATAATAGGGTATTTAACCTAATGGTTAAATACGAGCCTACATGTACTTGTGTAAAATACATGTCAGAGTAGTGTATAAATAGAGGAGGTATGTTCCTCATTTGACACACTCACTCACTTAAGAGAGGCGCACTTGTGGAGGAGAGGTCTGCTATGGTGGAGTAGGAGATCATGTCTTTGGTTTGCATCTTTGTATATTGCTGGTCATCTATATTGAGGAAGATTTACTAGTTTTTCTACCCCATGAGGGTTTCCGAGGATAAATTTGTGTCTCTTGTGTTTATGCTATGCTTGTTGTTTCTTCAGTGATCCTGTATATGCTATTATTGTGAAATGGAATGTAATGCTGTTATTTTCTGTCTTAGCATATTGAATTTTAACACCATCACCATCATCATCAACGTCACCATCTTCATCATCATCACCATCTTCATCATCATCACCATCTCCATCTTTTGGATGCAAGATGAAACCATCACCATCTTCATAATCACCATCACCATCACCATCAACCTCACCACCATCACCATCATCATCAACATCACCATATTCATCATCATCACCATCTTTGTCATCATCACCATCTCCATCTTTTGGATGTGAGACAGAACCATCACCATCTCCATCATCACCATCAACTTCACCACCATTGTCATCATCATCACCATCTTCATCATCATTGTCATCTGTAGGTCCCTCATCACCGTGTCCATCATCATCACCGTATTCATCATCTTCATCACCATCGCCATCATCATCAACACCTTCATCATCATCACCATCACCATGACCATCAACTTCACCACCATCAACATTGTTGATGTATATGTAACTTCGGAATGTATTTCATCAGTATATTATATATATATTTATTGTACCCTTATAAGGGATGTGTTATTCCTCTATAAGGAAGTGTCGTCATGTGGATTGACAAGTGTCGCAAGTGTGTGTACTTGCCGATGGGTTATTAGACCACCTTATGGGGTTGGCCCTAATTAATATATAATATAATGTGGATGTACTCAAGTAGACAAGTCGGCCCTAGTAGGTCACTGGGCAAAAAGGTGAGTATAAATAGAGATAGGAGATCTCTATTTTACTCACTCAGAAAAGTATCTATCTCTCTCTCTGAAAAGTAGTGCACTAGTGAGGAGGAGGAGGATCATCTGCTAGGAGACTATCTCAGTGTTATTTGGTTGTGTTTTGGTTGAGCCATTGCTCTCTCTATCTCTGAGGAAGTTGTGGGGTTTTTCACCTTAGGGTTTTCCCCACGGAAACTCTGTGTCTCTTGTCTCTATGCTTTTGATTCTTGTGATGCTTGTGATGCTTGTCATATTATGATTGTCATGCATTGATATACTATAGATGTTATTCTCTCAGCAAAGATCCTATAGTATTGTGATTTAATACTGAAAATTTAACATGGTATCAGAGCCTAACTGAGAAGAAGACATTTTGCAGTGACGGAAGCTTGTATTCCTTGTTTATTGGGTTTCTCTCCACATATTTTTGAAATTCAGTATAGTAGATTGGATCTACTCATCAAGGCGCATCTTTCTATCCAATCAGATTTCAGTTCCGAGCATTTTCAGTTTTGGCCCTAAAAATTAGGGTTTCCACAAAAATAGGAATTTCTGGAAACTGAAGGTACAGCTGGAAGCTCCTTGCAAAAATCGAAGGTTTGAGCTTTGGATCGAGATTTTTGGCTGGGTAGATCTCCGGGAAACTCAAACCCTAATTCAGGGCTCTCCTAGTGAACCCGGGAGGACAAAAAGGCAATTCTGAAGGGCAAGACTTTGCTGATCTCAAATTCTGAATGTACTAGGCTGATCAGCTCTCCAAGGCGCATCTTTCTATCCTTTCGGAATTTTGAAATTCACATTTTGAATTTTTAGGGTTTCTCTGACAAACCCTAATCCGGGACCAGATCCAGTTTTCAGCACTTCAAGTGGTAAGTTCTAAATCTTTTCTATTTCCATTTGAAGTACTCTTAAAGATGTCTCTTCACACCAAGCTTGAGGATAAGCTTGAAGGGGCTAATAACTTCCGAGCCTGGAAGTATAGGATTGGGTTAATCCTGGAAGAGAATGAGTTGGACTCATATGTGAAAGAAGACATCCCTATCCCAGAGGATGAAGAAGCCAAGGCATTGCATAAGAAGAACTTGGTCAAGGCAAAGAGAATCATTGCTGATTCTATCAAAGACCATCTCATTCCTCATGTGTCTTCTCTTAAGACACCCAAAGAGATGTTTGAATCTTTGACAAAGCTATTTGAAGGAAAGAACATAAATCGAAAGATGACCCTGCGGAACCAATTGAAAGCAGTAAAGTTTCAGAGTGGAGAAACCATTCAATCTTACTTTTCAAGGGTCTCTCAGATCAAGGAACAATTAGAAGTAGTAGATGAAATGGTGGAGAATGGTGAGGTGGTGATGACTACTCTAAATGGCCTACCTAGGTCATGGGATTCCTTTATTCAAGGAATTTGTGCAAGGAAGAAATTGATCTCGTTCAACAGATTGAGGGAAGAATGCTCTCAATAAGAAGCTAGACTTATAGCTCGTGAGGAAAAGATGGGAGGAGAAGATCAAGCTCTTGCAGCCCACACCAAAAGAAGCAAAACCAAGAAGGATCACCCTCACCACAAAAGATTCCATCAAAAGAGTAAGAAGGACCTAAGATGCTTCACATGCAATGAGAAGGGTCACTTTGCTTCAGATTGTCCCAAGAACAAAAGGGATAATAAGAACAACTCCAGTAAGAAGAAGAAAGGCAGCAAAAGAAGGTTTCATGCTCATGCTGCCGAAGATGATGAACCTCCAAAGAAGAAGGCTAGGGCAGAAAGTAGTAGTGATGATGACTCATCAAGTGAAGAAGAATATGTTCTAATTTCCGCTCTTACAGGTACCATCTCCCATGGATGTAATGATTGGTTGATTGATAGTGGGGCTTCCAAACACATGACTAGGTTTAAAGAATCCTTTGTGAACCTATATGAACATGAATCACCCCATAAGGTGAAACTTGGGGATGATTATCAATACCCAATCAAAGGAAGTGGTGAAGCCTCCTACAACTTAGATTCTGGAAAATCTCTGAAGATGAAGGAAGTCCTCTATGTACCTGGACTCAAGAAGAACTTACTCTCCATCTCTGCTCTAGATGCAAAAGGTATGAGGGTTGCATTTGTTGATGGCCAAGTACTAATGTGGCCAAAGGGAAAGACTATAGATGATGCAGTAGTGATTGGAGAGCAAGAGGGAGGCTTGTATAAATTAAAGGGTCAACCTGAACATGCCATGGTACATGAATCCATGGAGCCAAGTGAACTTTGGCATAGGAGACTTGCTCACATGCACTATAGAGCACTTCCAATTGCAAGCAAGGCTGTAGAAGGTCTTCTTGAAATCAAGACCAAACATGAAGGGGTTTGCAAAGGATGTGCAAAAGGTAAGAACATTAAGAAGGCTTTCCCAAGCAGTGAAAGCAAGGCAAAAGACATCCTGGAAATCATCCACTCAGATGTATGTGGCCCCATGTCATCCTGTTCCCTAAGTGGGTATGTTTACTATGTATCATTTATTGATGACTTCTCCAGGAAGACTTGGGTATACTTCTTGAAGGGCAAAGATGAGGTGCTTGATAAATTCAAGGAATTCAAAACCTTGATGGAGAATCAAACTGACAAGAAAATCAAGACATTCAGATCTAACAATGGTGGAGAATTCACCTCAAATGACTTCAAGAAGCTTTGCAGTGATTCACGGATTAAGAGGGAGTTGACTGCTCCTTATAATCCTCAACAGAATGGAGTTGCAGAAAGGAAGAACAGAACAGTCATGGAAGCAGCAAGGGCAATGCTGCATGACCAGGATCTACCTATGCATCTATGGGCAGAAGCAGTTAGAACAGTTGTATATGTGCAGAACAGAACTCCCCACAAGATATTGGACAACAAGACACCAGAAGAGGTCTTTTCTGGGTTCAAGAATATTGATGTCAGCAAAGATGAATATAAGGATAGGTAATCCAGGAAGCAAAGATCAAAAGGGAGCACACTCCAACAGCTCCTGCAAGGATGCAGATATTCAGAGGGAGTTGACCATCTTCCTACATTCCACAACAGAAAGGTGTAGAAGAAGCTACTTCAGAAGCTCCTACCAGGAAGCAAAGACTCAGAGGGAGTCCACCCAAACAAACAAACAAAGATAAGTATTTCAATTATCATTTCTTGCCTATTTTGTTTGTTTAATAATATTATGCTTATGTTCCTAGACTTAGGAGATGTATTGTGCATATTTGAATGATTGCATTAATGAACAGTATACTACTAATATGCATGTGATGGGTAAGTGGCTTATGGAACTGTACAACATTCCAGTGCTACTTATCTAGAATGAAACCTCTTTGCTGACATGTTGGGAGTAGTGCAAACTCTTAACAATGTTCTGGTAGAGACTGGAAGGCATCTAGAAATTTGTGGAACATGGATAAATGTTGTATTGAAGCATTGGCTAATATAACTGCATGACTGCATGACATATTTCTTTATGTGTAAAGAATTTGTTCTGAAAATTATGAGATGTTTCTAATCATGCAATTTAATTTGTTTTGTAGGAAAGACCGTATATCTTCACCTACAAAAGGACTACAACATTTTTTCTAGCAAGAAAGATATCTATTGAAGATATTGAAGTTCCCAGGATCTGAGATGAAGAAATGGAATGCCATGATCCGTAGATCGTGAAGAAGATGTTTGGGATGCAGTCCCAAGACCTGACAGGGAGTCTTATGTATGCAGATTGAAGAAAGCCTTGTATGGCTTGAAGAAAGCTCCCAGAACCTGGTATGGTAGGATGGACAGTTTCCTATCTAGTTTGGGCTTTACCAAGAGTAAAGCGGATTCCAACCTTTACTACAAGGTTGAGGAAGGGAATCCTGTGATTCTACTACTATATGTGGATGACCTATTTGTGACAGGAGATGACAGAATGATTGCAGATACCAAGAGGAAGCTTGCAGCTGAATTCGATATGAAATATTTGGGAATGATGCACTATTTCCTAGGTATGGAGGTGTGGAAGAATGCAGGTGGGATCTTCCTTGGTCAAGGGAAGTACACAGTAGATATCCTGAAGAGATTTGGGATGATGGATTGCAAGGCCATGGCCACACCTATGGCATCGAATCTGAAGCTTCTTTGTGATGCTTCATCTGAGCCAGTTGATGTTTCTATGTATCGTCAGATGATTGGGTCCTTGATGTACCTGACGAACACAAGACCAGATATTTGCTTTGCTGTGAACACATTGAGCCAGTTCCTAACGGATCCGAGGAGTGTTCACCTGGTTGCTGTAAAGCATGTTCTGAGGTACCTGAAGGGTACAGTGGATTATGGGCTCAGATATGAGGCGAATCAAAAATTTAACCTGCAGGGTTATGTTGATTCAGATTGGGCTGGCAGTGCTGCAGATAGGAAGAGCACATCTGGGTGTTGCTTCAGTATGGGATCAGGTGTGATCTCTTGGTTTAGCAGGAAGCAGTCCTGCGTAGCACTGAGTACAGCTGAGGCAGAGTATGTTGTAGCCTGTTCAGCTAGTTGTGAGGCAGTATGGCTACGGAAGCTACTGTCTGAGTTATTTGATCTCCCGTTGGAGGCTACTGGTATCTTTTGTGATAACCAGAGTTGTGTGAAGTTGTCCGAGAACCCAGTGTTTCATGACAGGTCGAAACACATAGAGATCAAATACCACTATATCAGGGATATGGTGCAGAGAGGAGCTGTGAAGCTCCTGTATGTTGCAACGGACGAGCAGATTGCAGATGTGCTGACAAAGCCACTAGCCAGGGTGAAGTTCGAGTACTTCAGAGAGAGGCTTGGCGTTCTTCAGATCGAGGACACTTCGAGGAAGAAGTGATGGACACATTTGCTGAAGCCATTCCAAGCATGTTGGAAGGAGGATCCTTCACATGGCTGTGGATGTAAGCGCTGGATGATGAGCATCAGGATGATGTTCTAGTTTCTGCTTGATATGATCAGTTGGATCATTTTATGTATGTACGCATCATGTTAGATGCTGGATATGATCAGTTGGATCATGTGTATGTATTTTTGTATATGCATCATGTTGGATGCTTGGACCATGTATCTGTATATGTATCAGGTGGATACATTGTATGATCAGGTAGATCATGTATTGTTATACCTCAATATTACACATTATGCATTAGTGTAAAAACGAAACCAAATCCCAAGCATAGTTTACGTTCGGTTTCAAGCTTGCGTAAAAATGAAACTACCCTCAAGCACAGTTTACTTTTGGTTTTAAGCTTGTGTAAAAACGAAACCAAATCCCAAGCATAGTTTACGTTCAGTTTCAAGCTTGCGTAAAAACGAAACTACCTTCGAGCATAATTTCTTTCTGTTTTAAGCTCATTAAAAAATAAAAAGGACCCTTTCAAGCATTGTTATTATCTATTTCAAGCTTGTGTAAAAATGAAATAGATCTCCCTTCCATTTGTTCGAGTCTCTCGCTAGAGTTAGGATTTGAACCTTCATTTCATCTGCCTGGGTCACTTGATCCTGGTTCTCCCTACTCCCCCTGGTGAACACATTTGGATTAGTAGCCAGGATTTTTGGGTAAGGAAGATGAGTAGTCAGACGAAACGAAGCTTGGGGGGCATGTTTAGCCGTTAGCAATCATGCTGGGGGCATTTTCCAACCTCTGGTCATCATGTTGGGAGGGAACCCATCAATGGGCCTTAACCATGAGCAGAGTTTACCTTTGGCTTCAAGCTCATTAAAAAATGAAACCAGTAGACTGAGCAAAGTTCTACTCCTGTGTCAAGCTCGTTAAAAAATGAAACATATCCTTTCCCTTTGAATCGAGTCTCCTCGTAGACTTAGTACCTGAACCTTCTTTTCACTCGCCTATACCTTAGGTGAATGAAATGAAGCTTGGGGGCATGTATTCAACCTCTTGAAGTTATGTTGAAGTCAACTCGATCGCCTCTCCACACCACGTTGGAGCTAAGTCACTTACTTCTAGCAATCATGCTGGGGGGCATGTACCAACCTTTGGATTTCATGACGGGAAGAAGTTCACCATTGGGAACATTTTCGAGCATACTTTCCTTTTTAGGCTTCGAGCTCATTAAACCATGAAAATTATTTTGAGCATAGTTCATTTTCTGTTACAAGCTCGTTAAAAAATGAAGCAGACATCATGAGCATTCTTCCAACCTATCTTCGAGCTCGTTAAAAACAGTAAGATGGTGTTTGAGCTTACTTTTTACTTTTTTTCGTGCTCTGGTTAAAACATGAAAAGTGGTTTGAGCTTACTTTTTTCTTTTTCGTGCTCTGGATCCAAACATGAAAAAGATTCCGAGTGCTTTTGATACCATTATCGTGCTCGTTAAACAATTGGAGTAAAAAGGTGTGTCTAACGAGTATAGGTTTATCACTTTATCCGGCCTCGCTAGACTATTTACGGAAAAGGAACTGTGCCGAGTTTACTTTTCCTTTGTCGTACTCGGTCATCAACCATGACAAAGTTGTACATGGAGTCCATAGTTAAGCTCTTTTCAGACTCCCTAAAATTGAAAAGATTGCCAAGCGAAATTGATTCATTCACGCTTGTAAAAGGATTTGAATGATCGTCTCCCTAGTGATAGTTTACCCATTTTTCGGACTAGGGGGCACTACTTACGAAAAAGGAATACTCCAGCCAATCATGACTGGAAGAGTCCTCTCCCGCGTTGTTTTACCCTTTTTCGGGCGATGAGGCTAACCTTACGAAAAAGGACCGTTGGAGTCTTCTTTAGTTCTTTTCAGACTCTCTAAACATGAAATGACAATCGAGTTTTCCTTCCTTGGACTCGTTAAAATTTGACATCGAAGGACCCACTTTGGGACGAACCCCTCCTTTCTCAGGTTCAAAAAACATGTGAGATTGGACTCATCTATGAGATGAGCTATATCGAGCATCTGTTATCCTCCTCAAGCTCGTTAAAAAACAAAGAGGTACTCGTCCATCATGTCGGGGGAAAATGGGAAAATGAGTCAAGTTTACCTTGTTGGCAGCTTGTGAGTCATCACCTTTGAACATGGCATGCATCCTCACCTTGTCTATTTTGGGTAGTCAGTCTTGCTGATAGTGTCATCATTATGATCATGCGTCCTCATTATTGCTATGTGTTCACACTTTCTGTGGTTCTGTCTGTTCAAGTAATCCCTGCTGCCAAGCTCTGTTTCATGCCGTTATATGTTCAAAGGGTTATTACCTTGAGTCCACCTCCACTTCATGTCAAACCTTCCCTTTGTGTCAGTACATATTCTATTGTTTCATCGGTCCATACTATCTCTCGTTCTGATTTCGTGTCGATGATGTGGGAATCTTTATGGCCCACCTTCGACGAGTCTATTCCTGTCGACACCAAATCACTATCCAGGAATTAGGCTTAGGAGTCAACCACTAGTACCTTGGTACCTGCATGCCTCAATGGCAGGTTTCCTCGTATTCAACAGTAGGTTTTCATCAATGACCTCTGATTGAATGATCTCTCGGATGCTCGACATCAACTCCTTTATTCGCATTTCGTTGAGATGTACTATAGATACCTTGGGGATCATCGTCATTATTGGTGATTTCCCTCGCATTTGTTAACGGTTCACATCATTGACCGGTAATCAAATGGTTTCTACCATGTTCGACTTCAACACCTTGTAATCACATGGCTAGATTCGTATCGTTTGCGATCGGGTAGAAGACCCTGGACACCCTTTTGTATTTTGATTACGTCCAGGTTGCAATGGAAATTTCCTCTGTATTGTCACACAGATCCACTTTTGTATTGGTCGTGGCTGTGTCAGTACTGTCTCATGGATCTACGCTTGTTCATAGTAGCCATGATTTGTCTACAGTCTATATCATCTCAGTACTCATGGATCTGCAATGTATTGGTCGGCAGCCATGCTTTGAGTCATTTGTTTCCGAGCATGGGAATGCCCGCCTCGGTGGTATATCTGACATTTTGTCTCTATTTTTCAGCTCCTTGTTGCTCTCCTCGATGCTATCTCCGAACCATATTTGTAAAGTCTTTCGGCCATCAGTCTCTTCTGACCTCACACTTTAGGGGGCATCTGTTATACCTCAATATTACACATTATGCATTAGTGTCGCATCCTTGTACTAGTAACCTAAACGACAGTTTCCCTTAAAGATCATCTGAACATCCAGAGTGAAAACCATTGACTGAATACTGAAAGCAAAACCTTTTTCTGCCATCTTCCCGCCCAACTTAGCCCTGTTTGTGAACACTGCCGCTCCTTGCACATCTACAAGGGCGCGGTAGTTAGCACTACCGCGCGTTGCTCCTTCTCTGGGGCGCGGTACTACCGCGTTATGCTCAGTTATAGGGGCGCGGTAGTCTGAAATTAGCCTTTTTTGCCTTGGATTTTGGGATTTCGACCTTCGAGGAGATTTTGTTGGGATTACTACCTTTGGTTCGATCCTAACTCCTTCTTTGTTTAGCTGGCCTGATCCACTAAACCTTCCATAGATCCACACTTCTCTCTTGTTGGTTAGCCTTCCCATGTGCTATAAGAGAGAAGCTTTCCATGGGCCAAAGGAGAGGACTTTTGGGGCATCAAACCTATGATCTTCATACTTCTGCAGAGATAGCTAGAGGAAGCACTTGGAGCTGGAAGTTGGCTTGGACATCAAGCAACTATTGTACATGACTTCAAGTTGGTAATGGAATAACTTGTCTTGTTTTCCCAAATCATTTGTGTTAATCTTGTTTTAATGATATGATTTGTATCTTTCATAGATTTAGATCCTAACTCATGTTTCAAGTTGCTAGAGAATAGTGCATTCTTGTGTCTTGGTTCCATTTTGACAGGTTCATTCATGAGGGCTTGGAGATTGGAGCAAATACCAAAGACAAGCGTTTGGATAGAAGGTTAGTTAAACTTCTTCTACTCTTTCTAGCATTTTAATCTTGAGACGTTTGTTAGATCTAGGGATTCAAGGTAGCATTTGTTTCTTTTTTGTCTTAGTATAGAGTCAGTACATCCTGCTTTATCCTAAGAGAGTTTCTACCTATCCGTAGGGAGAAATTTCTACAACATGTATGGTGATATGTATTATGTATTTGTATTTGTATCAGGTGGATACATTGTATGATCAGGAGGATCATGTATGATGATATGTATCAGGTAGATACTTGGTGTGCATCAGGTAGATGCATTGATGATCAGGTGGATCATATATGATGACATGCAGCAGGATGTTGCAGTGATGATCAGGATGATCATGGATGACGAGCTTCAGGATGTTGCTTCAGATGACATGCAGCAGGATGTTGCATTGATGATCAGGATGATCATAGATGACGAGCTTCAGGATGTTGCTCCAGATGACATGCAGCAGGACGTTACAGTGATGATGATCAGGACGATCATGAGTACATCAGGATGATGTATGGTGAGTGTCAGGTTGATACTCTATGGCCGTGGATCAGGTTGTGCAGATGAGCATGTCTGGGAGATCCTATAGGTCGGAGTTGTGTACCCGTAACAGCTTGGGATGCTCTTTCGAGACATTGCTCTGGGAGGACATGTAATTTGTGCCCTGGGAGATTTCAGGTCGGAGTTGTGTACCCATAACATCCTGAGATGCTCTTGCGAGGTTTTGTCCTATGGCATGTAATTTGGGCCCTGGGAGATTTCAGGTCGGAGTTGTGTACCCGTAACATCCTGAGATGCTCTTGCGAGGTTTTGCCATGACCACATGTAATTTGTGCCCTGGGAGATTTCAGGTCGGAGTTGTGTACCCGTAACATCCTGAGATGCTCTTGCTAGGTTTTGTGGTGGACCACATGTAATTTGTGCCCTGGGAGATTTCAGGTCGGAGTTGTGTACCCGTAACATCCTGAGATGCTATTTCGAGGTTTTGTGGTGGGGTCACATGTAATAGCACCCTGGGAGATCCTACAGGTTGGAGTTGTGTACCCGTAATATCCTGGGATGCTCTTTCAAGGTTTTGTGATGCACGTAATAAGTCCTGAGGATTCCACAGTATGGCCAGTGATAACGAAGACCTGCAGGTGGTGGGCCTACATCCAGTATGAAAAAGGACTGTCTCTGTAGAACTTCCTATGACGAGTAGAGACAGAGATTGGACGAGATAGCAGCAGCAGTGACGATGACGATGACGATGCATCGATGACGATGATCCAGAGAAGAAGACTTGTCTAGCAAATCTGTGTCGAGAAATACCTTCCTAGTTAAGAGGGAGTGTTGATGTATATGTAACTTCAGAATGTATTTCATCAGTATATTATATATATATTTATTGTACCCTTATAAGAGATGTGTTATTCCTCTATAAGGAAGTGTCGTCATGTGGATTGACAAGTGTCGCAAGTGTGTGTACTTGCCGATGGGTTATTAGACCACCTTATGGGGTCGGCCCTAATTAATATATAATATAATGTCGATGTACTCAAGTAGACAAGTCGGCCCCAGTAGGTCACTGGGCAAAAAGGTGAGTATAAATAGAGATAGGAGATCTCTATTTTACTCACTCGGAAAAGTATCTATCTCTCTCTCTGAAAAGTAGCGCACTAGTGAGGAGGAGGAGGATCATCTGCTAGGAGACTATCTCAGTGTTATTTGGTTGTATTTTGGTTGAGCCATTGCTCTCTCTATCTCTGAGGAAGTTGTGGGGTTTTTCACCTTAGGGTTTTCCCCACGGAAACTCTGTGTCTCTTGTCTCTATGCTTTTGATTCTTGTGATTCTTGTGATGCTTGTCATATTATGATTGTCATGCATTGATATACTGTACATGTTATTCTCTCAGCAAAGATCCTATAGTATTGTGATTTAATACTGAAAATTTAACAAACATCATCATCAATGTCACCATCTTCATCATCATCACCATCTCCATCATCATCACCATCTCCATCTTCTAGATTCGAGACGGAACCATCACCCTCTTTATCATCACCATCACCATCACCATCAACCTCACCACCATCACCATCATCATCACCATCACCATCTTCATCATCATCACCATCTTCGTGATCATAACCATCTCCATCTTTTGGATGAGAGAAAGAACCATCACCATCTCCATCATCACCATCACCATCACCATCAACCTCACCACCATCACCACCATCATCATCATCACCATCACCATCTTCATCATCATCACCATATTTTTCATCCTCGCCATATCCATATTTTGGATGCGAGACAGAACCATCACCATCAACTTCACCACCATCGTCATCATCATCACCATATTCATCATCATTGTCATATATAGGTCCCTCATCACCGTGTCCATCATCATCACCATCTTCATCACCATCGCCATCATCATCAATGCCTTCATCATCACCATCTTCATCAATGCCTTCATCATCATCACCATCTTCATCATCATCACCATCACCATGACCATCAACTTCACCACCATCACCATCATCATCAATGTCACCATCTTCATCATCATCACCATCTTCATCATCATCACCATCACCATGACCATCAACTTCACCACCATCACCATCATCATCAATGTCACCATCTTCATCATCATCACCATCTTCATCATCATCACCATCTCCATCTTTTGGATGCGAGACAAAACAATCACCATCTTCATCATCAACATCACTATCACCATCAACCTCACCAACATCACCATCATCATCACCATCACCATCTTCATCATCATCACCATCTTCGTCATCATCACCATCTCCATCTTTTGGATGCGATACGGAACCATCACCATATCCATCATCACCATCACCATCAACCTCACCACCATCACCATCATCATCACCATCTTCATCATCATGATCATCTGTAGGTCCCTCATCACCATGTCCATCATCATCACCATCTTCATCATCATGATCATCTGTAGGTCCCTCATCACCATGTCCATCATCATCACCATCTTCATCATCATTGTCATCATCTTCATCACCATCGCCATCATCATCAACGCCTTCATCATCAACGCCTTCATCATCATCACCATCCTCATCATCATCACCATCACCATGACCATCAACTTCACCACCATCACCATCATCATCAACACCACCATCTTCATCATCCTCACCATCTTCATCATCATCACCATCTCCATCTTTTGGATGCGAGATGGAACCATCACCATCACCAACTCCATCATCATCACCATCTTCGTCATCATCATCACCATCTTCATCATCACTTTCATCTGTAGGTCCCTCATCACCATGTCCATCATCATCACCATCACCATCACCATCATCATAAACATCTTCATCATCATCACCATCATCATCATCACCACAAGTGCTCGGTGGACGATTTTCCAAAGTTGACCCCCGTGTGCAAAAATTGCACACTCCCTCACTGAGTAAAACCCTAGTTTCCAAGATGGACGTACAAGATGACACCGGGGCCACCGGACCGGAGAGGAGGGGCACCCCTAGCACTATCTTGGCATCTTGAATCCAACGGATTCAACGGTTTGTTGATCCGAGCCACGGTCTTCATTCTATGGCTCGTTCCGTCTCGCATTGAAAAGACCTTTAGGGACACCTGCTGGATACCTACCGGGGGCATAGAAATACAACCGTGCAACAAAACCGGGTTATGGGGAGTCATGCAAGTTTGTCTAGGTAGGTTCCGGTGGGTAACGCTAGCCACAAGTGCCCGGTGGATGATTTTCCAAAGTTGACCCCCGTGTGTAAAAATTGCACACTCCCTCACTAAGCAAAACCCTAGTTTCCAAGATGGACATACAAGATGACACTGGGGCCACTTGAATGGAGGTGAGGGGCACCCCTAGAAATATCCCGACGTCCTGAATGCAATGGAGTTGATGGTTCGTCGATCCGAACCACGGTCTTCATTCTATGGCTCGTTCTGTCTCGCATACAAAAGGCCTTCAGGGACACCTTCTGGATACCTGCCGGGGGCATAGAACTCCAACCGTGCAACAAAACCGGGTTACGGGGAGTCATGCAATGTGTCTAGGTAGGTTCCGGCCGGGAACACTAGCCACAAGTGCCCGATGGATGATTTTCCAAAGTTGACCCCCGTGTGCAAAAATTGCACACTCCCTCACTGAGCAAAACACTAGTTTCCAAGATGGACGTACAAGATGACACCAGGGCCACCGGACCGGAGGGGAGGGGCACCCCTAGCACTATCTCAGCATCTTGAATCCAACAGAGTCAACGGTTCGTCGATCCAAGCCACGATATTCATTCTATGGCTCGTTCCGTCTTGCATCCAAAAGGCCTTCAGGGACACCTGCTATATACTTGCCGAGGGCATAGAACTCCAACTGTGAAACAAAAACGGGTTCCGGGGAGTCATGCAAGTTTGTGTAGGTAGGTTCCGGATGGTAACGCTAGCCACAAGTGCCTGGTGGATGATTTTCCAAACTTGACCCCCGTGTCCAAAAATTGCACACTCCCTCACTGAGCAAAACCCTAGTTTCGAAGATGGACATACAAGATGACACCAGGGCCACCTGACTGGAGGGGTGGGGCACCCCTAGCAATATCCCGATGTCCTAAATCCAACGGAGTCGACGGTTCATTGATCCGAGCCATGGTATTCATTCTATGGCTCATTCTGTCTCACATACAAAAGGCCTTCAGGGACACCTGCTGGATACCTGTCGGGGGCATAGAACTCCAACTATGCAACAAAACCAGGTTCCAGGGAGTCATGCAAGTGTGTCTAGGTAGGTTCTAGTCAGGAACGCTAGCCACAAGTGCCCGATGGATGATTTTCCAAAGTTGACCCCAATGTGAAGGCCATTCCAAATTTGCTAAAGGGGTGCATTTCTCGTCTGGAGGCCCCTGGGCGTGCATAGCCACCGTGGATAGGTCAAAAATGGCCATGTGGACCTGTGGGAGAAGACGAAATCAAATTCTGCTCACTAGTTTGGGATCCGTGGCCCCGGAGCAAATCCCTAAAGTGTCCCTAAATGGCCCCGGGGTGCCTGAATAGAATGCCTGTAGCGCCCAAACCCTTGCTTGGTTCACGAATCCGTCAATTCTCGTGCGTCCGGGACACCAGGTTTCAACTAAGGGACCCCCCACAGCGTGCCTTGAAGAGAAGTGGTGCCAATGGCCATCTTTGGAGCTAGGGTTTTGCTCAGTGATGGCCATTCCAAATTCACTAAAGGGGTGCATTTCTCTTCTGGAGGCCCCCAGGCATACGTGGCCACTGTGGATAGGTCAACAATGGCCACGTGGACCTGTGGGAGCTGACGGAATTCAATTCTTCTTGCCGGTTTGGGATCCGTGGTTCTGGAGCAAATCCCCAAAGTGTCCCTGAATGGCCCCAGGGTGCTCGACTAGAATGCCCATATCACCCGAACCGTGGCTCGATTCATGAATCCATTGATTTCGGTGGGTCCGAGATGCCAATTTTTAGCTAGGGGCCCCTGTACAACGTGCCTTGAAGGCCCGGAAGCAGTGCCAATGGGCCATCTATGGAGCTAGGGTTTTGCTAAGTGATGGCCATTCCAAATTTGCTAAAGGGGTGCATTTCTCGTCCGGAGGCCCCTAGGCGTGCGTGACCACTATGGATAGGTCCACAATGGCCACATGGACCTGTGGGAGCTGATGGAATCCATGTTCGCTCACCGATTTGGGTTCTGTTGCCCTAGGGCAAATCCCCAAAGTGTCCCTAAATGGCCCCGGGGTGCTCGACTAGAATACACGTAGTGCCCAAACCATGGCTCGGTTCGCGAATCCGTTAATTCCGGTGGGTCCCGAACGCGGGTTTCATCTAGGGCCCCCCGACAGCATGCCCTGAAGACCCAAAAGTAGTGCCAATGGGCCATCTCCAAAGCTAGGGTTTTGCTCAGTGATGGCCATTCAAAATTCGCTAAAGGGGTGGATTTCTCGTCTGGAGGCCCCCGGGTGTGCGTGACCATCGTGGACAGGTCCACAATGGGAACATGGACCTGTAGGAGCCGACGGAATCTAGGTCCAGTCACCGGTTTGGGAATCATAGCATTGAAAGCTTTTATTTCTTCACATATGCATTTTTCTTTCTTTTGAATTTTTTTAATTATTTTCATACACACATTTTAGATCCAATGAATTAGAGATTGTAAGATGCAATGATAACCTCACTACAAGATTCCTATAGTGTAATATCCCAACACATTTACTTTCGTGAGCACTACTTTTCATTAGATCTAAATTATCTTGGTAATGCATGAATAGGATTAGGGATGATAAAGGAAGATTTTTAAAAAGTATAATTTTTTTAGCTTTTCCAACTTCTTCATCTCGAGGATCTATAAGATCCACTTCTACTAACTTATTGGAAGGATGCAAAAATCATAAAAACAAGTGGGAAACAAGACAATAACCCGACCAAAACTAAGGTAAATATCAGAAGAAATCGTGGAGACTATAACTGGACCCACAACAAATGCTACTCTAGCTAGAGGAACAAAAGGGAAACCAAAAAGAGAGGTCAAGAGTAATCCAATTGATGATCTAGAATATCCAGGTTTTGAATACAACTTGTTTGGAGTAGCAATGGAAGAGGAAGTAGGATAAGTATTCATCAAAGGAGAAGACAAGGAAACCTTCAAAATTCCCATTTTGGACCCAACAACCATGGTACAAATGAAGAATATACCTCTTTCATTTTTACTGCTCTTTCATGGAATGGTATATGAAGATCCTGACTCTTTCATTTTTTAAGTTGATATTATTTTTCAAAGTTATTATTATTCTAATGATGCATAGGAGCTCAAGTTGTTTCCCAACACCCTTAAAAATGCAACATTATGTTGGTTCATGGGGTTGGGAGAAAACAAAAATCGCACATGGGATGATATGCATAATACATTTAAAAAAAACCAGGATTATTGCAAACCTAGGGACTTAAAAGTATAAATCAAGGATGATACAGAAAGATGATGAAATCCTAGAAGAGTAACTTGAAATATTATTGTACAACTTTCAAATATCTAAGTAGACTAAACTGGATCAAGACACTGTTAAATCCATTTTCTTGAGACGGGTCATGAATGAGTCCACTAATCTACTCAATTTGATGGGATCATTAGATGTATCTCAACTAAATTTCCAAGTATTTTGTGATCTATGCAGGAAATACTCTGGTGGAAAAGTCAAAACTGGTAAGAAAAAAAGAGATTCTCTTTCCAAATTTTCCAAGTCAGCCACAAGTGGTGTCACTATGACTGAATTAGGGAACTTGTTAGAGAATTTAAAGTTGACATGTTTGGTACTCTTAACTTACAATTGGATACCTTACATCTTAAGAAAAATACATGAAGAACATAATGCAATTTTATCCATCTTTTGTTCTAAATGTAGAAAGAAACATGGCATTGAGAGAGTGTCCCCTTAATAACATTGAAAATTTTGGTATTTTTGTATAACAACATCCAACATATAGCTTCCCTTCTTTACCAGGACTGAAGGCACTCTACCAAAAAATAAAATGGAACAACATAACAACTTTGCATGCTTACATTGAAGAGGCCTTGACAACCTCGCCCAAAAGGTATGACTTTAGATCCAATGCAACAATTTTCTCCTTATTTTTCTAGCCAGCAATACACATCCCCATCTTGGAATTCCACTATTCCTTTGCAAGCATGGCCTCAACAACAAGTCCAAAATTATCCTTGGAAGGAAGGATGGATAGAACCTATGTATGAGAATATGTTTTCTTACCCCTACCCTATGCAACCACAACAATATCCGCAACACATACCCTTTACAATTTCAACAACAAGACCCCTCACAATCAGAACCCCCTTACCCAATACAAACTCAGCAACAACAAATTGCATCACCTCAACAATTAGAACTACCTCCAAACAGTCTTCAAATCCAAATCAACTTCATGTCCAACCCATTCCTAACCCAAATAATAATGTAGCTTAAATATTTTTTAACACTGAGTTACAACCCTTTCTGACATACTTGGTTTCTCCAACGGGATTGCAAGATATCCACTTGCAATCAAGAAAGGTGCTTTAGAAAAAATCCCATGTCATCATTGAAGAAGAAATAGATGAGGGAACTCATGATCAATCAACCAATGATGATACTCCTATTGTAATAAAGAAAACATATCCCCATTGAGAGTATCCACAATCATCCAAGACACATCCCTATCCAGAGAGGCTAAATATTGACAAACCTATAATCTTCTTTGAATTTGATCTTATAATTGAATTAAAGAATGTTTTCATTAAAATCCACTTTTTACAAGCTATCAAGGATATTACCATTTACCCAAATACAGTCAATGAACCGTGTCTAAAGAAACCAGGATGAAAGAAAATTGAACCATCCACTATCTAATTCATAGGAAAATCTACAGACTTAATGTCATGACAATTTGTTGTGGATAAATATATAGATCCTGGTTTAAATCCTATTGTTTCAATCCATATTAATGGGATCCTTATTCCAAACACCTCAATTTATATAGGAGAAAGAATCAATATCATGAATGTGAAAACCATGGAACAATTGAAATTACACAATATTCGTCCTACACCGAAAGTCCTCGAGTTAGTTGATCGATCCAAAATAAAATATGAAGGTATTTTGGACAATGTTATTGTCTCCTTGGATTCCTAGGAGTATCCCATTCACTTCATGATTTTACAACCTAAATATCTCTCAGGAGGTCATCTAGTAATCCTTGGTAGGCCATGGCTTTCTACTATAGATGCATTCATTGCTTGCATATCCGGTACTACATGCTCATCTCAAATGAGGATTCAGTCAAAAAGGTAACCTTATAACCTCCTGTGAAATCTCTCACTGAGATGGAAAATATCTTATGGTTTGACAACGCAAACAAATGAGAAAATTACACACCCTATTTTCACAATAGATCAATTGACAAGTTTAAAAGAAACTACCAAGGAAGATCAAATTAGTAGTCCTTCTTAATTCAAATTTTATACATAGTTATGATTTGTCTCCTCTTCCATTGGATCATATATTAGTGGATGATGTGCAGGAAAATAGTGACTGAATCACTTTATCATCGCTTCATAATTATGTAGAAACAATCACTAGAAAATTTGAAGGCTACAACATGCCTATTGAAATCAATCACAGTAAATGTATGCACATTAGTTATCAACTAGATAAATTTTAGCAGGAATGGATGATTAAAGCTTTGCAAAAATAGACAAGTTTGTTTGCATGGGAATATTATCATATGAGATGAATACACCCTAATACTTGTTCACATGATATTTATATTCTGATTGATGCCCATCCTATTAGGAATCCCTAGATACACACGAACCCATCCCTAAAATAAATAGTAAAAGCGGAATTGCAAAAGCTTCTTGTTGAAAATTTCATTTATCAAATTTCCAATAGTAAGTGGTTCTCACCTCTTGTAGTATTTCCCAAAAAGAATGTCAAGTGGCGGATTTGTATTAATTATCAAGAGAAAAATAAATACACCCTAAAAAATTACTTTCCTCTCCCATTTATTGATCAAGTTCTGACACTCTAGTAGGTAAAAAATACTTCTCTTTTTTTAATGCTTTTAGTGGTTATAATCATATACAGCTTGCACCTGAAGACCAAGATAAAACCACATTCACATGTGATGCAAGAGCATCAATGCTAAGCTAACAATGTGATTGAATGTTCACATTTTGTGGCTAGCAAGGGGACAAGTTTCCCTGAATTAGGGAAGATAGTTTGTCTACTAAGTATTTTAGTATTTGCAAAATATATAACCGACTAGTGTGTTGTCAGACTTTTGAGAAAATAGGACATAGTGGCAAGTTGATACTCCTTGCGGTGGGATCAAGTCAGATATGTAGTTTGTTGAATAATAATGGTGACTTCTTCATTGGGGAGGAGTGTTAGTTAGTTTGTTTTTCTATTCCTCCATTCGGTTTTGGGATTTCGAATGGGTGGAAAGGGGAGAGAGAGGGGCTTAGTAGAGGGCCCTGTGTGAGGGGGAGTCTGTTGGCCCGGTTTTGCAACCAGGCTTAGTGCTATGGGCACCTGCTAACTAGTAGCAGCAGTTTCAATAGAAATAAAAACAATAAACTAAATAAACAATACTATTTATGGATCTAAGCAAGAATCTAAGCAAATAATGTAATCATTTCAAAATCAAGAACAAGAAACATAAGAAATAATTTTTTGTATTGAAAAATGGGGGGGCAAGCAAGTGCTTGCGATATTACCTTCAATGGTGAAGGTTGATGTTGAGCAACTTTCAAGATGAGTAGCTCCAAACTCCAAGAGGTCTCCTTCTCCAAGGTTGCTTCAATGGCTAAAAGTGCTCAGGGGAGATTTCAGCAGCATAAGGATGAGATAATGGAAGGATGTGAAATGAGGAGCCCCTACCACCTTTTTATAGGTTTTGGTGGTGAGGAATACCATTTGTGGTTTTGTGGAAACCAAATGGTATTGACCAACATGGTTTAGGTACTTTTCCCTCCTTTTTCCTTTTTTGAATAAAAATAATATTTTAATTCCCTTTTTAATATTTTTGGGAATTTGGACCCTTTTTGAGGGTTTTTTATGATTTTCTTGGAAAAATAATCTTTTTTAATGGAAAAAGGGGTGTACTAAGGTCTTTTGGTGACCTTTTGTTGGTTTCGGAGGCTCAGATGGTGAAAAAGTGGACAAATGGGTCATGTGAATGGGGAAATGAGCTAGTGAGCACTTTTTGGGTGTTAACAGATTGCCCCCTGATGTGTGAGGGCAGGAGCTCATCGTATGGCCGATAGACATCATAGTTCTTTTGTCCTTTTTTCTGGGAGTAGGGGAGAGAAGAGACCGGTTGGAGACTGGAGCCACGGCCCTTGGAAGCTGCAAAAACAAAAAATATTACATGGCCTCAATATGAATGAGGTATAATCTCTGATAAAGGACGAGGCGGGCATTCCCATGCTCGTATCAAGACATATACAAAACAGTTAGTCCCAAGACGGGGGATCTAATACTTAAAGAAATATACTGGTACATCATAATGGTCCAGAGGGGACATTATTGTGGGATATACTCATGATCATGACTGATCTCAATAACTGATACACTGGAATAACTGTTGAACTGCTGAAACTGAAGGTGTCCAACATCTGTATGGACTCAATGACTATGAGTCATCTCTGAGAAATAATGTAACTGTATACTCAAGGGAGTATGAAACTGGGGTAAACCTGAATACTGTCGCCATACGCAACCCGGATATCTATAGAAAAAATGTAACTGGTTGTATCCATAGGTAGACCCTCAAATGTGGAGGAGTCAGGTGGTATCCGGGGTCTTCGACTAAATAACTGAACGGACCAATATCCTGTGCGAGTCTCAACGATGCGATCAAGGTGTTGAAGTCGAGCATGTGAGAAACAACCATTCGGAGAGGCACTGAGGTTTCCTCTCGAAATGATTCGTAGGCACTCATCATAAATGGTAATGAGTCCAAGACACAGGGACCTCTAGGTCTATCCTCTGGAATCAATGTGGTTGTCGTCGACAGAGGGAGACCAGCAACTAACAAGGCAATGATGTTTCCTTGATAGGAGCACGAGGTGTAGAACTGAAGTGATGTAGTATTGCTGGTAGGACTGACATACTTGTGGGGATGGGAAATAACTGGGTCAAAAAATTGGTAGACTCAAACTTCCTTTGTTCAGAGCAAGATGACATGGTTGACCTGGTAGCGTAGGGAACTGACTTGCAGGTGTGGGGGTCATCTTTTTAGGTACTGAACGGTATGTACTGACTCTGGGGGGGTGAAGCTGATGATAGCTGTCGAGGGAGTTTCAGGGTGACATACTGCTGAATACTCTGAACAAAGGCGACCAAAATGGGGAAGCTGCTATGTGAGTAGACATGATGTGTTGTAGCGCCAAGAGGCACCATTCTTCCTTCTTCGTAGTTTTAATGAGCTCCAAGAAGGGATAAAAGTGTGCTCTGAAATGGTACGGTCCTGTGGATTTTGTGAGCCCAGGACGGCGCATGCTCATGGTTGCTTTCATGTTTAGAGAGTCTGAAAATGGTAAGTGGACTCTGTTGGTGTTTCTTTTTCATAAGTTTAGTCTCCAAGGCCCGAAAAAGCATAAAATGATGCGGATGGAGAACTCTTCTAGCCGGTGTGACTAGAGTATACCTTTTTCGTAATTAGTCTACGAGGTCCGGAAAAGGGGTAAATTTATACCAGGTAGACGCCCTTTCAGATACGTTTAGCGAGCATGAAAGGAAGCAAGATTGCTCGGCGATCTTTTCATTGTTTTAGGAGTCAGAAAAGAGCTTAACAGAAACTCCCTAAGTGTCTTTTTCGTAAAGAGGGGTTGCTCGGGCCGAAAAAGGGATAAAATTATACCGAACAAAAATGTATTGATGAGGGCGAGGAAAGGTTTCAAGCATCGTCATCAGCGCGGAAAACTGGATCCGGTGACATAAGGATTGTCGAAAACGGAGAACGGCCGATGTGGCACGCAAACCGAGATGATGAGGGGGCATGGAAAAAATGACCGAAAAATATAAAGGTGAGAGTGAGAAATGGTCTCAAGCATCATCACGAGCGCGGAAAACTGAATCCGGCTATATAAGGCACGTCTAAAACGGAGAACGGCCGATGTGGCACGCAAACCGAGGCGACGAGGGGGCGTGTAAAAAATGCCCAAAAAATCTAAAGGTGAGAGCGAGAAATGATCTCAAGCATCATCACGAGTGCGGAAAACTGAATCCGGCGATATAAGACACATCGAAAACGGAGAACGGCCGATGTGGCACGCAAACCGAGGTGACGAGGGGGCGTGGAACAAACGCCCGGAAAATCTAAAGGTGAGAGCGAGAAATGATCTCAAGCATCATCACGAGCGCGGAAAACTGAATCCGGCGATATAAGACACATCGAAAACGGAGAACGGCCGATGTGGCACGCAAACCAAGGTGACGAGGGGGCGTGGAAAAAAATGCCCGAAAAATCTAAAGGTGAGAGCGAGAAATGATCTCAAGCATCATCACGAGCGCGGAAAACTGAATCCGGCTATATAAGGCACGTCTAAAACGGAGAACGGCCGATGTGGCACGCAAACCGAGGCGACGAGGGGGCGTGGAAAAAATGCCCAAAAAATCTAAAGGTGAGAGCCAGAAATGATCTCAAGCATCATCACGAGTGCGGAAAACTGAATCCGGCGATATAAGGTACGTCGAAAACGGAGACTGGCCGATTTGGCACGCAAACCGAGGTGACGAGGGGGCATGGAAAAAATGCCCGAAACATCTAAAGGTGAGAGCGAGAAAAGATCTCAAGCATCATCACGAGTGCGGAAAACTGAATCCGGCGATATAAAATATTTCAAAAACGGAGAGCAGCTGAATTGGTAGGCAAGCTGGGGCGACAAGGTGTCGGGACACAATGTTGATATTGGTCCTGGTGAGAGCGAGAAATGATCTCAAGCACCATCACGGGCACGGAAATATGAATCCGGCAGTGCAAATGGTGCGAAAAACGGAGGTCATAAGGACTCCGGAATGGTTAAAGGAAAGAACTAGGTTAAAAAATGGCTAGAAATAAAGGTGATCCCACCAAGCGAAGGATGCAGTGGTGGGGAGAAATGATGACCCGTGGGGGCAAAATACTAGGTGTATCAAGTCAACTGAAATATACAATTGACACATGACCTCAAAAATGGTTGAGATCACGAATATGAAAAAGTGAGCAGGGTTAATGACCTGCCCCCATGCTATGTGCATGGGGTTTGTGATTGTGGATCACATGTGTGTTGGTTTGAACGGTGGGCTCATTGAGGTGTTGAGATAGAGATGATGGGGAAGGTTCAAAATGATTGATCATGCCCCCTATCCCGGGGTCGAGGTAATCTATTATGCCCCCTAACTCAGAGGTGTCAATGTGGTGCAAATGTTGTCTCAGAGAGAGATCAATAGGGCATTGAGCAACTGCTGGCAGGGTGTTATACCATGAGGCTGTGGGTCGTGGTGGCATACTGAAGTGATGATATGATGATGGGGGATTCCCTTTGTGGGGTGGATGCCCCCAGTATCTCCGACGAGGATCACGATGATGATGAGTAGGCAAGGTTTTGGGCCTGCCCCCATGTTGTGTACATGTGGTTTCCTGGTCGATTTGAAAGGGTTGAACCTGTGTGTCAAAGGGATCAATGGAAGGGGCCGACCGGACAGAGGGGTATCCAGTGGAGATCGTATAAATGGCGGGGTCAAGGCCAGGCATTTCGGTATCTGACCAAGTAAAGACATCAGTGAATTCTTGGAAGAGTTGTTGGTATTCTCCGATCTCATGCTCACTGTGGGAGGTTCCTAATGTGATGGTATGAAGGGCACCAAGTGGGTCAGAGATGTCAATGTGGATGACGGGAGAAATATCGGCCATGGGATCCGTTAACCAGTCGATTTTAGTAGGAAGGAAATCTTTGGACTCAACCGCGGATTGGGTAGCGGTGGTGGATGAAGTCTCTTCCAGGAGGAAGTATGGATGATGGTGCATGTCTTCCCCGGGATAATCAAAGGTAGTATGAGTCTCGAGAACCTCTTCGTCATTGCGGGAGCTTTGAGTGGTCAAATTGAGTGATGAGGTAGTGGTAGTCGAAGAGATCATGTAGATGGTGTTAATCTCTCCGGATGATGGTGATGCGGGAGGGTAGATCTCCTCGATAGTAGGGGGTGCCGTCTCTAGGTCCAAATTGTTCATCTCGTAGAGAGCTGCTCTATAGTCTGGGATGTCAGGACAGTTGTGGGAGTAGTGGCCGTAAATACCGCATATCGCACATGGGTGGTTGGTACGCAGTGATTTATCACGAGGCATGGGGTTTGGGTCGAGCTTGACCACCGGGATGTTGGGGTCGTCGTCCAGCATTTGCATGTGTTCCTGCAATGCAGGTAACTGTGGGCACTGATGGGTTGGATGGCCTAACTCATCACACAGCGAGCATTTTGGAGGATCACGAAATACGGAGGGAGGTTTAACTGCCTTGGGTGGGTGAACCGCAGTGTATGGTTGTGGGCCTCTGCCTCCAGTGGGCCTGACGAATGGAGGGGGATTTGTCGACGACGAAGGAGTCGTGATACCGGGAGGTGGTTGGGTAGAAGTAACAATGGGTTGCACCGGTTGTAGGATGACATTTGGTGTCGGTGGAGGAACGGGAGGCGTAATATACCACACGGGTAATCCCAATGTTAGTCCGGGTAGGCTAAGGGTAGCCATAACCGGGGCGCTTACTACACCCAAAGGAGGAAATAGGAAGGGGATGGTGTGGATGGGTGTAACACCAATGTGACTGGGGATCAATGGTGGTTGACCACCGGACGTTTGCGTATTCTGCGAAAGAGTACAGAGGTTTGCGACTTGGGTCTCCGGTGACGGTGGTGGAATGGCCTGGAATGTAGACGTCATTGGTGTATCCGAATAAAGTCCGGGTGCCACAGAAGACACAAAGGAGGTAACTGCACTAGAAGCGGGTTGTTCAATCATGGGAAGAACATTCTCGGGTGCTGCAGGGGCGTTGGGATCATAGTAGGTGAGTTGGTCAATTTTGACCACGCGTCCCTTGTGGGGGAACATCATGGTGCGGAAGACGGAGGAGGCGACCGCTTTCATGGCATACATGTAACTGCGGCCAAGTAAAAGGTTATAGTCGAGCTGGGCATTAATGACCTCTATGTCGATGAGCACAGTTTTCCCACCTAATTGGACGGGTACCTTGGGTAATAAACCTTGAGGTTGAGCTGACCGGCCGTCGTAGGCCCGCAAGGCAGTGGTGGATTGCTGGAGAGCAGGGGATCCCAACTTCTGCCAAACAAAAGTGGACATGACGCATGTGGAGGCACCCTCGTCGATGATACATCGATGGATGACAAGATTCCGAATAGAAACGGAAACTTGGACTGCTATGGTAGAAGGCAGCCGTGGTTCAGATTGGTCTAAATCAAAGGTCATCAATTTCGAATCATTTGGGTCAATCGCCCCAATGGCGGAAAGTAAAGTCTTGCGCTGAGTAGGACAGGTTTTTAAGACTTCTAACGCAGACATGGCTGCGGGAGATTGAGCTAAGTCATCTACAATGTTGTAATTGGACGCAGCCCGTGCATTGGGGTTGTTGTTGATTTGGCGTAGGGGAAAGCGAGGTGCTTTAGAAGCGCCGTCGATTGGAACCTGAGGTATACGCAATGTCTGATCAGTGGGATGAGCATTAGTATCCTTTTCAGCGGGGGGGGCTTCAGCAGTCGGTCCGTATTGGTTTCGACGGGTTTGGATATTGACGTCGGCAGTGGACATCATCAATAAGTGGTGGGTGCCTGAATCAAACATGGGTTGGTCAGGAGTTGCGTAGGTAATTTGTTGTGGTTGCACGTTGCCCTGTGGGGGGGCTAATGGCTGAGTGTTCACCACTCCTTGTGTTGGAAAAGGGTTTTGTAGTACCAAAGGTTGTTGTGGAGGTGGTGGGGGGTTGGGTGGTGGCTGAGGAGCCGCCTGCCCTTGACGATGGGCGTCATTTGTCCATAGTTGTCGAGCTCGCTCGAGATGTGGGCAAGCGTGGGTATAGTGGCCATAGACACCGCAAATGGAACAAGGATGGTTTGTTCGTAAATTAGCATTTTTGGGTTGCTTAGGTGGCCGATCAGGATTCTGATGAGCGGGCGCCGCGTTATTTTCTTGCGGAGGATGGGTAGGTTGTGGAGCTTGGTTACGGTTTTGATTGTTTCCACGGTTGCGTCCTCTTCCGCGGTTTGGTTGCCCACCCTGGTTGCGTTGGTTATTTTGGTATTGGGGCTGATGTTGTTGTGCGTACACATGCCCTTGAGCATTGGGGGGATTCTGAGGAGGCGCAGGTGCGGGAGCAGGTTGCGGTGGATAGTATGCAGGTGGAGCTGGAGGTGGTCCAGTTGCCTGCTGGGGTTGTTGGTACCCCTGAGCTGGTGGAGGTGTGAGGTTAGCCGGTGCAACCGGTTGTGGGTAATGCATGGGCTGTTGTTGGAACTGCATGGGGTTTTGTACCGTAGGTTGAGCATAGTATGTAGGGGGTACATATGCTGATGGCGCTTGGCCATAACAATGTTGTGGACAAGAGGGTCCATGAACGTGATGGGTCTGGTTTGTTGGAGCATAAGAAGTTGTCGCCCCGGAACTAGATGTAGCCCTAGAAAGGTCTGGGGCGGGCATGGTGCTCACCATACTGAAAGGTTTTGCTTGCGGTGTAATTTGGCCAATAATGCCATCAGCGGCATGTGATGCCCCCGGTGTGTCACCGCGTGCAGAGTCACCTCGTGGGGCGTCAGGTATGATCGTGTATAGGTAACCTGACTGGGCATAGATAAGATCAAACTGTTGGGCCTTAAGGATGGCCTCCTCCTCAGACTGGGGTCTTTCAGATGCTACATCCTTCGCAATGAGAGGAAGGAGGGATTTAAGGAACCAGTCTAAAAAGATTCGGTCGTCTAATTTGATCTTGCATAGGCTTCGCCGCCGACGCCAATCATGAATATGGTCAGTGATATGCGTGGCCGTGTTCTGTCTGCAAGACAGTAGGATCTCGACGCCCGCATCGTAGCAGACAGGTAGCTGGAAGAATTGTAGGAAGGTCGAGGCAAGGGAGGTAAATGTGGAATGCGTCCCATGGGGTTGCTCGATGTACCATTTGGCTGCGGAGCCAGTGAAGGTGTGTTGTAAAAGCCGTAGGCGGATTGAGTCATCCACTATGGAGTTGGAGGAACACCATAAATGGAAGGACATGATGTGATTTTGGGGGTCTTCTCCAGCCTTTCCCTCAAACTTGGGGATGTCAGAAGGAAGCTTAGTGGGCATATAGGGCCAAGTAGGATCATGTCTGATGGGGTCATTTGTGAGCCTAGCTAAATCTGGCTGGTTGAGACTTGCCATGTATGGTAGACTAGCGGATGTGGTGACCGGAACCGGGACCTGCCTAGCCATTGTGGCATGGTGTAGGGGTCCAGTAGCGCCTATAGGTATGCTAGGTATGGAGAGTATGTGTCCTCCAAAAGGTGTGGCCTGATATGGGTTAGCGCTCCCAAGTGCAACTTGGGTTACACTTGGGTTAGGAATCGCACTAGGGATTCCTGGTATGGCACTGCCAAGTGCAACATGAGTTACACTTGGGTTAGGAATCGCACTAGGGGTTCCTTGGATAGCACTCCCAAGTGCAACAGGAGTTACACTTGGGTTAGGAATCGCGCTAGGGATTCCTGGGATAGGGTTTGTGGAGACCGAAGGGGGTATGACCCCCATGTTGGGCATGCCCATGACAGGTGGTGGTCCTGTGCTAGGCATTCCTGAATGTGGAGTGTTACCCATATTGGGCATACCCAAGGGGGTGGTTGTTGCCGTTGATGGTGCTACCGCAGAAGGGTCTGCGGATGTCTGACCTATGGTTAATGTAAATAGTGGATCAACTGGTGTTCCAGACATAATTGTGGTTGGTGGTAACTCGGTGGGGTTTTCGGATTCTACCTCCAAATCAAAGGTGAAGAGGGGTATGTCAGAATCGGATGACCGTCTAATTGATTGACGTTGTGTCGAATCAAGGGATAATGCTCTGCGTCCGTGACGTGGAGAGCCAAGTGGACTAAACTCTGGGAGTTCGCCCTGTAGACGACGAGAACGTCTAGAATTCTCAATGGTGAGAATATGTTTTTTATGTAAAAATTTGTTTTAAGTATCAGGTGGTGATATGTATGTAAAAAAACTCAAAACCCTAATGCAACCAAGGGTGCAAGAAGGGGAGTGAAAAAAGAAGGCTCACAGGCCAAAAAATCAATCCTCAAAAAATGCACTTATTCTAGCAGCTGTGCTACAATAAGTGGAGGAATGCAACAACTGGTCAGAATACCAACATGCAAGCGGCTCCTAGAAAAAATAGGTGTAACTAGACTCAAAAGGTGGTAAAGATCATGCAAACACCTAATCTAAAAGTATTGTGACTCAAACAGACGATATCCTCTGCAAGGTGATGAAATCCAAGTCAGACAATATGAATGTTGAGACAACGGCTAGATATCCCCCTACCGGGAGGGACACCGGGTAATCAATCCTAAAAGACAGGCTACTAGGATACTCCGTTCATGATGCGTCGAGAAAAGGTAAATCTTCCGTTTGGTCCTTTGATCGCAATATCCCAATACAGGGATATCCCGAGAACTGCGAATGGTAGCCCTTCGGTTACTGAATGGGTTTCGGTATCCCACTCAGGCTTCCGGAACCATCCTCGCGACTTCAACCCTCCTAGGGGAGAGGCCTTCCCACAAACCGGTTGTGACCGCGCCAAAAAGTACTAAGAGATTTTAGCTCCCTAATTGGACAACTTCTATGTCTCAGATGTATGAACTGAGGGGTGTTATTGGAACACCTATCCCCCCAATACTACCTAGCTACAAGAATTCTTTTAGTGTTCCCCAAGTGGGGTTAAAAGTGTGTTCAAATTAAGGTACGTTTTAAAGCTTAGTTCAATTAAGTGATCGTGTGAGTGCACGTGAGGTGTTGTAAACTGAACTTGAAAAAAAAAAAATTAAATGCTTTAAGGGAAATTTTCAAAAAATAAAGGATTTTTCGAAAATAAAATGCAAATATTTAAGACTTTTTTCACTAAAAGGAATTAATATGCTTTTCAAAAAATAACTCAAAAAATAAAGGATTTCTTGGATTTATGAAAGCAAATAATAAACTCCTTTTTAAAAGAAATAAATGGATTTCTTCGTTTCAAGAAAAATTGCTAAGGGCAAGATTCTAAAGAAGTAAACAAGAAAAAATTTGAATCTAGATGAAAATGCAAAATGAGTCTTTCTTTCACTTTCTTGAAAATTTTTAAAAAGATTTCTAGATATGCACTTTTAAATAGTAAAAAAATTTTCAGAGCTGTAAAATATGCAGAATGCAATACTGTAAAAAATGTGCTATGGGCAGAAAGTACAGTAAAAAATATTTTTCAAAATCGGGATGGCCGAATGAAAAATTCAGCCGCGCGGGTTTTGGACGAACAGCCGCGATGGGCCGCGCGGGTTTTGGACGAACAGTCGCGATGGACCGCGCGGGTTTTGGGCGCACAGTCGCGATGGTCAGCGCGGAAAACGGCCGCGAAGCCGCGGTGTGCAGCGCGGAAAAACGCAGACAAGTCGCGATGGACCGCGCGACTGTCTGAAAAAAGGCCGCGATGGGCCGCGCGGAAAAAACGCAGAAAGGTCGCGATGGATCGCGCGACTGTCTGGAAAAAGGCCGCGATGGGCCGCGCGGAAAAACGCAGAAAAGTCGCGATGGACCGCGCGACTGTCTGGCAAAAAACCGCGAGGCGGAAGCCGTGCACGGAAACCGAGAAACGAACCCGAAAATTGAAAATTTTGGGCTGTTTATGGGGCCAAATCTCAGAACAGCAATGGATCTGCTGTCTAAGATGGCAGATCTATGGATCTAAAGGTTAAAAACTCATAAAAACTAAGATTTAAAGGTAAAACTAGAGATCTAAAGTTCAAACCAAAGCGGAGTCGCCAAAAACTGTTGGCCCGGTTTGCAACCAGGCTTAGTGCTATGGGCACCTGCTAACTAGTAGCAGCAGTTTCAATAGAAATAAAAACAATAAACTAAATAAACAATACTATTTATGGATCTAAGCAAGAATCTAAGCAAATAATGTAATCATTTCAAAATCAAGAACAAGAAACATAAGAAATAATTTTTTGTATTGAACGATGGGGGGGCAAGCAAGTGCTTGCGATATTACCTTCAATGGTGAAGGTTGATGTTGAGCAACTTCCAAGATGAGTAGCTCCAAACTCCAAGAGGTCTCCTTCTCCAAGGTTGCTTCAATGGCTAAAAGTGCTCAGGGGAGATTTCAGCAGCATAAGGATGAGATAATGGAAGGATGTGAAATGAGGAGCCCCTACCACCTTTTTATAGGTTTTGGTGGTGAGGAATACCATTTGTGGTTTTGTGGAAACCAAATGGTATTGACCAACATGGTTTAGGTACTTTTCCCTCCTTTTTCCTTTTTTGAATAAAAATAATATTTTAATTCCCTTTTTAATATTTTTGGGAATTTGGACCCTTTTTGAGGGTTTTTTATGATTTTCTTGGAAAAATAATCTTTTTTAATGGAAAAAGGGGTGTACTAAGGTCTTTTGGTGACCTTTTGTTGGTTTCAGAGGCTCAGATGGTGAAAAAGTGGACAAATGGGTCATGTGAATGGGGAAATGAGCTAGTGAGCACTTTTTGGGTGTTAACAGAGTCGATGAGATATTTTCTTGAATACAAAAGGAAAATGCGACTGGATGCATGGATTGCTATCAGTTAATGAAATTAGCAAGTTCTTCATATTAAATAGTGTTATTGTGCATTTGAATGAGAGATAAGTTAAGATTCTATCAGGTAGAGCTCTATGAAAGCGTTAACATGATGTCTATGTGAATGAATCTCCATTTTTATGCTTGTGTGAACTCTCATGTACAGTTAAGAGCACCCAAGTCATTCGCAAAGTGACTATTAGTATGTAAAAGAGATAATTTCTTGTTGTATTTAGTTTCACATTAGATCTGGACGAAGGTCGAATTGGATTGATCGATTCCCGGATCAATCAACCAAAAATCGTAGAGTTGGACGGCTCAGATAAAAGCCAAAAGGAAGATCGACGATGGGCAAAGGATCTGCAAAGTGAACGTGCAGTGAAGTTAACATTTCCGCAAGCTGATGCAAAGTAGTCCGCATTGATCTGATATCAACAGACGAGATCAAATCCGCAAGGGATCAACGGTGATATAATGTTCTGCATAAGGAAGAAGCTCAGGAGGTAACGGCGAGAGTTTGCCGAATTCACATTGCAGAAGAGTTTTGCGGAAGTCTTTTCAAGATATTATGAAAAGTGCACCCACAACCCGCAATCCGCAAATTGCAGAAAGGAGGCGTCTGCATTGCAGAATTGAGAATCGTGGAAAGGAAGTTATGGAAACACTTCTTGCAGAAGGGCGTGTTGTAGAAAGATAATTGTGGGGAGGTGACGACGGAGAAATCATTGCAAAAGGACATCGCAATTGCTGAAAGAAGTCGTTTCTGCAAGGCTGTTGCAGAAAGTTGGTTCTGACATGCAGAACATTGCACAAGGCCTATTTTGAAGGTAAGGCCCACAACTGAGAAGGACTTAGCTAGTTTTTAGCTAAGTTTAGTGGTTTGATTTCAAAGAAACACAATATTTCCTGGGGGAAGCGGGTTGGATTGGATTTTGTCATTCCCACCTGCATCATTTTTGTTATCATAGAAGAATTTTCTCAGCATAGAAGAAGAAAGGCATGGCGATACGTGTAGGCATAGCAAGAGGTCATGACAGAGGGCGTCCAACAACTAATGTAAAAGTCATGGAGGAAATGAGAGAATTGCAGACACATATGGAGGCTATGGAGATGAGCAGACGAAGAGATCCAGAGGTAGGGGATGTGAGTGAGCCTGAAGAAGAGGAACCAGGAGAAGAAGAAGCACCCATTCAAGAGACACCTGAGCTAAGACACTTTCAATCAATTCTTGGGGAAACGTCGAGGCCAAAACCTGAGTTTCCTACCTATGAGGTAAGCCTCATTGTTGAACATCACATTGACTAGATCAACGAGTTAGACAAGTACTTTGAGTATGATGAACTTGAAGAAAATAAGAAGGTCATATTGGCAGTGACAAGGTTGAAAGGGCATGCATCCCTATGGTGGGATAGTCTGCAGGATGAAAGGAGACGGAAGAACAAGCCATTGATAAAGAGCTGGGATAGGATGGTCGCTAATATGAGAGCCAAATTTTTCCAAAGGATTAGCAGCTGAATTTGTACAATAAAATACAGAACCTTAGGAAAAGGTTGTTGACTATAAGAGAATACACTGAATAATTTTACAAGGTAAATATCAGGGCAGGTTATGTGGAGGAATCAATAGAGAAGGCTGCTAGATATGTTAATGGTTTGATGATGGAGATTCAGGATGAGATCAGCATGATATCATTGAGAACAATGGACGAGGCATACCAATGTTCCTTGAGAGCAGAGGAAAAGTTATTGAGAAAGCAGAACTTCAACAGGGGAAGAGGTTCAACCAAAGGAAGAGAGAAAACAGCTGGAAGAGGAAGGTTTGCAACCCAAAAAGGTGAATCTAGCAACTCAAGCCAGCAGGAGCAACAAGATAGAATAGGTGACCCAAGAGGGAGAAGACCTTACCAAGGAGGTAGAGGAAGAGGCAGAGCAACTGTCTACAGGTGTTACAAATGTAAAAAATTGGGACATAGGTCCTTTGAATGTCCTGTAAAGGAAGACATAGGAGAGAGAGGAGCCTATGTAGCTCAAAATGAGCAACAGCAAGATCAGATTCCAGTGGTTGAAAATATGCCAGAGATGGGGGAGGCTTTGATGATGAAAAAATTCTTATTGAATCTCAAGAAGGAGAAGGTGGAACCTACTCAAAGAAATGATTTATTCAAGACCATGTGTAAAGTCAAAGGGAAGTGCTGCAAGATGGTGATTGATAGTGGAAGCACTGACAATCTTGTTTCCACACAGATGGTGGAGAAGCTGAGTCTGAAGAAGACCAAACATCCTATTGTTGATGTATATGTAGCTTCAGAATGTATTTCACCTATGTATTTCATCTATGTATTTCATCTATGTATATTGTACTCCTATAGAGATGTTATTATTCCTCTATACGGAAGTGTCATCATTTGTATTGACAAGTGTCGCAAGTCTTGTAACTTGTCGATGGGTTATTAGACCACCTTGATGGGGTCAGCCCTATATGAGTCATATGGGTAAATGGGTTATTAGACCACCAAGTGTGGGGTCATCCGGATTAATATAACCATGGGTTATTAGGCTAAGTTAGACAAGTCGGCCCCACTGGTTTATTGGGCAGGACAGGACAAGTATAAATAGAGATCGGAAGATCTCTATTTTCATTATCTTATTACTCACTCTTCCATCACTCAGAAAGTGGTGCACATGTGAGGAGGAGGATCAGATGCTAGGAGAAGACTATCTCTTGTACTTTGGTTGTATCATTCCTCTTTCTATCTTTGAGGAATTTCCGGGGTTTTCACCTTCTTGGTTTTCCTCGGTGAAATTTTGTGTCTCTTGTGTGCTTGCATTATTGTGTCCATGATTGATATGCTGTAGATATGTTGTACATTTTATTCTCTCAGTTAAGATCTTAGATCAGATTGAAATTTTCTGAAAAACTAACATGGTATCAAAGCTAGCCTGAAAGAAGGCATGGTATGGCATTTATGACACTTGTTGCACTTGCAAAGCTAGGGCTTGATATAGTAAAAAACAGTCATCGTAGAACGTTTGCTATAAATCCAATTTGGTGATGTTTTAGGATTTGAAACTCTTACAGGTAGAAGAGAAGATCCCCATGTAACTTTTATCCGAAGCACAACTTCTAATTCATTTTACTTTGTGTTTTATGATCTGTACAATCTAGGCTTTCTGCCTCTTCCAGATATCAGTCATAAACAAGTGACCTAGGAAAAAAGGTCATAACTTGGGATAGGAAGCACCAAATACAATTTCATAAAAAGTGACAGGTAGGGAACGGACTATAGTTTCTCAGGTAAGGTTTTCAGAGGCTGAAGTTGAACTAGTGACACGTGGTACACTGTACAAGTTGGCTCTCCTGTTTTATCCCATAAATAGGTCACGTAGCGACACTTGGAATAACTCTCTTTCAGAGAATCCAATTGAGGTCAGACCTATGGATTTGGAAATATGACAAGTCGGGATACCACAGGTAGAAGTTTCAGACCCTGTGGATTCATAATTTTGGAGTTGCACCAGAAACAATTAGGTGCATATTTCTGTCAAAACAGAATTGGATTTTGAGCACCTTCATTCATGGCTCCGAGAATTAGGGTTCTGGAGAAAGTTGTAATTTTTGTAATCAGAGACCACGGCTGAATGATACTCATCAAAATAGAAATTTAGAGACCAAGATCAAATTTTTTGGTTGGGAAAAAGGCCGGGCTTGATCAAACCCTAGTTCGGGACTTTGATCGAAAAAGTGGAAAATTAGGGCTTTTGTAAAAGTTGAAATTTTTTAAGTTTGTGACCACAGCTGGAATCTCCTCAGAAAAACTGAAGTTTAGAGCTTTGGATCGAACCTTTTGGTTGGGCAGAAGGGTGGGCTTTATCAAACCCTAGTTCGGGATCTTGTCAAGAAGATCCAGAAGTTTCAAAGGCAATTTTGAGGGGTGAAACTTTGCAGTTTTCAAATTCTGAGTATACCAGGTTGATCAACTCATCAAGGTGCATCTTTCTATCCTTTCAGAAGTTTGAAATTCAAAGTTTGAATTTTTAGGGTTTCCCTGACAAACCCTAATCCAACTCTAGATCCAGTTTCTGCAAATCAAGTGGATTGGGTTAATCCTATAAGAAAATGGATTGGTCACCTGCATAAGTGAAGAAGTTCTAGTTTCATAGGGAGATAAGGCCAAGGCCTTACATAAGAAGATTACAAGCAATATCGACAGGTATGACTTATCTAGGTATGTTTCGAGATCTGTTCACAATTAATTTTATGGTATGTTTGTCTTCATTAAGGTTAGTACAATCTTGATTAACTTTAGACTTGTCGTATCACCTTAATAAAATTATGAATGCACGATCGAAGATATGCATTGATTAAGGTTTTGAGACTTATGATTGTACTAATGCATTGTGGTGTTGTATGAGGTTGATGTTGTCTGCTAACATGAAAGGTACATCAAGAAAGACAAATCATGTTCTAGTTCAAGAACATATGACCATGGTGACATGAAGACAAAGGCTCATCCATTGCCATGGATCACATAAAAGATCTACTTACGAGGTATGTATAACTTGGTTCTATAATGGTTAACCTATGAGATATGTAGGTTACTAGCACAAGTCACTTAAGAGAACAAGAAGACATCATCTGGGTATGTTAGACAATAACCAGCTAACATATTAATCCAGGTATGTTTTTTCCTATATCAAGTTAGAATCCTACCTTGTGTTAGAATCTCTTATATAAGTATACATGGCATGATTGATAATGATTATTCATTGAATTTAGTAATCATGGCTTTAGGCATATTATGCTTCTTACTTTGATTGATAATATGACTAACTAGAAGAGTCCTATGGTCAATAAGAATATATATGAGTAAAAGAAGTATTCCATGAAACCTTGAATACTAATATTTATTATCTGTGTTTGAAATGATTATGACTATACATGTTTAAGATTATGTTGTTTTAGTATCTATACTAATGAATGTATGATTATGTATGAGATCTTGAGGATGGCACAATCATGACACTAGTGCACACTTAAGCATGCATAGTGGTCCAGGATCAATATAAGGTCAAGGACAGGTAGTCCAGGAAGCAAAGATAAAGAGGGAGCACACTCCAGTAGTTCCTGCAAGGAAGCAAATATTGAGAGAGAGTCCACCCTACAACCAAACAAAGATAAGTATTTGAATTGTCATTTCTTGCATACTTGTTTGTTTAAATAATATTGATCAATGATGTATATGCTTATGTTCCTAAACTTAGGATGTGTATTATTCATACTAGAATATTTACATTAATGAACAGTATACTACTAATATGCATGTGATGGGTAAGTGGCATATGGCACTGTACAACATTCCATTGCTACTTATCTAGAATGAAACCTCTTTGCTGACATGTTGGGAGTTGTGCACACTCTTAACAATGGTCTGGTAGAGATTGGAAGGCATCTAGAAAGTTACGGGATATGGATAAATGTTGTATTGAAGCATTGGCTAAAATAATTTCATGATTGTATGACATATTTCTTTATGTGTAAGAATTTGTTCTGAAAACTATGAGATGTTTCTAATCATGCAATTTAACTTGCTTTGTAGGAAAGATCGTATACAATCACCTAGAAAAGAAGGACTACAACATTTGTTCCAGGAACGAAGTTTAAAGAAATCTATCTATTGAAGAATCTGAAGTTCCTAGGATACGGGATACAGTAAAAGGATGCCATGATCGAGCAGTACTAGTCGATCATGAAGAATGATGCTTGGGATGTGGTCCCAAGACCAGATGGGAAGTCTATTGTGACTTCCAAAGATCAAGTATGCTACAGATGGCAGCATAGAGAAATACAAAGCGAGATTTGTAGCTCGTGGCTTCTCCCAGAAAAAGGGAATAGATTATGAAGAGACCTTTGCTCCTGTGGCCAGATACACTTCCATTAGATCAGTACTTTCTCTGGCTGCAGTGATGAAATGGAAGCTACACCAGATGGATGTCAAGACATATTTCTTGAATGGTGTAGTGGAGGAGGAAGTGTATGTAGAGCAGCCACTCGGGTTTAAGACACATGATCGAGGGTCACATGTGTGCAAACTGAAGAAAGCCCTGTATGGTTTGAAACAGGCACCCAAGACCTGGTATGGTAGGATAGATGGATTCGTATCTAGTTTGGGCTTTACCAAGAGTAAAGTGGATTCCAAACTTTACTACAAGGTTGAGGAAGGAAATCCAGTGATACTACTTTGTATGTGGATGACCTGTTTGTTACAGGTGAGGATAGATTGATTGCCGGCATGAAGAGGAAGCTTGTTGCCGAGTTCAAGATGAAGGACTTGGGGATGATACACTATTTTCTAGGCATGGAGGTGTGGCAGAGTGCAGATGGAATCTTCCTTGGACAAGGGAAGTATGCAGTAGAGATCCTGAAGAGGTTCAAGATGATGGACTGCAAAGCCATGGCCACACCTATGGCATCGAACCTGAAGCTTCTGTGTGATGCTTCATCTGATCTAGTTGTTGTCACTGTGTATCATCAGATGATTGGGTCCTTGATGTACCTGACGAACACTAGACTAGATATTTGCTTTGCGGTGAACACATTGAGCCAGTTCCTGACGGATCTCAGAGGTGTTCACCTGGTTGTTGTAAAGCATATTCTGAGGTACCTGAAGGGTACAATTAATTATGGGCTCAAGTATGATGTGAATCAAAAGTTTAACCTCCAGGGTTATGTTGATTCAGATTGGGCAAGAAGTGTTGCATATAGGAAGAGCACATCTGGGTGTTGCTTCAGTATGGGATTAGGTGTGATCTCTAGGTTTAGCAGGAAGCAATCCTGCATAGCACTGAGTACAGCCGAGGCAGAGTACGTTGCAGCTTGTTCGGCTAGTTGTGAGGCAGTATGGCTGAGGAAGCTACTGTCTGAGTTATTTGACATCCCACTGGATGCTACTGGTATCTTCTATGATAAACAGAGTTGTGTGAAGTTGTCTAAGAACTCAGTGTTCCATGACAGGTCGAAACACTTTGAGATCAAATATCACTATATCAGGGATATGGTGCAGAGAGAAGCAGTGAAGCTCCTGTATATTGCGACGGATGAGCAAGTTGTAGATGTGCTGATGAAACCACTAGCCAGAGTGAAGTTTGAGTACTTCAGGGAGAGGCTTGGTGTTATTCAGATGGACACATTTTCTAAAGCCATTCCAAGCATGGTGAGAGGAGGATCCTTCACATGGCTCTAGATGTAAGCGCTAGATGATGAGCATCAGGATGATGCTCCAGTTACTGCTCTGTATATGCATCATGTTGGATGCTTGATATATTTGTATATGTATCATGTTGATGCTTGTTATGATCAATTGGATCATGTATATGTGTATGCATCATGTTAGATGCTTGGACCATGTATCTGTATATGTATCAAGTGGATATGTTGTATGATCAGGTGGATACGTTGTATGATTAGGTACATCATGTATGCTGATATATATCAGATGGATACATTGTATGATCAGGTGGATCATGTATGATGATATGTATCAGGTAGATACTTGGTATGCATCAGGTGGATGCAGTGTATGATCAGGATGATCATGGATGACGAGCTTCAGGATGTTGCTCCAGATGACATGCATCAGGATGATGCAGTGATGATGATCAGGATGATCATGTGTACATCAGGATGATGTATGGTGAGTATCAGGTTGATACTCTACGGCCATGTAACAGGTTGTGCAGATAAGCATATAATCCATCCCTGGGAGGTTTGCAGATAGTCTTTCGAGGTTTTTCTTATGGCATGTAATGTGGCCCTGGGATATCTGGAAAATGCTCTTTTGAGGTTTTTCTTTGGGAGGGCATATAATCCGGACCTACAAGATTTGCAGATAATATTTCTAGGTCTTTCCTATGGCATGTAATCTGGTCCTGGGATATCTAGCAGATGCTCTTTCGAGGTTTTGTACTATGGCATATAATCTAGCCCTGAGAGATCCAATAGGTTGAGCTGTGTGCTCGTAATCAATCCTGGATGCTCTTTCAAGGTTTTTCCATGACCATATGTAATATGCCTTGGAGATCTGGACAGGGGAAAAAGGCCTTAGATGCTCTTTAGAGTTCTTGCTAGTCAAGACACTCTTTAAAGGTTTTGTGGTAGGGTCACAGGTAATAAGTCTTGGATATCTGGATAGGATGAAAAAGGCCTCAGATTCTCTTTAGAGATCTTGCTTGTCAAGACACTCTTTTAAGGTTTTGTGATAGTCACATATAATACAGCCCTGGGAGATCCGACAGGTAGAGCCATGTGCTTGTAATAGCCTGGATGCTCTTGCGAGGTTTTGTGATGCACGTAATAAGTCCCAAGAATTCCACAGTATGGCCAGTGATTATGAAGACCTACAGGTGGTGGGCCTACATCCAGTATGAAAAAGGACTAGCTCTGTACAACTTCCTATGATGAGTAGATTGGAGATTGATTGAGATAGTAGCAATGACGATGATCCAGTGATGATGATCTAGAGAAGAAGACTTGTGCTAGCAAATCTGTGTTGAGAAATACCTTCCTAGTTAAGAGAGAGTGTTGATGTATATGTAACATCAAAATGTATTTCACCTATGTATTTCATCTATGTATATTGTACTCCTATAGAGATGTTATTATTCCTCTATACGGAAGTGTCATCATTTTTATTGACAAGTGTCGCAAGTGTTGTAACTTGCCGATGGGTTATTAGACCACCAAGTGTGGGGTCATCTCGGATTAATATAACCATGGGTTATTAGGCTAAGTTAGACAAGTTGGCCCCACTGGTTTATTGGGTAGGACAGGACAAGTATAAATAGAGATCAGGAGATCTCTATTTTGATTATCTTATTGCTCACTCTTCCATCAATCGGAAAGTGGTGCACATGTGAGGAGGAGGATCAGCTGCTAGGAGAAGACTATCTCTTGTACTTTGGTTGTATCATTGCTCTTTCTATCTCTAAGTAAGTTGCGGGGTTTTTCACCTTCTTGGTTTTCCCCGGTGAAACTTTGTGTCTCTTGTGTGCTTGCATTATTGTGTCCATGATTGATATGCTGTAGATATGTTGTAGATATGTTGTACTTGTTATTCTCTCAGTTAAGGTCTTAGATCAGATTGAAAATTTCTGAAAAATTAACACCTATTCCATACAAGGTATCCTGGATGCATAAAGGACATCAAATCTTGGTAAGTGAACATTGTGAAGTTGATTTGTAAGTAGGTACATATAAATACAAAATTATATGTGGTCTTATGCCCATGGATGATTTCCATATCCTTCTAGGAAGACCATGGCAGTTTGACAAAAAGGTGATACATGATGGTAGGATAAATTTTCATAGTTTTGAGAAAGATCGGACCAGGGCAACAAGCATCTAAGTTCCTAATGTTGATAGGGAAAGAGTATTTGCAGCAAATTGATGAGGAAGAACTTAATTATGCTATGGTATGTAAGCCTAGATTGGTAGTAATGAGGACCAATATGGAAGATCTACCTGAGGAGATTCAGGAGATGCTAGGTGAGTTTAGTGGCATTATGGTAGATGATTTACCCAATGAGTTGCCACCAAAGAGGGATATAAGTCACCACGTTGATATTATTCCTCGAGCAAGCTTACCAAACAAGGAAGCATATAGGTTGACACCTCAAGAGAATGAAGAAGTTAGAAGGAAAGTACAAAGATTGTTAGATACGGGGTTGATTAAGAAAAGTATGAGTCCATGTGTAGTACCGAAAATACTCACCCCAAAGAAGTATGGTGAATGGAGGATGTGCACTGAATCTAGGGCCATCAACAAGATTACCATCATATACACGTTTCCATTACCCAGGATGGATGACATGATGGATTTCATGAGTGGGGAAACATGTTTTTCAAAATTATATATGAAGAGTGCATACCATCAAATCCGAATTCAAGAAGGAGATGAGTGGAAGACAACCTTTAAGACAAATGATGGGTTGTATGAGTGGTTGGTTATGCCATTCAGACTGTACAATGCACCAAGCACTTTCATGAGATTAATGAATAAACTCTTGAGATATTTCATAGGTAATTTTGTAATAGTTTACCTTGATGATATTCTGATTTTCAGTCAAACAGAAAAAGAACACTTGGAGCATCTAAGATGTGTCTTGGAGAAATTGCAAAAGGAAAAGTTGTTAGGAAATGTGAAGAAGTGTACATTTATGAAATTAGAACTAGTGTATTTTGGTTTTGTTATCTCAAGAGATGGTTTGAAGATGGATCCAGAAAAAGTGCAAGCAATTATTGATTGGCCTTCACCTCAGACCATTTTTTAGGTAAGAAGTTTCCATGGATTGGCAAGTTTTTATAGGAAGTTCATAAAGAATTTCAGTGGTATTTGTTCATCAATCATTGAAACAATTAGAAAGGAAAAACATCCATTTAAATGGACAGTAGAGGCTGAAAGTAGCTTTCATTTTTTGAAGAAAACGATTACTGAGCAACCAGTATTGAATTTACCAGATTTCAAACACCCTTTCCAAGTGAAATGTGATGCCAGTGGAGTAGCAATTGGAGTTGTACTTAGTCAAGAGGACATGCCTATAGCATATTTCAGTGAGAAGTTGAATGATTCAAAGCATAAATACTCATCTTATGACAAGGAATTTTATGCTATTGTCCAAGCACTAAAGCGTTGGAGACATTATCTGATACCGAGGGAGTTTGTTTTGTTTTCTGATAATCATTCATTGTAATATATCATGCAGCAACCTAAATTGAACCAGAAGCATGTCAAATGGGTCGAGATCTTACAAAGCTTTACCTTTGTGTTTAAGCACATAAGTGGGAAATCAAATTGAATAGTTGATGCCTTAAGCATGAGACAATTGATTGTGCAAGAAAATCATATCCAAGTCTTAGGATTTGAACACTTAAGAGGTTTGTATGAGGCTGACATTGATTTTCAGAATGCATACAGAGTTTGTAGGAATCTTGTGGAGGTGGACAGAGATCCATGGATGGAATATATGTTGCAAGATGGCTTACTCTTTAAAAGCATTAAACTTTGTATTCCCAAATGTTCCATGAGAGAGAATTTGATATAGGAGAAACATAATGGAGGGATGGCAGGTCACTTTGAAAGTGATAAAACCTTCAGACAGTTGATCCATTTCTATTTTTGGCCAAAGATGAGGTCTGAGGTTGAAAATTTTGTGAGAAGATGTAGGGTATGCCAACAAGCCAAGGGAAGAAGTGAAAACACAGGCTTGTACACACCATTGCCTATTCCAACTAGGCCTTGGGATTTTGTGAGTATGGATTTCATTTTGGGTTTACCTAAAACTCAGAAGGGAAATGATTCTATTTTTGTAGTTGTGGATAGATTTACTAAGATGGCACATTTCATTCCATGTTATAATACAAGTGATGCCACACACATTGCTAACTTGTTTTTCAATGAAGTTGTGAAGATGCATGGTTTACCTAAGAGCATTGTATCTGACAGAGATGTGAGGTTCACAGGTCATTTCTGGAGGACCTTATGGAAGAATTTGGGTACTAAGTTGAACTTCAGTTCATCATGTCATCCATAGTCTGATGGCCAGACTGAGGTTTTAAATAGGATTCTGGGTAACATGTTGAGAAGCCTAGTCAGAGAAAATCCAAAACAACGGGACAAAGTGTTAGCTCAACCCAAGTTTGCATACAATGATTCACCAAACCGAAGTACCAGAATGAGTCGATTCCAAATTATGTATGGTATCAATCCCAGAGGGGTGTGTGAACTTCAAGATTTGGGTTGATTGGAAAAGAGAAGTGCAGATGGAGAAGAGTTTGCAACAAGGATTAGTGAACTACAAGAGCAAGATAAATCAAGGTTTCAGTAAAGTAACAATAGTTACAAAGCAACAGCAGATTCCAAGAGAAGAGAGAAGAACTATGAGGTGGGAGATTTGGTTTTAGCACATATGAGGAAAGAGATATTTCCAAAAGGAGAGTATAACAAGCTGAAAATGAAAAAAATTGGGCCTTGCAGAATACTTAGAAAATTTTCAGCAAATGCATAAGAGCTGGAAATGCCAACAGGGATTGGTATCTCACCTATTTTTAATGTTGTGGACTTGTATACATGTGTGGCCGATGATACAGGACAAATGACAGAAGACAGGGATCCTATGGAATATCTTTAGTGGCTGAAGCAGATGCCTATAACCCAACCATTAGAAGCTGAGTTTATCTTGGATACTAGAGTGGCAAAGAGTACCAGATAGAGAGACTACTTGGAATACTGGATCAAATGGAAAGGATATCCTATAGAATATTCTACATGGATGGATTCTAAATAATTGGAGACAAAAGGTTTCTCAATAGCTGATTTACTGAATAGGGGTTCATAATTTTAACCTCGGGAGTCTAATGCAAGAGCATAAATGCTAATCTAGCAATGTGATTGAGTGTTCACATGTTGTGGCTAGCGAGGGGCCAAGTTTCCCTGAAGTAGGGAAGTTAATTTGTTTACTAAGTATTTTAGTATTTGAAAAATATGTAACCAACTAGTGTGTTGCCATTTTTTTGAGAAAATAGGACATAGTGGCGAGTTCATACTCCCTGCATGGGGATCAAGCCAAATAGGCAGTTTGCTGAATAATGATGGTGACTCCTTCATTGGAGAGGAGTGCTAGTTAGTGTGTTTTTTCTGTTCAGCCATTCGGTTTTGGGATTTCAAATGGCTGAAGAGGGGAGATACAGGGGCTGAGTAGAGGGCCCTGCGCGAGGGGGATTCGATGGGGTATTTTCTTGAATACCATAGGAAAATGCGACTGCATGCATGGATTGCTATCAGTTAATGAAAGTAGCAAGTTCTGCATATTCAATAGTGTTATTGTGCATTTGAATGAGAGATAAGCTGAGATTCTATCAGGTAGAGTTGTGTGAAAGTGTTAACTTGATTTCTGTGTGAATGAATCTCCATTTTCATGCACCCAAGTCATTCGCAAAATGACTGTCAGTAAGTAACAGAGATAATTTCTTGCTGTATTTAGTTTCACATCAGATCTGGACGAAGGTCGAGCTGGATTGATCGATTCCCAGATCAATCAACGAAAAATCGTAGAGTTGCAATCGATTCAATTAGAAGAGGTTGTACGGCTCAGATCAAATCCAAAAGGATGATTGACGATGGGGAAATGATCCGCAAAGTGAACGCTCATGGGAGTTAACATTTCCGAAATTTGATGCGAAGTATTCTGCATTAATCAGAGATCAATAGACGAGATCAAATCCGCAAGGGATTGACAGTGATACAGTTTTCCACCGAAGGAAGAAGCTCAGGAGGTAATGGAGAGAGTTTTTGGAAGTCACATTGCGAAAGAGTTTTTGTGGAAGTCTTTTCAAGAGATTATGAAAAGTGCACCTGCAACCCCCAATCTGCAAATTGCGGAAAGGAGGCATCTGCATTGCGGGAGTGAGAATCGCGGAAAGGAAGTCGCGGAAAGGTTTGTTGCAGAAAGATAATTGTGGGGAGGTGATGACAGAGATATCATTGCGGAAAGACACTGCAATTGCGGAAAGAAGGCGTTTCCGCAAGGTTGTTGTGGAAAGTTAGTTCTGAAAGGAAGAACATTGCAGAAGGCCTATTTTGAAGGTAAGGCCCACAATTGAGAAGGACTTAGCTGGTTTTTATCTAAGTTTAGTGGTTCGATTCCAGAGAATCACAATATTTCCTGGGGGAAGCGGGTTGGATTGGCTTTTTTCATTCCCACCTGCATCAACATGCCCATGGGGGACATTCACTTATAGAGTGTTTCCTTTTGTATTATGTGATTCTCTAGACAAATTCCAAAGAGTATTATTGGGTATCGTTTTAGAACTAATCCATGACTATGATGAGGTATACATGGATGATTTCACTATTTATGGAAACTCTTTTGAAGAAGCACTAAAGAACCTTGAGAAAGTTATTAATAAGATGCCAAACAACTAATATTTCTTTAAGTCACAAAAAAATGTCATCTGTTTCTAACAAAAGGGATTGTTATTGGGAATCTCATATCTTGTGTAGGAATTGAGGTAGATCCAACTAAAATTGAATTCCTCTCAAGACTTCCAGTGCCAAAATCTCCAAAAGAGGTAAGAATTGTTTTAGGACATATGGGCTATTGCTAGATGTTTCTCATGATGGTCATTGTCAAACTAATTTTGAAACGCTAATGAAAAATATTTATGATGCACCCATTTTGACGGGGGGGAATTCATCGCTTCCTTTTCATATTTATACAAATGCTTCAGATAGATCTCTTTGAGCAGAAGAAAAAAGCTAGTTATATTATGCCATTTACTTTGTTAGCAAAAATATTATGCCCGTTGAGTTAAATTACATGGTTAAAATACTATGCCCATTGAGTTCTTAGTAGTTATACATGCAATAAACAAGTTTAGGCATTATATTACTAGTTATGATATTTGTATCCGCACTGATCATTCTTCTTTTCATTATTTGATGAACAAAACAATAAAAAATATTAGAATAACTAGATGGCTTATGCTGTTATAGGAATTCCATATCACTATTTTAGATAGACCTGGAAAGCAGAATCTCATTGTAGATTTCCTTTCCATAATTAATAATGAAAGTGAAATAGTTCTTGTAGATGATAGGTTTCTAGTTGAACATTTTCTTGCTATGTGTACTCACTCACCATGGTTCGAACATATTGCTAGCTATTTGGTTAGTACAAGACAATTATCAAAGTAACTCTCATATAGGGAGAAACAAAAGTTATTAGATTAAGTGCTACTTACTCATGGATTAGAAAATATCTCTTCCACACTGAGCCAAATCTAATCATCTGACGGTGTGTTTGAGAGGATGAAATGTTTGATATTTTGAAAGCATGCCATGATGAACCATGTGGGGGTCATTTTTCAAATAAGAGGACTTCCTACAAGGTCTTACATTGTGGGTACTATAAGCCCACCCTTTCTAAGGATAACAAGAAGTACGTCAAAAGTTCTGACAATTGCCATAGGATGGGACAACCAATACAAGGAGATGAAATGCCATTATAGCCACTAGTCCTTATAAATCCCTTTGAAAACTGGGTTCTAGATTTTGTGGGGTCTATCACTCCAATGTCGAGGAAGAAAAGGTATATTCTAGTATGCACTGACTATGTTACTAAATGGGTGGAGTCTAAGACTCTCCTTTGACTTAATGAACAGGAATTTGCAGGTTGTTTGTATGAAGATATATTTACTCGATACATTGTGCCAACGGAAATTGTTATAGGTCAGGGTACGCAGTTCACCTCAAATATTTTCCAATCTATCACCCAACCATACAACATTAAACACATGACATATTATCGATACCATTCACAAGGAAATAGGAGGGTGGAGACCACCAACAAATTTCTAGAAGCAATCTTGACCAAAACAATTCATCTTCATCACAAAGATTGGGCATATCTACTTCCTAAAGCACTATGGTCTTACAGGACAACGCATAGGAATACAAATAGATTCATAGCCTACGAGTTGGTTTATGTTAAGAATGCCCTTCTCCCTACTGAATTCCAAATGAAGACTTGTGGGACTGTAGTTCATTTGGGGATGAATATCTCATATGCAAAACTATAGAGAATGGCACAACTTACTGAGTTGGATGAGAAATGACATGATGCCATTCAACACATCACCCTCATTCAATAGAAAAGAATAAAATGGCATGAAAAGTGTATTAAAAATAAGCAATTGAAAACAAGTTATTAGGCTCTTCTCTTTGATTCTATGTTTAAAATTTTTAAACGAAATCTCACTACACAATAGTTAGGGCCCTATGAGATACACATTGCTTTTTAGAATGGACCGGTCAAGATTAAAACTATAGATAAAGAGAAGGTTTCCTTTTTAGTTAATGGTCACAGATTGAGATGATATCACAAACTTATGTCTAAATATGGGTCCATTTCTAATTTACTTTAGCAAGCCGAGATGGAGGTAGTGAATGAGAAGGGAAACCTTCATGCTCATAATTCATCATAAATTTCTATTTCCATAAAAACAAAATAATAAATAATAATAAAAGAAAAATATATATATAATGAAAAAAAAGTAAAGATAAAAATAAACTCATGTTATCTCCAAGGTTGTATTCTAGAATTTTTGACTTTGCAGAATTACCATTCTTATTTTTACCCTAGTTTCCTTTGATTTCTCATTTTCTTTATCCCAAATTTTGCCTTAGTGGGTTTTGGATTAAATATGTCATTTATTAAAACTGAAACAAGGCTCATTGTTCATTTGATTTTCAAAAGATTATATTTCTTGATGAGAATGATACAAATGTTACTATGAATTATGTCATTATGCTTGAAACATTAGCAATCTTTATTTCATATATGAGTTATAATTATATACTGGCAGCATATTAAAAATATCAAAAGGAATGATGCTGTCAGTATCGATTTTGGAAATAAGGACGAATGGCAGGGTTATGGTACTAGTGATTTTTGATACACAACAATCTGGAAGTAGTGTCATCCTATGAGTGTGAATCACTCATTTCAAAGATGTACCCACAGCATCCAGTCCTTTGTTGTGGCTTCTGTTTTATGAAATTAAACAGGTATTTAGGGCAACAGGAAGAGTTGTTGATGAGAAACTCATGCACCATGATGGAAATCAGAGAAGCGGGATAAAGATAAACTTATATGTGCTCGATATTAAGTAGCAATGGTCAAAAGTTCCCTGGAAGATGGTGTTGCGTTTTTAACTGAAGGAGACAAAAATATAACAGGTTTAGTCATCATTTTCAAATGATGATTCTAAACTGCTGGAAAATCATTTTAAAAAAATGGAAGAGGTTTTTGTTCCTAACACGTCAAAGAAAAAAATCCTATGTCACTGTTTACACACGTCTCAAGAATTGGAAGATATACTCTCGTCATTTAAGCCTATTTTTCTGACTGCGCAAAATCCATTCTGAGTCATATTATTGCAGAGTTGATTATGAACAACTGGAGGGAAATGTTTGAAAACTGAAAGAGGCTTTTCTCAATGATAGGTTTATCTACAAAAACCTTTCTCATTTTTTACAAAGCTATTAAAATTTGGAATATATGCAACCATCTGTGGGACTAATTTTCCATATTTTGTCAGTATTTTGTTGCTGCAGAATTTGAGATTGTTTTTGAAATTCGTGACGATAGCTATCCCAATTGATAAAATTAGCTCTAAATTCAAATTTGAGATTATAGATCAGATTCTTATCCCTCATATCATGCAATCAAATCATATCTTTGCACATTTTTAGTGGTTCAAAGACCAACTCCTAGATTTTAGATATGGGATTGATTTTCCAGAATTTTCTTTTGTAATCTTGTTGATACGACTAAGTGCAAATTCAACCCTGGGAGGTGTCATCTATGTATATTTTTAGTAAATAATATCCAAACTATAAGGATCTAGTTGTTATCTCATATATCTATAAATCTCATGTAAAATCATAGGGAGAAAGGAGTTCCAGCTGAAGGCTGAGGAAAGGTTGTAAGTTATGATGGAAGTCAGATTGTAAACTCAATTTGTAGGCATGTATATGGTTTTATTTCATATTGATAAGAAATAGTTGTTTTTTGAAATGATTGTGATCTGTGAGCCTTTTATATTTTAATAAATAAAGTACATGTTATCATCATTCTATCTATGTGTGGTCTTAATATTCCATACCATGATTCTTTTGATCAATATGCAACTATTTTAAATGTTTTGAAAACAGAACCAAAATCATTACATTCACAAAGTCATGCTCATAGCTATGTATTGTCAATATCCATGATAGTAAAATACATATATATTCCCTGCTATTTAATATTTGAATATGCTTGATTTCTGTTATATTTCCACATATCACCAAACCCCATAGAGTTTTTTTTCAGTTACCTTATATCTATTCTTAAGATTTCCCTAAGCTTGAACCCTTGTAGTCTAGGTTCAACTTTAGTGATAACATCTTTTGGCGCCATTGCCAGGGAACAGAGAAATGAAAGTACATCTTCCCTGGGTATTTTATATCTTTATATCTAGTTTTGGAGGGTGACAAGATTAGTATGATTTATCTACAGATTACATATTCACCTTGTATTTCAGAAAGTTACAGTGGCTTCAAGACAGATAGGGACTGGAGGAAATCCTTCATCTCCTTTGCACTCAGGGGTTTCTGATCCAGAAAGGATTCTAAGAGAAGCTAGAAGGAAGAAGCTTGATTTCCCATCATCCAGTAACCTTCAACATGCTTCAGCTACCGTCATATCAGTTGATGTAGATCAAGAAGAAAGAAAATCAGATATATCTGTCTTTTTTCTTGAATTTCAAGTTTTTATTCCCACTCAACTTGATGATTTTTAAAGTCTATTCAAATCCATTGACAACTGAACATAAACACATACCAGAAGAAACATTCACCTTTGAGTATTCTGATTCTTTAAAAGTTTTCACATCACCTTATGTAGTAGAATCTTCATTGGTCAATTGAAAGTTGAAGTGCCATCTCCTTGAAGAGATCTATTGCTTGAAGGTGAACAAGTAATAGACATATGAATATTGGCTTCAAATTATTCACCTGGCGACTCCAGCTTCTATAGATACATATTTCAAAGATTCACTGATGATTTGATTGGACTAATGAGGACTGGAGATGTTGCTTCTATTGTTTCAAGGTATGCATGTCTAGATTTTGCAGAACTTCCTGGTTTTTCGAATCATTTTCTTTCGGATGAATATTTTTGAGAAATGGTCCTAAATTTAATGGAGAAGATCTGAGTGTAGCTGTGAAACATATATCTAATTTCAATTAATTTATGGAGCTACTCAGAGTTAAACATGAAGATGTCTTCACTAGGCTCTTCTCTGATTCATTACAAGGAAAGTGTAAAAGTTGGGTTGAAGGTTTGTTTGTTGGGTCAATTAGATCATTAACAAATTTTTGGATTGTCTTTTTGAAGACATGGATGGAGAAGACAGAATTTAGGGAAGAATCTCTTTCCATCCAAAATGTTAGAGAATGGAATGATATGTGCATCGATGAGGAAATAGATGAGAATTTTTCTTCCCTTTTATCTTCTTATTTAAAGTCAAGCTCATGTAACTCAGAATCTAAAGTCATATTTTTAGAAGAATTTTCTGAGTATATTGAGAAAGAGATTGAAGATTTAGAGGTCAAAATACAAAGCATGTCTTTCCAAAACCCATTGCAGCTGTCTTTTGATATCAAGATTGAAAAATGTTCTGAGAATAAAGACAAGTTTGATGATTCAAAATTGAAATAGTGGTATGGAAAAAACTGCACGCATGGATTGTTTAATCATAATAATGATATGCTAGAATATCTTGACGGTTATTATGTTTTTTATGACCCAGTAGTTGACTATATGGAAGAATTCATTGCTTGAAGGTTCCAGTATTCCTTTTATGATAAATCTGAAAATCAAACTTACAAACAGGTGTTGATTTGTGTTCCAGTCTTCATCTTGCTAATATAGAGATCAAGAGTTTCATCAATTATTCAGATACTCATATGGCTTCACTGGAAGTATGATTTTACTTGATCAGGGTGCAGATTTGGTTAGTATAGATAGTGCACATAAATAAGCTCATTTCAAGAGCATTTTTTCTCATTCAGTCTTTCAGTATTAAAGCAGTTATTTGGTTTTAGTATGGAATTGGCTTAAAGTAGAGACAGTTTGAATTTAGTTTGCAGAATAGTGCTTTTTCTTTTAGCACTTTCTATTTCAGTCTGATTTCATATGTACTAGTTCTGCATGAATAAAGACTCCAACCCAATGGAGACAAAACATGGGTGCTTCTTTTCTTCAGTTGCAAGGTAGCTTCTATTTGCAAATCAGGATCATTTTAGAATTTGATGAGCAGAGCAAGTTGTAATTTCTGGTTTGCAGATGTCAGTGATGGATTGGAAAGGAACTTAGTCTTCTTGTTCTTCAAGTGTCACAAGGAGAAATTTATCCCCAATCGGAGCCAGATGTTATCTCTATGGTTGTATTCTAGAATTTTTGACTTTGCAGAATTACCATTCTTATTTTTACCTTAGTTTCCCTTTGATTTCTCATTTTCTTTATCCCAAATTTTACCTTAGTGGGTTTTTGATTAAATATGTCATTTATTAAAACTGAAATAAGTCTCATTGTTCATTTGATTTTCAAAATCTTATATTTCTTGATGAGAATGATACAAATGTTACCATGAATTATGTCATTATGCTTGAAACATTAGCAATCTTTATTTCATATATGAGTTATAATTATATACTAGAAGCATATTAAAAATATCAAAAGGAATGATGCTGCCAGTATCGATTTTGGCAATAAGGACGAATGGCAGGGTTATGGTACTAATGATTTTTGATACACTGCAATCTTGAAGTAGTGTCATCCTATGAGTGTGAATCACTCATTTCAAAGATGTACCCACAACGTCTATTCCTTTGTTGTGGCTTATGTTTTCTAAAATTAAACAGGTATTCAGGGTAACAGGAGGAGCTATTGATGAGAAACTCATGCACCATGACGAAAATCAAAGAAGAAGGATAAAGAGAAACTTATATGTGCTCAAGATTAAGTAGCATGGTCAAAAGTTCCTACAAGATGGTGCTGCGTTTTTACCTGAAGGAGACATAAATATAGCAAATTTAGTCATCATTTTCAAATGATGATTCTGAATGGCTGGAAACTCATTTTAAAAAATTGGAAGAGGATTTTGTTCCTAACACATCAAAGAACAAAAACCTATCTCACTTTTTACACATGTCTCAAGGATTGGAAGATATACTCTCGTCATTTAAGCCTATGTTTCTGATTGCGCAAAATCCAGTCTGAGTGATATTATTGCAGATTTGATAATAAACAGCTGGAGGGGAATTTTTAAAAACTGAAAGAGTCTTTTCTCAACGACAGGTTCATCTACAAAAACCTTTCTCATTTTTTACAAAGCTATTAAAATTTGGAAGATATGCAACCATATGTGGGACCAATTTTCCATATTTTGTTAGTATTTTGCTGCTGCAGAATTTGAGATTGTTTTTGAAATTCGTGAAGATAGCTATCCCAATTGATAAAATCAGCTCTAAATTCAAATTTGAGATTATAGATCAGATTCTTATCCCTCATATCATGAAATCAAATCATATCTTTGCACATTTTTAGTGGGTTAAAGACCAAATCCTAGATTTTAGATATGTGACGTATTTTCCAGAATTTGCTTTTGTGATCTTGTTGATATGACAAAGTGCAAATTCGACCCTAGGAGGTGCCATCTATGTATATTTTTAGTAATTAAGATCCAAACTATAACAATCTAGTTGTTATCTCATATATCTATAAAGCTGATGTAAAATCATAGCGAGAAAGGAGTTCCAGCTGAAGGTTGAGGAAAGGTTGGAACTTATGATGGAAATCATATTGGAAACTCAATTTATAGGCATGCATATGGTTTTATTTCATATTGATAAGAAATAGCTATTTTTTGAAATGATTGTGATTTGTGAGCCTTTTCTATTTTAATAAATAAAGTACATGTTATCATCATTTTGTATATGTGTGGTCTTAATATTCCACACCATGATTCTTTTGATCAATATGCAACTATTTTAAATGTTTTGAAAAACAAAACTTGAATCATTACATTCACAAAGTCATGCTCATAGCTATGTATTGTCAATATCCATGATAGTAAAATACAAATATACTCCCTGTTATTTAATATTTGAATATGCTTTATTTCTGTTATATATCCACACATCAACAAACCCCATAGAGTTTTTTTTCAATTACCTTATATCTATTCTTAAGATTTCCCTAAGCTTGAACCCTTGTAGTCTAGGTTCAACTTTAGTGATAACAACTCCAATGGTGAAAACCATATTTATGGCATTGTTGGACATGAGCCTTTCTTGAAAACTAGGGTATTGGTGGGAAAACAACACGAAGATTGACATTTTTTCAACTAATACAGGACTTTCCAAACTCCACTAGCATGTTTAGCTCATTAGCATTTTAACATTTTTAGGGTTTTCCTTCCTTGAATAAAAGTTGTAGAGGTTGTATTTTTAGTTCATCTTTCCTACAATATCAAATCAACTCATTAGCATTTCAGCATTTCCAGAGTTCCTTTTTTTCTTGGAATAAAAAATTATAGGGGTTATCTTTTTAGTTCAACTTTCCTGCAATATCCAAATAAAGAGCATTGAAGCAATGAAACTTGTTTTAAGTGATAATTCCAATTCAAATAAGTTTCAACTGTCCAACTTTATTTTCTTCTAGATGAAAAGTTCAACACCAGTAGAATAGTTTCAGCAATAAGAAATCCATTCCTTTTGATGAGCCATTTTCAATGCAACAACTCTGATGTTGTGCTCTTTGCATCCAGTTCCCAATGTCTTGAATTCCAATACACCAGGTCTTGATACATAGGAACTATTCACTACATCTCTCTTCCATCATGCACCTATCAGTCGTTTGCTCCAATGGTTCACCTCCAATGAGGCACTAACACTTCAATGGATTTCAATGTTGCTTGATCTGATGACAAGTATCACGTTTGATAACATATCAAATGGCTATGATCACTCTCAACTCAACCTCCTAACTATTCCATTGGTTTATTTCCTATGATATCTCAATGAATGCTTGAGATTCATTTTCCATGTCTTTCCTTGGAGGTTGCTATGTGTTCTTCTTCTATGGACAACTACACCTTACGTGTGGAACTTCCAATCCTCCATCTAAATCACACTTTCTCTCCAACACCTAGCTCTTCAACTAAATGCTCCTACATCAGTATTCCCTTTCTTATTTAAAAGCATGTCCTCATGTTGAGGCCCTGGATATTCCTGCATGACTCTAGCTTGAACTTATTCCTCTTACATCGATTCCAAATTCCATGGCATGTTTGTGGGTTCAACTTCCCCTTCATCTTCACTCTAATATTTACCTTCCTCCTTTTTTCAATAGCCTCAACTGTCGCTTCCTTATCTTCTTCCTCGATTTTCTCTTGATTGTCAACACTTAGCATTTGCACCCTCGTATGGTGCCTTCTCTCTTATTTTCTACCTTTGATATCTCTGTGGCTACTCTCTACACTCATTTTTTTTTGGGAAACCTCATTGTTTCCCTTCTTTCTTGCTTTTGTAGCTACACACTCAGAAGTGTTCACATGATTATTAACACTAGGGACCACTATATGCTCATTATCATCCTCATTGATCTCTACTGCAACAACTATGAGTTCTTCTTCATCCTTCTCCTCATAGCTCACAATCATGTATAGGATCTCCCCACCTTGTTATCCTCTTGAAACTAGCATCACAACCTTGATAAGTACCATATTTACCTTCTCCTCGGTACTCCCTTCTCCAAGCAACCACCTTTCCAAGGAATCCAAACCTACTTTCCATTAATTTCTTCCTTCAATATCTGTTGCAGTCTCTACCACCATTGCAGGTTCCTTGACCTTCTCTTCCTTCATAGCAGAAACATAGATATTCTCCTTAGAAGCAACTTCCTCCTCAATGTCTTTTCTTTTCCATGTGCTCACACATGCATACTCACCAAACACCTTTCATCCTTCCTCATACCGATTTCCTAATGCGTCTTCATCCCTTGATTTGTCTTCCACCTTTTCCACTGCAAGGTCTTCTTCCAAAACTTCTTTTGTAGCATCTATGTCACATATTTCCTCTACTCCACCCTCATGAGTCTGGGAGTCCTCGTCTTCTTCCTCTATAAATAATATCTATGTATCTTGCTCCTCTGCTCTGGAGAGTCTTGAACCTCCTCTTTTACCCTCATAACAGTTATCGTTCATCTCATCTTCTCCCTCTTCCTCTAGGTGACATACCATTACCCCTTCTTTCTCACCATTTTCATGTTCAGCATATTCCTGAATATATTCCTGAATAGGACATACCTCTTGTGCCTGCTCTAGTACTTTGATCCTTTCCACAGGAATCTCGTTAATATTCCTCACCTCCTCCACCATGAGGCTTCTTTTCTCCTCCTTTTGTTCCTCCTCTTCTCGAGTCTCCTTCCTCCTTTGTCGAATTCCTCCAATGTGGGCTCTCAGACACTCCTTCCAATGATCTACTTTCGATGTGACAAATCTGATGTCACGCTCTCTACTTCCAGTTCTCGATGTCATGACTTTTGAAACACTGAGTCCCAATACATCAGAAATATTCACTCCATCTCTCTTCCATCTTGTTCCTATTTGTAATATACTTCGATGGCTGACCTCCAATGCGGCACTGCCACTTCGTCGGCTTACAATGTCACTTGATCTAATGGTTGGGATCACGTCCGATAACACATTGAATGGTTTTGATCACTCCTGATTCAACCTCCCTGCTACTCCATTGATTTCTTTCCTTGATTGACCAGATGGCTTCACCTGCCTCTGATATCTTAGTGAATGCATGTGATTTCTTATTTATGTATTCCCTCACGCCTGTCATTACGTACTTCTTTTGCGGACAACTACACCTTCTGTCTGGAACTTTTGATCCTTCGTCGGAATCATGCTCGCTCTCCAACGTCCGGGTCTTCGATCGGATGCTCAAACATCACATAACAACTATTTCATATTAAATATACAATTTTTAATAAATAAATAAAATATACTATAAACATCCATATAAAATTAGTTTATCCCACTTAAATTTATAATTTTTTTTTCAAAAATACCTCTTTTTTTTTAAGTCTCAGAAGCTGGTTCCCTGAAATCCCCTATACAACTATCCAAATTAATTTGGGTTGAAATGGAACTTTGAGATTTGAAATTAGAAATTAGTTTCATCTTTATTTTCGGTGGATGGACCTCACCATACTATCTCCTAATTTCTCATGTTATATTGTGCATGTATTAATTTTCAGTTACTAAAGTTGTTATTTTTAAAGTCTTGTAATTAAGTGTTTAATTTAAGAAGGGTTTAATTCACGAAAGAGAATTGATATTAATTAAGTTGAAAAGGTTAAATATTAAGATGAATTGATTATTGATAATCAATGTTAAAAATAATTAATATTTAATAATATTGACTTTTTTAAGAAACTTGGATAAATTTACAGTAAAATGTTGTTGAAGACAACCAAATAGTTATAATTTTTTTTTAAAAATAGAGTTGTTTTCAGCCATCTAGCATCCACTTGCTAACAAAAATGATTTTGCTACTATAAACCCTTACATACTTTCCAAGTATAGAGAAACAAAAACATAGCATTTAATAAAATTTAATGCCCACTCTTAGGGAAGCAACCACATGTGGGGATGGCCCCCATCTTGAATCATTACCCCATTTCGAAGTGTTGTGGTGTGATTATCTAATCTGTCAGCTACAAGATTATTGTGCCTTCGGACACGCACCAAATTGACTTTTCTAATGCCCCTCATGAGATGTATAATTCAAGATTGCATCCTTCCAACAATATGATTCTAAATGGGGGTGAATTTTCTAGTTTGCCAAATGATTAAGAGAAAATCCCTAATGACCATAACATCTTCAATTCCAAGAGAGACAATATAGTCAAGGTCCATTAACATAGCTTATTTTTTGCCAACTTATCAATGGCTTTTCCCAAGTCCTATGAAAACAAAATTACTTGATTTCCTTTGTATTTAACAATATTCAATAAGATTTAAAAAGGGGTCCAATTTCTTGAGGTGTAATTTTTTTCTTGGTGTAAAAAAATTACACCTCAAAAATTTGGAAGTATAACTTTTATTAAATTCTTATTAAATCATAAGAAGAATTTGAAAAAAAAACATAGAATTTGTTTAGTGATTAAGTAACTCTATCGGATATTAAGAGTTACTTAAAATTAAACATTAAATTTGAGAAGTTTTAAGTATTAAAATGAATTAAATTTTAAATTTGGGTTTAAATATTAATTAAGGAGACGTTTTAAGAATTAAAAGTCGTAGAAAGAATAAGGATTAAAGATTGAGAGTTAAAAGTCAAAATTTAAATAATAAAGTTGAAGTTGATTGAGAGTTATATGTATTCATTTTATTGAGAAATTATATTTTTAAAAGCATTTTTTAATATATAAATGGTATTGAATAAGGTTTACACATTAATTAAAGTATAGAAATAAAATTTAAAAATGTAGTATTTTGAGCAGAATTTTTAATTTGAAATGTAGTAAAATTTGATGAAATGGAATATATTATATTTGAATAAAAAATATATGATCTTTTATAAATAAAAAAATTTAAAATATTGACTAAAAAACAATGTAGTTTATTATTGATGAAATTGAATATATTGTGTTTGAATAAAAAAGATATTATCTTTATAAATTAAAAAATTTAAAACATTGGCTAAGAAAATATTATGTTTGAATAAAAAATATATGATTTTTTATAAATTAAAAAATTTAAAACATTGGCTAAAGAATGTTAAAACATTGGATAAGAAACAATGTGGGCTTGTTTGCATAAAAATATGGGATTAATTTTGAATGACCAAACCTGGTAGCCATCCATAATGAGGACATGGTATCCATCCCATAATTGGTTTTCAAGGTTTCTTATGGTTTCCCTTCAAATAAAAGAATATGTATATATAAAAAAGAGAATGTATGTATGAATATGTATATATATATGTATATATGGGGTGATTTTTTTTAAATGAATTATTTTTTCCTTCATTTGTCGACAAAGGTCAGTCATTTCAATATAGATGTTAAAGAAAGAAAAACATCAACAAATGAAAATATTAGGGTGTATGTAAGAGAAATATTTTTCTTACTTAATGACATAATTAATCACTTTTTTCATAAAGGCAAAGAAATCCTGAATCAAGTAGCTAATCTATACTATTAAAAATTATATTATAAGAGTGTTACAAAACAAGAATAAACACGCTTCATAGGAAGCCAATACAACAATGCCTAACGGAGCTCAGATACTAATATGCCTTCTCGCAAAACATAACAAAAGCCAATAGACACATCCCCAAAATCCTACAATAAACACATGGCCACAACCAACATCCCAATACCAATACATCACAAAAGTGAGGCATCAGCCTCGACGTCGGGGCTCGAAACAAAGAGCCCACCCCAACAGGACAAATAAAATGACTAGAAAGAAACAAAATAGAACCAATAACCAAATATATAGTGCACGATCAATAAATAAATCAAAGCCATCCTGAAGGATGATATCCCTGAGCCTAAAACAAAAATCATAGGAAAAAAAGAGAATAGACCCTAAATGATCAAGCCTGGAGAACCTCCAACAAGGTATTGGAGTGAGGAAGGAATCCTCAAGAGCCTGCAAAAAAACAATAGGATAAGTAGTACAAGCGATCTATCAAAAATATAATATAACAAAAGCAATATATATGCTTAACAGATCGTATAAGATCCATGGGTTTTAAGTTGATCAACATCCTAAGCATCCCGAAAAAGTATTCCTTCCGGGGCTTCCAAAGCCTTTTTTGAAAGCATATTCGCTTCCTTATTGGAAACACGCTAGATATGCTGGAAATATATCTTATTGATCTGTTCGATGAAAAAACGAATCTCGTCCATCCATGAGGAAAATATTAGGACATTTATATTCTCCTTATCTAGATCCCAATAAATGATGAATTTAGATTCCCCCACGATCTAGATAGCCATTAAGATTATAAAGTTTGCAAAATATAACAGAATCCATAGGGCTAGAAGATCACTTGTGGTATTAGAACCTGGGCCGCAATTCATCCACAATCTAAAACAAAAATAAGAACATGTCCATATGATGGACCCCATCCCACTCAAGATGGAATTACATTGGGACGCATCGTCAAAAAATGCTTGATATGGAGACTCAGATAAAACAGGCACAATAGATGAGCACACCTTCGCCTTCAAGGGAGCCATTTTAGGTTTGTAATATTCAATGAAAGCAGCCACTACTTGACAATTGATATGTGAAGCAAAAGGAGTATTTCCATCAAAGAGGAACCTATTCCGAGATTTCCATATCTCCCATGTGACAAAACACGAGAGTCAACCCATCTTTCATCCTTAGGGTTCTAATTACGAAGATTGTCTGAGAAAGTGCCACCCTTCCAAGAATTGGTTGAATTGAGAGAGAATCTAGTAATGTTCCAAACTTCATAAGAGAAAGAACAATAACAAACATATGATTAATTGATTTAGGAGTTGAACATCACATAGGGCATCTATTTGTGCTAGACCCTCCCATCCGAATGAAATTATCCCAATTTAAAATACAATTCTCCAATGACATCCACATTAAATAGATGATTTTCAAAGGAGCATTCCAGTTCCAAGACGTAGAATGCCACGAAATTGGAGAAATCAATTCCTCCGAGAATAAGGATTCATAGGCCTATTTTGCAGTGACCTGTCCTAATTTTTCACTCCATTACCAGAAAAATGCATCCTGCTTATCTGATAATCTGATGTTGCTTCTTTTAAGATCCATAATTGTCCTATCTTAACTAATTCTTTCTACTAGTTTAAACATTTATAAGCAATATGGACAAAACATTATACTCGTACTTCCATAGCCATCGAAAAATACTCTATCTAACATATTCATCTTTGTCCACTTTGTAGATTCTTAACTTAAATACCTATATATCCTTCACACCACGGACACATCCATTAGAGGATAATTCACTCATATAAGTATCTGGTTTAAATAGAACAAGCGATCCGCGAAAATGATTAGCCTCAACTTAACTACATATGTAAACAAGAGACAACGATAACTAGCGACTATCAAAATTAGTAAAATGCATAAACTACACATGTTTTAAGAAAACAAAAATAGAAGTAACAATTGAAACACAACATCAAGAAAAATACATACCAAAGAGAACTTTTTGACATGGTTCACCTGCATCTTGGGCTATGTCCAAAAAAAGTTGTTCATATATTTTATTACCTCAAAGGATTACAATGTGCAACTCATGTTGCTTTTTCCACTCCTCTCATAGAGAGCATTTCTAACAATATAAAAATATGTAAAAACGTATCTTTCTTTCCTTCAACTAGGACTCCACAAAAACTCTTATTAGTAAATAATTACACTTAAAGATTTCATCTTTCCTTTTTCCTTTTACTTATACATTATATAAAAATGATATATTTAAAGACAAAAGCATAAATACAGTAAAAGCGAGGGTCATTATTCTATAGTAGTTCCTCTCAACATCCTTCTTAATATCATTATAATTATTCTAATACTACCATTTTCCAAGCTAAGTACGCTAGCCTTGCTAACTACGGGAATGTAACGTAATTACCTTTCAACTTATAACAATAAGAACTCACCCACCTTACAACATTATTATAACATTTACATGCCTTTACCCAAGCACTAAACCTACTTCTTATTTGACACAATTTATCCAAACTAACTTCTCTTTTCGTTTGTTTAAAAATAAATAATAAATACAGTCTCGCAAAGGCTGTGCATAGTGCAACTCTCACCTCGACATACCACAAACATGAAGCAAGTGGATAGCTAAATTGCAATCCCCTTGAGCAGTCAAAGATCGATTAGTACGACCTGGCTACCTAGGTTGAATTTCATGTTACGAGCAAAGAAGAGCGTCCCTGTCATTGCTAAGGATAGATTCGAAGTGAGTCAGAGGCAGAAAAATATCAACGCAGAGATGTAATGCATAGCTAAGATGTTCGATGTTATCGATATCATAAGTACGGATTCTATTTCTGTACTTCTGTCTCTCCATATATATATATATATATATATATATATATATGAATGAGATACCCAATGATCACCCGAGTCGTTGGAATCAACTTATTTAACAAATATGAACTTTAAAATTTAAAGGAAGAAAAACTACATCAAGTGATCGCATGAATAATAGTTTAGACACAACAGCTCTGATATCATAGAGGTCGATTTAGACAAGCACCTAAACTACGGAAGTGATCAACGGATGGCATGGATCGTTTCACCCGTAGGGAAATCGCCCAGCGAATCACGTTCCCCAGAGTGCCAAAAAATATATATATTGTAAAATGCTTTAAAACATGGAAACAAACTCTTCCATCTAACACAGTCCAACATATTTAAAAACAGAAAATGTATGAGCTTTCGCAGCATATTAAGCAACCTAAAAATTCCAGTATAAATAATATTTGGAAATTGGATGATTTATATAGAGATCACACAGATTTTCCTATTTCATCGTAGTATGAATTAATAGAGATCTAGTAAGACCTCAAAGAAAATAAAAACGTGGAAGAAAAATTAGAATAGGCCGCAATCACATATGAGATAAGATTTCATGGTAAAACGCAGGGTTCTTCCAGCATATGATCATGCTGTAGGGATTTTGCATACGGTAAACCTTATCTTAGATTCACGCATATTCTAAGAGAACCGTGATTTAGTATCCTCAGACATAATTATAATTATCAATAACCATCAGAAAAATAAACTGAATTAAGTAATTACTCTGATCCTCTGATATGAGCTATGCAGAGGTCAAAGCTATTACGTAAGAAACTGCAACAGCTGCTAAACCAAAATAATAAATAAATGGGGATCATTGTGTTTTTCGGGCGTTTACAAAACAAGGGTCCATCGTTTTGAATATGATCTTATGCCAGCATAAAACCATACAAGAATTTGGCGGTCCATCCTAATGCAGCAGTAATGTAATAGGGATTGGTGCATTTCTGGTCTTTTTGGAACCAGTGGTCCATCATTTCGGTTGTAATCTATTTTAAGCAAAAACCAGCACAAGAAGACATGTCAACGGGGTCGATGCATTTCTCTACGCATTTATCAAGCCTCCTATCCACAAAGTTTTCCGTAAATAAAGATAGGAAAATAAAACGTAGATAAAAGAATTACTAGGGTCGTTTCTCTCCATTGAGAGACCACTAATGAGAGACCACCCATTATTCTCTGTGCAAATCCGAAACACCCCAAACAAAACTTGCAGAGAAATAAGGACGGAATTAAAACACAGATGAGAAGATTGCTAGGGTCGATTCTGTCCATTGAGAGACCACCCGTCTTCTCTTCCTCGTATAAAGAACAGTCACTAAAATCCTTCCACCAGCATTTCTGTCTCCTTCTATCTTCTCCCTTTTTGGGGTCTTGGCTTCACAATTAAATAGACACTACGCTGGTGACTTCCCCGAGAAGTCCGTCTGCCACTACCTCCAGGAATTCGAGGGTTACCTCGGGTTCTTATGCTAAAAGGGTTTTCTAATGCCAAGTGGAGATGGGATCTTTTCAATGGAAGGACCATAGTAGTCGGCACTGCGAGATGGCAGTTATGAGAGGATTTCCTTTGTTGATTAAGGGGACAACGTCCTAGAAAATCTCCTATAATATTTTTCTGCGTCCTCCATCATCGATATAATTAGCGAAAGAAAATACCAAACTTCATTTTCATGAATATATAAATGTACTTGCATTCTTATCGTTTTTGGAAAATATGATTCTCCAACAATACTATTTCTATTGTATTATAATAATCTATGTGTATTTTGATAGAAAAATCTTTCGTCACTTTATAAAGGAGGATAGGCCTTATATATATATATATTGAATAATATATTGTATACTTAATGAATTAATTTAATATAATATATTAAGTTAACCACTTTATTACGAAAGCCATAGTATATATATAATGTACCATTTATTTGTATATAAAATTTTAATGGTACCTCCTCACATTCTAACCAAATTTTAAAGTATAGATCATATCTAACTATTTAAGGTTTATATAACATTGCCTTGCTTTAGCCGATAGGTTGTAGGATCTCTTTAGTACCTTGCGACCCTTAATAGTCTTGTCTGGAAATCTTACCTCGGACAGAAAATTAACTTCTAGGTCCTAATCATAGGGTAACACTTAAGTTTAAGGTTATAAAGTAAGTGTTTGAGGCATCAAGATGACCCCGTCGTTATAGTGGCATCGCACTTGAGTCCCTTGGTCCATCCTTGATATTTACAACTTAAGAACTAAACTGACATCACATACATGGTTTACAGGTGGGGCCTTGGCCTTGAGCTACTCACCAGAAAACTATTACAAAATTCATAATTATATTTACAAGAATATTTATAATAGGGGTCGATTTTGAGGGATGTTACATACTTCACCCCTTAAAGATAACACCATCCTCGGTGTTCAACTGTTTGTCTTTTGCATTCATTCACCGTCTTTCGCTTTGCTTTTGTTCTTACGCTTTGGTCATCTTCACATTATTGTGATTCCGCAAGCTCTTTGTCCGTATAACCTACACATTGTACAATTTGTACAAGATTCGCTAATATTCTTCAGTATAGCATGAGTTTACAAAATTTCAAAACAATAAATGTTCATCATTATTCCTCTTCCTTGAGGAAATATTTGCTTATTCTAGAATTCATATTATTCATGCACAAGTACATCTCATAGTCTAGTCACAAGACACTTATTAACATTTGCTTATAAAAAATTTCTTTCAACAAAACCTTGTTGCTCATCAAACTCTTTTGTACTTCCGCAATCATGGAGACTTGTATACAAAAACCTCTATGTATTTCCGCAATCGTGGGGACTTTCCATACATATCTTTCTCATGCATTTTTGCAATCATGTAGACTTGCATACATAGCACTCTTTTGTATTTCAGCAATCATGGATACTTACATACAAAAACACGAGTCCCTTGCCAACATTTGGTAGGAATGCTATTTGCATACAGCAGAAATATGACAGTCTTACTCTGCAATTCATTACATAGCTTCCCCTCATCGAATCTCTCAGTGATCACCTGATGCACATGAGGAAATATTTCTATAGAAATATTGTAGAACAGCTACCTGCTCAATTCGATGGATATAAATTTTTCCTCGGACTTTTGGGTCAGTATAACATTCAACGAGCTGCCTGCTCTGTTCTACTTCCATGGGGAACATGACCACAATTTAGGGAAGTTGCACCCTGCAACGGCTAGTAAATGAGTTCATGATGTTGTCTACTGTGCATGAGTCCGGAGATGATTTCCTTTCCTCTCAAACCTTCTCGTTTGAGTCTAGGAACACCTCTTTATGACAAACTTTTATGAATTCCTGTACGCCACATACATAATAGCAACCAAAATTAGATTCACTCATCATATTCTTTGCATCTTGATGATTACACATCATCACTCACAAGTCTTATCACCAATTATGATTCATAAGGCCTTGAAATCCATGATAAGATGTAAAGTAAACATTTACTTACCCTTGAGCGATTTAGCTCAACTTATCTATGTAAGTGGTCTCATAATCCATGTTCCTCTTGGATTATGACATGGGCTGTGATCCAAAATCACCTCCTGAAATGTTAGTTTATAAAGGGAAATTTTCTTTGCTTCAAATGTTCAACAACTGAGCACATTAGTTCCATGGCATTACACGCATGCTCGTTCGATTAACTTGTGCGTTCTCTTCACTTCTTCCCCATGTAAACTCTTCAATATTCTTGATGTGAGTCCAAGGTCAATCTATTGAAAACATGTTAGTATCATAGTTCAAACATTTTAGTTTCATATGGATTCATTTCGAATTGAGACTTATCATCTAATGATTCTTTTTTAAAAGATCCATGCTCAATCAATCCCAACAAGATTAGAATTCTTTTCTTCAAACTATCAATAAGATCTTGATACTCATTAATCTTTGTTAGAAACTAAAACTTACTCCATAGGGATCTATCATAATGTATTTCTAAAATAAGGCTAGTTTAACCCCTAGGAACATTGCTTGGAAACTCATACAATCACCATAAGAAGTTCTGAAATAAAATACATTTGATATTAAGTACTGAAAATCTTTAATCATTTAACAAAATCTTCTTGATACATATCATCCTTTATTTAGAATTTTCAACAACCCTACGAAGGGTCTATCTAAGAAAATAATGCCTCCGGAAATGAGATTATTTTAAACTCCTAGGAAATTTATACTTGCAATTCCTTACAGTCGTGCACTTTTATACCTCTATAATGAGATAACATAACACAATATTTAATTTTTAACAAAACAATATTTCAATGCATAAGTCACCTTATCAATTGAATTTTGTTCATATCTTTCAACATATCTTGTGCCTGAGTATGTCGAATTTATCTGGTCTATCAATTACTTAAGAGAGTAATAATTTCTTAGGCAACTCCATACTTATTGGGATCCAAGGAAGAAGTTTTGAAAGAACGCCAACAACGTCTTGTAATATGCATGATACCGAAACCTAAGTAAAACAATGTTCACTCTATCATTTGATATTTTTGAGAACCAACTTTCTTTTCGAGTAAAGAACCAATTAATACTTAACTATAACGATAGCTCCTTAAACAAATGTTTTTGCCCAATTCTATAATTTCTACGAAGGAAATATTCCATGAAAAACTGTCAAAATAATGTACAACAACTCGTTCAATCCAAAATAGAACATAGTTATGATAGGGTTTTTGTATAATCTAACAAGATTACTTCTTTGGGGTGAACTAACATAATAAAACTCGTAAGTAGTGCACCTAGTAACTTTTATAACAACAACTCTTCTTGATATTACTAATTGTTTCTACTAGTTTAAACATTTATAAGCAATATGGACAAAACATTATACTCATTAGCCTACACTTAACTACATATGTAAACAAGAGACAACGATAACTAGCAACTATCAAAATTAGTACAATGCATGAACTACACATGTTTTAAGCAAACAAAAACTAAGTAACAATTGAAACACAACATCAAGAAAAATGCATATCAAAGAAAACTTTTTGACATGGTTCACCAGCATCTTGGGCTACGTCCAAAAAAAGTTGTTTATATATTTTATTACCTCAAAGGGTTACAATGTGCAACTCAGATGTTGCTTTTTCCACCCCTCTCATAGAGAGCATTTCTAACAATATAGAAATATGTAAAAACATATCTTTCTTTCCTTCAACTAGGACTCCACAAAAACTCTTATTAGTAAATAATTACACTTAAAGATTTCATCTTTCCTTTTTCCTTTTACTTAAACATTATATAAAACTGATATATTTAAAGACAAAAGCATAAATACAGTAAAAGCGAGGGTCATTATTCTATAGTAATTCCTCTCAACATCCTTCTTAATATCATTATAATTATTCTAATACTACCATTTTCCAGCTAAGTACGCTAGCCTTGCTAACTACGGGAATGTAACGTAATTACCTTTCAACTTATAACAATAAGAACTCACCCACCTTACAACATTATTATAACATTTACATGCCTTTACCCAAGCACTAAACCTACTTCTTATTTGACATATTTTTGCTTTGGTATGAGACAACACAATTTATCCAAACTAACTTCCCTTTTCCTTTGTTTAAAAATAAATAATAAATACAGTCTCGCGAAGGCTGTGCATAGTGCAACTCTCACCTCGACATACCACAAACATGAAGCAAGTAGATAGCTAAATTGCAATCCCCGTGAGCAGTCAAAGATCGATTAGTACGACCTGGCTACCTAGGTTGAATTTCATGTTACGAGCAAAGCAGAGCGTCCCTGTCATTGCTAAGGATAGATTCGAAGTGAGTCAGAGGCAGAAAAATATCAACGCAGAGATGTAATGCATAGCTGAGATGTTTGATGTTATCGATATCATAAGTACGGATTCTATCTCTGTACTTCTGTCTCTCCATATATATATATATATATGAGATACCCAATGATCACCCGAGTCGTTGGAATCAACTTATTTAACAAATATGAACAATAAAATTTAAAGGAAGAAAAACTACATCAACTGATAGCATGAATAATAGTTTAGACATAACGGCTCTGATATCATAGAGGTCGATTTAGACAAGCACCTAAACTACGGAAGTGATCAACGGATAGCATGGATCGTTTCACCCGTAGGGAAATCGCCCAGCCAATCACGTTCCCCAAAGTGCCAAAAAATATATATATTGTAAAATGCTTTAAAACATGGAAACAAACTCTTCCATCTATCACAGTCCAGCATATTTAAAAACGGAAAATGTATACGAGCTTTCGCAGCATATTAAGCAACCCAAAAACTCCAGTATAAATAATATTTGGAAATTGGATGATTTATACAGAGATCACACAGATTTTCCTATTTCATGGTAGTATGAATTAATAGAGATCTAGTAAGACCTCAAAGAAAATAAAAACGTGGAACAAAAATTAGAATAGGCCGCAATCACATATGAGATAACATTTCATGGTAAAACGCAGGGTTCTTCCAGCAAATGATCATGCTGTAGGGCTTTTGCATACGGTAAACCTTATCTTAGATTCACGCATATTCTAAGAGAACCGTGATTTAGAGTATCCTCAAACATAATTATAATTATCAACAACCATCAGAGAAATAAACTGAATTAAGTAATTACTCTGATCCTCTGATCCGAGCTATGCGGAGGTCAAAGCTATTACGTAAGAAACTGCAATAGCTGCTAAACCAAAATAATAAATAAATGGGGATCATTGTGTTTTTCGGGCGTTTACAAAACAAGGGTCCATCGTTTTGAATATGATCCTATGCCAGCATAAAACCATACAAGAATTTGGCGGTCCATCCTAAGGCAGCAGTAATGCAACAGGGATTGGTGCATTTCTGGTCTTTTTGGAACCAGTGGTCCATCATCTCGGTTGTAATCTATTTTAAGAAAAAACCAGTACAAGAAGACATGTCAACGGGGTCGATGCATTTCTCTACGCATTTATCAAGCCTCCTATCCAAAAAGTTTTCCGTAAATAAAGATAGGAAAATAAAACGTAGATAAAAGAATTACCAGGGTCGTTTCTCTCCATTGAGAGACCACTAATGAGAGATCACCCATTATTCTCTGTGAAAATCCGAAACACCCCAAACAAAACTTGCAGAGAAATAAAGACGGAATTAAAACACAGATGAGAAGATTGCTAGGGTCGATTCTGTCCATTGAGAGACCACCCGTCTTCTCTTCCTCGTATAAAGAACAGTCGCTAAAATCCTTCCACCAGCATTTCTGTCTCCTTCTATCTCCCCCCTTTTTGGGGTCGTGGCTTCACAATTAAATAGACACTACGCTGGTGACTTCCCCGAGAAGTCCGTCTGCCACTACCTACAGGAATTCGACGGTTACCTCCGGTTCTTATGCTAAAAGGGTTTCCTAATGCCAAGTGGAGATGGCATCTTTTCAACGGAAGGACGATAGTAGTCGGCACTGCGAGATGGCAGTTATGAGAGGATTTCCTATGTTGATTAAGGGGACAACGTCCTAGAAAATATGCTATAGTATTTTTCCGCATCCTCCATCACCGATACAATTAGTAAAAGAAAATACCAAACTTCATTTTCATGAATATATAAATGTCCTTGCATTCTTATCATTTTTGGAAAATATGATTCTCCAACAATACTATTTCTATTGTATTATAATAATCTATTTGTCACTTTATAAAGGAGGATAGGCCTTCTATATATATATATTGAATAATATATAGTATGCTTAATGAGTTAATTTAATATAATATATTAAGTTAACCACTTTATTACGAAAGCCATAGTATATATATAATGTACCATTTATTTGTATATAAAATTTTAACAGTACCTCCTCACATTGTAACCAAATTTTAAAGTATAGATCATATCTAACTATTTAAGGTTTATATAACATTACCTAGCTTTAGCAGATAGGTTGTATGAGCTCTTTAGTACCTTGCGACTCTTAATAGTCCTGTCTGGAAATCTTACCTGGGACTGAAAATTAACTTCTAGGTCCTTATCCTAGGACGACACTTAAGTTTAAGGTTATAAAGTAAGTGTTTGAGGCATCAAGATGACCTCGTCGTTATAGTGGCGTCGCACTTCAGTCCCCTGGTCCATCCTTGATATTTACAACTTAAGAACTAATCTGACATCGCATACACGGTTTACTGGTGGGGCATTGGCCTTGAGCTCCTCACCAAAAAACTATTACAAAATTCATAATTATATTTACAAGAATATTTATAATAGGGGTCAATTTTGAGGGATGTTACAATAATAAATTGGTCCCATACTCATCCCATAGAGCCCTGGAGGCCTAACTACATAGAGAAGATCCATCGCCGAGAACCATTAGCAAGATGAGCCTGTGTCAAAATATGATTGAGCTTTAAATAGCCTTTCGATTTAAGGAAGCAAGAGAGATCCCATGGGAGTTTATACACCATAGGGCCACCTACTATAGGATCAACACCAACTCAGATATGTCTGCCATCCCCTGTATTCCAATCCAACCAGTTTCCCACCACCTTCACAGAACCAGAAATCCCGACCCATATATTGGAAGCCCCTTTTAAACAATAAGTACCTTGTCTAATCCACTAAACCGAAGAGATGTTCACGATATATTTTTATTTGATAATTTTTCTCCATAGAAAGTCAGCAAAAAGTGTCCACTAGAGGCTTTTTGCAGCTAACACATTAGCAAAAAGGAAGATTTTTTTAGTGCCCAGCCGCCCAGCTTCTTGGGATTTTCCAAGTAAATCCAATTGACCAGATGGAATTTTTTCTTATCTCTTCCCCCAGACCAGATGAATTTGAAAACTCTCCTTCTAATTCCATTAAGTATGGATTTGGGGATTTTATATAGGGAAATCCAATAAACTGCAAGGTTTTGAAGGACATATTTTGCTAAAGTAATTCTGCCACCCAATGAGGGCCACCTCCAGATCCAATTGTGTAGTAGTTAAGTCGATTGCATAGTTACCAGTGATACATGTTATAAAATAAGCAAGCAAATAGATAAACATTAATATAAGATAAGTAATGGAGGTAGAGTCAACAAGTCTTTCTATTACTTAGAATAAGTACAAAAGTGCGTTACAATGTATCAGTGCTTCTATGTATCCGACTCTCCAGCCTACATATATGGTTTACAGACAGTTACATAACGGCCTATCGGTTCACTAACTGACTCGACACAATGGTTCAACATGTTCCACAAAATGGTCGAATGAAGGACTTAGTAGGGTGACCGACTTAGGTTCCTCCAACATCTCCCCCACAAAATAACCTTTCTTCGTCCCGAAGAAATAGGGAGACGGAATTGAACTGGAGTTTTAAATGACAAAATTGTAACTAACTGAGTACTAAAAAAAACTTGTCTTTACTGCTGGGACTGACTAGTGCTGGAAGGTAGTTGCTGTTGAAGAGTAGTAATGAGATCTAGGGTTTTCTGCATTTCAAAAAACACATTTTCGTAATGTGTATACCAATTGCGCAATACTTCTGTATTCGTAGCAACTTCTTGGGCATATTGTGCTAACAGACTATGTTCTTCTGTGAAAGCTGTATATTGGTTTGTCATTATGATAGATGTTTCTTTCACTTGATCCTATCGTTCTTTAGCCAATTGTTCTTGGAGAGTCGACACGACACTTTCAAATAATGCATAGGATTTTTCGAGTAAGTTTTCAGTGTCGGCCCTCGACGGGAAAAGTATTACTTGTTGGACTAAGTTTTCACACTTATCCAAAAATAGAGATCGCTCTGCCTGAAGTGTTTAAATTTTCTCTTTGGTTTCATTTATTCTCTTCATGCGCTCTTGGTCAATAGTGTCGTTGAGTAGATCTAATTCTTCTTCTTTTGCTTGTTGGGGTTCAAAAGTGGCAATCGGACCAAACTAATCTAAATGTCTAGTGAGCAAAGGTTTATGCTAGAGGTGTTGTAGGTGCTACTGTTGTTTTTGCTTTTCCTTTTCTTTTCTCTTCTTTTCTTTCCTTTGTTTCTACTTCTTTTTCTTTTTGCTTTTCAAGTTCTGTCTGCTTACCTGCTTCTTTTTCCTTGTCAGCAACTTCTTTATCTCATGTATCTTATGTCTCTTCATTTTTCTTCTCTTTTGGTGTTGCAGGAGTGAGGTCGATAGTATGAGAAGATGGTATCTATGTTGCACTTGGGGAGGCAACTTCAGGCTATTCAGTCGGTGGTGGGGAAGCGGTCGATGGTGAAGATGGTCGGTCGGTCATGCTGAGTTCTGTCGAAGGACTATTGGTCGAGGTCAGATTTTCCTGTGACAAAGGTATTTCTTGATTATTTGTCGATGTGGGTTCGGAAGTCGGTTTGGACACTTGAAAGAGAGATTCTAGTGGCATGTTGGTGGTATTAGAATGGTCGAAATCTTCCAGAACTGAAGGGAACGAGGATGGATGTGAAGTGGATTGGTCAACTAATAAGGGTGTAAAGGTGGATGTTTGTTGGGACGCAACCTCACTTGTCGGATCAGGGTTTTTCTCAATGATGGTTTCTGTGTATCCATCAATGGTTGGGTTAGAAGTTGACGGTGGTGGCATTTGTTCGGATCTATGAACATCTTGTGGAGGTCATTTAGGATGTGGGACGGGGTTGGGTATGACTGGTTTCATTATAATGAGTCATTTCCAATCGAGGAGGATTGATGGTAGTTGGTTGATAAATTCTTGGAGGTCGAAATCAGTCTGGATTTTCTCTCTTAGAGGAGTGGGGAGATGCTTTACAAAGCTGGGGATAAATAATGAGGTTGTAACAGAAGTGAGTGGGGCTGTAACACCGATCAAGGGAGCTGGTGTGATGTATTTTTCCATGATAGCAGTTGGGGAAGGTAGTGGTGGACTTTGTGTGAGGTGCGGCTTGTCCGCAAACTTAACTTTCTTACTTGTAGGTGCTTCTTGTTATCATTGATATTCATCTGTAATGAATCTTTCTATATGCTCTGGAATAGATATCTTGTGTATGGAGACATCTTCCAATACCTAAGTTGCACAGTTGAATAGTTTAGCATCGTCTTCTTCTATTGGTTTTTGAAGGATAAGATTTTGCTTTCCTTTCCCTTCTGTTTTGTTCTTTCTATCCTGTCGAGCTCTGAATATCTCATCGGCCACTCGAAAGATGTTCTCTTTTGTAATGCATAATCTGGAAGTGGAGTATCCAACTGGGTACTATCATCTGACTGGTCGGATGCATTCAAGGGTTCCTAATGAGGGTTCATAATAATCCCCAAAGGATTGATGTTGACCACATGCTCAGGATTCAATGTAAATGTCTTGAGATGAAGTCGGAATTCATAGTCTTCTTCTTTCTCAGCATCTTTCAGGGGTTTGACCATTGGTTGGTCGACCAGTTTTGCTTGTGGTGGTGTTTGAATGACAGTATTGGACTGTCGATTTAGCTCCTCGGATATCCTGTCGAATGTAGGGTAGAATTTGAGCTTCTCTACTGCTCTAGCTACTCCTTCTAGATACCAAACCGATGTGTGGTCAAGCGCTAGCTGGATATGCATAGTCGGTGAAATAATTCATCGAAAATTTTGTGGAACTCTCCATCTAGATGTTTTCACTTTTAATGCTTAGAACCAGTTTTCAAACCAAATTTGTGTCATTATCGCACCGAGTCGACATCTTCCTTGTGAAAATGAACGGAAGTTACACATCAATGGTCCCTTGATTGTGGTGAACTATTTGTTTCCTATTGGTCAAAGATGAGCCATGGTGATCCAAATGATAAGTGAAGGGTATCAGATCTTAGATCGCTCCTCCTGGCATTTCTGGAAGATGTGTCGGACAATTTCTTACAAGTGTTCATCCCATCAGTAAATTCTTCCCTTTGAGGACACATTCTGCATGGCTTCAAGCATGTCGAGTTTGAGGTCAGAACCTCGACCAATACTAGTTAATGCGGTCGACATGACCCGCACTGCTATTTTATGTGTGCCATAGATTATTTGGTTGACAACTAAACCTCGAGATTTTTTACCTGCAGGGGTACCTATGAAATATTTAACCAAAGAAGGGTTTGGACGGATAGGTACTACATCCCCTTTGTTGGACTGTCTAGTGATATGATTGATCAGGTTGCTAGTGATTTCAACTAGTTGGTCGAAATAAAATTTGCCATTGTGATACCAGCTCACAATGAACTGGGAAACTACTTCTTTGAGGGCGAAAAAATTTTCGACCAACAGTGCATTGATATATTTCAATATAGTGCTTGTTCGGAGTTTTTCTGCTTCCTCCTGCCATCGATAGTCAGAATCCTTCCCCCAATCAAGGATCTTGTTCCAGATTCATTTCCATTGTTGTTCTACGACTTTCACGTTGTAGATGTGTTGGAGACGAACTTTCAAAGGCGTGTATGATTCTTCCAACTGTCAGACTTTCGAAGCCACGGATCTGGTGGTTGGTTGAATTCTCTTGGGAGCCATCTTACTTGCAGGGTTTTCTAGTTTAGAATTCTGGTTTTTGTTTTCCTAATTTTCGGTGCTCTGTGTTTCGAGCTCTTGGCAGAATAACATCCAAGTCTCTTCTAGTTGAGTATTTATAGCAGAATTGTGAGGCATCGGTGAATGTGTAGTAGCTGGTTGTAATAATTGCAAAATTGATGATGGAAATAAATTTGAATGACAGTTGGTTAGGGCTTTGTCCGCTGCATACCGACTTTTCGGCTCCTTGTGTCGGGTTTGATGACTTGCGTTTAGATTTTTCTGTTCATTAGTCTTGTGTTGGTTGGATTCATGTCAGCCCAACCAAATGAGTGTATTTGGGAAAAGGTGTGGCCAAGTTCTTTTGTCTCTATATCCTAATTTTTTCCATTCTTTTTCGCAATTGTCGATATGTTTTTCAGGATCTTGGCCTTGTGTGAAAATCAAAATATTTGCTTGTGCCATGAGTTTTCTTCCTCTGAATCTTTCAATAAAGTGTGTTCACGCTGTAGTCCAAGTATGAAGTCTATACTGATGTGTATCCCACCATCTTGCAGCTTGACCTATGAAGGTTTTGACCAAACTATGAAGTCGACCTTGTTCTCCTATATACCTTTATACTTCCTCGGGATGGATGAGGGCAATTCTTGTTCTTTGTATCTCAATGGTGGAACACCCGATGACCTGTTTCTCACCGGTGTGAGTGTTGGATATTCTCGGATTTTTATTTCGAAAATCTTCGGAATGATGGAGAGAGAAAAATAGTGTTGGATTGTATTTTTGGGGATAACTTCAATCGTCCGACATTCCCATGCTTGTAATTCATAATTCTTTATTTTCCAGTCGTACAGTTCAACATTTGAATTATATCAGACTGATGAAGGGTTTCCAAGTTGGATATCTCCTTGTGCGTTAGGATCAATATAGTCTTCATTGTTTGTTTCTTGATATAATTGTCGAATGTCAACGTTGTCGTCGATAGGTTCTATCCAGGGCTGTCCTTGCGATGGGTGAATTAACACAATCACTTTCTTCCCATTTCCTTTGTCTTTTATCCTATCTTTGTCAATGATATTGAAGCTTTCATTTTTCCTCCCCATGGTCGGCCAACTAGTGCAGGAAAGGAACTGGAACCTTCTTTCGGGTTGACAATTTCAAAGTCGACTCATGTTTTTATGCCCTTGATGGATATGTCGACATTTTTCCATACCCCAATTGGTTCAATCAGTCCTTGGTCAGCTAAATTTAGATAGATTCCCAACTCGTGTAGTTGTGGTTAACCAAGATGTTCCCAAGTGTCTCTAGTCATGATATTTGCTTGTGATCTAAAGTTGAGGACTTGTTAAAAAGAGTATCCTTCAATTTCTAAGTCGACAAGTGGATCTACATCATTTTTATCTCTCTCACTTAGTTGACATAGATTTTTAGTTTGTTTGTCTTCGACATATTTACTTTTAATGTTGTGCATTAGATCTATAAACTTTGCGACAGCTTCTTCCTTGGCTATTAAATTGATGAGGTTGTTAATATTTCTTTGTCGAGATTCGTCATTGTCTTCCTAGGATGCTAATTCTTGAAACAAAATTGTAGCATTATTATATAAGTGTGTCTGTTCCATTGGATTAGGATAGTCATATTTACTTTTTATTTTGCTAATTTGCAGATTATCATCGCCAATTTTAGTTCCATAACGAGTTACAATCTGAAGATTCTTAGTTTTAACAATATCAGACTTTGGAACACTAGACAATATGTTAACATTCATTTTATTAGTAATCTTTTCAAGTATGATGGGGAAATCCTCCAAGAAGTGATCACCCACCCCACACTTCGTACAAAATTTTAGATATGTCCGACCTTTGAAGGGACAGTGTGCAAAAAGATGTTCTTCGCTTAGACACATAAAGCTGCATTCATCGACGTGGTCGAGGGTCTCAGTTTCTAGTGTTTTTTCCACGACCTTGGAATCCTCCTTGTCAATTGAAGTTTTCATTTCTTCAATCATATCATTGGTCGTCGTTCCTGTCTTTTCTATCATTTCTCTGGTTGACAACATTGGTCTGATAAATTGCGTGATAATTCTTTTTATTCTTTAAATTTAAGCTACATTTTGTTGTGGAATGAGATATTACATCGCATATGGTGCACCATCGAACTTAATCATTCTTCATGATGTAGGGACAATATTTCGCTGCATGCGAGTCCTGTTCTTGGCAGATGTCACATAAACATTTTGTTTGTACAAAACGGACATCTTGTCGGCGGTAATCTTGTCGACAATAATCTTTTGTATGGCCGACTATTGATCATTTTGTACACCATATATCGGTTCCTCGCAGACTGATTTCATGAATGGATTTTTGCATATTTTCCAGTTTTTCTTCAATGCGACAGTCGACAGGAGCTATAGGATAGTCATCATCCATTTCTATTTGTAATGTTTTTTCCAATGCATCTTCATATGTAGTAAAATCAGTGAAACAAATGTGCACTCTAATTTTCTGTATTAGTCCATCCATGAACCATTGGAGCAATAAGGATTCTTCAATATCGTGCTCAATTTGGATCAACAAATCTTTAAATATTTTATCGTAGTCCCTAACAGTCTCTGTTGGATTTTGAGTTGTGGTTTTCAACTTTTTGGATGCTAGATATTTTGCATCTGGGGTCTTGAAGAAAGACAAAAAAATTTGTTCTATCTGAGCCTTTGATGTAGTAGGTTTCCTTTCTTTATAAGTGATGTACCATGTGAGTGCTTTTTTTCGAAGGGCACCAGCGAATTGTGCCTTTTTTCAATCTTCACTAGAAATAGCATTGGCTTCCCATATTGATTCACAACAAACCAATTCCTTCTTAGGTCTTCATCACCTTCATAGAAAGGAAGGTGTGTCGTTATGTGTGCCATATTTGCTATGACTTCATCTTCTAAGATTGGAGGTGGTGATGGTGGATTATTTCCAGTTGCAGAAACGCTCTTACACTTGTTTTCGAGAAGTACTATTTCTTGATGTGCACTGACAGGAGTTAATGCATGCTCTTCGCTTTCAACTACAAGTCAGTTATTCGTCGGTTGTCGAATTTCTTTGACAGCTTCTGTCGATACCCAAGTAAAGTTTTATTCTATCTGGGTTGTACTTATTTTCAGGGATCTTGACTGACTCGACGAATCAATCAATGATGGAAGTTGTTGGGGGGGCACTTTCTCACGTTTTGAATAGAGTAGATGAAAACTCCAGTTGGAAAACTCGGGTTTAAAAGTAACCCCATTCCCTTCTTGTGGTCGATGGATCAAAAATATATAAAAATCATTACCTTCATCATTCTGTCGGCTCCATATGCCATATTGGCCAGCGTGAAGTCCTAGATCTTCTTCGACAATTTCATGTACTTGGGCACTCTCATTCAAATGTAATGGGGAATGTAGAGTTATAACCTCGGGTATGCTTACCTGGAGATCGCTACCATGATCCATCCACAGGTATTCATCCATATGTGATAGTGATTCATCATAGCCCTCTTTCTGTTGAGCTTGACTCGACTCTGGTGGATTTCCTACTACATCTGTCACTATACCCAACCTTCTCTTTTTTTTGGAGTGCACTAGTCTATTGCCTTATTTCTTCGCGCCTATTCCTCCTCTTTTCTCGTTCAATATTTTGGATATCAGGAGTGCTTTTGTGGATCATTATTCTATCATTGTCGAATTTTTGGGATTTCTCATTGCTGGCCATATCATGTTTTCATCTGTCGATCGTTATTCATCTACTCCATCCAGAACGTGATCGAATACCCCCCCATTTCTGACCTGAAAGATATTTAGAGAACTAGGGTGGTGCAACAATTCATGTTCTCATAAAGTATTCCCACTCTCGCACTTTCAAGAATCTTTCCCACTTTCTTTGTTTTTCTTCCCAGATCGTTTTCAGGAGCGGTGGTAACAACAGTGGTCGAGGTTCGACAATATGCGCTTATCTCTTGTCAATCAAGAATTTAAATAGAAGCGTCCATAGAGAACAAATAAATTGTTCGATAAGGTCATGATAGAACCTATGCTTCACGTTATTGACAAATACTCACTCCCCAATCACACACTGTTCACAGAACTCGTCATCAATTCTTTCGCACCATTAAGGTAAATTTGTGCGGCTTCCTCTATTTAGTTTTGTTAGCAATTATCGATCTTTTTCATCTGCCAGTATTTTCATCCAGAAGCTTCTTTCAATGCGAACAACATGGACTCAATGAACTTTTCATGTGTTTCAGAAAAGAACTTATCCCTTGCTTGAGTGATTGTCAAATTGTTTCTTCTAGCATAATTTTGTAGATAGTTTTCTATCTTTCTCTCCCACCATTCCTTTATCTCATGTTTTGATATCATTGGATCATGCTCATTATCGTCCTATGCATGTAGCATCGGAAATAGAACCAATGTTGTATTCAAGTGGATTTCATAGTTACCAATGATACATGTTATAGAATAAGCAAGCAAATAGATAGATATGAACACAAGATAAGTAATGGAGGTAGAGTCAACAAGTCTTTCTATTACTCAGAATAAGTACAGAAGTACGTTACAATGTCTCAGTGCCTCTAGGTATTCGTCTCTCCAACCTATATATATGTTTTATAGATGGTTACATAACGACGTGTAGTTTCACTAACCGACTCGACACAACGGTTTGACATGTTCCAAGAAGTGGTCGAATAGAGGACCTAGTTGGTCGGCTGACTTAGGCTCCTCCAACAAATTGTTTATCATGCAATCAAATTTTTCCAATAGCCACTTCCAGTTTTTAACCATATATCTGTTGGGTTTTATATAAAATACCAAGTATTGCATACCTTCATCAACCAGGCCAAAATTAAAAGGAAAGATCTAACCAATACAAGCCTTGACAACACCCCTAATTCATGTTCCAGGAAGAACGATTTCTCGTTGTTGATTAGCATACTAGACACCTTACAGAAGAGGGAGAGATATGTATTCATATCCTGTCATTCCTTGGGATTGTCACCACCAAAAAGTAATACATCATCTACAAAGAGTAGATGTGTCACCAAAGAGTGAATAGTCACCTTGATCCCTTTAAGTATCCCTTCCAATCTAGCCTTGATCAGGAGCCTGTTGAGCCCCTCTATGACCAATAGGAAGAGGAGTGGAGACAAAGAGAAACCCTTCCTTAAACCCCTCCATCCTTTGGAAAAGTGTGACGGATTTCCATTTATCAAAACTACATAATTAATAGAAGAGACACATGCTAAGATCCATCGGTTAACTTCCCAATGAAGACCAATCTGAATTAGTATAAGCCTAAGGAAATTCTGGTCCACATGGTCATAAGCCTTTGCAATGTCCAATTTAAGAATGATGGTTTTTAAGTGTTTGGTATCTATATTGTGGAAAGCCTCTTGTGCAACCCCAACAATATCCAGTATTTGTCTGTCATCAAGAAAAATGAATTGCTCGCAGTAAATGTATTTCAATACGCACAACCTTAATATAGATGAAATGATTTTTGAGATAACATTGTAAATCAAGTTCCAGAATGAAATCGGCATGAAATCTCTGAAATAACTAGGGAGTGATATTTTTGGAATAAGGGCTATAAAATTTGAGTTAATAGCCCCTGAGACTCTACCTGTAACTCTTGAATCCTCCACAACGACTAAAATATCTTGACCCATAATATCAAAGAAGAATAATAAAATTTCAACTGTCCATCCTTCTGGACCAGGACTTTTTGATTTAGCAAAACCCTTCAGGACCTCTACCACTTCCTCAACATCCACAGACTTTTACATGTTATTACCATCCTCTTCCGAGAAGAATCTTGGATATTCGTTAATGACTTTGAACTGCTCCAACAATGACCCTTTATGAGGGGCATGGTAAATATTTCCAAAAAATATAGTGGCCCCCCTTGTGTAAATATTCACGAGAGGATCGCATGATCCTCTCAGAATATTTGAGCTCCCAAATTGTAATTCCGACCCGCTTATTCTCCGAAAATTTGTTGAATAATTTGGTATTTGAGTCGCCAACCTCTAACCAGACCGCCCTAATTTTCAGCCTCCAGGTCTCCTCATCCAATTTTAAAATTTGCAATTTCTTTCTTTCCAGCTCCATAAGGGAGAGTTGATCCGAAGGAGATAGTGAACAAGTGATGTTAGTCGAAAGGAGACTATCAGTCTGGACTTCAATATTTATGAGATCCTACTTTAGTTCCTTTTTCTTTTCCTTTCCCATACCACCGTTGCTTCTTTGTTATGTTTTAACATTTGAAATAGTAAGTCCATAGATGATCAAACAAAAGGGGTTGCAACCTTAGACCATTCATTCCTAACCAAATCAATATATGCCTGATCTGAGAGCCATGCATGATTGAATTTAAATGGTACTTTTTGCTAGCATCCTTCCACCTCAAATTGTAGACTGATCGGTTGGTGATAAGAAATTCTTACAGGATCCATCCAAGATCTGTACTTAAAAAAAGTGTCCAATAAACTCTCCAACGCTAAGAACCTGTCTAATTTATTTAGGATGGAATCCTGACCACTATGCCCATTTCTCTAGGTGGGCTTCAAAGGACATGGTTCAATATCCATAAGGTTAGCCAAAGAAAAAATATTTGCAAAAAAGGACCCAATGGGTCCATTTTTGAATGGCGACCCCAAACTTCTGAGGAAGCCAAAGTAAGATTGAGATCCCCCATTAAGATCCAGTCATGCAGATGCAAAATATATTTCGAATCGATGCGATCCCAAAAGCATATCCTGCCATTATAGGGGCCATAACAATTGATTATATTGATAGATTTATCAAGTCCAATTATATGTCCTGAGAGAAGTATACCAGTCGAAGTTCTAAAAGGGTTTAGATTTTCCTTTTGTGGAAAATATCCCAGGATGGTTTTAAAGCCATGAAAAAAGTGTCTATCTTTCCCAACATTAGTTATGGTCTCTTGCAAGCAAACAAGGTCTGTATTAATTAACCCTAGAGATCTCTTCAGGGCTAGGTTTTCAGGGAGGCCCCCCACTACCCTAATATTTCGAGAGAAAAAAATCATTTTTTAACCCTGGCGAGGGATTGGACATCTCTAAGAGCCCAAGAGTCCCGAGGACATGAAATCATCACTGAATCCACCAAATTGATCTCAGGAGAAATACCTTTACCCAATTTTTTCTTATTTTTCCTAGCACTTTGATTTTTAATAGGGGAGAAATCGATGTTGATCCCCCCCTTTCTATACCCCTAATCCCATTTTTTAAGATATATGGGATCCACATGGGGCGGTTGAGGCTTATCCTAGTCGTGGAGGATATCCTCTTGGATAACAACCTTGTTCCCTATGTAAGACAAGATAGGATCTCTTTGTGTGACCTCGTGGAAAGAAGGAATATGTATATTGGATTTTTGACCTGATGCCTCTGAAACAACTAGCTTTTCTATGGCATCCCCTATAGGAAAATATGAGATAATTTCTACCGTATCTGAGGTGGAAGAGTTGTTTGATACTAAAACAATTTCATCCTTCGAGGACTTGGTAACACCAACACCTACAATGCCAACCACCCCCCCTTCTAGAGAACGAGTTGGTGATGTGTCATCTAAAACAATCCCCATAGTGCTCAAAGAAGGCTCTTGAATAATACCCATAGAAGCTTCCGAAGAGGAATTAGGGAGATGATCAACCCCAAAACCCTCGACAGACTCATACTTGAAATCAAGGTTTTTTATAAAATCATTTTCTGAATCAGATAGAGAACTATAAAAAGCAAGGTCATTGAATTTTATCTTACCAATTAAGTGAGATCCCAAGGTTGAAGTGTCCGACATAGAAGGATGAGGCATAGAAGTGAAAGGAGTCGATTCCATATCCCCATCCTATTTAAAACTGTCATCCAAAGACCAAAATAACCTCATCTTCCTAAGAGCCATCACTCGCCGAAGAGGAAAGAGGAGCTGTGCATTTCCCCCAGAGGTGACCAATTTCCTTACAGGAAGAGCATCTAAATGAAATACCTTCATAGTTGATCATTTGAGAGTAGGTTCTACCCTTCTAATCAATCTTCAAATTATCAATCAGGCCTAGAGAGATATTGACTTCTACAAGCATACAGCCAACTCTCTCGCCCACTCCTTTTAAAACCGGATCACTGACATAGATAAATCAGCCCAACCTATTTCCAACTGCTTCAAAAGCCACCTTATTCCACATCCCAAGTGGAAAGCATGACATCAACACCCGAAAATGTTGATATAGGATAAGTTCCCTCTCTAAGTTGAAAGCCATGTGCCACTTCTTCAACATGAGATTGCCACCATATTTTAGCCACAAATTTTGAAAAAAAAAGGGAGAATGTTCCTCCTGATGGAACTTAAACCCATACCAACCCCTTCGAAGAATGGAAAGCTCAAGGAAATAACCCCACAAATGACCCCAAGCTCGCGCTACCCATTGCGTTATTTCCTTTTTATTCATAGATTTGTGGCTGAATTTTCCCACTAGTGTAGTCATGCCATAATCAACTATCTCCTCTAGTCCAATATCTCACCCTCGTATCATTCTATGCTCCCCAAAGAGATATTTCCACCTCCTTGGATTTTTGTTTGTATCCCTCCTTGATGTAGGGAAGTCAGTTACCCAACCTTTTTTCGACTGACCTCCAACCTTTCTACCTAAGTGCTTCTGAGATGGTTTCAACGTTGCATCTACAGCTCCATCACCACACCCAGTTGATTTAGTACCCCTGCTCATTGATGGTTTGAAGGATCCCACACCCATGACATCCTGAAACTGGTCCTTACCCTGTAGTGGTAGACTAGATCCAGATGTTACAGTTGTATCAACTACCCCCGTTATGGTCCAAGCAAGTTCCCGTGCCTAATGAATATCCTGTGCAACTTCGTTCGGTATCATACAACTGAGATCTTCCATCCATTTGTCCAGTTCCTACGTCACCATTTGTCCCACCCTAGATGCCACATGGTCCTCTTCTCGTGCCACTTGTTCCTCCCCATATTCCACGTGCATTCCTTCCATTTCAAATAGTACAAAGAGATAGAAATCTTCTAGGAGTGAGAATATCAGCCACTTGACGATATCATGGTAAAAGACAACAGCTAAATGATAGAGAACTAAGAAACTGTGTGAAGACCCCACATCACGTAGAAAGAAACCCACTTCGGCTACCAAGCATACCCTGAATAGAAAATACACCTTAACACTTATCTACTGCAATGCACACATCCCCTACTGAGGTTACCACTACCTTATGAAGACAAGGGTGGATGTCGATGGATGATGAAACTCATTCAGGGATAGCCTAGGAGCTATTCTTCACAACATTACAAAAGTCTCGTCGTCTAGATATGAGAACAGTCTTATATGGTCTTCTAATCAAGTCGGGGGAGTATAAACCAATATATTTTCAGATTTTTGACTTGGGACCAATTGAAGGTTAGTTTTTGTATTTTTTGTAAATGTTATGAAAAAATTAATGAATATATGTTTATGCATTTTCTTCTTCTTTATTTTCTTTCTCATGCATTTTCATTTCAAAACCAACTAAACTAACAACTGGAGTGAACTACAAGCTTTGTATTATCTTATGAAACTTACCATTGATTTGAATATTGAACATAACTAGATTTTGAGGATTCTCTACTCACAATTAATTGGATGAGAGGTAGTTCTCACATTCATAATATTGATTTCTCCTCTTTGACATTTCAATTGAAATAGGTCACCAATCAGTTTCAATTTATTGTGTTCAAACACATCACCAGAATCGTGATGCAAATATATTCTCAAAAGGTCTTTCTATTCCTGAACAAACGTTTACTCTTTGAGACATTTCATAATGGAACTCTAATGGACCTTCTCTTAGTGGAAGGAAGGTCCTCTACTATATCTGGATTTTAAGTCTTTCTATTCCCATGGTTCTTGGGATGATTGTATAAGTGGCTTAACTTTTTATAGTGTCTTTATAATGTCATGTGCATATTTGGACATATTTTGGGGATTTTGTGGATAAATGATTTTCATAGAGTTATGGAGCATGTTTGAACATATTTTAAGGATTATCTGGATCCTCGTTATTGATTATTTACCTTTTTATTTCATGTTATAAACACTTTGGTTTTGTTTAAATAAAACATAAACAGGTTATAAATATATTTGTTTAAATAAAAATTATACACTTTGGTTTTGTTTAAATAAAAAATAAATAGGTTATAAATATATTTGTTTAAATAAAAATAATAATTTTTTGGAAAATAATAAATAAAATGAAAATAATTTATGAATATTGAGCAAAAAACTTAACCTAAATATTAGGTGATCTTGACAGAATTTGACTAAAATTTTAAAGAAAATAGACAAATCTCCACAGAACATTGTTTTGCTTGTATAATCCAAGTATGGTAAGAGTTTTTGAGGGCGTTGAATCCATTCATACCTTCAAATCAATTTGAAAGAAAACAGACAAATCTCCACAAGACATTGTTTTGCTTGTATAATCTAAATACAGTAAGAATTTTTTGAGGGCATTGAATCCATTTGTACTATCGAATCATTGATTCAAACAAGAGTGTTGAATCCATCTACACCTTCAAAACAACAAAACAATGCTTCAAACAAACATATAGATTTCAAATTTTGCAATAAAAATTCGCCGAATTCCTAAGCAAAAGTAGCCGGATGAGCAAAATTGACCAAGCTTCCAAACAAAGGTCTTCAAAGTACTTGGATCACAGTTAAAAAAATAAAAATCACTTGGATGATTGTTCAGTGGCATTGATTGGAGGACGGGATTCTCCCTGCCTATAATCAACAACGGAGGGACTTGTAATCGTACTACTTGTTCATGTATAATCTGCATTAATATTACCAGTAGGAGAAGTATTCCCACTATGAGGAGAAAATGGTGATGGAGTTGGGTTGTGCCGCAACCTTATCGTTTCATAAAACCCCATCAGTTCATTGCAAGCATCTTTCAGCTGATCCATACTCATATCGAACTTCAGAAGCCATGGCTTCTCTGGATCCATTGGAAATTGGACGTGGAGAGCCCTGGATGCAAGATAAAACACAGCACCAGCAACTAGGCGGGGTTTGAACTAGAGACACACCATTGTCAGTAATGCATCACTCACAAAGTTCCATGAAACCTGTGAAAACTTAGAATGTTGTTGATTCGCTTTGAACTCTTTGAGGGAAGAGACTAGGGGTTTATATGGGGTTTCGATTTCGACATCAAAGTTGAGTGTGGAGAGAAGAAAATGCTCACCATTCAAGAGTAATCGTTTCCTCTGTTGGAATAAATGGGGTTCTTTTATGCGTTCCGCAGTGGCTGGGTCTTCGTTTGCATGGAGGACTTGGCAGGAAAGCAGAGTCAGATCGTCCAATAATTTTCGTCACGCCTCCATGACTTTGTTGGTGAGGAGTAGGCAGATGGTTGCGATTGTGCATCTATCGTTTTTGCTGTGAGATTGGCGGAGATAAAATTTGTGGCAGTATATGATTGCCGAGATATTTTATAAAACTGCAGTATGATTTCCTGAGGTGATCCTCTTTCTTTGCATCGATTCCATCCATTCTGGAAGGGTTGAATTTGTCGATTTGGGATTTGGTGAAATACCATCCCTCGCCCAATCCTGCAGAGGGAGCGGGCATTTTTACAGTCACTGCATCGAATCCATGGATTTTGGAAGAGCTAGGGGAGAGTTGTCTATTCTTGAATAGGGACCAGTAGTTGTCATAGTACTGGTCGCACACAACCACCATATATTGACACAAATAAACCCATAAATTAAACATACATATTCCATATTAAGTGCAGAAAATATTTAAATTATGTCCAAAAATTGCCCATTAACTGACTGGGCCAATAGGTGTCAATAAATAGTCTTTATATGACAAACTGTACAAAACATCTTGTCCCAACCAAGTACAGATCTGCTCAGGGATCCAAAAGTACATGAACAGCTAAATAACCCAACTCGTTTTTTCCACCTACTGCAAGGTACCTATCAAAGGAGGACCCACGAATATCTATTGGAGCCTACATATCCCAGCATTCATTAAAACCTGTTCAAACATTCATTTAAACCTGTTCAAGCATCAGAAAAGATAGTGTCAACCATAACTACAAGACTGTTCATTTCCAACCCACTGTATTCAATAAATGACACCTACCCATTAAATGCACCCATTAAACAACTGGAAGCACAAAGATCATGAAACAGATGAAGGCACAGGGATCCACAATGACAAGCTCCCAGCCATTGGATCACTTTCAAATCAATCCACAACACACATTGAAATTTGAGAGATTGCAATCCATGTGCAACCTTCTTACCAAACCAATTCAATAGCAAACAACTATAAATGAACCACAACCTTTATGAAGATGCATTTCATAAATTCAACCTGCAGAGTGTGCACAGTTGCATTTCAGAAATTCGAGTGCTGAGTGTGTGCACAGTGGAGGCATACCATCATAAGTGTGCACAGTGGAGGCATACCAGCAGAAGTGTGTGCACATTAGATTCAGGTTACTATTTATGTTATTTATGTTTCTGCTTATGTTATTTCCAGTTATGTTATTCATGTTTCTGTTATAATCAGCTTCCATTTTCCTTCTATATAACCAACTTCCCTTGCAATGTTATTTCCATTTCTGTTATTTACATTTCTATTATAATCAACTTCCAGTTTCTTCTACATAATCATCCTCCCTTCTAAATGTGGAGGTTGTGGTAGGCATGGAAAGAGTCAGCAATGCAAGGATAACAAGTCCTCGACTGAGCAGGGGTGCCTAGCTACGCTGCACCTCATCGGATGAGGAGAGGGTCGATCATTCAAATGCCAACAATGCTCCCAGCAATGTTGTTGAGAATGACAATGTTGTGGAAGAGGACATTATTGTCCCACCACCAACCACACAGTCACTTCCAACCACAGTTCAAGGAACAAGTTCAGTCACCAAAATCAGTGCAATAAGAGGCTGGACAAAAGAAGACATGCTAGCTGCTATTGATGATATAGAGTTCAATGGATATTCCATTTGTGCTACTGCGAAAAAACATGGAGTTGCTAACTCTTCAGTACATTATTGGATAAATGGGCTCACACATACAAAGCGCAGAGGGCCTGTTACAGTTATGAGTGAAGAGGAGGAGGCCGAAGTGGTTCAGTGGTGTAAGGAGATGGCTGAAATGGGACATGGGCTAGAGCTGATATAGCTAAAATCCACAGTAGCTCAAATCTGTCAAGGGAGGCCAAACCCCTTCAAAGATGAGTTTCCTGGTAAGTCATGGTGGTTTGGGTTTAAAAAAAGGCATCCAGACCTTGTGTTGCGTACAGCTAAGGGCCTAGATAGAGACAGGGCTCTAAATCTACGGCCTGCAATTCTGACTAAGTTCTATGCCACCCTTTCTAGTGCATATGAGCACCATGGGTATGCTCCAGACCATATATGGAACTATGATGAAACAGGTTTACAAGTAGGAAGGAACTGTGGCATGCGTGTAATTGCCAAGAGAGGGAGTCGTAATGTGCCAAATATTTTGCCTAGTAGTAGGGAGTGGATCACTATTCTATGTTGTGTCAATGCAATTGGTGCTTCAATCCATGGATTTTATCTATTTAAAGGTAAAAATCAACTCAAAAACTATATATAGAATTGTGAACCGGGTGCATGCATGGCTGCACATCCCCATGCTTGGATGACCAAAGAACTCTTTTTGAATTGGCTTACTCACTTTGCTGCATCTATACTAGGTGGTGTCTCACCTGTAAATAGACACCTACTGGTTTTAGATGGTCATGGAAGCCACATTGCTATGCAAACAATCGAGGAGGCTAACAATTTGGGCATCAACCTGTTGACACTACCTGCTCATACCACTCACAGATTGCAACCCCCTAGATGTTAGTGTGTTCGGGCCTTTCAAGAACTATTTCAGGGGTGAGCGAGCTTCGTGGATGGCACAGAATCCAGGGGTGGAGGTAAAAAGGTTTGAGCTAGCTGAGCTTGCAAGTAAAGCCTTTAAAAGGGCTCTCACACCTTAGAATATCAAGGCTGGGTTTAGGAGGACTGGAATATGACCACTGAATTCTGAGGCTCTCATGCATGATACTAGTTGTAGCCAGGGATTTGATCTGAATGGTCAGGAAGAAGGGGATGTCCAAGCACATGTTGCTAGCCAAGAAGATGTGGAGGTAGAGGAATACATTGTTGCTGCTGATAATATGATATCCCTCTCTCAAGGAGGACCATATTGTGGTGATGAAGAAGAACAGGTAAGTGAAACACAATATAACAATGAACCAATTGACAGTAACATGGAGGTTGTTACACCAACTGAGACAGTTGCAACTTCTGCTTCTAATCTTCTTAATGTCTCTATGCAAGAAACAGTTGCAACTTCTGCTTCTGTTCATGTCAATGAAAACATTGACCATGCGCCAGGAAGCAGCAATGGAGAATTGAATTTTCCAAGCCAGGTTACCCCACCATCATGGCTGGCAGAAGCTATGATGAATTTGGACAAAAATATTGTCTCAAGGACAAATGAAGAAAGCATGAACATGCCTTCATAGCCCAGAGAAATGGAAGAAGAAATTGTTCATTATTTTGTGGACAATGGAAACCTGGAAGAAGATAGTGTCCACAACGAGGTTCCAGCTAAAGAGGACAATATGGTTCAGATAGAGCACGAAAACATTGACCCAAATATTGAAAGGGAAGTGTCAAGCAAGGAGCAGCAAGTGTCAAAGAAGGTCCAGTTGCTTGGTCAGTTTCTAAAGATACTGGTAGAGAGAGTGTCAGCAAAAAGAAGGCAATTTACAGCAGACAATCTTCGTCTATGCCGAAGTTCACAATTATTTACCTCAGAGGACTATATAAAACTATTGGTTGAGTCTAAGCATAGGAAACTTGAAATCCAAGATTTAAAGCAGAAAAAGAGGGACTTAGCTAAAGAAAAGAAGGTTGCAAGGATTGCTACAGCAGAAATTCAAGCACAAGAGAGGCTTGAAAGAGATAAAGAAAGACAAGAAAAGGCTCATCAAAAACAAATGGCTAGGCATGAAAAGGAATTGAGAAAGGCTCAACAATTGCTTCAAAAAGAGCAAGGGGTGGCAGAAAGTTCTGCCGTTGATGTAGACATAGTGGAGGGGAGTAGGATGATGCCAAACACATTGGAACATCTTGCAGATAATACTCCATGTTTCCAATACCTCCTAAACATCCAAGTCCCTCGCTATCAACAAGTGCGCATGCCCACTTTATTCCCTCCTACCAGTGCAGGTGTCAAACATATGTATGATTATCGGGGGGCTTGACCTAATGTAGGGGTTAGTAGCACAAGTGTGCACTATGGCTACTCAATTCATCCATGGCTACAAGAAGCAAATAGGATATCATAAGGAGGCAACCAGCCACAACCTAATCAACCATTTTTACGTATGCCAACCAACCTGGCTCAAGCAGGAAACTCAACAATATTGGGCAGTGAAGATCTTGGACAACATCAAGCATAGGAGTGTCATATAGGGATGCCAAAGTTTTTGTTGTGGCCACATTGCATTGTCGATTTTGTAATCACTGGGTCTAACTACTGCAACATGGCCATTTTGTATACAATCCTAGACATTTTTGGGTACAATCCTAGGTCATATCATTCCCTGGTGTTTGCGGCATTGAAATCAGGGGTTTATCATAAGATTTAATATACAATTTCATCATTTCAACAGCAAGCTGTAATGTTCTCCGATTAAACATTTCATTAACATTTTTTAGGGATTATGAATTTAGTTTTTTGTTGGTTTATGTTGCAATCATAGTTTGGGCTGAATTATTGAAGGTTCTAGGGTTTATGCTACAGTAGGGTCTATGGCTTATGTTGCAGTAGTATGGGATGAATTATTGAAGGTTCTAGGGTTTATGCTGCAGTAGGGTCCATGGCTTATGTTGCAGTAGTATGGGTTGAATTATTGAAGGTTCTATGGTTTCCTCTGCAGTAGGGTCTAGGGTTTATGTTGCAGGAGTTTGGGATGAATTATTGAAGGTTCTATGGTTTATGTTGCAGTAGGGTCTATGGTTTATGTTGCATTCGTTTGGGCTGAATTACAACCATATGGGATTACAACCATATGCCCAAAATTCAAAGGGAGATAGAAGAATCCCAAGACCACTATAATAGCTTCATCCTAGATGATATCGTGGGCTATGATTTATGTTGCAGCAGGGTCTAAGGTTTATTGAAGTTTCATAGTTTGGGCTGAATTATTGAAGGTTCTATGGTTTATGTTGCAGTTGGTTCTATGGTTTACAACTCTTGACCCCTATATTCCTTAAACTAGTAGTTAGGAATGGGGTTGAACCATTGCATGGGTGTGATACCCATCCATTTGATGCTAACTGTAATGCAACATGGTCCATATTTCTCTCCTATTATTAATAATGCTTCTATAAGGAATGTTCCATGGAGGGCTCTCATGCATGACTTATTACACCTTAATACAGTATCATACTAATCAACATAACAGGCCTAAATTAGATCCAGTGTGTGTGCATTCCTATAAACAAATTCAATATCCTTTTGAAGGCTAGAACAACAGACAACAGTAATCAAGCTAACAAACTGTTTAATAAATCTATGTCTATATAAATGCCCATATTGCAACAACTAATTTACCTTCTTCTATTTTGCCCATAATGCAACAACTAATTTAACTTCTTCTATTTTTCCCATAATGCAAGTTATTGGCCCATAATGCAAGCAATGGAATGATAAGATGCAGCAGATCACTTCATGTTAATAGGTAAAAGTAAAAACTGCATCATACACTTGTAATTTAACAATAGCATACAACTTGTAAACTGCATCAACAACAGCAGATCATAAGATGGAGCAGATTGCTTGTAAAATGCATCAACAATAGCCAATTTGGAAAACTTGCTGATATCAACAACTGAATTATGGGTATTCTTCCAATAAGATGAGACAATGGAAAAGTCACTATTGTCAACTGGCATCCATCCCCTGTATGATGTAGTTTTCCTTTTAACTATTACCATTCTATTGCGACAAAAACCAACAACCAACTCAATTCATAAACCAGATAAAATTTAGGGACACTACTACAACATAAACCAGCAACAAACTAAAATCATAAACCATAGAACCTTCAATAATTCAGCCCAAACTATGATTGCAACATAAACAAGCAACAAATGAAATTCATAAACCCCAATAAAATTATAAACACTGCTGCAACATAAACCATAGAGCCTTCAATAATTCGGCCGAAACTATGATTGCAACATTAACAAACAACAAACTAAATTCATAAACCCTAAAAAAATTACAAACCCGACTACAACATAAACAATAGAACCCTCAATAATTCAGCCCAAACTATGATTGCGACGTAATAAACAACAAATTAAATTCATAAACCCTAAAAAATTTACAAACCTTGCTGCAACATAAACCATAGAAGATAGATAATTCATCCCAAACTATGATTGCGACATAAACCAACAACAAACTAAAATCATAAACCCCAAAAAATTTACAAACCCTGCTGCAACATAAGGCAGCATAAACCATAGAACCTTCAATAATTCAACCCAAACTATGATTGTAACATAAACTAGCAACAAACAAAATTCATAAACCGCAATAAAATTATAAACACTGCTGCCACATTAACCATAGAGCCTTCAATAATTCGGCTAAAACTATGATTGCAACATTAACAAACAACAAACTAAATTCATAAACCCTAAAAAAATTACAAACCCGGCTGCAACATAAACCATAGAACCCTGAATAATTCAGCCCAAACTATTATTGCAACATAACAAACAACAAACTAAATTCATAAACCCTACAAAATTTAGAAACCCTGCTGCAACATAAAGCATAGAACCTTCAATAATTCAGGCCAAACGATTATTGCAACATAAACCATTCAACAGACCAAATTCATAAACCCCAACAAATTTATAAACCCTGCTGCAACCTAAACCATAGAACCTTCAATAATTCGGCCCAAACGCTGATTGCAACATAAACAAACGACAAACTAAATACATAAACCCTAAAAAATTTACAAACCCTGCTGCAACACAGACCATAGAACCTGCTACAACACAAACCATAGAACCTGCAATAATTCTTCCCAAACTATGATTGCAACATAAACCCTAAAAAAAATTTAACCGTAGCTGTAACACAACCTTCATTCCTACACCCTAAAAAAAATTTAAATGCAGCTTCAACATTAACCACAAAACCTTCAATAATTCACCCGAAACTATGATTGCAACATAAACCATAGAACCTTAGATAATTCAGCCGAAACCGAAACACTAGAACATTCATAAAACCTACTGCATTCGTAAACCATTCATAAACAAATTAACAGGAGCACAATAAACCATTCATAAACCCTACTGCATCATAAACCATTCCTAAACCCTACTGCAGCATAAACAAGTTAAACACCTAATGCCACATAAAAACCCAAATGGTCCACGAAATCACCAGAAGGTTGAGAGTGTTGAAAAACACTGATGCAGGAGTGGCTGGTAGGAAACCTACCAGCGCCAGTGCCACTGAAGAAGTGCGAGTAGCAATATCCTTCACCAACGCCGCAAGCAAGAAGGGACCAGCCACCACCGTGAAGAGGAAGGGACCAGCGAAACCACCCGAGCAAGAACCCAACAACACCACCACCGAACCGACGAAGCCTACTAGCGCCAGCGGCAGCGCCACCAAAGAAGTGCGAGCAGGAACAGCCTTTGCCAACACTGCAAGCAGGAAGGGACCAACCATTGCCGTGAAGAGGAAGGGACCAGCGAAACCAGCCGAACAGGAACCCAACAACACCACCACCGAACTGACGAAACCCTCCAACGGGGTCCGCTGTAGATGAGTCCGTGGGCATATTGTGAGCCGCAGGAATCATAACCTTGTCAATGTTGGGAGAACCAGCAGACAGTTCAAACCACAGCAACGAACGCCATCGATCGGGGAGAAACGCACCACTCATCCGCCACATCACAGAAGCACTGCAGCACAGTTGCAGAACCAGAGATGGAGTGTTCAATAACCGGAGCAGGAGCGAATAGGGATGGGGGTGGCGGAGCGGCCATGGACAGGCCCCGAGCAAGAATAAGCGGGATGAAATACCAACTGCGGGAAAAGCGCCGACGAAAGAGCCAAAAGTCCACATTAAAGTGCACTTTAACGACACCAACAACCATGACTCATGGCGCTACTAGCTAGGCCCCGTCAGGCCACGTGCTGAGGTGCCATCGTGGCGTGGGGGAGGGAGCCACGTGGGGTGTCCAATGACTGGCATCCCTCCCCTAGATTTGTCGTCCCCCAGGTCGGCGGAGTCTGTGGGCATTTTTGCATGATCAAGATTCATCTCTGCCTCAATTCCATCGACCCTGGAAGGGTTGGATTCGTCCATTTAGGATCTAGTGAAATACAATCCGTCGCCCGGTCCTGTGGAGCCTGCTGGTATTTTCAATTGATCGGGATTCGACACAATGACGTGGACATGGATGATAAGTTTGTCTCTAGTTGAACTGCTTGGTAAGATGGAGAAGAGGTTGTATTTATTATTATTTAGAAGGGGAAGGCAATGACACGTGCTGGCTTCCTTAAAGAAGGAGCCGTGCTAAGGATGCGGAGGACATCCTCTAATGTAACATCCCAAAAATTAAAGATGTCTAAAGAGGAATATTGTTTGAATCCAACTTAATTGGTTCAATGGATTAAGGTTAGGGGTTTAAGATTTTAAAAAAAATTAATAATATATAGTGTATTGTAATATTCTTTACTTCAAGTCTAATTTATAGAATGTGTGGTGGTTCATTTGATATGGGTTATATCCATGGACTATTCTAAGTCGTTTCTTTCATTTTGTCGAGCATACCCCATATCCTTTCTTTCATTTTGTCGAGCATACCCCCACATCCTTGTTAGGGGCTCAATAATGTTGTCTCGTCCCCCACACCTTTATCAAGAGTTGGGATTCAAATATGATTTAAATGAGACCTCTAAATTAGGAAGATATACAAGATTCACAACCAATAGTATTTCAAATGGCCAAAGCATCCAAGTCATGGGTAATTGTTGCTATTGTTATTGGTAATTGGGTTGCTCTCCATCCATTTCAACATTAAAATGAACAATTTGATCAAATCCAAAAATTGCAATTTTGTAAATATTGTCTTGACGGATTTCAGCGATGGCAAAGCACAAAATGTCAAAAATGTCAAATCGATCCACGTGACATCAATCGAAAGCTACAATCCTCAAGGTCATCCTCTCAAAAGCGTATGACTGAGTTGATTGGGGGTTCCTAAGATTAATGCTCTTGCATATCTATCTTTCCTTTGCAGCCACCCATTGGATCATGGGTTGTGTGACAACTACTTCTTTTTCATTCTTGGTTAATGGGACACCCTCTTCTTTCTTTAGAATTACCAAGGGACTACAACAAGGACGCCCACTGTCCCCCTGGATTTCGCTACTCATGGTAGGCAGCCTAAGTTTATTAATCCACAGAGCTCACGTCACGGGGGTCAAATCTTCGACATCCGGGTTGCAGAAGGGTGCAAAATAACTCACTTGTTGTTCGTCGATGACATTCTGCTATTTGGAAAAGCTATTACAAGGGAATGGAATGAATTCAAAACTTGCATTGCTACTTTCTCAGAAGCTACGGCTCTCATTCCCAATGTGGAGAAATCGGTTTTTTTAATGATCGGCACTGATGAACCTTTTGCTAAATCTCTAAATCAAATTCTTCCATGTCCTATGGAACCTTTAGATACCAGTTTGAAATATTTAGGCTTCTGCTTGAAACCTAGCAGCTACATAAATAATGACTAGAAGTGGATGTTAGAAAAAGTGGAAAATCGACTCGGACCAGGGAAAATTTTAAGGATCCATAATTTTCTAAAAGTGTAGAAACCTTGGCGAATCTTACTAATTCTTAACCGTGAAACCATAAAATGTTTGGTGATTTTTTTATAAAATATTCAAATTTCTATTGACTTTATATATATATTTGGACAATTTTGGGTATTTTTAGAGTAAAAAATATTACCCCATGGAATTTGGGCAAGTCCTCTTTAAAAAAAAAGCAAATTGGCAAATCTTTTTTTGGAAAAAAATGTCCAAAAATAGCCCATGGGCTAAATTTCGCCCCTAAAATTTTCCTTAACTGGACAAATCGATGGCTCTCTATGGGCGGGCACCTTGTTCTAATTAACTTTGTTCTGGAAAAAATTCCAGTTTTTTGTATGACCTTAGCAAAAATACCTAAGTCTATTATAATTTGTATTCAACAACTTTGTTGTCGTTTCTTGTGGTCAAGGAACAAGAACTTGCGCAAAATTCCCTTGGTCAAGTGGGAGACTTTAGCCAAGACAAAACACCTGAGCAGTTGGGGACTGGAAAACCTTCCTGATTCGGGTACAACTTTGGCTACAAAGAGCATGGGGCACTGCCTTCCAAGGGGCGAATCAAATTCTTCGCAATCCCTGATCGTGTCGCTAAGTGTGGTCAAAGATTGGGTCGCTAACTGTTATGCCTGATCAGGTCAATATATAGTTGATTACACATTAATACAACTATAATACTTTTTCATGTGAAAAAAAATCGATACTCATTCTCGAGTCAATTTTATAAAACCAATAAAATTATACAACTTTTTTTTAAACACCAAATCTTGTGACAAATAAATATTGTTACATAATAAGTCTATTAACATAGAGTATCAATGATCTACTTAATTGCCCCTTCTCTTTTCACAACTATAAAAAGGTTGTATTTATGTTACATTAATAATAGGCAACATGTTATCCCTGGAATTATTTCAAAACCTATGCAAAATAAACTAGAATTACTTTGAAATCTAATTTAATAGAGTCACTTCTAAGTTTCTAACATATATGCAATCATAATTATAACCCATCCAATATGCTTTTGGAATATAATATAAATTATAATAAAGTTTAATAAATGTACTTGCTTGTCACCCACTATGCAATACCATTACTTATAATTATCACTCATATAACCCAATGAATTAAAACCAGCTATATCTATCCAATAAAAACTATACATAACAATGTATGAAAGACAGCTGTCAATGCCTCCTTTAAGAACTCTATTTTACATTATATCATTTGACAAGTGCAACACATGTGACTGTCTAAAACCCTTTTTAAGTGGAATATAAATTAAAGTTGCATAATCCACCCTTATTAACTACCACAGAGCAATTGAGTATAAAATAAATAGATTGGATGAAAGTATCAAAAAAAAAATGCAATACAGTTTTTAAGAAAGCGAAAATTGGCTCCTATTAACAAAAATATCATTTTAAATTATGAGATCTGAGAAAGGTGGCACAGCCGAGCGTCGTTTACAAGTATTTTAGAAGCTGATGATAAGACGAATAAAGAAGGATAAAAACGTTATTTTCTTACTTATGTTAACAACTCCTTTTTATTTTTATTTTCTTTGAACAGTAAGTGGACAAAATATAATTTCTTACCCACAAATAACAACATTAACCCCATAACTTAGTTAATTCTGATATAACTTCGTTAATAATAATATGAACTACCATAGGCTCATTCGAATTTCCTGTTTACGCCCAGTTTTTAAGATCTAACTATACTGTGGGTTTTTAAGGGCGTTTAACTGCCAGCAACTACCACTGGTATCCTTCCAGATCTCGATACCAGATTTGTGGAAAACATAGATCGTTGGATTGACTACAAGTGTACTTGCTGTAGTTTTCAATTTGAAATAAAGAAATATAAAAAATAATTGATATCTATGTATTAATTGGTAGCTGAGGTATGAAGAACTCGTAGCTGATGCAAGGATAACTGTGAGTTTGTAAAACTAACTGATACATGAATAACTTTTAGTTGATGCATGGATAATAGACAATTCGTGCAACTATACATAAGGAACAAGTAACTTGTTAACACTTAATTTGTAACCTTATTCACTGACTATACTATACTAGTAATAAGATAATGAAGAAAATCTATGTGAATCCTGGTAATGGCATATATATATATATAGATATAAGTTCGCTCGTTATTTACTCAGACTCTGCCATGCTAACAAGGGTTTGCCCACCCAGTTTTTCTCCGATGGTGGAATATATTTTTAATATTCCCCCTTAGATTGCGGGAAGCATGGCCAAACACCAAGCAATCAGTCCTTCTCTCAGATAACGGAGGAGAAGTGGATGATTACCCGTCATTACAGCACGCGGTACCAATCTCTATTGGCGTTAAGTGCTGCTGCGCGCTGTACACCACGCAATGTTCACTCCTGTGCAGTCGTCATGAGACAGACAGCCGTGGTCGGTTGACGGAGAGTTACTCTTATTATGGATACGTTTCAATTACCAGCTACAAATCACTGGATCCATCACTGCATATTAAAAAAAAGGAGGATATCGAATTGTGTGATGTTGTATTTTTTTTTAAAGAAAAGTGATATTGCTGTAAAGATCGACACCTGTAGGTCAATTCTGTTTAGAAATATATAGATTGAAGTTCGGAATTGTGATGCTATCCTTGTTTTTCAAAACTGCCGTTGAACTGGATTCGTAGTTATAATTTGCATGGTAAAAATAAACATGGAGAGAGAACTGCCTTTTTGAACCATTCATTAAAAGCAATTCCATAATGTAAACATATTTAATATACATGGATGATTATTGATTGAGTTCCCATCACAAACAATCGTGCAAATTTCCGGCAACTTTCATTCAATGGTTTTCAACTTGCAACTTGAGTATGGTAGTTGTCATAGAATGTTAACGTACAAGGACCCGTTAGAAACATACATATTATGGTACTCCATCTCTCTCTTTTGTTTGATAATGAAAGCTGGGCAATGGGCAAGGATTAAATGGGAGGAAGCATGGTGTAACAACTCTTCATGCCTTCCTTTTTTATCTTGTATTGCGTATACTTTCAAAACTGTTAAGATAAACTAAGATCATATGGTGTAACAACTCTTCATGCTTTCCTTTTTATCTTGTATTGCGTATACTTTCAAAACTTTTAAGATAAACTAAGATCATAGCAAAGTATAACTTATCATTTGTTTAAATATACAAGAAAATAAATTAAAATTTAGTCTATTTTTTATTTTTTATATATATGGATTGATCCCTTGTATTTATTTCCAATTTCATTATTCCTGTATGGAGGTAAGCAAACTAAATTTATTGTAGTTTGTCATAAGTCCATTTAAAATGAATTGCAATTGCTGCAGCAAATGAAGAAGGGTGTATGGTCAAAATTTATGTGATAGAGAGAATATGAAGGAAGCCTCCTAAATTATAGTAATAAATGATAATCAATATGAATGACTTTTGTTAGGAAAAATTGTATGTTAAGAAAATGAATTTTTAATCTTTGAAGAATTTAAAATAATAAAGTCGATCATGTTACTTTCTTGGCAAGTATTGAATGATTACAATGAAAATAGAGTGAGTCATTCAAAGGGATCTTGAAATTATAATAGACTATAAGGGTTGAATTTGAACAACCAATGTTCATTTAGATGGAAAAGGAATTTGATGAAGACTATTATAGAGAGAGAGAGAGAGAGAGAGAGAGGATACAAGTTGGTCTTATGGAAAGTTCTCCATGCAAACGTTATACATGTATACTCCCATTAGAGAAGTGAATCATAGCATGTTCATAATTGAATAAGGTGAAATGTGTACAAGGAAATGCATTCTGGTCTAAAGGTTGACCCAATAGAAAGTGCACATGAAGGGCTCTTTCTTGTCGAAACTTCCATCAACTGCCGAAAGAGTCAAACAAATATTGTTTTTGTCAAATAATTTATAGAGACAAATAGCAAGGTGAGTTGAACACGATGATGTTGATTACCTGACATTGTAATGGTGAGACGAAAAGATGACTATTCCTCAAGAATTGACTTGACCATAATATGGTAACAGTGTAAAGGTAACTTGGGGTACCTACTGAAGGGGTAAGAAAATGTAAACAATTGTGGTGAAGAAAGATATGTGCATGACAAACACTTTAAATTGGACATGATGGTGCTAATGAAATGAATAGGCAATAAAACTAAATATGTTCATCTAAATTGCTAAGACTCAACACTTTGAAATCACACCAATGTTGAGAATAAACCAGATGACTACATATAATGACATGGACATGGAATATTGATGAGATGATCATATTATGTCAGTTCATCAAAATATATGTCGTACAGTTACCTTTTACATTAACTTTGTGACGAATTTTCCTAAAGAGGGGGATTATGTAATGCCTCATTGTAGCTACGATCATGTACACTATTGTGCTTGAAGGCATTTTTCACGTTCGCTTTAATGCGAAAGTACTTATGTTCCAGCAATCAAGCCAGCAGATGCCTTGAGTTGGGGACCTTGCATATTCTCAGTACTGTCACTGAAGACGAATTTGTGAGTGAAGGTCCTAAAGTTACAACTAGCTGATAGTTGGTACAATGAAGTTAGGATAGAAATTGGAAAGGAAACCGTGATGGTTCCTAAGTATGAGGGTTATACACTTGAGAATAATGGATTGTTGAGATACAACCAAAGTATGTGTGTGCCATCGAACGAGGAAGTTTGAATTTTATCCTATTAGAAGCCCATAGGGAAACTTATATAAATCATTCGGCGGTTAAAAAGATGTATGTGGATCTAAAACCGTTGCTTTTCTGGCATAGGATGAAGAAATATGTATTGGACTACGTGGCAAGGTACCTTGAATTCCAACTAGTGAAGGTTGAGCATCACCATCCGACATAATTATTACAACCTCACACCATCCCAAAGTCAAAATGGAAGGTGATATCAATGGATTTTATTGTTGGAATGTCAATGACCTCTAGGAGGAACAATTCCATTTTTGTTGTGGTGGACACCTTAACCAAGAGCACACACTTTATTCTAGTCATGGTTACTTATCAAGCACGTGAGATAGCGCGAGTCTTCATGAACGAGGTAGTGTGACTACACAACATACCTCAGAATATAATTTCTGATTGCGTGTCAATATTTACTAGGAGGTTCTAGACGAGTTTCTAGGAAGCATTGGCACGTAGCTGAACTTCAACACTGCATACCACCCTGAGACGGATGGCCAAACTGAGAAGTTCAACCAATTTTTAAAGGACATGTTGCGCATGAGTGTGATGGACCCACAGAGTCAATGGAAGGAGTATCTAACATTGGTAGAATTCACTTGCAATAATAGTTATGATAGCTTGATACAAATGGCACAATTTGAGTTTCTCAATGGTAGGACTTGTCGGACACCCTTGAGTTGGGATCGTCTTGGGGACAGAATCCTTGTGGGTCTAAAGTTAATCCTGGAGATGGAAGAGCGAATCCAATCCACCCATGTACGGCTGAAAGAGGCCCAAGAAAAACAAAAATTTATGTTGATACATATCAGACGGATAGGAACTACGGATTTTGGAGATAGAGCATTCTTGTGGGGAGGCCACAAAAGATCTCTATCGAATTTGGCAAAGGGGGGAAACAGTCACCACGATTTGTGCGTCCATTCGATATCAGCGAGTGATTGCGACTCATTACTTACCATATTACTTTTCCATCATCACTAAGTCAGATGCATAATGTTTTTCATGTTTCTGCTTTGCAACATTTTATGTCAGATCCATCTCACGTCGTTGACTTGAGAAATTTGCAGACATCGGATAAGGAGACTTAATGGTTGATCCAATTCATATTACAGAGTGGAAAACTCAACAACTTTGTGGTGTTGATTGGTCTATCAAGTCAAGGTCTCATGGGATAGTTATAGTCCCAATTTCGTGACCTAGAATGATGCATTGAAGATGCATGGATAGTTTCCCTATCTATTCTAGAACTTAGAGACGAAGTTTCCTGAAGTGAGGTGTATGTAGTGCCATGTTTTGTCATTGAATTTTGACCTATATTTTTATGTCATGTTATTATTTGAGGGCATTCATTTCGAATGAACCAACCATTGTGTGGAACTGGCATTTGATTAAAAGGAAATCTCCTGAAAACTATTAATGTGATTTTGATGATGATTAACTTATGTGATTTTGATAATGATCAGTTTATGTGATTTTTTATATAATTTTGATAATGATCAAAAGTTTATGTGATTTTATGTGATCTTGATAGTCATCGAAATTTATGAGAAATATGAATAATTTCAAATGTATATAAAATGTGCAATAATTTCAATGGTGATCGAGTATTATATTTTCATATGATTATATTTAGAACATACTCTGATTGGTCGCCAAGTGTGATAGGAAATATAGGTACATGTGCACAATGATGGAATGGATACCATCTGTCCACTCCGAAATGAATTAGATACCATTGACAGGTGATGTCAATATGGTATATATGATTATATTTATATTTTCTTTAAAATATTTGATGCACGTGATGTTTATGTGTAGGTGTTTGTTTGATATTACCAATCGATCCACATCAGGTAACGAGGCTGTGACTGAGATATGATCAGAGTCTAGAATTTTTCACACAATGAGTTGGTAAAGAGAGAGAGAGACTCTTGCAGATCATATATGTGTTTCCATGAGGGTACGCCATAGATTCAGTCACTCATGAGGCATTTACTAGGGGGCGAGCAATAACGATACAACCTTATTCCCCAGGAACCACTAGTCTCTCAACATGGTCAACCAAACTGAGTTAACAATGTCTCTGTTGTCGCACCAAGTCCCCAGCAAAGAGGGAGTATCTAAAGGGCATGTACGAAGCATGGAACCCTTGATATCCCTGCCACAAAGAGAAGAACATCCATTTAATTAAATTATTAATGGGGAGGCAATACGAATATTTCTAAATTCTAAAATATTTAGAAATATAATTTAGTTAATTTTATGAGAATGAAATATCAAAGTAATTAATTTTAATTACTAATTTGTGAAAAATGAAAGTGAGCAAAATAACAAATTGAAAATTGAAAATTAAAAATATTGAATCATTAATTGAGAAAATCAAGGGACTCAAATAAAGTAAATATCAGTTAAAATAAAACATTTAGAAAACCAAAGAGATCTGAGACTGGGTGGGTGAATAAGAAATTAAAATAATTCAAAAATGAATGCATGAACGCATGAAGGGTTTTTGAAAAGTTATAAAGAGATGGAGGGGGCATAAGGCTCTCATCTCTTTTACCCTAGTCCCGGACGATAAAGACTCTACTGCACTTGAGGTGTTTGTGAGAGGGTGTGGTTCACTTCAGTGTGAGGTAGGTTGGGAGCATCGTAGCAATAGCTTGTGTACCAAAGTTCTTGCTATATTTCTATTTGTTAGTCTTGTTGTGGCTCAAGGGTCCCAGGGGAAGAAGAGTACCCATTGGGTATGGTAGGATGGATTTCTGTGGACCTATAGTGATTAGAAAATCAACAAAGGATATTTTGATGGATCTTCGACATCTACTTCAACCTTCGGCGAGTTGTGAGATTTGACAGGTCGGTACCTTTATGTATTAATTTTTGTTATTTATGTAAATAAATATTGCGTATCATTAGATATGAGGTGGATAATGATGGCATATTTTATTTTATGTTATATGAACCATTCATTTTTGCAATAATATTGTTTAGATTATGAATCTATGGTTTCCGTAAAAGAAAAAAAATGTTGTTAGCTTTATTTCAGATCTATTTGAGAAGATGCACATGTTTATTGTTGAGTTTAGTAGGGACCCCAGGAGGGTCCTTGCAGGTTGGGGGGGAGGCATCCCCTCAAGTATCCTTCATTATGGGGCAAACCCTCGAACCCTCATTGGGATTTGACTAATCCTAATTGCAAAAATACAACGTATCCAACATTATCGGGCACTTATTGAATAGTTTGCGGAAAATTGGGGGAAGTGGAAGGCATTCATCTAGTTAGCTACCTAGGAAAAATTCCCATTGATTCTCTACACCAAGAGAAATTTCAATATTAATTGAATTTGTGAATGAATTTGCATCATTCTTCAAGGTATCAACCTTCTCCAGTGGAACTTTATTAATTTCAACCATGTCTATAAAAAAATAGTACTCCACATCAATATGGTTTATCTTTAAATTATAACCAATGTTCTTTTCCAAAAAAAAAATGCTTGAGTTGTCACAAACTATTCTAACTCCTTTTTGAACAAAATGACCAATACATGAACATAATGTTTTCCACCTTATAGCTTATCTACTACCATGAGTGGTTTCCATGTCCTCAACTTTTGTAGTTGATAATGCAACTACTACTTGCCTCTTACTCATCCAACTAATTGATATGATAAATAAGATAAGAACATAACCACTTGTAGATCTCTTGTGGTTAATATCTCCAATCTAGTTTACATCAACAAAGCCTTGTATATATATCTCCCTAAGAGATATAATCCTTTTTGGTAGAATATTAAATAATCTAAATTGTCACAAAAATATCTAAATACCCTCTTTATAGTTGTCCAATGTTCCTTTCTTATTTTTGGCATATACCTACTCAAAATTTCCATTCCATGGGCAATGTCTAGTCTAGTATTGACCATAACATACATCAAAATTCCAACAATGATAGCATAGGGAACATGAAATGTGTCTCCTACCTCTTCTTGAATCTTGGGATATTAATTTGTATATAAGTTTTCACCTACAAGAATAGGGACCTTTACTAGTTTATATTCCTGCATATTAAACCTCTGCAATATTGGCTCGGAATAGTTCCTATGATTCAATTAGAAATTATTGTTTTCTTAATCTCTTTTAATTTCCATTCCCAAAATAAAATTTGTGGCACCAACCTCTTTCATATCAAAATTAAAATAAAACTAAGATTTTATATCCTTGATGAATTCCTTTTTGTTTCCAATAATCAAGATACAAGACCACATATACAAAATGGTTACCGACTTGCTTTGAATACAGATATTGATCATATTTTTTTCTTGAGAAACCAAGTATCAATATATAAGTATCAAAATTTTGATACCACATTTTTGGTTGTTAATGTTGGGATATTCCTATACTCCATCCTAGTCCTAACAACATTCTCCATTTTTGCATTTTCAGTCATGCATGCATTTTGCATACATGCATGCAATTGCATGCATCCCAGTCATTAGTCCCAGCACCTAGCCCTCAGTTAGCTAGCCCCGAGGCTTCTTTCTGATTAGTTTTATCCCTCCTAGTGCTTATTGCACCCTGCATGCATCCCAGGCACCCTCTCTCACCTACCACTCAGTTGCACTTCAGTTATAATTTTGAGTTCACTTTAGATATTTCCTTCATTTAAGGCTAGATTGACTCTCAACTGACTGTATCACTCCGATGGACCTCCAGTGAGACTAGACTGCTTATTCTGACTCCAGTTAGCTCCTCATGCGCCCTCCACTGAGCCTCCTTCATTAAGTTAGTGCCTCCATGTGCCAGTTACACCTACCACACTCAGTTAGACTCGGTTTGACATCTGGTTGATAGTTACTTGTGCATTGATGACTCCATTGATGAAGATCAGGACTTCTAGTTTTGCTTTGATGACACTCCATTGATCTGATGATCACTCCATGAAGGCTAATTTGAATTTCCACTTTGGCATTCGAATCCACTCACCATTGTATTATTTATTTGTCCATATTGTGATTAATGAATCAGTGTGTGATGTTATTCTGCTTCTATCCGAGTTCTACTGTATCATAATTATGTTGCTCCTTTACACTGCATTGACCACTCTAATTCTATTTTCTTGCTTAATCTTAATATTTCTTGTGAGGTTTATATCATCTCTTAGATCTACTGTGAGGATTTTCACATGGTATCAGAGCATGTTGAGAGTATAGTCTATTTCCATTCCTAAGAGTTTTTTGCAGGTTATTATCAAGATTTCGAGTGCAGCAGTTTCTGCACTTTTGTAGTAGTAGCAGCTGCAGACATTTTCTATTGTTTTTTGCAGGTCTTTTGAAACAGCTTCCATGAATTCGGAAGGAATTACTCCTCTTTCTCCATTCAACTATGATGAATGGAAACTACAGATGATAGCACATTTGAAGAGACACGGTCTGTTTGATTATTGTTTTGAAAGAGAGTTCGAATCCTTTGAAGAATAGAATGAATGGTTAAATTAAGGTGATAGAGCCTCTGCAACCATGATGTTTTCTATGTCTCGATCCATGGTACACCACTTCTTTTCTGTTGAATCTCCAAAATATCTATGGGCCCATTTGGATGAAAGATTTGGCAAACAAAATGAAGGGATTGGTCCAAACCATTTCGAGAGAAAGCCCACTATTGCATTCTCCCTCCTTGATGGTCTCTCTGATCATGAATTAGTATCAAACATATCTCACATTGAAGTTGTCCACAAAGAAGAACTTGCAGATTCTACACTCATGCTCCAAATTTCTTCTATTTCGAATTATGTGCCAGCTCACACTCTATAAACTACAGAGGTTCTTAAATCCTCTCTTGCACAAGAGTATGTTATTTTGCATCATGATCTATTGAATGTTTCGGAGGTCAAATCAGCAATTGGAGGTAATGCATTTGCTCTCCTTGATCACTCACCTCTTATGTACTACTATATGATCATTTGTACATGCTCTTAGAAGTTTATTGAAGATGTAGGGCATTTCCATTCACTTGGGATAATTTCTCATGCATTTTATGGTTTTGATCTCACCTCTACTGGTTCAAAGGAGATGTCAAGAAACCATTCATTAAGTCTTGGAGCTGATTTAAAATCCAAGCAATCACTGCCTGGGATAATTTCTCATGCATGTCATGGTTTTGATCTCACCTCTAATGGTTCAAAGGAGATCTCAAGAAACCATTCTTCAAGTCTTGGATCTGATTTGGATTGAAAGCATTCACTATCATGTGATGGTTCTTTTGGGCTTAATATCACCTATGATGGTTTGAAGGAGAAAACAAAAGACTATCTACACATTCATGGATTTGATCCTACCTCAGCTGATTTGAATCATAGGTTCCAGGATCATCCTCATACTTTTGGATTTGTTCTCATCACATTCGATCTGAAGTGCAAGTACAAGCACATGCTTTTTGAGCATGAACCACTTCTTCCCAAGAAGAAGATACCTCCAAACATATGACCAAGCATCACACCTGCTTGAGTTTGCAGCATTTATTTTTGGTGTGCCCTACAGTCTATTTTGAGGGGGGGTATTTTTCCTATGAGGTTTTTCCCCATTTTCTCGGTTTATTAACTGTTATTATTATTCATTGTATTGGGTGACCTTTGGTATCAGTTACCAAGGCCCAGGATGGATTAAGGGGGGGTGTTGGGATATTCCTATACTCCATCCTAGTCCTAAAAACATTCTCCATTTTTGCATTTTTAGTCATGCATGCATTTTGCATGCAGTCATGATTTTGTGTGCATGCATGCAATTGCATGCATCCTAGTCATCAGTCCCAACACCTAGCCCTCAGTTAGCTAGCCCCAGGAGCTTCTTTCTAATTAGTTTTATCCCTCCTAGTGCTTAGTGCGCCCTGCATGCAATTGCATGCATCCCAAGATCCCTCTCTCACCTACCACTTAGTTGCACTTCAGTTAGTTGAGTTATCTTTAGATCTTTCCTTGATTTAAGGCTAGATTGACTATCAACTGACTGTATCACTCTGATGGACCTCCAGTGAGACTAGACTGCCTATTCTGACACCAGTTAGCTCCTCATGCGCCCTCCACTGAGCCTCCTTCATTAAGTTAGTTCCTCCATGTGCCAGTTACACCTACCACACTCAGTTAGACTCAATTTCACATCTGGTTGATAGTTGCTTGTGCATTGATGACTCCACTGATGATGATTAGGACTTCTAGTTGTGCTTTGATGACACTCCATTGATCTGATGATCACTCCATGAAGGCTAATTTGAATTTCCACCTTGGCATTCGAATCCTCTCACCATTGTATTATTTATTTGTCCATATTGTGATTAATGAATTACTGTGTGATGTTATTCTGCTTCTATCCGAATTCTAATGTATCATAAATCTGTTGCTCCTTTACACTGCATTGACCACTCTACTTCTATTTTCTTGCTTAATCTTAATCTTTCTTGTGACATATACATCATCTCTTAGATATGCTGTGAGGATTTTCACAGTTAACATCAGAGACAACTCCTACATGATTGATTTATTATTGAGAAAACTCCTTTAATTATACAATGAGAATGACCCTTGGACTTCAACTTCTAAGATGTCTGTTGGAGTCCTTGAAGACTCTTCATCTTCTTATTTAAAAATACTAAAAATTATTTACATTATTTATTTGAAACCATAATCCATTTTTATTAGGTTTCCAACGTCCCCCCCCCTTAATCCAAAGGGGTGTTCGTGAGTTCAAGCATCTTTCTGAACTTTCCAATCTTTTCTCTTCCAAGCGCTTTGGTGAAGATGTCTGGAACTCACGTGGAACAATGTATTAAGTGAACTATCTTCGCCTCTACATGATGTTGAATCATATGGTATTTCATGTTGATGTGCTTGGTTCAATAATGGAATCTGGTATTCTTGGCCAACTTGAATGCAAAAGTATTGTCAATTAATTGGGGAGTGAAATTCTCTTGTTTATCTTGCAAATCTTCAAATATTTTCCCATGCCACACAATATCCTTTGTTTCTTCTGTAGAAGCCACATATTCTTCCTCGATTTTCGAATCTACTAGAACTGACTATTTACGTGATATCCAGGAGACAGTTATTGATCCAAGAATCATGAGGAAGGATAAAGTAGACACTCATGTTTCTTTGTCACCATCAAAGTCTGAATCAAAGTACCCAATAAAGTTTGAAGTCATCCACCTTAGAATACTTGAGTCAAAAGTCTTGAGTCCCCTTTAAGTGTCTTAGAACTCTTTTGGCAATAGACCAATGTCCTTCACAAGGTTTTTGCATCAACCTTGAGAGGATCCCAACAAAAAATGAAATATTTGGTGTGTTAGTGGTAAGGTAGATAAGAATTCCCACAATCTATCAGTACTTTGTTGCATCCTTAAATTATTTTCCTTCATTTAATGTGAACTTCAAATTATGTTCCATTTGTGTTGAAAGAGTGTTGCATTTTGTCATGCAAAATTTTTTCAACAATTCTCCAACATACTTCTTTTGGGAGATGAATATGTACTTAGGATGTTGAGTCACTTCAATTCCCAAATAGTAGTGAATGTATCCCATATCCATCATCTCAAATCCCTTCTTCAATTCTTTATGTATGGATGTAATATAGATTTCATTATTCCCTGTCATCAAAAGATCATCTACATACACCACAAGATACACAATAGATCTTCCAACTTTCTTTACAAACAATGTTGCTTCATCAATATTAAAATGTTTAAAATTTAACTTCATAAGATGCTTGGTTAGCTTTTCGTACCATGCACGAGGTGCTTCACTACAACAAAAGCTGGAATTTGCGTCAGATTTAGCACTGGATTTTAGTGTAATTTTTTTTCCAATTGTGGTGAACAATTTGGTGTTAAACTTGGCATTATTGTCCATTTTCATAAAGAGTTGACTTTTGCATCCCTTTTTGTGTCCTTTTTTATGTCCATTTTTGCATCCAATTTTATACCCAATTTTTTGCATCATTTTTTGTGTATTTTTTTGCACCCAATTTTGCATCTAGTATTGCATCTTTTTTTGTGTCCTTTGTTATGTCCTTGTTTGCAACCAGTTTTTCATCCAATGTTGTATCCAATTTTACACCTAGTTTTATGTCAAGTTTTGTTCTCCAATTTGGCACCCCATTTTGTGTCTAATGGTGCATCCAATTTTGGGCCCAGTATTGCATCTAATTTTGCATCCATTTTTACATCTATTGTTGTGTCCCATATTGCATCAAATTTTGTGTCTCATTTTACATATTTTCTATGTCCATGTTTGTGCCTAGTGTTGCATTCCATTTTACATATTTTTTTGCATCCAGGTTTGCGCCCAGTTTTGTGTCTAGTTTTGCATCTAATGTTGCATCCAGTTTTGTGTCTAGTGTTACATCCTATTCTTACAAAATGATTTTGAAACGATATTGGAAGTTTGATTGTGAAATGGTTTTCAAAATTTTATTTAGGACTCTAGACACGTATTGATTATTGATCTGGATCAAATGCATGGAAAAATGGTTCTAATATCAAATGGCCAATTCTTCAAATTCTAGATCATTGCATATTGTTCAAAGTTCAGCGAGTTCTCCCTTTCCATATCTAGTAAGTTTGAATTTTATTTATATTTTTATTATCTAACTAAATTTATGTTACTTATCCATGTGAATCTGAATAACAATGTATTCTATTTTGTAGGATCTGGGATCAAGTTTGGATGCACAAGATATTCCACTAGTTGCAAAACAACGTAAGCTCTTATCAGGAGAAAGATACCACAAGTAGTTGGTAGATGAAAATGAGTATCCGCTTTACCCCACTAATTGTAACATTCCATCTTTTAGCCACAATCTTGGTTCATCAATGGTAATTTATGATGAAATGGATCTCTTTTATGACACCCTAATAGTATGTGGTTGTTAAAAATGTTAAGTGTTGAAGGAGAACCCTCAACTTGTCACACTCACCCATTTTACTAATGATTGACTACCCAATGTTGATGGTTTACTATAGGCTACTTGTAATGTCCCGATTTTGACCCCATTGCATTAAAATGTAAAGTATGTAATGTTGTTATAAAATCATGGTGGGGAGCTCAAGGCCAAGGCCCCACCATCGATTTAGTGATGCATATGGTTTACGTTCTAGCCAGGCACATTGGAATTTCAAATATCATGTAAATATGTATTTTAATCAAATACCCACAACTAGCTATGCAATGCAACAAGAGATGGGGGCATGATTTTACAAGGAATTGGGAGGGAAACATTCAAACCCTTGATCTAATCAAGTCAATCCAAGTGTCAATGAGAAAACCCATAAAACCCTCAACTACCCATGTTGACTTTTGTACCCAATCATTCATTTCTCCCAAGAGTTGGGTGAAGTAGTTAATACCTAGGGGAATGGAGAGGTATGGCTGTCCAAATTCGGGTATGGGCAAGCCACCCTTCATGGAAAATCATGTTTGGATTCTTGGGCAAGAAAAGAGACATGAATTGGTCCCCAAGCCATGATCCATGAACCAATTTTTCTCTCTCACGAGTTGGGAGCTTGCTGGGCATTTTTCCCCATCGAAATTCTGTGTTTTCCTTCATTCTCAACTAGGAGAAGGGAATTTTTGTGTTATATACCAATGGGGAAGAAGGGGAATGAACTGGGGTTCCATAGAGACCGTTTTGGCTGCTGAATGCTTAGATAGTTGGGGGATAAATAGTTTTCCTCTCTGTAATTTGTTTCCCCATCCCACAATCCATTTTTGGATGGAAACGATTTGGGGAAAACCCATGGACATTTTGTTGTAAATACCATTGTTGAAAATGTGTATCCATGCCCAATTTTTGAGTTTGTTGTGTGTAAGAGTATGTTGGGGTATGGGATATGGGTATCCATTGTTTTGGCTTGAGCTTGAATGTCCCCTTTCCCATGTAGAAAGCATGCCCAGCTCAAGGGTGGTCTCTGAGTGCTGAAAGAATATAGGTTGGGCAGAGACCTATGGTTGGGTGGAATGTTGCAGCGACATAGCTAGTTGCTTGCGACCAATTCACCATAAAGATAAGTGTTTTTCTATTAATGTGTTTTACTTCTGCAATGTATTAAAATTGGATGGCTTTTATTATGCCGAATTCATATGATATGTGTGTGGATGAGGTTTATTTCCGCTGTGCATGTTTGTTGAATTGCATCTGCACACATTTGTTGAATTGCATCTGCACACATTTGTTTTAATTCGTATGAATCTAATGAATGGGGCTGAGTTTATGTAAAAGCCCATAAATTGATTCCATGTTCCCTTCCTCGAATTGGGTCCACGGGAGGGGACGTGACACTACTGCAGTAAAAAAACCAATAGGTGATATATAAAAGACACCTAGGAACACTTCCCTATGCTCATTTTTGGAAAATTTGGAAGCCAAAACAACTATGTTTCATCCTAAATTGATCAACCCCTCTGCTTTTGTTCAGTCAACTGAAATTTCTAGTGATCCAAAGTATGATACCAATGCCACCCAAAACATCTCTACTAAGAGATCCAAAAATTTGCATGAGATGAGAGAAAAAATGTCCAATTACACACGAAGGTCAGTCCAATTGTTGGAGGGTAGAGATGACTTCTCTCTTCCCATGAATTTGCAAAGTAAATATCAAACTTGTTACAATTGCACTTTATATGGAGCTTGGTTGTATTCTCTACCCTTTCTTGATGTTGGAACCGAATTCTCCTTTAGTGGTAATAGTTTTATGATTTCCAAGTATAATATAGATGATGCAAATCTTAGGTTGTTTATCCTTTCACATGTACTTGTTCCTCCCAAACAAATAGTAGCACTTATGCCTTTTTGCGGTCTTATCTATTGTTGGTTGGATAACTTGAATATTGTTAACCACAAACATAACATTTCCATGTATAGTATGTGCATGAATGGTTATGTTTCTGGAAACTTTAATAGGAAGAACCTGTTATATATCGATGATCATCCACACACTCATAGGAACATTGCAAGGTTCATAAACAATTCTAGGTGCTCTTAATTTTCAACAAATTGTTCATTTGAGGAACATTTCAATGACAAGGAGTTCTGTATGAAAATGAAAGAATCCATATTTGTTGTTGTGCATGCAATACGTAGATTTTATCCTGGTGATGAGTTTGTAATAAAATATAAATTTTGTAGACCACCAACCACTTGTCAAATATGCCTTGTGTTGGGACTACCTTTAGACGTCCCCTTAGGGCACAATACAAAAAAACATTGATTAATTTAATTTTTTAATTTTCAATGGGATTGATGTTAATGTATTACTCAATTTGAACTTTTTTTTTATAAATATTTTTGGTTGAACATTGACTATTGCAAAAAAATCTCACGCTTCTATACTTATTGTTTGGTATAATGTTGGAACAAAATAATTGCATTGTGCTTACTAATATCATCAATGCAATGTTCAGTATTTTTGAAATCAGGATTCCAATGATGAGAAACCTATCTACTATCTTCCTTTGCACCCCACTACAATGTCATATCGAGAGAAGGCTACAAAAAGAGCACAACTCGGAGAGGAATCATACCAAGCATGGTTGAATCAACCACCTATTCACTTCCCACTAGGTCCAAACTCACCAATTAGGGATGCCTATAGACAGTAATGGTAGTTCTCAAAATATTGGAAATGGAGGCAATGAAATAGAGGTTGGTATGGATGAGTTCTTATGACATATGAGTTCCATGGATGTAATGTTGTTATATGCATTCTAGAATAATGAGGTAGGGGATGATTCTCATATCACTGATACCTTCTTCCAAATCCTTAAATCAGCTTCCACCACCCCTCTCTTTGGACCTGGCCAGTCAAATTCTACCTAGTTGGGGACAACAATGTTACTATACAAGTTGAAATCAATGTAGGGCATGTCAGACGCATGATTCTTAGCACTTTTGAGGTAATTGACCATCGACTTGCTTATATTTTGAGGAATTTGTCACACAATCAACATTGAAAATGGTTGATTTTATGAACATTAAATGAAATTGTACGTTTATATTTCCCACTAACTACAAGTCATTCAAATATAAGGTACTTCCAAGTGATAATGGATTTCCTAATAGTTGTGAAAAGGTAAGGAAAATGTTGAAAATGTTGTGTGTTGAGTACATATCATTCATGTCTGAATGATTGTATTTTATACAAGGGCGAATATGCAAACAAAGAGATATTTCCAAATTGTGGGCATGACAGGTACTATAAATCAAGAAACAGGGCTAAAGCACATGGTCCTACTCATAATATATTGAGGCACATGCCTATAATCCCAAGGATTAAAAGGCTCCTTCGTTGCAAAGAAATAGCTATGTTGCAAGGATGGCATGTCTTGCATTGAAGTGAGTGAGGAGTTATGTGAATCCCAACAAATTCAATAACCATGAAGCATATAGAGGATACATGGCCCAATAAATTCAAGGATGAAGTACAGATCCTTCGATTAAGCATAGCCGTGGATGGTGTCAACCCATATTCCCTCCAAAACACCAACTATTATGTTTGGCATATAGTAGTGATCAATAACAATATCCCCCCATGGTTGTCGATGAAAAATATTATGTTGTATCTTATAGTCAATGGTAGAAAACAAGAATATGAATGTTTACCTACAACCATTGATCGATGAATTGAAGGAATTATGGGAAGGTATATAGGTATACGATGTATCAATACCCATCCCAACAGAGAGGATTTTTACATTGTAATATGGAATATGTACATACACCACACATGATTATCTAGGATTAGGGTTTTTCTCTCGTAAACATGTTGTTTGATCTTTTTATTCATAACAATATATTTTTGGCATATTTAATTTGGTGTGACTGTATTAATCTTGAACACTAACATGCTATGTATAACATAACACCTTAGGTTTTGCAACAAAAACGTATCATGGATATAAAACTTATGGACCTTCTATGAAGGCTAGGTGGTCCATCCACCTATGCAAGCTAGTGTACGACTAATCGAGGGTATTCCTTCCAGAAAACCACCCTTATAGAAGAGAAACATCTACTTTCAATGGTAAACCAGAGAGAACCCAAAGGCCTAAAATCAATGACACCAACTCACTGGATTAGGGAATATGAAAGAGGGAAATAGAAGGAAATTGCATAAATGTTCGATTCAAATAGGGAACCTATGTTCAATGATCCTGAATTCTTTGACACCTATGTTGAAAAAATTCCCATCAGGATGAAAAGGAAATCGGTATTTTATGAGCTCCCATATTGGGAGCATCTGAAGATTGTCCACTTACTAGATCCCATGCATAGACTTAAAGATGTGTCATCTTTTTTGTGGAAGCACATATCATTGAAACAAAGTGACACATTGGCTATAAGGAGAGATATTATTTATTCAAATACTAAAAAGAAGCATTGGCCAAGACAAGAAAATAGAGGAGGGGTTGGCTCCTCTTGGTCATTTAAAGAAGGTGATGTCCCATGGGTTTTCAAGACAGATGATCTTTATTTGGAAAAGGAAGTTATATTGGGTATGAAGGCTCCTTCTTTATATGGGTCTACTCTATGACACTACTTCACTGTAAACGACATTTCTTGGGTTTGAAATCATATGACCATCTAAACCTTCTAAGTGTACTAATGTAAAAGAAAATGTTTCTATTTTTTATTTTATCATTTACCCCACAAGTTAAAACGAAATTAAATTTTTATGTGTTCACTTTTTAGTGTCATTGTCCCTTGCTCGTGTGTAGGTGTGTGAACCATGAATTTCTCAAGGACCTACGGCATGCCATATATCTAAACTATCAACATTTTTATTGTTGATCACATCAAAGGAGATTCACATGGCTAGCATTCCACAGTGGCGTTAAGAGATAGGTGAGATTGTTTGTATGTTTGAGAAGGAATTGTCGATGAGTTTCATCAACTTGTAGGTTCATCTTCTAATTCACCTAGTTGATGAATATTGAATTAGTCAAGGTGGTCTCATGTTGTTGGATTTTCTTCTTAGAGAGGTACATGAAAAAATTGAATGGATTTGTTTGATAAAGGGAAAAACCTGAGGGGTCTATGGCAGAAGGGTACATAGTATATGAGTCATTCTATTATTCCAATGAGCACATCAAGCAAATCGACCACACACCAGCGGAAATGATTTGGGATGATGAACACGATGAGGACAAAAGGGAAGGGGATCTACTCCAAACAAACGGAAAAAGGAACATGATAAAGAGTAAGTCACTTATCTTTAGTCACATTTCTATATAGTAACTATTCACATTGAAATTCATAATCTATATTTCATCTCATATGTACTATATGTAGATTTGATTTCAAGAATGCAACAATGAATTCATAAATTGGTGTCATCAATAAATTGATTCTAAGTTACAACATAAAGGAAATAGAGTCGTGGGTTGCAGGTATGAAGAGAAGAGGAGGAAATGGGATATTGGTAGGAAAGAATTCAAATGGTTGAATGGTAGAAGCATGCTTTATCCCGATCATTAGAAAGATAATATGCCAATGATATCTCCCAACAGTTGGTTGTTGACCAAATCAAAGAGAAATATGGTTCATCTGGTCATTACCCGCATCTTGAGGAGGATGCGCTAAACATAGGTATTAGGTGCAACAACTCGATAATAATAAATTTTTGTACATTTTAACATTATAATGCACCTTTAAATTATAACATATATATTTTATATATTAATGGTCAGGTTATTAGACATATGACACTATCATTTGTTCCCATCTATGTGGGAATATGACCATCATTTTCACACTAAGGATCTTGATGATGGACGTCTTACACAAGATTGGGGAGTGGAAGTCGAGTTTGAACAATCTAGCCGTGCTAGCCACCACAATCAAAACCTAAAAGGAGGGAAGTTCGGTTATGTCAGAAAGATACAAGAGATCATTCAAGCGGACTTCTCATATTTCTAATGTGTTATTTTTAGGTGCAAGTGGTGCTACACATTCAACAAAAATAATGTAAAGGAAGATCGTGATAGTGGGATGATATGTATCAACTCTAAAAAGATGTGGGATAAAATTCAGGAGCCTTATGTTTTCCCAAAACATTGCGACAAAGTTTTTTTTTACCTAGATGTGTTGGATAGTTATTGGTGGTTTGTATTAAGACACAGTCCTAGATCTAAACATATTTTTTAGAACAATTGTGCTATCATGCCAAGCGAGGAAGATAATCAGGGTGATGTAAATAGAGAGTGATATGTACATTTTTATTTCATCATTTATAATGTTGATATATCATTTTATTATTTTTATCTTTAATTCTCTAATTATATTGTGTAGTTTGCATGGTATGACGATGGAAATGGAAATTTGATCACCGAATGATTTTAGACAATTTTATTTGGCTAACAATCGAGATGATGCAGAATTTCTTTGTCTATAGAGTAATTTTAGATTGCATGGAATTATTGAATGGAAAGGAATTTTATTTTAATTGAAAGTATTTATATCTCATTGCATATTTAGTATAAAATAGTAGAATTATTGTGGCACCATTATTATTGATGTTTATGGATAACCTCCAAAAATAAATTGTCACTCTGCCAACTTCTGATGCTGCTTGATATGATGACTGAGATCACATTTCATAACACATAAAAAGGTTGTGATTGCACCTGACTCAACCACCCCATTACTCCATTAGGTTCTTTCCTCGATCGATCAGATGGATGCACCTACCTATGATATCTCAATGGATGCCTAAGATTCCTTCTCCATCTCTTCCCACTGCATGGGCAATGTCTAGTCTAGTATAGACCATAGCATACATCAAACTTCCACCAACAATAGAATTGGGAACATGATACATGTATCCCACCTCTTATTGAATCTTGGAGATGCTAATTTGTATATAATTTTTCACCTACAATAATAGGGACCTTTACCAGTTTATCTTCTTGCATACAACCTCTACAATATTTTCTCAACATAGTTCCTATGGTTCAACTAGAAATTATTGTTTTCTTGATTTCTTTTAATATCCATGCCCAAACAAAAATTGCATCACCAATATATTTCATATCAAAATTAAAATACAAATAAGATTTGATATCTTTAATGATTTCCCTATTGTTTACAATCATCAACATACAATACCACATATATAAAATGGTTACTGACTTGCTTCGAATACACATATTGATCGTCTTTTCTTCTTGAGAAACCAAGTCTCAACATATAAGCATCAAATTTTTGATACCACATTCTTAGTAATTGTTTTAATCCATATAGAGACTTCTTCAACTAGCAAACCGACTCCTTTTTTCCCTTCACCGTAAAACCTTTTGGTCATTTCATGTAGATCTATTCTTCAAGATCACCATCTAGAAATGTTATCTCCACGTCCATCTTATCTACTTTGAGATCAAAATTAGAAACAATAGATAAAACAAATCTAATTTAATTTAATTTTTAAGAATCATATTTAGTTTTTTCTTACTTCTTATAATAATTTTTAAAAATGTGAATTACAGTTTAGTGTTTCGACATATTAGGAATTTCAAGCTTCAGAAACTCCAATATATATGCTTTTGCATTAACACGAATCATGTATAATACAAGAATGAGTGAAATTTGGTTTTCATCTTCCAAAAGGTACGTTATTCTCCCACAACTCTTCATATTAATATGTGACAACTATTTACAATATTTACATATTTTAACTACAATATCATAGTTATTCAATTTCCCCTGCCCCATAATCTAAAGGGGTTTTGTGATTCCAAGCATCTTTCTAAACATTTCAATCTTTTCTCTTCCAAGCACTTTGGTGAAGATGTCTACAATTTGCTAATTTGTGGAACAATCTCTCAAATGAATAGTCTCGGTCTCTCCATGATATCGAAGAAAATGGTACTTTGTGTTGACGTGCTCAGTTTGATCATGGGATATGGTATTTTTGGCCAACTTGATTGCAGATGTATTGTCAACTAGTAGAGGAGTAAAATTCACATTTTTATCCTACAATCTTCAAGTATCTTCCTAATCCACACAAACTCATTTGTTTCTTTTCTTGCAACCATCAATTATGTATATGTTTTGGGATCTCTTGGAATAGACTGTTTGCATGATCTCCAAGAGACAACGATTGATCCAAGAATCGTGAGGTATCTTGAAGTAGAAACCCCATTCTCTCTATCACAATCAAAGTTTGAATCAGAATATCCAATCAGTTTGAATGCATCCACCTTAGAATATTTGAGTCCAAGGTATTGAGTCCCCTTCATGTATCTTAGAAATTCTATGCAATATAATAGCTTCATAGGGTTTTTTCATCAACCTAGAAAGGATCCCAATAGAAAATGAAATATCTAGTCTAGTGGTGGTAAGGTAAATAAGACTCCCAACAATTTGTATGTACTTGGTTACATCCTCAAATTCATCTCCTTATTTTGATGTGAACTTCAAATTATGTTCCATTAGAGTAGAGAAAGGTTTACACTCTATCATGACAAACCTAGTAAAAAAAAATCCAATGTACTTCTTAGACATGAATATGTACTTTGGACTCTAAGTCACTTCAATACCCAAGTAGTAGTGAAGATGTTCCAAATATATCATTTCAAATCCCTTCTTCAATTATTTCTTTGTGGATGCAATGTAGCTTTCATTGTTCCTTGTCATCAACGACTCAACTATGTACACTATAAGATATAAACTTAGATATTCCAATTTTCCTGATAAAATATGTTGCATCATCAATATTAAAGTGTTTCAAATTCAATTTCAAAATATGCTCAGTTAGCTTTCTGTACCATACGTGAGGTGCTTGTTTCAATCCATACAAAGACTTAATGAGTTGAATACCTTTTTTTTATGTCCATTTATAACAAAACCTTCAGGCTCATACATCAAGGAATTCTCTTTCAAGTATCCATTCAAGAAAGCAGTCTTCACATCCATTTGATGAACTTTCCATCTGTTCCACGTAGCCAAATCCAATAGAGTATTAATGATATCCGATTTTCTATGGTAGGGAAGTGTCCTGATAGCCAATTCATCCTTTATATGTAAAACCTTTTACCACAAGCCTTGCCTTATGCTTGTCAAGTGATCCATTGGATTTATACTTGTTCTTGTAGACCGACTTGCATCCAATTGGTTTGGTTCCAAATGGAGCGTCCACAAACTTCCATGTCTTATTTTGATGAGAGAACCATATTCATTATGCAAGGATGTTTTATGCTCATCATGGGAAGCATCTTCTTCAAAGGAAGTCAGTTCAAGGTTACTAGATAAGTTCAATTCACAATCATTTGAAACATATACATCATCTACATCACTTCCATATTCTTGTCTTCTTGAACTTTTGGTTCTTGAAAAAATCATGATATATATTTTGGGTAAATTTATCCAGATGACCAAGATGCCTCTCCGCATACTTTTCATGTTTATCTAGTCAAGAAAATCACATATTTATAAAGAATAAATATTTTATTTCTTCATCGTAAAGACAATATGCCTTGGTGGTGTGTGAGTACCCCAAGAAGATTCACTTTCAACTCCTTGCACCAAGTTTGTTTCTTTATTCCTATGGAAGTAAGGCATAATAGATGGATCCAAAGACCCTGAGATGCCTCACTGAAGGAATTAATACATATCATATTTCATATGGATTCTTGTTGGAAGGAGCATGATATGTAATCTTGTTTCTCAAAAGACTTCACACAAAAATGCATCACCCCAAAACATCAATTTTGCATTCTTGAAAAATAGCATGGAGTGTACCATATTCAAGAGTGTCTTGTTCATTGTTTCTTCTACACCATTATGGAAAGGATTATATGAAACATTGGTTTGATTCATAATTCATTGTTTATGAATATATTTATTAAACTCAATATAGATATATTATTTTCCATTAACACTATGAAGAGTGTCAATGTGATATTGTGATTCATTTTCAATCCATACATGAAAGTTTTTAAATGTTTCAAATGCCTCATAATTTTGATTCAATAAATAAATGCAACGCATCCTAGTGTAATCATCGATAAAAATCATGAGATATTTATTACCATTTGTAGAAGTAATAGGAATGTGGCCACACAAATCAAAGTGTATCAACTCTAATTTTCTAATAGGAATGTGAATCATGGAAAAGTTTCTTACTATGTTTTCCAATAATACTAACATCATATTGTTTGAACTTATTTGGGATGGTGGGAAAACCATAAACTCCATTCTTCTTCAAAAGACGAAGACTATAATAATTGATATTTCGTATCTATCATGATACAAAAGACTAGATGATGATGTACCTTCATCGGGCGATAGAGGTGGGAATTAAAATTATGTGCTCTTACATATATACCTTTTATCTTTAATGGTCCTTCATCTTCCCATATAGTCATTATGAATTGGTGGGAAGAAGATATCCTTATCTCAAATTTCCTATCAAATATGTGGATGGAATGGCCTTGTTGTCGAATGTGCACAAGAGAACACAAGTTTCTCTACAACTCTAGAAGGTAGACAACATTATGAAATAGAAATTCAATGAATCCAATCAATTTTAGCCTAATGGTAATAATTTCCTTGGGTTTGAAGTTGGATTTATCCAAAAAATATGTTGCACCATCTACATTTTTATTCAATTCTTCAAAGAAGTGTTTTTTAAATTTCATGTGGCAGGGTTTCAACTTTCACCAGTGTCAAGCAACCAAGTATCTCTCCAATATGCAAATAAAGTATTGAATAAAACTTCATTTATGCCAACATTACAATGTGCAACAGTGAAAGAGGCATATTAAAGAACACTACCAAACTCATGAGCTTTACCTATGTCTTATTTATTCTCTTTCTTCTATGTGATCTTACCCATGTAATTGTGCATGTCTTTTTCTCATGTCCTTCTTGCCACATCAGACACATTGAAGATCAGATCTCTTACCATGGTTGTGTCTATCCCCCTGCCTTTTAAATTATGTTTTCCATGTCCTTTTTTCTACCATCTCCTATAGAAGAATCATGTGATTGATTCTTCCCTTTCTGAGAAAGGATAATGGTCTCTCTAATGGTATGGATTGTATTATTTTCAAAGGATTTCTATCGTTCTACAATCTTCTCCACCAGATTTTCAAATTTGAGGTCTTCTAGTTAGGAAATAGCTTGAAGTGACTCAAGATAGTGTGAATATGTGGCATAGAGGACCTTTATCAAGGATGTGGGAGAAAGTTATAGCTTCCCACCAATAGCATCAATGTCATGCATGATGGATTTTATCTCATATGCCACATCCATGGGATCATTATCCTTCAACTCTAGGTTGAAGAGCTTCAACAAAAAATTAATTAGCTCCAATTATGAGTGTGACGCATACAAATATTTCAAATCATTCAAAGCATCATAATAATTCTTAACAAATGAAATATGTCAACTCATCTCTTCACTTATTGTAGAAACTATCAATGCAATATCCATTCTTATATATGTTCTTCCATATGGAAAGCTTTGTGTCTATTTTAGGCTCTTCAGGTGCAACATCACCTTCTTATTCATAGATGTCATCCCATAGATCATTGAATATGAGCGTGTGCTTGATATTTCTCTACCATTATGGATAGATGTCCTTGCGATTGAGCACAACTCCAATAATAGAAACTATAGAATGCATCTTCAACAAGGACAAAATTACTTGATCAGAAAATGCAAGGTCTTCAATATAATGTTATCTTCAAGGATATTATGTAAGCTATACGAAATTCAATAAATAATTCTCTACAATATAATATAGTCTCTATGATCCCATCATAATTAGCGTTGCAAACTAATTCTCGATCCTACAATCCTCATTTAACAAACATAAATACAATATATAGATAGATAGATAGATAGATATATTTAAAAAAATTCCATATTTAAGAGATTATACCACATCAAACTTGAGCATACAATTTTACCAAGCAATTAAAAAGATCAATATTATAAGATTGATGTGGTGTACATTGATAATTAAACATCATTTATATCAATGCATCAACCTACCAAGGTTCACATAAGTTACTCATCACAATGTTCTTATTCAACATAGGCTAGAGTTTGTATGTAGGCAAGAGAGCACGCAAGACATGTGGAGATTTGACAAAACCAATACACATATGTATACCACACATTCCTTATCTTTAGAATTAATGGCATCAATATCTGCGATGTTGTTATTTAGTACTACATATGCTTCATCGACAATACCAACTACATCAACAACTAGTACATTACAATCTAGTTTTGTTGGAGTTACTACATGTAGTGTAGACCAAGTGTCATCTCATGTTGTTGGACTATTCACCAATAATCAGAGGGGGGGTGAATCAATATTGGAATTTTTTTATCAATAATCATTCTTTCATCTTTAAACAATCATCACATCAATAGAAATTAACACCAAAGCTCAATACACATATATTTTACATGGAAACCTAGTAAGGGAGAAAACCACATAAAATTTTTCTTAAATTAAACATAAATTACAATATTTACAGGCTTCAACCTATGATGGAAACCAATCCCTGATTTACAAGCACTAACTTGAAGGAGGCACCAACCCCCTAATTTACAGGCACCAACCCCTTAATTTACAAACACCAACTTGAAGGAGGAACGAACCCCCTAAGCAAAGCACTAACATGTTGTTACAATGTTTGCAAGCACCAACTTGCTAGAGACACCAATTTCCTTGGATAGGAACCAATTCAACAAAAATTGTGTAGGAAACCACCTGCTTGCTATCTTTAATCCATTATATACATGTAGGTGTAGTCCTCTTCAAATTAGTCATGTTCTCAGTCTTTAATCTATTCTTTATCAGCTCTATGTTCACTCTTTGTCTATGCATATGTGACTTAGCTATCAGTTTACAATCTATCTTGATATCAGCAATCCTCATGAGACCAAAACCTTGTTCCTATACCTAACTACAATTCCTGTAATCCTTCAATTCTGGTACCCCTTCAAAGGCTATCTTCAGACAATGTCTTAGACAATACAGTATCTACAACACTGTCCTAAAAATATTTCTTCATTTGCACATGGTATACATATTCTCTATCATTCTTGTAACACTATTTCCTATAATTTATGTAACAATACTTCATGTAATAGCACTTCACTGCACTTCCTGTAATAGCACTTCACTGCACTTCCTGTAATAATGTTTCACTTCTCGTAATAATACTTCTTTGCACTTCCTATAATAACACTTCCTGTAGCAACTGCACTTCTAGTAATTCTAAACTTCCCATAATTTTTCAAATCCAGTATTTATGCACTTTCAGTAATTTTCCCTCGGCACTTCCTGGGGATTAGTTTGAATCATATCAAAATATCATGGCTTAGTTCAGTCATTCACCATTTAATTCCATTTAGAATATTAGCTCTCAAATTCTTGACCAAAATTTGTCTTCATCAGTTTTTTTAAGCCAGATCATTGCATCATAAAATTATCATTAGCAGACTTCATGCTTCTTCACAAGAGTTTGTCTTTTTCTATAAACAATAGTGCCCCACAATATCATTTCCTCAGAGATCCATAATATCACATGCACTTTACACACAAATGTCTTGTGTTCATTTGTATTTATACACTTTGTCTTTGCATATTCTGGACTCACTTGTTACACTTGGGGCTTTTGAGTTAATTGAGCCGATATGCTAATTATCACATGGGGCATTAGCTGGCAAGGTCGAACCATAGTGTGAGACCATTTCATGGATAGTATACCAAAAAATATGGGCACTTCACCCCATTGTTATTAAATTGGATTTCAACTCATTTGTGGATATTTTAACCTTATTTAGAACATAATATTCATATCTCATTCATTGCATAAGCTAATATTCATCATTGGGCACAAATAACATCCTCAATTTCAGCAAAATTGTCCAAAACAACTGATCCACAACCTACAGGAATTTTGGTAGTGTTGTCCGTAGTTCTGGTAGCATTATCTGCAAATCCAGTAGTATTGTCTATAGTTTCGGTCCAATAGCATTATTTGCAATTCTAATAGCTAGTAGCACAGTTTTGCAGTTCCGGTAGTAGCTACATGCATTTTATAGAGCCCGTGGGCATACTTTCTATAGTTTCAGTAGCACAACTTGCAATTCTTGTTGTAGTTGTGTGCATTTTCTAGAGCCTGTGGCCATATTTTTATTTTTTCTTGGCGGGCATATTACTTAGCCTATGTGAGCATTTCCTCATGGTCTGTAGGAATTTATTCATGCCCTACATGTATTTTGATCAATGCTTGGTGGGAATTTTTCTTATAGTATGGTGGGCATTTTTCTTATAGTATGGCGGGAATTTACCATGTCATTCGGGCATTTCTTTTGCTAGTTGCAGGCATCCTTTGCAAGCATATTCCTTTTCCAATTGTGGGAATTTCCTTTTCCAGATGTGGGCATATTCCTCAGCCTATGTATTCCTTTTAACAATGTTGGTGCGGGCATTCTAGTTAGTTGATTTTCCCAAGTGCAAGCATTTTTCCAAGCCAAGTGTGGGAATTTTCTAAGTGTTGTGCAAGCATTTTCCCAGTCTTGTGCATGCATTTTCCCAAGTGTTGTGAAGGAATTTTACTTAGGTTCTAGGAATTCTTTAATAATTCTTTACTTTTCCTCATGGAACTTCATCAGAGACATGTCAACCATATTTATGGCATACACCATTTTCATGCATTAACGTTCCTATTACCAAAAGTTTGTGGTTCCTGCAATAAATTTGTTCCATGATTTGTATGATCTCTTAGGAACACTTGTGGACATATAATCAACACTTTGTGGACCCAACCAAAGAATATGATCCAAGGCTTCATAATGATACTAGCATCTGCAAAGTCTTCCTTGACATCAATGAGAACTATTTCTCAAAAATATCTCCCTTTTTCATTGATGGAAACACTAGTAAAACACAACTTCAACAATCTCCCCCTTTGATTGTACATTCATGTTTTTGTAGTAACTTTCTAAGTTAAATCCCACTATATTCATTATCTTTGACCTTCATCTTTTTATACACTTATGTTTTATTGTCTTACTCCCCCCCCCCTGATAGCAATGACAAAGAGACACTCCCCCTGCCTATATATGCTGACTGATTTTCATGGGTGCCATAGATATATCCACTCGATTCAGCTTGTGGATTTTGATATATGTCCTTTATGAAATATTGGGAACAAGATAATGCTACCCCTATCGTTGTTTTCTTTTCTACTTTAACTGATTTGAAGTGTTGCTCCCCCTGCATTGATGCTTGTCCTAGGGGTTGCTCCCTTTGCCCAAACATTTGTATGTTTTCTTTACAATTTCCCTTTAGTCTTCCTTATTTTCTTCAACTTTTCTCGTCAATAACTCTCCCCTTTCGATTGATTTCTCTCTTTTTTCATAATATTCCCTTCCGTGGCAATTTAAATGTTCTAATACACAACTTCTTGTAGATATGTTGCTAAAAAGGGAACCACAGGGTACCACATAATATCATTACTAGGATGCCTCAATGTTCATCTTACAAACTAAAATCAATTTGTGACTCTTGATTCTTTGGAACCATCTTACTACTTTGCATTGCTTTGGTTTCTACTTCCTAATGGCTTGTCAAACTTTCTTGTTTCTTATCAAAGTTCATAAGCACCTACCTATAGAATACCTCAATCCCTTAAAAAATTCACTTCAAATTTGCATCAACACATCCTTCTAAATATGTCTTCAATTCTATCCACTTACTAGAAATTTGTGTCAATTATGTCCACAACTCTTCAATAAGGTGTGCCAAAGACTAGGAATAAATCTGCAACAAAACTCAGTCAAATTTGCATCAATACTTCTTCAAATATCCATCAAGACATGCTTTAAATTTGTGTCAAAGAAACAATCTTTCAATGCCACAGTTTCATAATCAGAGTTGCTATAGATTTGTCACCAACACAACAAAATATCATGGCAAGTAACTCTCTTCTATTCTGGATAGACTGCATGAATTCCATCTTAACCATTCCTTTCTTGTTTAACTATTGAACTAAATGTATTTAATCTTATTATGACAGCATATGATGGTATTCTATAACAATATCATCATCCCAATCTTTTATACTCATGTTCTTCACCATGCTTCCATCTTTGGTGAATCTTGTGCAATTTGGGTATCACAATATTTGCTAAAGTCAAGCATTAGAGTACTGGAGAATCTTCTTTTGAGTTTAAAGTTATAATATTCAAACTTCTCTATGCTACATATACTCTCAACCACCATAATGGATGTTAATTCAAGCAAACACTCCTCATAGCAGGTCTTGTCCATGTCTCACACCTGTTGTTTGTGTGTTTATTGATATAATGGATCTTGTAGGTGTAAATGTTGGTTTGAAGAGTTGTCACAAAGAGATGTCAGTGCCACAATAGTATTAAATTGTTAGAGGTATCATGAGTCACAGATTGTTGTCATGATAATATTGTTTTAGAGATTGTCACATGTACTACAGATATCCTATAATGTTGTTGATAAATTTCATCAATCTACAGTACTGCTCTAAATCCAATCATTGGATACCAACTGAAGAAAAAGAAAAACTTCACAAATTATTTTGCAATCCCTGGAACAAACTATCAGGAAAAATTCCAACAAAGACATGTCTATAGAGAACACCATACTTAGTTGTCTTCCAATAATATACCAAATGTTGAAATATATGACTTCCATCACAGGAATGTTGTCTGTCACACTTCTTCCGCAACTTTGTATCTACATAACTCATTAATCTCGAACTCCAAGACCTAGAGGCTTGCTCTAATTGGCATGGAAGTTTCTTTAAACCAAACACCCTAAATTTTGAAAATAAAAATGTTACTTGACGTTCTACAACTTTCATCTAACAATCTGTAAAAAAATGTGATACTGAATTCTCTTAATGACAAGCTAATTAGAACATCATATATTTCTCAAACAGATACCCATCATATGTCTCCTTAATACTCAAGTTCGTGTTCTTCTTTTGCATGTTTAACTTGGGAAGTGGCCTCTCATTGATGTTTTCTTCTTCTACACAATTGTCTACTGTTGTTAGGGAAAACTTCCTATAGCTGGGGTGAGACTACCAACGTACTGGGGTAAAAGATAGACATTAAAAGTTCTTCTTGAGGGGACATTAGGGTAAAAGATAAACATTAGGGTTTAAGAGGATGTGTACCTTATTTAGAAGGTTGATCCAAGATTCTCTTTTGAGTCCTCCTCTTGATCTCCAATGCAACAACCTGCAAAACCATTCAAAAGAACTTTCCTCAAACCAATTTGACTACAACTAAAAGATTGAAATTTAAAAGAGAATCAAACATCAAATTGTAACCAGATCTTAAACATACATGAACAAATATATTTGGAAAGGGAATAATGTCCAATATTTATTAATGAATGAAGAAAGTACATAAAGTTATACCTTCCTTCAAGCATGGCACTTCATGAAACCAATATTCAAGGTCTCCTACTCCTGTCCTCCAAGGATCCTAACCTATGATCAAATATGCTAGGGTTTATAAGCAACTAGGGCACAAGTGAGGGGGATGTAAGTCCCAATTCCTCTAGAATAACATTACAATGGGATTGAGTTACTTTTCATGGTCCCTGTCCCTCTCTTATATAGAAAGTGAAGAAGGTAGGGTCGAAGACGAAGTAGTTACAACCGGAAGAGGAGGTTCCAAAACCACCCGAACCACCCATTTTTCAAGATTTTATATATTTTTTTTGGTATTTATGAGGCATTTGTGACTTTAAAGTGGACAATAAGCGGTTGAACCATGAATTTACCATGTGCAACTAACTTATTTTTGGTAAACCTGCAGGTGAAGAGCCTTCCACCTATGTTTTTTGTGGAAAAATGGTCAAAAACAACCTTTTCCGAGAGTTTTTTGGAGAAGTTTTGGTCTCCAAAATTGTTCCTAAGGTTCTTATACATCAAGTGGGCCATGAATTAGGAAATTCCATCCTTCTAAAGTCCCAAATATGTCTCTTCCATCCCAAATTTCCTTTTGTGTGACTCACAGTAATCTCATGTAAGTGTCGTCATGCGAATGTCATCGTGCGACCAAAAGATGTAAGTTTTGTCACGGACGGAGAAGTGTCAATTTTGGTTATAACAGATTCCCCCTAATGTATGAGTTCAGAGGGGAAGACATTGGCCAAAATACATTATAAATAATAAATTTTTGGGTCATGGTGTCGGAGAAACTGGAGAAACCAATAATCATAGGTGCAAACGAAGTACTTGAAAGAAAGGAAATGTCAGACAATCTCATCCCTGGGATAAATTTCCATGCTCAAATGGCGTAACATGACCTGCAGGTTCATACAATAATGATCCAATATGTATGTATAACTAATGTGTATATCATGGCCACTGGAATACAAAAGTGGATCCATGAGAAACATAAGTGTAAACATAGCCACAAAAATACAAAGGTGGATCTTTGTCAAAACTGGAGATCATAGCCATAGTGAACAAACTAGATCTATGTATCATCAAGAGACAAAAATGGGTGTGGCTCATTCTTTCACAGCTTGGGAAATAAAAAAATATGATGATGCTATTATAGGCCCAAGGACATCATCCAAACCGTCTGAAGGTACGAATCCTAACCATGTGAATAAATGAGTTGACGTCAAACATGGGGGACAGAGTTTGATTACCAATCAATGATGTGAACCGTTAACAAACACGAGGGAATCCCACCAATGATGAAAATGGGACCCAAGATACCTGGTACATTCTTACAAGTGTGAATAAGGGGTCTTGAAGTCGAACAGCTGAAGAATATTCCAAGTAAGAGACATTGATGTATTCTCCTAACTCAACAACAAGGGAATCTGCCACTAATGACTACAAATCTCAAGGTACTATCTGAAACTCTAAACTTCATTCCCAAAGCAAGATGATTTGGGTTCAATGGGAAGAGGTTTGTTGGAAGGGAGGCCTTAAGGCATCCTCCATCATCCAACACGAGGAAAAATCAAAGGTTGATATGATTTTGGAGTAGGACTGAATACATGATGAAACATACTGACAGCAAGGAATGTAGAACACATGAGGTCAAGGAAAATTCAGAATGGCAGACACAGGTTGTATCCTTGAATAATGAGAATAACATAAGAGTGACTTAGGAATCTTTGAACACAAAGGGACTATGATATAAATCTGCAATGTATGTGACATTAATAGATTCTCCATATGATTAGAAGAGTAACCAACCAAAGGAGTAAAAAAATTTGAGATCAGGTTTATCCTAAGGCCAAAACTAGAACCCAACTTGTTTGATAGACTAAAAACAGGTGTTTTGTTCAAGGACATAGTTGGCTTACTGCCATTATATTGAAATATATTTAACACTCTTCCCTTCCCTTTTCTCTTTTTAAGTAACCTTTTCATTTCTTAATGATCTTGAAAAAGAACTAAATCATGCTCAATAAGGATCTAACCATGTGTAATTTTATGAGTCCATGGAAGGGAAACTCAATACTTTCTTCTTTGTTTTATGAGTTTGAAGAAAAGATAGACAAATACTCGATAAGATACTGATACGTGGATTTTAATATCGATCATTGATCTGTTTGTTCTTGCTGGTGTTTTCATATTTAAAGAGTCTGAAAAACTTAAACAAGAACTCTGTACACCCTCTCGTAGATTTTACATCTAGCCTGAGTTGGTAGATGCTCATTGGTGTTTTCATATTTCAAGAGTCTGAAATTCCTAAAGAAGACTCGAAAAGGTCATTTTTTGTAAAATTAGTCTCCTCGCCCGAAAAAGGGTAAAACAAGGCGAGAGAGAACTCTTCTAGCCAAGTATGACTAGAGTTCTCCTTTTTCGTAAATAATCCACGAAGGTACGGAAAATGGGTAAACTTATAGCTAAGTGGATGTCCCTTAAATTCCTTTAGTCATTCTGAAGTGAACAAGTATACTTAGGGATCAAGTCAATTTTAAGGAGTCTAACAAGAGCATAGAGAAAACTCCAAAAAAATATTTTTCGTAAAGGTTTAACGAGCCCGAAAAAGTAAACTCATGACCTACTTATTGTTTTTAACGCGCTTGAAGGAGAGATGAAATAATGCTTGTATCCTCCTTACTATTTTTAACGAGCTCAAAAGATGGGTGAAAGACTACTTGTAATTGGAGGAGATGAGTGTGATGGGCATGCAATACTAGTTCCAAGCGAATGGAACAAAAGTATGCATAATTCTAGAAACATGAGAAAGATAAGGACACTCAAGGTGTGTCTCCTCCAAGTAAAAGGTGTCATATCGTGAAGGAAAAATGATACATGGATTAACGAAAATGAGATCAGAGGTGGAGGCTTATATAACAAGCTAAAATCATGGAAGTCGACTTCAGGCTCATTAGCACAAGTCAGATCAATGTAAATGCACATGCAACTTAAACACAAATATGGGATCCTTATGAGGAATGGACAGAAATATATGAGGAATAAATACATGAGGCTTATTCTCAATTTCATGGAAAATATAGAAAGGATCTCGAGCCTATGATAAAAACTCAGCATGGGAACCAAAATGGCATAAGGGTGTTGACGGGTGACCCATGCTAGGTAGGCTCTACTGTTGGAGCGACGAAGAATGCATATAGATATGGATAAGACATCGATATCCAATGGGTTCGACCTTATAGCAAATTCAGATGGAAAAAGTTTCAAATGCATACTAACAATGGGGATGCCTAAACCTATATGCAAGGTTCTGAATATACTTGACATGATCGAATAAAATGTCGAAAAGGACCAATAAGAAATCATGAGTCCAGCTAAGAATATTGTCTCTAAGAACAACAATACCAAGATCATATCTAAAAAATATATAAAGAAAGATATGATATAGGTCATTGTGGTAGAAATACTTTCAACTTCACTATTATCAACAACATGCATAATTAAGGGAGATTTAACCAATTAAGACTCTATAGTACCAAAGCCTGAGGAATTACAATCAAGAATATTAACTTCAAGATGAATATCAAAGTTGAAGTACGTGATGGAATCTGCGGGATCAAATTCATCATCACAAGAGTTGAAAATTCTGGAAGCAGAATCAAACTTAGTAGGACCACCGATTTGCGGATCTATAGGAGAGTATGAACACTCAACAGTGGTAAGATCAGACTCCAAAGTCAAATAAAGGCTGTACATAACTGAAATTGGGTCAAGGTCCAAATGAATGGCAGACTTCATTATAGACTCTCGGAAAAATTCATCAGAAGGAAGTATATCATCCCAGATGGAACACATATCAAAACATTGAGATGGAGGTATCACCTGTTCAAATGATGGGACCAAGTCCCAAGAAGGTAAGCATAAATTCAGAGGATTCTTATCAGTAGAAATTGTACTCAAGGGATATAAATATTGGTTGAACTGAGTACACCCAACTTCAGAGGCTAAACACTTCCAAGGTTTCTTAAATTTTGAAGACTTACATTGAAACTCCTTATTTATGGAAGGTGTGGCAACTATTGAAATTGTCTACACAAGTGATGCATTAGCATGCAAATCTGATGGGGGAAGATTAAAAGTTCCCATTAATGAAGGATACATCCCCACACCAATTTTTTCACAACTCCTCGTGGAATGGGACACTAAGGGAATATTGGATCCATGCTCCTGATTGGACTCATTACTTTTTAAGGGTAGTTGGTCAATTGTTATGATTTTTCCTCCACATGGAAACTTGATGACACAAAAGATCAAAGAGAATACTTCCATCATAGCTTGACTCCAATTTATCCCTAGTAATAAATTGTAATCAAGTGTGGAATCAACCACTTCCACATACACTTTAACTACTTTTCCCCTCGGTTCTATAGGAAAATCTGGGATAGTCCCATGAGGTTTAAAAAGATGGTTGTTGAAATATTTTAACATTGTGACCGAAGGAACTACATCAGGTGATCCTAAATCCTTCCAGCATGATAAAGACATAACGCATGTGGAGGAACCCTTATCCACCATTGTCGGAAGGATTTTAGTATTTTGAGATATAACTTGAATCTGAAAATATGCATGGTAGGGTAAATGAGGCTTCCAATTATCAAAATCGAAAATGACCACTTGACTATCTTTAGGATCGAGGGCACCTAAAGCTAAAAGTAAGGGATTCCTTTAAGTTGGAAAAATTTGCAAGAGCTCAAGTGTAGACATCACACATGGATCTTGTGCCAAATATTCAACTATGCTATGATTTTGTGCAACTTATGATCCGAATCGTAGTTGGAATTTTTGTTGAACGCTAACTTTCCAATACGATAGGTTTTCGACATCGACACAACTCCAATGAGTCTCGACCTCGACATACTGCGACACACTCCGCATCTTCGACATGTTAAGCAACCTCACATTTCGCGACATCGACATGCAGGGTCGACACGTGACCAGCGACTGTCGAACGTCGAAAGACTATCTCTCTGTATTCCAATCGACTGTAATGGTTGAACTAGTTAATTGTTCTAACTTATTCTTTGTAACTGAACGTAATGGGAAGGCACCCAAGCATCTCAGAATTCTATATAATCATGTATAATATTGTCACATACATCAACCTATCTATTTGCAAGTAATAGAGAAGAACAATTCACATTCCTGCATATTGTCTATGTGTATTTGTGTTTATTTTTGTAGTGTAATCATGCTTTGCTCATTCTTCTTCTTATTGCTTCCACCATAATAGAGCTGACTCATCCAGTCGAATTGTTGTCCCCTTCATGCTTCCTGGACATGACCTGGATCATTGGTATTAGAGAAATTAGTTTTCGTGCTTAAGTTTTGCATATACACTTCTCTCGAAGTTACCTGACTTATGTCGGTTCAAACTCACTCACAATCTCAGCAATCCAAGCAGACACTACCTCTAGAAATGACAGAAGAAACAGATGATAGAGATGTAGCCAACGAGACAACATAGCTTATTGAGAAAGCTCTATATCGACAACGGACTGAAATGTTCGCCTAGTTCAATGAAATTCTCACGTGATTTGCTTCGACATCCAGAGGATTTTCGACGAGAACTCACTCCGATAAAATCAGCCCCCTCAAAGTGAAAATGAATATGGACATACCAAATCTTGAAGGTAAGATTAATGCGGAATACATCGACAATTGGGCGCAACAATTGGAATCCTATTATGCTGTTAATCAACTCTCAAAAGATGAAAAGATCACCATTGCATCCTTAAAGATGTCAAAATGTGTGCACTACTGGTGGGAGAACCTCTCGACAAAGATGGAGAAAAGGGTAGACCCCATCGAAACATGGGATAAATTCATCAAACACATCCGAAAGGAATTTTACCCACATAATACCTTGAGCAGCAGTATAAGAAGTGGCAGCAGCTAAGGCAATGGAAATACCAATCAATACAGAGTTACACCGACGAGTTCTACTGACTCATGTCTAGACTTGGTGTCCAAGAAGAAGAGAAATTGCTTATCTTGAAGTACGTTAGCAGATTGTCCCAGTACATTTAGCAAGAGATGGAATTTCTGACTGTTAATACGCTCACGGATACATTCCACTACATTAGTAAACTTGAAACCAAGAGAAAAGGGAAAGAACACTTCATGACAAAGCCAACATCGAGACGACCACCCGACAAGAAGGCACCGGCCGAATTCGACAAGTCGAAATATTCTCAGCCAACATCATGAAATCCAGACCATGGAAAGAAGCCTTTTCACAAGAGGGAATGTAGAAAACAACTACCTACCAGAAAATGGTGTGATTACCACCACTCATCTTGACCTGATACGTCTAAATGCAAAGCTCGGAAGACATTTTCGGTGAAAGTGTCGACCTCCAACACGTTCGATAAGATGGTGGAAGAATTTGATCCAGACGCAACAACCCTTTTAACATCTATCACTCCAACAACCTCGACTATCGTCAACGAGGATGAACGAGAACACCTGTTCCATACACAAATATGGGTCCATAGAAACCCATTGCATATGATTGTGGACAACAGTAGCCAGAAGAAATTCGTTTCTAAAGATCTCGTGAAAGAACTAGGTCTTGTTACCACTCTGTATCCTTAGCCTTACAACATTGATTGGATGAAGGATGGACAATAACTACAGATCACTCGATAATGCAAGCTCTCCTACTTCATAAATCCTTTTGAAGATGAAGTACTATGCGACGTGGAACCACTCTCCATAGCCAATGCCCTGTTTGGGAAACCTTAACTCTGGGATAAACACGGAAGTTATCAGTCACAACCATAGAAGGTGATTGTCAGAATCTGAAATCGATGGTTCAGCATACCAGAGCACAAACCTACACCAACTGTTGCACTGATATCTACCAAACAGACAAAGAAGCTCATCAATCATGCTCAGAAATTGGCATTAATCATGTTCAAGCCATAACATTCTAAGAATACTGCAACAATGAGTCGATTCACCGACCAATGAAGCTCTTGACAGAAGCAGCAAGTCGATCATATTCTCGATGAGTACCAGAACCTCTTTCAAGCTCCAAACGGAGTACCTAACCATTGTCAGGTAAAACACTCCACTGAACTTGTTCCTGGTTCTTCTTTTCCTAACGCATCTATTTACAGAAGATCCATTCTCGAAAATTAAGAGATTCATAGACAGATCCAAGAATTAATCAACAAAGGTCATATCCGACCAAGCTCCTCTCCTTGTGGAATTCTGGTCGTCCTAGTTCCGAAGAAAGACAGGACTTGGCCCATGTGCATTGACTACAGAGCTCTCAACAAAATTTCGGTAAGAATCACTACCCTCTGCCACGGATAGATGAGCTCATTAACTGTCTAAAAGGTGCTAAATTATTTCCTAAGCTCAACCTCAAGTCGGGATACCATCAGATTCCAATCGCACCCTCAGATGTGTGGAAAACTGCTTTCAATACCAAGGAAGGATTGTTTGAATGGTTATTCATGCCTTTCAGCTTAACCAACGCAACTACAACCTTCATGCGACATATGGATAACCTTCTTCAATCTTTCATCAGCAAATGGGTCATTATCTATCTCGATGACATATTGATTTTTAGTCGATCATGGGAAGAACATGTCGGACATCCTCGACAAGTCCTCGACACTATCCAGCAACATCGGCTTTATCTGAACATGGACAAGTGATCTTTTGCGATGACCAACATCAAATATGTGGGGTATATAATTGACTCTATAGGAATTCACGTTGATCCAAACAAAGTACAAATCCTCAAATATTGGCCCATTCCTAGAAGCATTCAAGAACTAAAAAGTTTTCTTTGTTTGGCGAATTTATATTGATGACTCATACTTGGCTTCAGTCACATAGCCTGGCCCTTGAATAAGTTAATGAAGGGAAATGGGAAGATTGTCTTCAAATGGACATTGACACATCAAACAGCTTTCGAACAGCTCCAGCACAAGCTTTGCACTGCACCAGTACTTGTGTTACTTGATTTGCATAAGCCCTTTGAGATTGAGATGGACACATCAGACCATGATGCCTTGGCCGCAGTGATCACTCAGTCTGGTCACCTACTTGATTTTCATTACGAGACTTTTAACGACACAGTTAGAAGATACTCAACGTATGAAAAATAACTGTATGCCATTGTGCAAGCTCTCAAGCAATGGAGGAATTACGTCCTTGGAAAGGAAACGGTCATTCTCATTGATCACAAGCCTCTACAGTTCACTCCGACGCAATCAAAGTTGCAGACAAACTGACAACTCAAGTGGATTAATTACCTACAACAATTCAATTTGGTGATTAAGTATCAGAAAGGTAAACCTAACGCCGTCGTCGATTACCTCAGTCGACCACCCATTACTCTCCCAATGATGAGTATGCGGGAATATGACATGACCACTTGGCCACAGTTGTATGAGGACAACAATGAATTATCATCAGTCTACCGACAGTTACAAACTAACAAGTCGCCAACCTCCGACTACTTCTTGAAAGACACCTTTCTATACAAGCTTGGACAGCTTTGTGTACCGATCGGTGAGCACCGACAACAGCTCATTTGGGACGCGCACTATAGCAACACTGCAGGACACTTTGGGGTAGAAAAGAAACATGCTATTATGCGGAAGTATTTATTTTGGCCTACACTTAAATCTGACGTCAACAAGTACATTTGATCTTGCGTGTTTATTTTCATTGCTAAACTGCCTAATCGACGATAGGGATTGTACACACCTCTGCCAGTTCCTAGTCGACCATAGGAATCTATTTTTATGGACTACTTGATGAGTTATCCTACTACCAGACATGAGCATCACACGATATTAGTAGTATTCGTTCAATTTTCCAAGATGGCCATTCTCATACCATGTAAGAATACCACGACAGTGCAACAGACTGCTCAGCTCTTCTTTACACATGTTTGGAAACACTTTGGTTTACCAACGACCATTATTTCTGACTGAGATGCCATATTCGTCAGCATATTTTGGAATACCCTCTGGAAACTGCTAGACACACAACTCTCATTGTCGACAGCTTTCCATCCTCAGACCGACCGACAGATGGAAGTTGTGAGTCACTTGGTAGTACAACTGCTTCACATGTACAACCACAAGCATCAATGCACATGAGATGAAAGTCTTCCATACATCCAGCACAGCTACAATTGAGCTTAACACAACTCTACAGGAAAGAGTCCATTTGAGATCTATTATGGATTTCAACCCTTAGTGCCTATCGACTTGATCAGCTCCTCGACACAGTCAAGCGACACCGACTACAACTAGCAAGAAGTTGATAAAGCAGTCAAGTTCCGATATAAGATATGCGGCATCAAGAAGAAAGTACAGGAAATGTTTCAAAGAGAAGGCGATAAAGCTAAGGCCCAACATGAAAAGCATCGTATTCCTCATTCATTCCAAATTGGGGATAAGTTCTGGTTACATATCAATAAGGAGCGCTTCACAGGTCCTTTCCAAAAGTTAAAACCTTTGAGATATGGTCCGTACAGTATTCTTCGACAAACTCGAGAAAACACTTTCCAGCTTGACATTCCTGCATGCCTAGGTCTGCATCCAGTATTCAGTGTGGATCTACTTTGACCATACCATGTACCCTTGTTGGAACAAAGCGACTTACCGACAACAGAACTTGAATACATCCATCCAGATGTTCAGGAGCCTCTTCCTTGCGACACCATCATGGGACGACGAGTATGCCATGCAAGGACGAACACAATTCCCTTGTTCAAGGTTGCCAAAGCTGGCCAGCTCCCATCTCAAGGAAAGTGGTACTCTGTTACTGAAATAACCGATAAGTTTCCTCACCTTCGCGAGCAAACAATGGGGACCATTGTTTCTTAAGGAAGGAGGTATGATCCGCATCGTAGTTGGAATTTGTGTTGAATGCAAACTTTCCACTACGACAGGTTGTCGACATCGACACAATTCCGGCGAGTCTCGACTTCAACATAGTACAGCACACTCTGCATCTTCGACATGTTCATCAACCTCACAGTTCACGACATTGACATGCAGCATCGAAATGCAACCATCGACTATCGAACTTCGTCAGACTGTCTCTCTGTCTTCCAGTCAACTGTAATGGTTGAACTGTTGAACCATTCTACTTCTTTGTAATATAAAGTAACGGACAGGCACCCAAGCATCTCATAATTCTATATAAGCATGTATAATATTGTAACATGCATCAACCTATATGTTTGCAAGTAATAGAGAAGAACAGTTCGCATTCCTGCATATTTTCTATGTGTATTTGTGTTTATATGTGTAGTGTAATCCTGCTTTGCTCATTCTGCTTCTTATTGCTTCTGCCATAACAGAGTCGACTCATCCAATCAAACTATTGTCCCCTTCGTGCTTCTTGGACATGACCTGGATCAACACGTGCATTAGGATTAAATGTTGCATTCTTAAGAAGGAATTTCGATATTCGAGGCATAGTATCATTAGGAGGATTCTCTATATGCGAATAATTTTCATTATTAGCATTAATAGGTTCCTTACCTTTTGATCCAAACGAATTAGTTTCATAATTCGTGTTTCTAGTCTAGATATACAAATCTCATTCACACATGAAAATGTCTCTTGAGCCTAAATTGCCCCCTTGAGAGGAGGCTCCCTGGTTTTTGTTAATGTATTTGTAACTTTAGAATGTATTCACTTGTATATTTTATATTGTATTTGTATTTTATTATTGTACCTCCGATGGAGGTGTTTATTCCTCCGGTCAGAGAAGTCATTATTGTACTTGGGTCAAGTAAAGTCACTGAGTTCGATCCTGCCATGTAAGTTGGGGAAATATTCCCCTAGAGTCATTTTTATTGGGGTGTTTAAGTCCCCTAAAGGAGTCGGCCCAGTCAACTTTAGTTGAGGCCCACTTGTCAAGTGGTAAAGGTAAAGTGAAAGGTAAAGTATAAATAGAGAGCTAGGCTCTCTATTTATTCACTCACTCATCATTCACTCACTCACTCATACACATAATTGAGAGAGAGAGAGAAGTTCCCACAAGTGGAGGAGGATAAAGCTGCTGAAGACCATCTCTTTCTTTTAGGGTATTGTATTATTGCACATTCTATCTCTAAGGAAGTTGCAGGGTTTTCTCCTTTATGGTTTCCCTCATGAAATGCTTTGTGTCTCTTGTATCTTGTGTTTGATTTGATTTGCATGTGATTATCTCAATTAAGATCCTATATCATATTGAATTAAATGATGAAAAACTAACATGGTATCAAAGCTATCCTGAAGGAAGGTAGTGTATGGCATTTACGAAACTTGTTTCACTTGCGACAATTTGAAAGCTAGGGATTTGTATAGCAAAACCTAGTCATCATGAAACTTTCGCTATAAATAATTTTTGGAAAAGGTTCATGATTTGAAAATTGGATAGGCCAAAGATAAAATTTTCCTGTACCTTGTGTCCAAATTTAATCCTCATATTCGTTGTACTTTCTAATATATGATCCGTACAAGTTAGGGTTTCGGCCTCTTCCAGAATGCAGCGCTAAACATGTGACCTGGGTAAAAAGGTCATATCTCGGGCTAGAAAGATCCAAATGGAATTCCGTAAAATGTGGCAGTTAGGGAACGGACTGTAGTTTCACAGGTCTAATGTTCAGAGGCCGAAGTTGAAAGAGTGATACATGGCACTCCGTACAAGTTCACTATGATGTTTCATCCCTTAAATAGGTCATATTGGAAAACTGAGCATATTTCCCTGCTGGAGAATCAAGTGAAGCTCAAACCTATGGAGTTGGAAATATGATAGGTCTGGATATAACAAGCTGAAGTTTTAAACCATGCAGATCCGTAATTTCAGAGATACACTAGAAACAATATGGCACATCTGAAATGGCTCAACGGAGGAAATCAAAGAAGAGGAGGAAGAATCTCTCACTTAGGGTTTTCAGCTTTTAGGTATGGCATGACCTGATAAAATGTTGGAGACACATGATGCAACATTGGAAACTTTTAAAATGGATTTGGAATCCATTCATCATTGATATTAATCCTCCATCAAAATGTTGTGGGAGGAAGGAGATTGAAAAATTAGGGTTTCCAAGTAAGAGGAAACCCTAGCAAGGTTGGGAGACTCATAGGGTAGCAATGAAGGAGGTTTAAAAGGCACTGATATTCTATCATCCTAGCACCATGAACCTATATAATATTTTTACAAGTGATATACCTTTGATAGTTAGGGTTTTACCCTTATAGAGAAGACTACAAGCAATCTCGACAAGTATGACTTGAGGAGATACAAGTATGTTTTGAAATCTGTTTCATGATTAAGTTCATGATATGTTTGTCTTCATATTATTGAGGTTAGTACAATCATGATTGTTTGACCACCTTAGTAAAAGCATGAATGCATGTGAATAATAGAAGACATTCATTGATTAGGGTTATGACACTTATGATTGTACTAATGCACTGTGGTGTTGTATGAGGATGATGTTGTCCGCTAACAAGAAAGGTACATCAAGAAAGACAAATCAAGTTCTAGATCAAGAATATATAACAATGGTGACATGAAGACAAAGAATCATCCATAGTCATTGATCACATAGAAGCTCTACTTACGAGGTATGTATAATTTGGTTCTACAATGCTTAACTTATGAGATATGCAGGTTACTAGCACAAGGTCTCTAAATCGTTGAAGAGAACAAAGAAGACGTTGTTTGGGTGTGTTAGGCATAACTAGTAAACATGATAATCCAGGTATGTTTTCCTATATCAAGTTAGAATCCTACCTTGTGTTAGGATCTTATATAAGTATACTTTTGTATGATTGATAATGATTATTCATGAAGTTATAAGTTTGAGTAATCATGGGTTTTTGCATATTATGCTTCTTAGTTTGATTAATGATATGACAAACTAGAAGAGTCCTATGGTCAAATAAGAATATTCATGAGTAAAAGAAATACTCCCTGAAACCTTGAATACTAACGCTTGTGATAAATTACCTATGTATGAAATGATCATGACCATACATGTTAAGATTATAGGATTATAATTTTTTGATAGTATTGAGATTATACTAATGAATGTATGATTATGTATGAGATCTTGAGGATGACACAATGATGAAACTAATGCACACTTAAGCATGCATAGTGGTCCAGGATGGATAGAAGTTCAAAGACATATAATCATGATGCTATCATAAAGGGAAAATAGAGATCAAGAGGGAGGAAACCACACAAACATAAAAGATAAGTATTTGAGTTCTTATTTGAATTACTTCTTGAATCCCTGAATAGTTAATGATATTGCTTGTAATAGTTGTGTGCATATTTGTATTCTTGGAATCAGGAAATATATCATGCATAGTATAAGCATTGAACAGTATACTACTAATATGCATATGATGGGTAAGTTGGTCAAAAATTCCATTGTTGCTTGTCTAGAATGAAACCTCTTTGCTAACATGGTGGGAGTTGTGCAAGCTCTTGATAGTATGTTCTGGTAGAGATGGAAGGCATCTAGATAGCCATTGTATGCATACAGGATATGGAAAAGTGTTGTGCCAAAGTATTGGTCAAGATAGTTGCATAACTATTTGAATCATATCAGTATGCATAATAGGTTATCATTGAAATGTCAACATGATTTGATGATTATGAAGTGTTAGTAATCATGTAATTAAACTTGATTTGTAGGAAAGATCATGAGCTATGATCTACAAAAGAAGGATGATGAACACTTAACAAGTGATGATTGTTCAACACGAAGACTTACAAATCAAACATACTATAGAAGTACAAAGGAATGCTCGTGGCTAGAGGATTCTCTTAGAAAGAGGGAGAGGATCATGATGAGATGTTTGCTCCAGTGACTAGACACACTTCCAGAGATAGATTACACCCATGGACGACAAGACCGTTCTCTTGAATGGTGTAAATGAAGAAGAAGTGAAGATCCAGCAAACTCCCAGGATTCGATAGAGAATCACATGATTGAAGAAAGATTTGTACGGGTTGAACATGTACCCATGATCGATAGTCATTTGATGTGCTTGATGATCACCACGAGTGATGCAGATTTCAACCTTTGCGACAAGGTTGAAGATGGTTTCTATATACAGATGGATGCAAGAAGGAACTCACCATAGAGTTCGAGTGATATTGAGGCTCATATCAGTAGACCCATCTGATGGGAGATGGCAAAGATAGATATTAAGAATATCACCCAATATGTGAATGATGTTCGGTCACAAAAGAAGGACAATACTCAGATATAGAAAACTCCACTTCAAAGGGAGTAGATCTCTGAGTAAAAGAATCTTGGCATGATTCTTGTGATTAGATATGTGGCTGAGATTAGATGAGATTTTTCCTTAGGCAAGGGAAATGTGAAGTAGATATCTGGGTATGATGCACTATTTTCTAGGCATGGAGGTGTGGAAGAGTACGGATGGAATCTTCCTTGGACAAAGGAAGTATGTAGTAGAGATCCTGAAGAGGTTTGGGATGATGGACTACAAGTCCATGGCCACACCTATGGCATTGAACCTGAAGCTATTGAGTGATGATTCATCAGATTCAGTTGATGCCATGATGTATAGTCAGATGATTGGGTCCTTGATGTACCTGACGAATACGAGACTAGATATTTTCTTTGCTGTGAACACATTGAGCCAGTTCCTGACGGATCCGAGACATGTTCAATTGATTGTTGCAAAGCATAGTCTGAGATACCTAAAGGGTATAGTTGATTATGGGCTCAAGTATGATGTGAATCAGAAGATTAACCTGGAGGGTTATGTTGATTTTGATTGGGCAGTTAGTGCCATTGATAGGAAGAACACTTTGGGGTGCTGCTTCAGTATGGGATCAGGTGTGGTCTTTTGGTTTAGCAGGAAGCAGTCCTGTGTGGCACTGAGTACAGTCGAAGCAGAGTATGTCTCATCTTATTTGGCTAGTTTTGGGCAGTATGGATAAGGAAGCTACTGTCTGATTTGTTTGATCTCCAGTTGGATGTGACTTGTATATATTGCGACAACCATAGTTGTGTGAAGTTGTTTGAGAACGCAATGTTCCATGACAAGTCAAATCACATCGAGATCAAGTATCACTATATCATGGACATGGTGCAGAGAAGAGCATTGAAGCTCCAGTATGTTGCGACGGATGAGCACATAGCCGATGTAATTACCAAGCCGCTATCCAGAGTGAAGTTCGAGTACTTTAGAGAGAAGCTTGGTGTACTTCAGATCAAGGTTCCTTCCAAGGGGAAGTGATGAGTCCGAAAGACGTTGATGCACATGGGCCATTCTCACATAGTGGTAGGAAAGTCCTCCTATGGTGTAGATGTAAGGGCTGGGCCATTCTCACATGGTGGTAGGAAATTCCTCCCATGGTGCAGATGTAAGGGTTGGGTGTGGATTTTTAGACATGGTCAGAGGTTAGTCCTTCCATGGTCATTGATATAATTGCTGAGGCTTTTCCAACATGGTCAGAGGAAATTCCTTCCATGGTCGTTGATGTATTTGCTGAGCTTTTTCGACATGGTCAAAGGAAATTCCTTCCATGGTCATTGATGTAATTGCTGTATCCTTTCCGAAATGGTCATAGGTTAGTCCTTCCATGGTCGTTGATGTAAGTATTGATTCTTTCCTAGATGGTCAGAGGAAATTCCTTGCATGTCAATGATTGTAAGTGTTGTGTTGTGTACATCTGGGTTTTGCTCCATTGATGACAATATGATATGAAGATGATGGCGTAACTATATGGTACACAGGTTTTGCAAGTAGCATATAATCAGTCCTGGGATGCTCCTTCAAGTTTTGCAGTGGCATATAATCAATCCTGGGAGATCTTCCAGGTTTTGCAGAGGCATATAATAAGTCCTCAGATGTACCTACTCGATGGATTGCTTGCAGATATGATGAAGACCTACATGGAGGCTGGGCCTACATCCAGCATGAAAAAGGGTTGGCTCTATAGAACTTCCTATGACGAGTAGATTGGAGATTGATTGTCAAGATAGAAGCAATAGCTTTGATGATGATCCAGCTTTGATGATGATCCAGTGACAAAGACTTGTGCTGATGAACTATGTCAAGAGAATACCTTCCTAGTTAAGAGGGAGTGTTAATGTATTTGTAACTTCAGAATGTATTCACTTGTATATTTTATATTGTATTTGTATTTTATTATTGTACCTCCGATGGAGATGTTTATTCCTCCAGTTGGAGAAGTAATTATTGTACTTGGGTCATGTAAAGTCATCGAGGTCAATCCTCCCATGTAAGTTGGGGAATTAGTCCCCTAGAGTCATTTGTATTGGGGTGTTTAAGTCCCCTAAAGGAGTCGTCCCATTCAACTTTAGTTGAGTCCCACTTTTCAAGTGGTAAAGGTAAAGTATAAATAGAGAGCTAGGCTCTCTATTTCTTCATTCACTCACTCATTCGCATAATTGAGAGAGAGAGAAGTTCGCACAAGTAGAGCAGGAGCAAGCTGCTGAAGACCATCTCTTTGTTTTTCGGTTTTGTATTATTACTCATTCTATCTCTGAGGAAGTTGTGGGGTTTTCTCCTTTATGGTTTCCCCAGTGAAATGCTTTGTGTCTCTTGTCTCTTGTGTTTGATTTTTTGTGCATGTTATTCTCTCAGTTAAGATCTTAGATCATATTGAATTAAATGATGAAAAACTAACAGTTTCCCCCTTGGGAGGTTGTAGGGTTTTGATGAGCACTATCCAACAACTTTTATGCCATTTCCATCTTGGGGAATTTGCAAGTTAGATGATCTGTTACACCAAAATATCGTCATCATGAGTTATGTATCCTCTATTTTCCCTAAATCCTAAAGCACCTGGGACAAATTATTGAGAGGAGAATTGTTTTCATTCCTTTTACCTTTTGTTGTCACCCCGACGTGCCCTGATCGTTGACAAGGTGCACCAGACCATTGGTGACATGCTCTGCACATTAACAGAGTGTGTCAGTGACACCGGTTTCCTTTGCACAAGGTTTGTCACCCCTTAAAGACGTGAGTTTTGTGTTATGCAAAAAATTTCCCAAAAGAGTATGAAAAGAGCAGAGAGATATCAGAAAGAGTACTCCACGACTTGATTTAATAAAATAGATGAATAAAAAGCCTCTTCGAGGGGGAAAAATCCTTACACAATGTAATAAGCACACAAGACAAGACAAGACAAGATACTCCAAATGAAAGGTCTCATTCCTATATATAGGAGACTAAGGGGTACAATCCCAACTAACTAACCCAATCCGACATAACTAATATAACCATACTAATGATAATTACCACTGAGTGACCAATTCCGACATCATAACTAATGTAATGAACCACAATATCAGGGAAATGTGCCCATATTTAGGTCTTAACATGCCCCTCCCTTTCAGACAAGTGTTGTCCTCAATGCTGGATTAGTTGTGGATGTCTATGTATGAAGGACTCATCTTCCCATGTCGAATCTTCAACTGATAAGTTCTTCCACTTTATGAGATACTCAGTAATAGCCCGATTTCGTAGTTGTTTAGTCTCTGTTTTAGTTATTTTTTTCAGGTTCCAATATGACTTTTCCTTCTTCATCAAGCTCCAACAAGATTGTTTGAATTGGGATCTTGTCTCCTATTACCTTCTTTAAGCAAGAAACATGGAAAACTGGATGTACTCTTGAAGATGAAGGGAGCTCCAATTTGTAAGCCATACTACCAATATTCTGCAACACTTTATAAGTACAATAATACTTGGGTGCTAATTTATTGTCCTTCTTTAATATATTGAGAGACATCTACTTGTAAGGTTGTAGCCTGAGAAATACCCAATCTCCTTCTTCAAAACTCCTTTCACTGCGATGTTGATCAGCTTGTTGTTTCATCCTATTTTTTGACATAGTCAGGTTGTCCTTAAGTATCTGGAGAACTTCTTGTTGGTGCTCTATGTGATCTTGCACGGCTTGAACTTTAGATTTTCCTTTTAAGGGAGATGTGATACATGGAGGCTGGTACCCATAAAGTGCCATAAATGGAGACATTTTTTATGATGTATGGAATGAATTATTGTACCCCCATTCTTCCAAAGACAACCATTTCACCCACTATGTTTTTTTATCATATGCAAAGCAACAAAGATATCCTTCCAAACACTTGTTCACTATCTTAGTTTTCCCATCAGATTGAGGATGATAAGATGAACTGTGAGCCAATTGAGTACCCAAACAGGAAAATAATTATGTCCAAAATTTTCCAGTGAGAATTGGATCTCTACCACTTACAATAATCTTCGGATTTCCATGTAACTTCTGAATAGTTTCCATAAAGGCTGCAGCTACTATACTTGCATTAAAAGGGTGAGAGAGTGCACAAAAGTGTGCATACTTCGTGAGTCTATCAACAACCACCATAATAACATCCTTTCCTTCAAACTTGGGTAGACTTGTGATAAAATCAATGGATACCTCCTCCGAGCACTGGAAAGGTATGTCTAATGGTTGTAGAAGTCTTGGGGTATTAATTATTTCACCCTTATTCTGTTGGAAAACCAAGCATTCAGCCATGAACCTTTGAGCATTATATTTAAGACCTTCCCAAAAAAATTCCTTCTTGACCCTTTGGTAAGTTTTTAGGAATCCTGAGTGCCCACCTATAGGAGAGGTGTGTAATTTTGAAAGGACCTTCTACTTGAGTTGGGATTTTTTGCATAAATATAAGTGATCCTTATACCATAGTGAATAATTTTTCCACACAAAAGTATCTGATAAACTAGTATCATTATGTAGCTTTTGAATGACTTTCCACACAGATAGGTCGGTTTTCCATTCTTCTCTTATTGCTACTATCCAATCTGGCTGTAGAATGGAAATGAAAGAAAGTAATGCCCCAACATCTTCATCTTTTCCGGAGAGTGCAACTGCCACCACATTATGTTTCCCCTTTCTATAAATGATTTTAAATCCATATGCAAACATATTGGTTACCCACTTTTGTTTCTCTTATGAAGATAGTCTTTGTTCCAAGAAGTATTTAATACTATCATGATCTGTTTTGACCTTGAAGTGCCTACCTATGAGATAAGGAGGCCATTTCTTAAGAACATGTAGTATTGCCAAAATTTCCTTCCCATAAATGGGATTTTGTAAGTTCTTTCCCTTGATTGGATGACTTGTTAAAGCAATTGGATGTCCTTCTTGCATTAGAACAGCGCCAATGACATTTCCTAAAGCATCACATTCCACAATAAAGGTTTTTGTGAAGTCTATTGTGGCCAATACAGGAGTTGTGCACATTTCCTGTTTAAGTTGTTCAAAAGCTTGAGTTTCCTATGGAGTCCAAGAAAATGCATCTTTCTTCAATAATGTTGTTAGAGGCACTGCTATTCTTCCATAATTTCGAACAAACTTACGGTAGTACCCTGTCAAACCTAAGAATCCTTGAAGATTCTTCATGTTTTTGGGAATCAGACAGTTTGTCATGGATTTAATTTTTGGGGGGTATACCTTGACACCTTCATGAGATACAATATGACCCAAATACTCTACCTCCTTCACCCCAAAGAAACATTTGGAATTTTTTGCATATATTTGTTGCTCTTGTTGTAGTTGTAGTACCCAACTTCCCAAGATTGACATAAATAAGTTTGATGGCAATGATCCAATAACATGGATGTTCCAAATGGAGCAATTCTTTGATCTACAACAGGTTCCATCTTTGCAAAAGGTAACTATTGCCTCATTATATTTAGAGCCTAATCAATTTTTATGGTACCAATGGCTTTGTGACCATAAAAAGGACTCTATTATATCTTGGTCTATATTCACCGAATAATTGATTGCACATTATGGGGATATTAATAGCAATGCCTTCTTTAGACAGTTAATAAATATCAACCAAAAAGGTCCATTTACAGAGCACATCAAACAATTTCAGAAGCTAAGTCTTAGAGTGAAGAACATTTCAGAAAATAATTTGTTGGATCTCTTCATTGGCACCTTGAAGGATAACATTCAACATGAGGTGTGTCTCTTTGAACCACCATCCTTGGAGAAGGCCTTCATGATGGAAAGGAATGTTGAAAGTAAAAATATGGATATGGATACTAGAAAGAGCACCTCCAACACATACCGAGAGAATACTGTTACTTCTTCTAACCAACCTCAAAGGTTGACACCTCAACAAATAGAGGAAAGAAGAGCAAAAGGCCTATGTTTTAATTGTGACAGCAAGTATAGTAAAGGACATAAGTGCGGTGAGACCCTTGGTGACCATCCCTGATGAATTCCAATACCAGAATCATTTCCTCTTACCATATTCTTATTCATGGAAGGTTTCTCAACATGAGAATTATTTTTATCCTCCTAAGTATCCTGTAACACATCATCACCCGTAAGAAGAGTATCCCTTGAATTATGTATGAGATTAAAAATATTTTTCGTATTCCTCATGAACTTCTCCTCTAGATTGAGTAAATCAACTGTTCTCACTGGACCTTCCAGATTTTCCTCTATTTTATTCAACTTCTCCTTTAAATTATCCAAATCAACTTTTTTCATAGACCCTTTAATCGTATCTTCCAACTGGGACACTCTAAAAGAGAGGTCTTCCCTTTCAACATGCGCCAAGGATGGATCCTCTGGTGGTTTGAAAGGAGTGTGAGTATTTAGAATTCCTTTTGGTGGCATTTTTAATGATATAAATAGATATCACACCTTAGGTGTCACCACAATTAGATCCTTCTACTCAAGGTTAATCAAAATTAAAAATGGTGTACCTTTTCAAACCCTGATTGGAAGATAGTTTTAAGGCTGACTTGAAACTTATGTAAATTTTAAATTTCTACTCCTCTGGGTCTGAAACTTCATACGTTTTTATCCTGATGCATCCTCTCTTCAATTCCATAGGTCTAAAATAATTTTTATTTACCAATAACTATTTATTGTGAATCTCCCAACACCTCTTATTTTTCGTCTCTCCAGAATAACTAACTTGTACTGTATATCACGTGTCCAATATTTTGTATATGAGGTTGAAAAACATACCATAGATACTATGGTCTGTCTTCTTTCATATGCAACAGGTATCACTCAATTTGCATCTTTCATGCCCCATATATGACATTTTTTCTTAGAACACCTGTTTTTGACTATTTTTTGGACTAGTCAGAAGCCCTAGCTTCTAGAGAAAATATATCCTAACCTGTAATGTTTCAGGATTTGAAACTTGTACCATAGTTAGCTCAACCATATTTCTATATGGGTTTTAAGTCTCTCTCTATGAACCATTGTAGAAAACATTTTATCGCTAAAATTCCAACCTGACTCATTTTGAAGAAACCAGTCCTGAGGAAAGGGCTTTGATACCAAATGTTATGCAACAAATTTCCAAAAAGAGTATGAAAAGAGCAGAAAGAGTACTCCACGACTTGATTGAATAAAATATCTGAATAACGAGCCTCTTCGAGGGGGAAACCTCCTTATACAATGTACTAAGTACACAAGGCAAGAAGATTAGATACTCCAAATGAAAGGTATCCTTCCTATATATAGGAGACTAAGGGGTACAATCCAAACTAACTGACCCAAGCCAACATAATTAATATAACCATACTAATGATAATTACCACTAATGGACCAAATCCAACATCAAAACTAATGTAATGAACCACAATATCGGGAAAATGTGCCCATATTTAAGGCTTAACTTTTCCTGTGTACAAGGTGTAGCATTGTTAGTTTAAAAGGAGAAAGATAAGCTTTGAGCAGCTTCTAGAATCCTTGGTTACATGGGAGCTTTTCCCTATGAACTAGGAAAGGTTCCATTCAATCCCCTTATATTTTGGGATGATCCCTTGATCTTCTCCCACAAATACTCAACCTCTCATATCCCTTTAAGCCTATAAATACAAACCCCCTCTCCATGGTTAAGGGGGATAAAGATAGAGCACTTAAATGTTGGTGAAATTCTACTAGAATTTCTTCCCTTTCATCCATAAAGAGGAAAAATCTTGGAGCTTTGAGGCTAGGATCATTTGGAAGGAGTTATGACATCAAAGCTCCATTGTAACCTCTCTCTATGTACTTCTTATAATTATATTAATGCAGATTCTTTCCATAAACATCTTGTTATTGTAAGATCTTTAGAATTGGATTCTTTGACTGCTAGTTTAGATTGATCTATTTTTATATGCTATTAGTACTTGCTTGTTTCCACTCATTGTACATGGTTTTGCAACTAGAGATTTGAAGATCAAGAGCTATATCAAGAAAGGAGATAGTATTGCATTCACAATGTGAGTTATCATCTCATATCCTTTGCAATTTGATCAATCTAGGAAAGTAATTTGTATTGTCTACATAATTTGTTCTAGATTTGAACCATTCGGACTAGGGAGATCGGTTAGTGTCTTAACTGACGGATTGTCCGCAAACATGATCCTCATAGCATAACAATCAAGGGAATTTTGTATTAGCTTTTTCATTATCCCTACCATCATTATTGTTGTTATTATTTGCATTGTTTGTCCCCTTATTCCCATTTTTCTTTTTCTTAGTTTTCTTCCCTCTAAGCTACTGGTGTCCTTGAGAGTTACGTACTGATAAAACATCTGAAGGAGGGTTGGGTTTAAGTTTTGGTGTGTTAATATTACCATTTTATGGTGAATTTTGACTTGAAAATGTTGATACCCGGGTTAACTGGATTATTATCAACTACACCAATCACTCCATCGACAAGAGGTGTCAGGATAAGTTTTGTTGGATAAATATTTTATCTCGGTGAGTCAAGAATAATTTCATACAGTATCCCAAATTGAGAGTAAATCATGTCTAGTTGTTGGGATCGCAAAATGGCTTCCTCCTCTGAGGTAACCCATGAAGTAGAGGCATCCTTAGAGATGTAAGGCATGAGTGATTTCAAAAACCACTCTAATAAGAACTCCGGGGGAATCTCATCTTTAATCATCATTTTTCTGTCTTCTCCACTCTTGAATGTGGTCAGAAATGTGAGTGGCCTTATTCTGCCTAAACGTAGACAGAAGGTCATTTCCAGCATCATACTAGACATGGAGATGGAAATGGTTAAGAAATAATGTCGCTAAGTCATAAAAAAAATTATAAGCAACATACAACAATTCAATATACAACTTGGATGCTACCCTCATTAAGGGTGTTCACTAGGGTGACAAATGTTAGGTAGGATCTACTGCTGGACCGGTGCAGAATGCATATAGTGATGGCTAATACACCGATATCTAATGGGTTTGACCCTATAGCGAATTCAGATGGAAAAAGGTTCAAATGCATAATAACAATGGGGAGGCCTAAACCTATATGCAAGGTTCTGAATATTCCTGACATGATCGAATAAAATGTCAAAAAGGACCAGTAAGTAATCATGAGTCCAGCTAATAATATTGTCTCTAAGAAACAACAACACCAAGATCATATCTAAAAAATATGTAAAGAAAGATCTGATACAGGTCATTATGGTAGAAATAATTTCAACTTCACTATTATTAACAACATGCATAATTAAGGGAGAGTTAACCAATGAAGACTCTATAGTACCAAATCCTGAGGACTTACAATCAACAATATTAACTTCAGTATGAAGATCAAAGTTGAATTATGTGATGGAATTTGCAGGAACAAATTCATCATCACGGGAGTTGAAAATTCTAGAAGTAGAATCAAACTCAGCAAGACCACCGATTTGCGGCTCTATAGGAGTGTCTGAAGACTCAACAGTGGTAAGATCGAACTCCAAAGTCAAATTGAGGTTGTACAAAACTGCAACTGGATCAAGGTCCAAATGAATGGCAGACTTCATTATAGACTCTCAGAAAAATTCATCAGAAGGAAGTATATCATCCCAGATGGAACACATATCAAAACATTCATATGGAGGTATCACCTAGTCAAATACTGGGACTAAGTCCTGAGAAGGTAAGCATGAATTCAGAGGCTTCTTCTCAACAGAAATTGTACTCAAGGGATATAAATATTGGTTGAACTGAGGACACCCAACTTCAGAGGCTAAACACTTCCAAGGATTTTTAAAGTTCGAAGACTTAAATTGAAACTCCTTATTTATGGAAGGTGTGGCAACTGTTGAAATTGTGTGCACAAGTGATGCATTAGTGTGAAAATCATGTGGTGGGAGATTAAACGTTCCCATTAATGAAGGATACATCCCCACACCAATGTTTTCACAACTCCTCGTGGAATGGGAAACTAAGGGAATATTGGATCCATGCTCCTGATTGGACTCATTAATTTTTAATGGTAGTTGGTCAATTGTTATGATTTTTACTTCACGTGGAAACTTGATGACACGAAAGATCAAAGAGACTACTGCCATCATATCTTGACTACAATTTCTCCCTAGTAATAAATTGTAATCAAGTGGGGAATCAAACACTTCCACATCCACTTTAACTACTTTTCCCCTCGACTCTATAGGAGAAGCCGAGATAATCCCATGAGGTTTAAAAAGATGGTCGTCGAAATATTTTAACATGGTGGCCTGAGGAACTACGTCGGGTGATCCTAAATACTTCCATCATGATAAAGACATAACACATATGGAGGCACCCTCATCCACCACTGTCCGAAGGATTTTACTATTTCCAAATATAACTTGAATCTGAAAAGATGCATGGTAGGGTAAATGAAGCTTCCAATTATCAAAATCTAAAATTACCACTTGACTATCTATAGGATCGAGGGCCCCTAAAGATAAAAGTAATGGCTTCCTTTGAGTTGGAAAACTCTACAAAACCTCGAGTGTAGACATCACACATGGATCCTGCAACAAAATGGTGTACCTTTTCAAACTTTGACTGGAAGACAGTTTTAAGGCCGACTTGAAACTTATGTAAATTTTAATTTTCTTCTCCTCTGGGTCTGAAACTTCATACTTTGTATCCTAATGAGTCCTCTCTCCAATTCCACAGGTATAACATAATTTTGATTTACCAATAACAAGTTATTGTGAATATCCCAACACCTCTTATTTTTGGTCTTTATAGAATAGCGAACTTGTAATGTATACCAAGTGTCCAATATTTTGTATTTGAGGTTCAAAACCATACCAAAAATATTGTGGTTCGTTTTCTTTCAGCTACAACATACATTAGAGGAAATTTGAGGTCTAAAATGGGTCTCCTAAGAAAAATAATAAAATAATATTTATTAATTTTGGAGGAATTAAATTCTGCATCCAACGAGTACTCACACTGCATACTTTTGACGAACCCCATCACATTTTTCATGTATTTCTTGTTTTTGCGGTAGCCGGGTTCGTCAACAGTATGCAGTGTGGGTACTCGTTGGATGCATAATTTAATTCCACACCCAACGAGTGCTCCTGCTAGAAATTTGACTAAAAACACAAGGAGATATGTTGAAAATACGAACTTAAAAAGTAGTTTTTTTATGACAAATATCTCATGTCAACCATTATGGTTGACTCATTTTATTGAAATTCTATTGGTTCTTGAATTCCAGCTCATCAAGAAATTATGGTTGGATCGTTTTCTTATAAGGCCCATTTTAGACCCCAAATTTCCTCTAGTGTCTCACTCAATTTTGATCTTTCATGCCCCAAATATGAACTTTTTTCTCAGAACACCTATTCTAGACTATTTTTTGGACTAGTCAAAAGCTCTAGCTTCTAGAGAAAATATATCCTAACCTGTAATGTTTCAGGATTTGAAACTTGTACCACAATTAGCTCAACCATTTTTCTATATGGTATTTAAGTCTTGCTCTATGAACCATTGTAGAAAACATTTTATAGTGAAAATTCCAAGCTGACTCGTTTTGAAGAAACCAGTCTCGAGGAAAGGGCTCTGATACCAAATGTTATGCAACAAATTTCAAAAAAGAGTATGAAAAGAGTAGAAAGAGATCAAAAAGATTACTCCACGACATGATTGAATAAAATATCAGAATAGTGAGCCTCTTTGAGGGGGCAACCTCCTTATAAAATGTACTAAGTACACAAGACAAGATACTCCAAATGAAAGGTCTCCTTCCTATATATAGGAGACTAAGGGGTACAATCCCAACTAGCTAACCCAATCCAACATAACTAATATAACCATACTAATGACAATTACCACTAATAGACCAAAGCCGACATCAAAACTAATGTAATAAACCACAATATCAGTGAAATGTGCCCATATTTAGGGCTTAATAATGCATGTGTGCAAGGTGCGGCATTGTTAGTGTAAAAGGAGAAAGATAAGCTTCAAGTGGCTTCTAGAATCCTTGGTTAGGTGGGGGATTATCCCCATGAACTAGGAAAGGTGTCATTCGATCCCCTTATCCTTTGGGATGATCCCTTGATCTTCTCCCACAAATCCTCAACCTCTCCTATCCCTTTAAGCCTATAAATACAAACCCCTTGTCCATGGTTAATGGGGAAAAAGATAGAGCACTTAAATGCTGGTGAAATTCTGCTAGAATTGCTTCTCTTTCATCCATAAAGAGGCAAAATCTTGGATCTTTGAGGCTAGGGTCATTTGGAAAGATTTACGACGTCAAAGCTCAGTTGTAACCTCTCTCTATGTACTTCTTATAATTACATTAATGCAAATTCTTTCCATAAACATCTTGTTATCGCAAGACCTTTAGAATTGGCTTCTTTGACTGCTAGTTTAGATTGATCTATGTTTATATGCTATTATTACTTGCTTGTTTCCACTCATTGTACATGGTTTTGCAACTAGAGATTTGAATATAAGAGCTATCTCAAGCAAGGAGATAGTATTGCATTCACAAAGTGAGTTATCATCTCATATCCTTTGCATTTTGATCAATCTAGGAAAGTAATTTGTATTGTGTACTTCTTTTGTTCTAGATCCGAACCATTCAAACTAGGGAGATCAGTTAGTGTCTGCACTGACGGATTTTCTGCAAACATGATCCTCCCTACATAACAATCAAGGGAATTTCATCTTAGATTTTTCATTAGCCCTACTAGCATTATTGTTTTTATTATTTTCATTGTTTGTCCCCTTATTCCCATTTTTCTTTTTCTTAGTTTTCTTCCCTCTAAGCTATTGGTGTCCTTGAGAGTTATGTACTGACAAAAAATCTGAAGGAGGGTTGGGTTTAAGTTTTGGTGTGTTAATCTTACCAATTTCCGGTGAATTTTGACTTGAAAAGTTCATACCCGAGTTAACTGGATTATTCTAAACTACACCAATAACTCCATTGACATGAGGTGTCAGGATAAATTTTGTTGGATCAATATTTGATCTCGGTGCGTCGAGAATAATTTCATACAGTATCGCAAACTAAGACTAAATCAAGTCTAGTTTTTTGACTCACAAAATGGATTCCTCATCTGAGGTAACCCCTGAAGTAGAGACATCTTTAGAGATGTAAGGTAGGAGTGATTTCAAAAACCACTCTAATAAGAACTCTGGAGGAATCTCATCTTTAATCATCCTTGTTATGTCTTCTCCACTCCTTAATTGGTCAAAAATGTGAGTGGCCTTATTCTGCCTAAATGTAGACAGAAGGTCGTTGTTGGCATCATACTGGACATGAAGTTGGAAATGGTTAAGAAATAATGTCACTAAGTCATAAAAAAAAATGAATATCAACAGACATCAATTCAATATACCACTTGGATTCTACAATGGTTAAGGTTCTTTGAAAGAGTCTCAACCATATCGAATCATCATTAAGTGAGTTGGAGGAGCACCACAAATGAAAATTAGTGACATGGTCCCCAAGATATTCACTAGTATTACCTTCAAACTTTGAAATGTCTTAAGGCAATTTGGTTGGAACAGGAGGCCAAGTAGGGTGACAAGATAATTCATCAGTTTGGATAGGTATGGAAAATTCAAAGTTGTCAGAAATGGTAAACGAGGGAAAGCAATTGAATTCCATTTTTCGGGATCATTAGCTTCCTAGAGGTTGGTGTTGGCATTTGGTTGTGCTAGAATGTGTGGATTTCCAGATTAGGGAAAGGTGGAGTGTGATGTCCAAATTTCTGACCAAAGTGGTGTTGAAATAAAGGATTAGTTGTTCCAAAAGTCCCTCCCACCCCTCCAAAAGGTTGACTACCTTTTGAGATAGTTGTCATAACAGGGTTAGTCATATTAGAACTTCCCACCCCATACAAAGGGATACTACCTTGGGTAGTAGGCTTCCCCCATGAACATCCAATGTTGGTTCCCCCTAGTATGATAGTATTACCTTGTGAAACATTGAATCCAAATGGGTGACCAGGACTCATACCTCCAACAAATTGGAAAGGAAATCTTTACTAGGGTAGAGTGGAATTAGAAACAAATATAGTGAAGGGTGGGTTAGAAATAAACATGTGTACACCAAAGGGTGGGATACTATGGAGATGGATATATGGGCCACTGCTTGAAGCAATGGTAAAAGTTGAACTAGGAGGGATAGTGGCAGTCATAGGTTGAAAACCTAAAAGAGGTAATCCAAAAGAGAAATGGTTTGAACTCACTTGAGTTAACGAACTAGTACCAGTAAGTACCATCAATGTCGGGGGAAACCAACTTGATCCTATTGTATAACCCATATTAAAAGTGACTCCTCCTAAAAGGAAAGTGCTAAATGGAGTAGACATGTCCCCTGATGTAAATACTTGTTCTCTATTTTCCATATTGAACTTCCTAGACAATGGATTAGGAACATTGATACTAGCTAACTGAGAAAAACTAGAACTTTGTGGTGGGTTTAGAAGTCCAGATGGATTTGAGAGGTCCTAAATTTCAATGGGACTTAAATTTTCTTCAAGTTGAGGAGAATGGACTATAAGAGAATTATGCAACTTCTCCTCAGTATGTCTAAAGTGTCCTTCGTTAGAAGGTCTCTCAGACTCACCTACCCTAGAATTGTTTTCTTCTAATAGTTGTTTTGTTTGATGTTATTGCTTTCCTCTTCTCCCCCCTCAGGTGGTGGATTAGGATAATACATTATTCACCTTGGTGTAGGGATTTATCTCCATTCAATATATAATCCTTGAATCCTTTTGGATCTGTGTAGAGTTTGATCGGCCACGTTGACTTGCAGAAGAAAATAAGAAGAAAATATATAAAAAATAAAAATCAAACAACAAACACTAAAAGTTTCTTGAAATATGTCAAACAAGCAAACAGCTAACCTTCCAAAAGAGCATCTGGGATGGTGAGGTCCCAAAACAAACCAATGAAGGGATGAAGAACAGTTATTTGGGGTCCACAATACAAGAACGATGGGGTCAAGTTTTTGAATCACCGAACACCTTCCCAAAGAACTGTAAGGGATTTCCTCCTGAATCTATGCTAGGTACAATGGAAATATCCTTCCACCATCACTTGTGTGGATCCCTAAAGAAAGGATGCTAAGGATACCAACTTTATAGAGAGGGTCTAGGGGGACAATCATAGATCGAATCAATGCACATGGGCAGGGTAACAAATCCTGAAACTCGGAAGCACTAAAGGTGCTAATGAATCCCTGTACACACACGAATCCTAGTAGATGCTCAATTGAATATTAGAGGGGTATATCCTCTACTTAATCTCGCACGACCTCATGCCTAAATCCAGTGTTAGTGGAGCTTCATGGTTCACCATTTACAACAGTGTATTTTATCCCTAAATGAATGACACCTATATTTTGACAAGTCTGAGTGATCGTGGAGGACTTATCTCACAACTCCCTACCTCCACAATCCTACTTAAGCTATTAGGTGTGTTTCTAAACTAGAATAAAACCTATGATCCTATCCAAGTTACTAATTGATTGCTTTAAAATGTACCTTCATTTTTTTTCAAAAGAAGTAAAACAAGTGCAACTAAAGAAATATATTCTTTAATTGAAATATGAAGCACTTTAAACACCACAAATATGCACTTCTCACTCTCAATTTCTTTACAATGAAAGTCCTAATGATATGATTCAAGATTCATATGCAAAATTTTTCTATCTAATGCAATTTTTGGTCTTTTTGAATGCAAAAGGTAAAAATTTAAAGTCTAATGTGCAAAATCAAACTTAAAACATAAGCATGCAACTACTCAAACAACTAGCTATGCAAAAGAAAATTTCTTGTTTTTTTATGCAAAGCACTCCTAAATCCTTTAAGCCACTTGCAAAGTATTCTATGAACACTAACTTATAAAATGAGCCAAATTTTTATTGTTTTTTCAAGATGAGAACAAAATTGAAACTCAAAGTAACACACTACCAAAGAAAATGCAAAACCTTTCAGATAACCTTATTAAATATTGAAAGCTTCAATAAACCCTAAGCTTCTTATCATATAAGCATTCCAAAATTGAGAAAATAATACACCAAGGACTTTTAGACCCAATCAAATCAAAGGATATACTAAGAAATATGGTTTGGTAAAGCTAGGTCTACACACAAATAGTGCAATCAAGGTCCTAAACCACAAAAAAGACACTTGACCTTTCACTACAAAAGAGAGGCCAAAAGCATAAGGAAGGACAATAAATCAACATAAATATAAATTTTCACTCAAGTGGATTCAAATCGAGTCAAATTGGATCAAGTGGATTCAATTAGACTCAAATTGGGGTCAAAAACACCAAACCCCAACTTGGGTCAACCCAAATATTTCCAAACAAGCCCAAATTGATTGAAAAATATCCTAAACATCAAAATAATATCAATCACAGGACAAGAGACTACTTCCCAGGGGTCTTATACAGACCTAGAATTAGCAAGGACAACAAAAATTGTAATCAAAACCCCCAAAAGAGCTCCAAAAGTGAAAAACTCATGTGCAGGGGATACCTACTAGTGTAAAATAGTACAAGTGCAAGGGACCCGCAGGTGAATATCCTTACACCTGTGAATATGTAGCAGACTCACTATTGTAAGTACCAGAACTAGCGAGTATGCATAAAAGTCCAAAAATTGCAAAATCCAACTGAAAACTGAAAAAGGAAGGGTCTAACAAAGCTTAATGACTGATCCTAACATGAAATAAAACTCAAACCTTCAAATATACTAGAAAAATGGCCTTAGATACCCCAAATCAGATAGGATTTTCCCCAGTGGAGTTGCCAATTTTGTTGTTAGGGAAAACTTCATATAGATAGGGTGAGACTACCAACGTACTGGTGTAAAAGATAAACATTCGAAGTTCTGCAAATACAATATTTAAGCAAAATATTAGGGTTTAAGAGGATGTGTAACTTATTTATAAGTTTGATCCAAGCTTCTCTTTTGAGTCCTCATCTTGCTCTCCAATGCAACATCTTGCAAAATCATTCAAAAGAACCTTCCTCAAACCAATTTGACTAGAAATAAAAGATTGAAATTTAAAAGAGAATCAAACATCAAATTATAACCAGATCTGAAACATACATGAACAAATCTATTTGGAAAGGAAAGAATGTCCAATATTTTTTAATGAATGAAGAAATTACATCAAATTATACCTTCCTTCAAGCATGGCACTTCATGAAACCAATATTCAAGGTCTCCTACTCCTCTCTTCCAAGGATCCCAACCTCTGATCAAATATGTTAGGCTTTATAGGAAACTAGGGCACAAGTGAGGGGGATGTGAATCCCAATTCCTCCAGCATAACATTACAATGGGTTTGATTTCATTTTCATGGTACCTATCCCTCTCTTATATATCAAGTTAAGAAGGTAGGGTCGAAGAGGAAGCAATTACAACCAGAAGAGGAGGTTCCAAAACCACCAAAACCACCCATTTTTCGAGATTTTATATTTTTTTGGGTATTTCTAATGCATTTGCGACTTTACAATGGAAAAAAGTGGGTGAACCACGACTTTACAGTGTGCAAATAGGGTATTTTTGTCAAACCCATGGGTGAAGAGCCTTCCACCAGCGTGTTTGTAGAAAAATGGTCAAAAACAACATTTTCTAGGGGTTTTATGGAGAAGTTTTGGTGTCCAAATTTTTCCTAAGGTTCTTATCTATCAAATAGGCCATGAATTAGGGATTTTCATCCTCCTATAGTCCGAAATATCGCTCTTCCATCCCAAATATTGCTCTTCATAGGTTATACATTCTTCTCTTTGATCTAGAAATATATACCCTTCCTTGACTAATGCTTAGACTCCCCCTCAAATAATTCATGCTACTGGGGTCTCAATGCCAAACTATTCAGAATAATGTATGATCTTGCTCTGCAGAAAGATCATCACCATTTTCCTCAAATAAATATTTCACAACATCAAGGGTATTGTCCCTATCTTCAGTGTCACCATCAACTCTAGCCCGATTTTATGCAACAATACTAGTGTCTTCCTCTTTATATTCATTAGACTGTCTTGGATCATTCTAGATAATGATTGTTTCTATTGTAGCTTCCTTATCCATAATAGTTTCTTCAACTTCCTCAGGAAATCCTCCTAGTATTATTCTTTTATTGACTCGAGAAATTTTGTGATTTTCATGAGAAAGGTCCTCATACTCCTTACTTTTCTCTTTGGATTTTCTTTTCCATACTTTTGTATGTACTTCTTTAGAAAATTTTGTCATGTTGATTCTACAATATTATTCTATATGTCCATAGTTTTTGCATTTGTAATAGATTTTATTTGAAATTCCAATAGTACATCATCAACATTATAATCCATCAAAGATGCAAAAGAATTATAATTTTTTTTTTATGTTTTATAAGGATTCCTATTCAAGTTGAAATTACCTATACAATTTATTTCCTTATGACCAAACTAATTGCAAGTATAATAATAACCAGAAAACATGCTTTGGTACTCGGGAGTAAATGGTCTTCTTGGTTGAGTAGTTCTTCTTTATTTTTGCTTGTCTGAATCTTGTTGATCGTGGCTTATTTGTTTGAAGTAGTATTTTCTTTGATTGAGGTTTTTAAGGGCATTTGCATAAGTTCTCTTTTCTACCAACTTGGAACTTTCACTTTCTACAATGCTCTTATGATTGTTGTCATACCCAAGACTAGTGTTATCAAATAGGGATCTTTGACAACTTAGAATATCATCTAGAATTTTAAACTCTTTTCAAACTTCAAGTTTGTGGTGACTGTCTTTTCCAAACCCTTTCTTATAGAACCAATCTAAAGTTCCTATTCCTGACAAATTTCTTCCTTCTCTTTTAATTGCCTTGTCAAACTTCAACTTTTCTTACCTCTTCTATTTGAATTATAGCAATATGTCCAAGCTTCAATTTTGTGCTTAGCTAGATAGATTTCTCTTCTAATTCCTTCCTTAGAGAGATAATTTCCACTCCTTTCTTCTTACGTATTTATTCCTTCTTATTTAGTTGTCTTGTCAAGGTTTCTCCAATTTGTTTTGCCTCCTCCACTTGTGCCTTTAAACCGATAATATCATTTTCAGTCTCTTTGGTACTTTCATGATTTTCTTCTACCAATGCATCCTTCTTCTTGAGCTCCCTCATTTCATTTAGGGAACATATTAGTTCCTTTTTTTCAAAAGGATCAACTTTTGAATCTGAATTTGTGAGAAGAACTTCATCCAAGTCAATTCCATAGACATCAGATGAAGAAATGCCTTCTTCTACATATGATTACTTGTTTGTTTCAACAACTTCCTCAAATCTGTATAGCTTGTGTAACTTGTCCCAAATCTCTTTAGATGATGTACATTGTCCTACTTTGACTTTCATAGAATCGGGTAGTCCACTCATGATGGTATCTATTTTCATTGTATTTTTCTTTCCTAGCTCCTTTTTAGCTAGATTTTTTAGAGGCCTTTTTGTAACGGTGTAACCAGAAACCACTAAGCTCCAAATATCACATCCAATTTCCTTTAGATATACTTCCATTCTTATGCTCCATGTTATATAATTTTCTTCACTGAACAAAGGATATTCGTTTGGGTAGACTTAAATTTATTCAGAAGCCGTTTGTGTTTGAGATCTTCCTTCCAATGATTAAGTTGTTCCGAACGAACCTACTTTTATACCAATTATTGAATTATTCACCAATATTGAGAGGGGGGTGAATCAGTATTGGACACATTTGATCAATAATCACTTTTTTATCTTTAAACAATCATCACATAATCAATCACATTAGTAGAAATTAAAACCAAAGCATAGTACACAGATATTTTATGCAGAAACCCAGTAAAGGAGAAAACCACATAAATATTTTCTTAAATTAGACAAGAATTACAATATTTGTAGGATTCAACTTGTGGGGGAAATCAATCCAAAATTTACAAGAACCAACTTGAAGGAGGCACCAACCCCCTGAGCAGAGCACCAACTTGTTGTTACAATGTTTGCAAGCACCAACTCACTGGAGACACCAATCTCCTTGGTTGAGCACCAACTCAGCAAATATTGCATAGGAACACACCTAATTTCTATATTTAATCCACCATATACATGCAAGTACATTCCTCGTCAAATCATTCATGTTCTTGGTCTTCAATTTGTTATTTATCATCTTTGTGTTCACTCTCTCTATGCATATGTGTCTTAGATCTTGATTCATAGTTTGTCTTGATATCATCCATCCTTGTGATACCAAAACCATGTTCCTATAGCTAACTCCAATTCATGTTATCCTTTAGTTATGGTACTCCTTCAAAGGCTATGTTAATACAATGTCTTAGACAATCCAGTATCTACAACAATGTCCTCAAAAGATTTCTTCATGTGCACGTGGTACACAGATTCTTTGTCATTCCTGTAGCACTATTTCCTATAGTTTTTGTAACAATACTTCTTGTAATAACACTTCACAACACTTCCCATAATAATGTTGCACTTCCTGTAATAATACTTCTCCACCCTTTCTGTCATAACACTTCCAGAACTTCCTATAGCAACTGGGTGAAAACACGAAGTTGGGAAACACTTTTATGACAACGGAGTGAAAAAAAAAATAGTGCGCGCGGATGATCACGTGAAATTTTTTTACCTCAAACTCTAGGTCAAGAGTTTGTGAGAGTTCAAACTCTTGGCTGAGAGTTTAATGAAACTCTAGGCTGAGAGTTTGAACCAATCATCACGCTGTATTTTTAAAAAAACTATCAGATGAGAGTTTGAACTAAAGTCTTGGCCGAGAGTTTGGAAAGTATTTTTTCGGACGAGAGTTCATGGTCAACAAAACCTGTGAAAATATCTGGCATCTTTTTTAAATTTGCAACTTCAAAAATCCCAAACCCCTGCAAATTTTAAATATTATTTGTCGGACTTGGTAGAAATGGATTCATATTTCAATCTAGTTTCCAATGATATAATAATTGTTTCCTTTTGATTTGAATTTCTATTTATTAATAATTTTTTTCTAAACCTTATCCCTTAAGAAATTTATTACTCTGAAAATCACCTGAAATGAAAATTCAATATCATAACAAATACAACACGAAAAAATTTGAAATATTCATAGAGATCTTCCTTGCCCCATCCTCTTCAAAAGTGTACTTTTAGTTTTTTCAATAAGAGTCACACTAAAAAGAAAATTGAAGCTTACCAACATGTGTCTATAAGGCACCATTTTCTGAACATATGTTATTTTGATCAATAATCAAAAATAGTTCTCAAGTCCGAAAAAACTCAAAATATAGTCCATGCACAAGTGCAGCACGTGTAGATTATGATCATACATTGTTTTACCTAAAATGAATAACCATCTCTCAAAAAACTAGTGCTCACGCTGGTCATTCATTATCCATACCTAAAATTTTCAAGTATATGCCATTGGTGAGCACCAAATTTGTCCCACGATATGTCCATAAAAAAAATTAAATAAAATATGAGTAGAAATCTAATTCAATTCTCTAAAACATTTGTGTTTACTTCAAGTTGAAATTCCTAAGGGAGATATGGATTTGAAGAGGTTGAAGTTGAAAAGCATAAAATTTAGTAGTTTCGTATGTCAAAAACAAGCCAATAGTGTTACCCAACTTCGCGTTTTCACCCAACTACACTTCCAGTAATTCTACACTTCCTATAATTTTTCAAATCCAGTAATTATGTACTTTTATTAATTCGCCCTCAACACTTCTAGTAACTTCCAGAGGCTTAATTTGACTCATATCAAAATATTATGACTTAGCTCATTCCTTCCCCGTTTAATTCCATTTAGAATATTAGATCTCAAATTCTCTTCCAAACTTTGTCTTCATCAGTGTTATTAACCTAGATCATTGCATCATAAAAGTATCATTGGTGAACTTCATGCTTCTTCACAAGATTTTCTCCCTTTCTGTAAACGATAGTGCCCCACAATATCATTGACTCAAAGCTCCATCTTCTCACACACACTTCATACACAATTGTGTTGTGCTCACTTGTATTTATACACTTTGTCTTTGCATATTGTGGACCCACTTGTTACACTTGGAGATTTTGCGTTAATTGAGTCGATATGCTAATTATCGCATGGGGCATTAACTAGTAAGGCCAACCCATAGTGTGAGACCATTTCGTGGGTAGTATACCATGGGAACTTCACCCCATTTCTATTAAATTGGATTTCAACTCATTTGTCGAGATTTTAACCTTGTTTAAAACATAATATTCATATCCCATTCATTTCATAATCCAATATTCATCATTGGGCACAAATCATGTCCTCACTTCCAACATAAATGTCCAAAACAACTAATCTGCAACCTATAGGAATTTCGGTAGCATTGTCTGTAGTTTTGGTAGCCTTATCTTCAATTCTTGTAGCATTGTATGCAGTTCTAGTAGTTGGTAGTATTGTTTGTAGTTCTAGTATCCATTAGCACTATTATGTAGTTTTGATAGCAGCTGTGTGCATTTTCTAGAGCCTGTGAGCATACTATATGTAGTTCTAGTAGCACAGACTACAATTCCAATAGTAGTTATGTGCATTTTCTAGAGCATGCAGGCATATTTTGCTTTTGTCTTAGTGGGCATATTACTTAGAATATGCGGGAATTTCCTCATGGTCTGCGGTCATTTCTTCATGGCATGAGGGAATTTTACTCAATGTTTGGAAGGAATTTTACTTGATTGGCAAGCATTTTTCTTATAGTATGGCAGGCATTTCCCATGGCTTGCAGGAATTTATTTTCTAGATGTGGGCATCCTCTACGGGAATTTTCCTTTACTAGTTGCAGACATTTACTTTTACAGCTGCGGGAATATTCCTCAGCCTGTGCATGCCTTTTAGTAATGTTGGTACGAGCATTCTGCTTGGTTAATTTTCCCAGTGCGAGTATTTTTCCAACCCAAGTGTGGCCATTTTCTAAATGTTATGCAAGCATTTTCCCAGTGTTGTGCAAGCATTTTATCAAGTGTTGTGTGGGAATTTTACTTAGGTTCTAGGACTTCTTTAAGACTTCTTCATTTGTCCTCATGGAACTTCATCGAAGACACATCAACCATATTTATGGCATACAATTTTCCTGCATTACCTATCCTATTACTAGAAGTTTTTGGTTTGTGCAATAACTTTGTTCCATGATTTGTGTGGTATCTCAAGAACACTTGTGACTTGTGGAAATTTATTCCACTTTGTGGACCCAACACAATATTATGAGCCAAGCCTTCATAATGATACTAGCAGCTGCAAAGACTTCCTTGACATCAATGACAACACTTTCTCAACACATGCTATTGTTGGAACAATTTTAGGAATCATGGTATTTGTAGCTATAAGTCCATAACTTTGAACACCTCAAATTCCCTCTGAAATAACTATTAAAACTATTGAGCATATTATCAATTATTATAATTTTGAGTTACAAGAGAGAATAACAAAAAAATTAAAGAAAGTTGAGTCTTTAATGGAATGGGATCGGAGGATCTTACCAAATCAAAATATACTTATAAAGTTGGAGAGTGAAGTTGCTAAAGTCGTAGATCCACAACATAGCCTCAAAAGACAACTTGAGCTAATTGTGACTCGACAATAATAAGTGGAAAAGGACTTACAAAGCATGGAAGAAAAGGTTGACAAGATATACAAAGAGGAGTGGTAATCCATTATTGACAATGAAGATCTAATGGGATTAGTCCACTAGAAATTTTAGTAAATTTTTTTAATAATTAATGAAAATTTGTCATTCGGATTGATGAAAACTTGGAGAGGAGGAGAATAGTCATGCATGCAGAGATGGAGTGCACAAAGGAAATGGGTCATGGAACGAGTGGTTTGGATTTGTAGAGGGGGGGAATGCAAATGGTAAGTACAATAGAGTAATGGGTTTTTCAAGTTATAGGTATGGAATAAGTGAGAGTGGCAAATAGGTATAGAATATGTTAGGAGTAGAGAGGACAAAAGGAAAACCAGGGATTTATGAAAAAATCCAGAGATCGGATACCACTATCAAGCCTAAGAAACTCCAAGTTGGATTCTTTTCATTAACATGAATCAAATATTAATACAGAATGAGTTCCATTTGGTTTTCATCTTCCAAAATGAATGTTATTCCCATGTGACTCTTCATTTATTCTATGACATTTATTTACAATATTTACATATTTTAAGAATGATATTGTGGGATGAAATTTTCGACAAGTACCACCAATGTTCCCATACCTAGCACTAGCAAACCCACACCTTAAATAGGAGCATTGGTCTACCCATAGAAAAGAGGATCATTGGTGCACCCATACATAAGAGAAGAATTGATGCTTCAATATCACTAGTGAAAAACACTATGTCACATAGAGAAGCCTAATGAACCTGCAAATAAAGGGAGGTGAAAACCCATATGGATATGCTACTATGTTACCCATTAAAATTGTACTATTTTCTTTGTCAAAAATTCTATTCATTTGAAAAATATATATTTTGATGTAAAACCCTAAAATAACTCCACCATTAAACTGCAAAATAGAGAAAAGAAAACCTCAAACTACTTTTTTTTAAATAGCAAAACTAGTCGAGAAATTACGAGCAATAGTGAGAAATTGAAAATAATAGAAATAAAATAAATAATGCCAAAAAATGAAATAATGAAAAAAAAGTTACCTGAATACAATACTCTTTGTATTTCCCCACATTCATGGCTATTTGTATTGAATTCACTTTTAGAACCACCTCCTCTTCCTCTTTTATCTTGTAGAACCAAGTGAAATGAATAAATGAAACAAACTCTCTCTTTGTCCTCTTTTTAAGAGTCATCCTTAGGTTTTTCCCATATCTTTTAGTAAGTTAAAAGAAATATATAAAAAAATTGTGCATTGATGTGTTAGGAGAATTAGTGTTCCCATACTTAAAAAGGAGCACTGATTCACCCATACCAAAGATGATCATTTGTGTTACCACACCTTAAACAAGAGCACAAGTGTCTTTTTGGGATATTGGCACTTTGGTGCAAATGGGTCATTGCTCAATGACGCTCGTAAACCAATGTGAAGGATTGGTACATTATGACCATATAGGAGCACTCATATATTTTGGATTTCCCGACACTCTCATGAGCATTGTTATAGAAGCATAAGTGCACCTAAACCAATGTGGAGCATTGGTACATCTTGACCAAAGTGGAGCATCAATGTCCTTTTTGGCATGATGTTGCTCCAATGCATTTTTAACCATGGATCATTGATGATTTTGATATTAAATCTCACTAGTGTTCCATGATGTTTTAGTTCCAATGACAAAAAAACATTTGCTAAAACCTTCAACTACTCACCTTCACTAGGAACATCCATTATAAATAGAGAAGCGAGAATATTTTGGTGGAAGTTCCACAAAAGCCTCCTCTAGACATCGTTTTCCTTGTAATGTGGCAATTTAAGGATTATTATGATGTATTTAATAAATTCAATTCATCAGTAGTAACCTCATTGTAATGCTATAAAGAATAATTCTTCCATGCTGGATAAATGGGGATCAAAATATCATTGATTTTTTAATAATGAGAGAACACTTAAGGATGCAATTATTGATGAAGAAGAACGTGAAAGATAATTAAATCACTACAAGGATGTGATAAAAAAAGTAAGGAAGAGAAGAGAGGTCAACCATTCTCCATCCAAGAGACAAAGAAAAGTTAGAAGGACTAAGTGTTCAAATTCCCAATTGTAATTGCATGTTATAACTATTGATCAAACCCTTGTCAAGTTTGCAATAACGCTAGGACAAATTGGGGAGAAAGAGAAAAGGGATGAATAAATTTTATTTTTAATTATTTCCATCTTAAATATGTCAAAATAATCCAAGTGGAATGAGAATGAAAGTTTTCAAGTAAGTTAGTCAAGTAGAATAAAAATCCAAAAGACATGAAGGTTGAAGACCAGAAGTCAATTAGGAAGAATTCCAAGAGTCATTAGGACTCTATATAAAGGAAATATTTTCACTCTTGCAAGGGATCCCTCTTTTTGGTTTCCTACTAGCTGGAAGATGAAGTGTTGTCTCTAATATTAATGGCCACCATTGCCATTTCTTCTATGTCTCTTCATTATTCACTTAGATATCTCTACCTTTAAATTGTTGGTTTTCTCACCTCTTTTCATGATTTTTTATGATCTATACATTACCAGATGCATGGTAACCATTATCAATCCTTTTAACCTATCATTCAAGCAATTCCTAGAGCCTAGAGGATGTGAGGAACAAAGGAAAGTTTTGAGAAATTGATTTATAGACCTATACCATGTCAAATATGTGTTTTAAGGGTTTGATTGCAACCTACAACTTTGTCATGTGAAAATGAAAGTTGAAAACCCTTCCACTAATGCATTATGAACCCTAGAAGGAAAACATTAAGTATTTTTATTCCCATCTCTATTCTATGTTCATAGAAATTGATTAGACATTGTTTCCATTGCCTAAATATTGTTAGAAATTAAAGGAATTGAATTGCACATTAAACCATTGTGTCTAAAATCCAAGAACATTGTCAGAGTGAAAATGAATAAATTTTCATTGAGTTGGGGTTTTAAGTATTATTCCTAGAAATAAAATAAGGTTCCTAAACATTATTCATGAGCTAATTTACAATTCTTAATATCATGCTGATGCAACAGTCATTCTTTATCTCCAAACTCATTATTTATTTACTTCAACTATTTTGGTCTTTAATAGTTGCAAAAGCAAAGTTTCATCTAGGTGGATTTATGCTAAAGCCATGATCCTTCATACTTGAGAAAGTATTCTTTTCCTCGAATAATCTACAATAACAAAAAGAAATTACTAACCACTTGTGTTTTCCTCTTTACAGTGTAGATTTATCAAGGATATAAAGGAATGGAGATGAATTTAACTTTTGAATTTCAAGCATTTGAATCCATAGCAAGAGTGTAGGTAAGGAAACATACAAGAAAAACAATATCTAGATCCCACCTTTTTGTGGAGTTGAAAATGAAGGTACAAGAAGCAATCCTTTATGAAATAAAATGTTCATTGTTTGCTCCATTTACTTTCACCATTACTTCAAATAAAATGAAAAATTTAAGGAGATTACAACCATACTTGTGTTGGATTTTTCCTTGAAGTATTAATAACATGTTTGGGTTGGTTGAAAGAGTTTGTCTAATAAATGATTCATCATTGGTTTATTTCTTACGCATTCGTTAATAGTTTACATCATTAACCATTTTAAATAGAGCTTATCCGTCACCTCCATTTGGTATGTAGAATTCCAAATCACTAATTACATGATAAATCATGATTTCTGGCAAGCATCCTCAAGAAAGTTTGAGGAAATCTTATGTTTGTTTTGTATATTTTAAAACGAGTGGAAAGGGATATCACTAGACAAGAAATGCCATGGGATGGAAAGTAATCAATCCGAAACCTCAAATATTCCCATTATGCATTTTTACCCATGTTTTCAAGGCATCAAACACAAAGGAGAAGAGACAAGACTATGGATATGAGACAAGGTAAAGGAACCCCACTATGCAGGTTCAAATAAGATATTAAGGGCTAAGTTAAGAAAACCAAAAAGAAGGAGGGATATCAAAGCTACATCCATCAAATATCATAAAACAAAGAAAGATTAGGAACGCATGTTCAAGTCCCTAGCTGTAACCATATGAGACAATTAGTGTTCAACCCTTTTCCAAGTTTGAAAGTACTAAAAGGAAAATCAAGGAGGAAGAGCATAAGGGTGGATAAATTGTATTTTTATTGTAAGTATGACCACATCATCCAAGTGGAATGAGGACAAAGGTTTTAAAGTAAGCTATCCAAGTAGAATAGGAAGCCCAAGATATTTGAAGGTGGAAAGCCAAGGGTCAAGTAGGTAGAAGTCCAAGTATGTAATGGAGACATTTTCCCTCTTGCAAAATGCACATCATTTGGCATTGTAATCTATCTTCCTATGTTGAATATAGTGATATTGTTTGATTGTGTTTTATACTCATGTGAATTGGTTGATGGTTGTCAACTATTCTCACCACTCACAATCTTTCTTGGTTCTTGTACGGATAGATTTGGTGACTTATGAATGTTGTAGCATATGAATTTTCTCTTACTCACTATGTTTATGCTTATTTATCATATACAATGTTTAATTTTTGGATGTAATTTTCAATGACTTGTAGGATATTTTTAGTCATAAGAGAAAGTTGTAGGTTACTATGCAAATTGTAGATGGTGGACTATTCTCCTTTCTCTTCACATGTCTCCTTTTGATTTATGTATAGCATCTTGATGTGGAATACGTTCATTCTTGGTGATTTGCAAGATATCCTTAATCCTTGGAATGTGCTTTACAGTATGGTACTAATGGTAAATTGGTGGACTAGTATTCTTACTCTTTATACCTTCCTTTTGTTTTATATCAAATTAGTTTTCATTTATGAGTTATCCTAGATAGGAAATATAGATTGTGCTAGATAGGTTAGATTAGAATTAGATTACTTGTATTTCTCATAAAATGCACATTAGGTGCATCTTATTTAAAGCATAAGAAACCAATCTTGAACCAAGTCATAATGACTAAAGTGTAGAGAACCAAAAATATCTAGGCCATATCTAGAGGCTTTACCAATATTAAAATGGAGGAAGATCTAATCTTATTTTTTTCAATGTGAACTTGTGTAGTTGACTCAAGCTATCCCCACACATCATTTTGGCACTAGAGGAAGATAGAAATGTAATCCAACCCACTTGGATCCATTATTTTTAGTAATACATTAACTTCCCATGGCTCCATTATATAAACATGCAAGGGATGATAACAATGCTTTGAGCGTTATGTAACCATTAAATGGCATCCCAAAAAAAATAGTTAATCTCTTACCAAAATTTAATGTTGAAGTGAAAACCACTACATCTCATCATTTTTCGTTATATGATCTAAGATTTTGCATACTAAAGAATAATGAAGATGTCGGGTTCAAGTTATTTTTCCTCACTTTTGAAGAACGATTTCAAGATATGTATAAGGCATTACCAATGAAATCAATTCATAGATGGAAACTATTAGATGCCCTATTGGGAAAATAGGCAATAATTACACAAAGATAGAAGGATAGGCATGAAATCTCATCAAATATCATTAATTAAATGTACATATATACAAATGAGAATGTCCCTTGAGTTCAACTTCCTAAGTGGACTCTTGGACTACCAAAGACTCTTCCCATTCACCAAGGACTTTTGGTCTTCTCACCTGAATAGGGAGTTTAAATATAAGTTTTTCCTAACACTAAGGATTAGGCTCCAATACATCACCCCTTAATCCAAAGGGTGTATATGATTCCAAGAAAAGGAAGAGAGCTGAATAACTGGAAATGGACAGCTAGCACCTGCTAAACATTTCCATTTCAACAATCATTTGCCAAGAAAGTTAGATACAAGCTTGTACTATCTTATTCTAATACTAGTGCTCTCTAAAGGGGTGTTTTTGGATTACCACTGACGAAGGGGATAGCATAAGCTAAAATATTCTACTATGTGGTTGGTTTAAGGCTGACCACAAAATCCGGAACTTAACAACAACAATAGCTTAGAGGTTCTTCGGAACTTGGCTCGAATTCTAAGAGGTTATGTTTGGAATGGTGGTTTTAGGTTGACCACAAACCAACTGGAGAGCTACAAAAAGGAAGTGAGAACCACTTGATGAACATTTCTATCTTGAAAGTTTTTTTCCAAGTAATTTATCTAGAATCTTGCACTAGCTTCTGCTAAACGAAGGTGCTCTTGATACCGGTGGTTTTAGGATGACCACCAACTCTGGAGCTCAGACCATCATATATTTTCACATGCTTGCTTATTCTGGATCGCTTGTTACTGACAGTATTCATTCCCCCCTATCAGGAACAATGTGAGGAGAGGAGAGTCTCATGGTGTCACAACTAGACACAAAACACATGAATACTCTATGGCATGGTTCTCTTCTATCTTCATGATACATGCATCTCAAAATCAGGCATATCTGAATATGGTGGCCTTCCAAAATCACTATGGCTTAGGGTCACTTGATGCAACTTACTTAAAGAAGGATATGAGTGTTTCTTGTCAGAGTAACAAGGCTTCGAAACTTGAATCTTGACATCATGTTCCCCTCTGTCAAGTACAAAGTAAGAACCAGTACAATATTATGCCACAAGTTTCACTCTTACAGGTTTCTTCAACTTCACAGACTGATCTAAAGAATGGTTTCACTTCATGCAATGCTTACAAAGATGAAGATCAAAACACTCATCTTTCATATGGTCAACTCTATCATAATGTTGGAATATGTAACTCTTAATAGGTTGTACATATGACAATATTTCATTGCTTTATGGCAGATGATAGGAATCATCTTCAAACAAAGGGTTATTTGAACAAGCACTAGTTCAGAATGTTGATTCTTGTGTTGTGCATCTTCATCTTTGGATTTCAACTTTTGTAGATGATTAATGATAGTTTGGAGTGTGTCTTTTCTAATTGTTATTGAGTAATATATAGTTGAGTGTAATAGAGTGTTCAATAACTCTAATGCTTCTTATGTATTATACATGGTGAGGACAGTTTGAGGCCTCCTTATGCAGGTAGGAACAAGTACAATGACTCAATCAAACTGAGGGATTCTTTCAACTCCGCCCTTTACAAGAAATATTTCAGCAGATTCAAACTTAAAAAGAGAGGGGTGTCGGTCTCACGTGAAAATGCACCCACATACAATGTACAATTCAACTTAACTTGAATTTTGGTATTGTACAAAAACACATTTGCAAGTAACAAAACAAGCACTAGAACTTACAAAAAACACATAGTTGCAAGTTACACTAATGATTGTTGAATTGAGGGAACTGTTATACCTCATTTGATGAATGATTTGTTTCTGCGGTCTTCTTCTTTTGGAGTAGCAACAAGCTTCAAACTTGCTTGAATCCAAACTAGTTTCAAATCTGCAATTTTTCTTCACAATGCCATCCATGGTCTTTATAATCCTTTTATAATGTGGTCTCTACAAGCTCAGTGTCTTATGCAAAAGGTATCCTATAGCAGGATCCTTAATCTCTTATCAATCTTACATAATAGCCTTCCTTCCAAGTTGCAGTTCTTTGGCGCAAGCTTCAATAGCTTCTCATTATGAAATAATTACTTCAAATTGTATGAATGAGCACTATAGAGCACTCTATATGCAAGCAAAAGGAAACGATGCAAGATAATCCAATTTTTCTTCATTCAGCTCCATGTGCAGGTCTTAAAGTATCTACCACCTTTTACAATGTACAGCATAGTAGTGTGCAAGGAAGCAATAGGTTTTCTTTGTAATAAGGAAACACTAAAAATGTAGGCATCTTTCTACACACACTATACTATATTATTTCTACACAATGCTAAAACCCTAGTACTTGGGACTTGTACACCATTATGAATGAATTAAATACTAACATTCATTCTAAATAAAACTTGAGACTTCAAATAATAATTAGTGTACATCATTTATATCAAACTCATATGCAAAATGTAGACACCTTCTGCACAGTTTGCAGCTTCACACGAGGCTGCAATCTTCAAAGGAGAGGATGGAGATCAATGATGGTGGAAGCCTCCAGTTTGAGAAAGGTTGCATCACATATCAATATTTTAATGCAGCTATAGGAGAGAGTGTCACGGACCCAGAATTTCGTAAAATTTAAAACTTTTCTAAGTGCCTAAAATGTCACTAAAATATATATGCGGAAATATAAAGTGTGGATCCCTCAATGAAATTCATGTATATTAAGTACTATCTTCCGTCATTTTTGCATGAATAGATAGACGTTTTACTTTTAACTAAACTCAATGCTTAACTTAAGATGTCATCCATTTCTTAAATCTTGCGGGAAACACAAACTTCATTATGTCTTAATATACATCCTTTAAGAAACATATACTTCTTTCAATAAAATAATCTAATGGCAACAACACAATCATAATCTTAAGAGAAGTATTATATCAACAACCAACCTTCTATATGAATCGTATACATCAAAGTAATCATAAACATTTTTAAGGACAAAAACAAGAACTCATACATAAGACAAATTGAGAAACACCATAGGAAACATAGGAGGCAAAATATAACGTGGTTCACCCGTACACGGGCTAGTCCACAAAGGTGTGTGCATCTTTTATTAATAGGCGAAAATTAATAGGATTACAACGAGCAACAAGGTTGCTGCATCAAGATTCCTTCTCCTTCTGACAAGCCTCTATCACATAGAGCTTTTCATGAGTCAACCATATGTTTATAATACCTTAAATGGAATCCTAATTATTTTCAAGAAACAATTAGCCCTAACAAGATAAAAGGCTAGAAGAGGACCTTAACTAAGGAAAACCTTCCACTTTAACATAAATATTTAACCAATAAATGAATCAAAGGAAACATTCTAACCTCCCAATTTGAACATACATTAAGAATTATATCCCTTTGCATTTTTTTATACTAACTACACCTTACCCCACTTTAAAATTATCTTAAGGGTCTATCTTCTTCAATAACTTCTCATATATATACCCTTTTGAAAGAAGAATCTGAACAACTTCCGTATGTATTAATTTACTAGACAAAACTTACCTTAACACTTAAAAGTATTTTGACCAATACTAAGCCCTCCTTACTTTATTTAAGAAAATTTGACTAGGTCCTTAAATCTTCCAACTAGAACATCATCATCATTATCATATTTTGGTCTCTTTTAAAAACCTAAAAAAGGGTAAGTAAAAGAATTTACTTAACATTTTAATATTCTTTAATTTAAGACCCAAAATATTACTAACAAAAGGAAATACACTTCCTTACCATAATTCGATTTCTCCTAAACCATTATCTTAATTAATATCTTTTATCCTTTCAATATTTTATACCAATATATATAAATAGTCAACATTACCAAAGACATACTATATATTATTTTCACACCTTTTCCTCCAAATGGAAACATATACAAAGTTATAATTTAACGGATCCTTACTAGTTTGGACATAAATAATATTTAAAGTGGAGAGTAATAGGATACGCATTAAAGTTCATCTATGGTCTATTTTTAACGAAGATTTCGCTTACTACTGGAATCGAGGGAAAACAACCTGGAACGAAAATCGTTCTTGAATTAAGTAGTCATCTTAATTGAACCAGCAGCCCAACAAGATCATTAAGCGATCGACTTAAGACCATAATTTCTCAAATCCGTGATTGGACTCCTGTCTATAAGTATTTATACCAAGTTGAACTCAGGGCTTTATAATTATCTAAAAAGGAAGGCTTTTAGCCAAAGATCAAATCGGACATCAGACATGTTTTACTATTTCCTTTTTTGCAGAGACGGATTCTGATCTTGAACACAATTCTTACTTCAACGTTAACTCAGATCGATAAATATAACATAGCTTCAGCCATAAAATAATAAAACAAAACCAGGCGTAGATCAATCAGACAGAAATGAATTATCAAGGGTAGATTTAAATCCAGGTGTAGAGCAGAACGCAAAGGTAGCTCTGTCTTTCGAAACGCATCACTCGGGGTAATTTAATCATCCGGGGCAGTTTTAATTCTATCAAAAATAAATACTAACAGATTTATAAATAAGAACCCACCACTCTATTTTTGCAGAGATGCACAATACAGTGAAGATGTAGGGTACTAGGTTCTAACAGTGTCGGTATGAACTGAACCCAGAGGAACCTTAGTCGCTTACCCACGGGTTCTTCTTAAAAGTGCAGGGTAGCTAAAATCTTACACAAATGGATCTATACAGAACAACCCAACTTCAAATGCCTACCGGCGTTTTTCTTTTTAAAGAACAAAGTATCTTCCTCCCCTGAGATATAAGAGGGAACAATAGAAAACTGAAATCGCTTATAAACAACAATCTAAGGAAAGAGTATGCATAAGCATATTACCGTGACACCAGTTCGTGTCTTTATTTATCTAAGCTATCTTATGTCTTCACATGCAACATTCAAAATATAACAAATTCGTTTCACCCAAATTTGCAGGAAGTACTGCAAGTATACATACAAAAAAATATGAATAGTTCTACGTATAATGCAACTGTATATAAATAATCGTGAATCTTCCAGCGATCATATGCTGGATCATCACGACAGGCATATTATATATGTGTATATATATATTCGACAGAGAAATAATCTGATCCATACTATTATTAGTATACAAGGTCGCCATCATCCATAAGATTTCTGTACACCTTGTGCAGAGGTTGACAAAATAATCTGTAACCTTCCACGGCTAGCTGCAAGAGTTTAACACACAATCTTGTGCATATACTCGATGCAGGGGTTAGCTCAGAACTTTGAGCACACATTTAAATTTAGATTTTTCTTACTTTAGCAAGGAGTGTTTGTGGTAACAAAAAAAACGTATTTATAAAGAAATGAGTAATTTAAAGCAGCGAATCCATCAAAGGAGAAGTACTATGGTTCTCGCTCAAACCCTGGTGCAACACATAAATTCTAACCTTAATAACCAGAGAGGCATAGAGATCACTTACGTCTTTTAAATATCGCAAAGATCTAGAACTCTCCCATTCAGTTCATATCTTCATTGTCTTTTTTGTAGTCGCTTCTCTCTCCGTCGCCGAGACTACTATGGTATGCAATATTTCTCTGTCCCGGTGATGAAGAGTTCGCTCCCATCTTCACCAGGTTTAGACAAACTTCAAGCAGGCGAAAAATACACCTATGCGAAAACAATCTTTCCAGAATCCCCCTCCTCACCGAATGCACAGAGATTAAGAACCCCCTTCTCAAAATTTTCGAGAAAAATAATAAGTAAGTCGATCTTTTCCCTAGCTAACATAGAGATGGATCCTTCTTCCGAAAATGGAGACCCCAAAATACTCTAACCCTCGTAATGCAAGGAGTAACACTTATCTTATCTCCCAAAAATAGTCGGCGGATTCGGTATTACCCAACTATCGCCTAACTGAACAACAACACAGTAATACACTACCTCCATCACTTCCTCGCAAGGCTCCAACTACTCGGATCTCAATCTAAACTGGGCACGATATTTACCAGCTTCCCTCCTAAAATAAGGTTTGGCTTCCTCCTAAAGGTAACCGTCACACAAGATGTGAACTCTAGGTTCTTTAACTGGAGACAAATGGCAAAAATCATATTAACTAATGGTAGTGCTCTATTAAAGAGACAACTCGTTCCACTATCTCATAAATAACTCCCTCCAAAATTCCCAAATCGGCATCGAGTTAGTTTAACTTAAACATGTCACAATTGGCACTCTACACCGAGTTTTCGAGCTGGGAACTGCCATTGATGATTATTGGTGTTCATTTATAGTGTGAAGACAAATGGTGAATTTAGGTAATGGAAGTGTTCCACTAAGGGAACATGCTTCCTACAAATCTCTTTATTTTCACCATGTGTTCCAAAACGCCTCTCACCAAACAACCGAATTGAAGTAAGGGGTGAGTTAAGGAATCGATTTTCGACCATCATGGCAAAACCATACTAAAACATGCTCGTGCTCAAGTTTTCACATATCCATCTATATAACTTTCTTTTAATTAAATTATCTTTGAGGTATATATACATATATTTAACTATTTGTATAGTAAAGGATGTCTCTCATAACCAATAATCTTATAGATAATTTGACTTTATGATCTAATCTCACTTAGTCATTTTGTTTGTCTTTACTTAGGTGGTCAAACGAATTAGGGAGGGTGACGCTTAACTCTAAAAGAGGTTGTAGCCCTCCACCCTTTTTCTTAGTGGCTTACTGCTTGTTGCTTTTGTCGCATTCGTTTTCAGTTCGCCTCTTAAGAGTAAATCACAACAATACTTCTCAAGGTCCACTGGTGGGGCCTTGGCCTTGAGCTCCTCACCATGGCCAATTATAAAATTCATAATTACTTTTAAATATAATAACAATAGGCATCGAAATTGAGGGATGTTACACACTCCACCCCTTAATGATAACACCGTCCTCGGTGTTCAACAGTTTGGCTTTTGCGTCCATTCATCATCTTTCACTTACTTTTGCTTTTAAGGTTTGGTCGTCTTTACATCTTTGTGATTTCAGCAAGCTCTCTTCAATTGTAACCTGCACATTGTACAACTCATACAAGATTTTTTTAGTATTTTTCAGTATAACATAAGTATACAAAATTTCAAGATAGCAAATGTTTATCATTCACCCTCATCCTTGATGAAATATTTGCTTACTTTAGCGTTTATAACATTCACACATAAATACATGTGATAGTCTAGCTACAAGACAATCATTATCATTAACTCATATCATAAAACAATTCTTTCAACTGAACTTTGTAATCACCAAACCTCTTTGTACTTCCGCAATCATGAAGATTTGCATACAAAACTCTTATGTATTTTCTGCAATCGTGAAGACTTGCCATACAAAACCATTTATGTATTTCCGCAATCATGGAGACTTGCCATACAAAACATGAGTCTTCTGTAACTCAGCCGAGAAAACCTCTGCATACAGCAGAAATATGACAGTCTTACTCTGCAACTCATTACATAGCTTCCCCTCATCGAATCTTCTTGTGGGCTCAGTTCTAACACCACAAGGAAAAAAAAAATTTAGTCTCCTTAGAGAACCTCTTGTGCGCTCCGTTCTAACAACACAAGGAAAAATCATGAGCCCTTCCTCTGCTCAATTCGATGGATATAAAGTTTGCCTAGGACTTTTGGGTCAGTATAACATTCAACAAGCTACCCACTTGCTCTGTTCCACTTCCATGGGGAACATGACCACAATTTAGGGGAGTTGCACCCTGCAACAGCTAGTAAGTGAGTGCAAAATGCAGCCTCTACTTGAGTTCAGGAAATATTATTTTCCCTTCAAACCTTCTCATTTGAGTTTGAAAATTTTACTTAGTAACAATCATTTAGTATTTCTTGCATTCCACATGCGACATAATACCAACAAAATATCAATGATCATATCTCATTCTATGCATTTTGATGATTACACATCATCAATCATAAGTCTTACCACCAATCATGATCCATAAAGCCTTGTAATCAAAATAAAAATGTAAAGTAAATTATTACTTATTCTTGAGCGATTTTAGCTCAACTTATCTATGTAAGTGGTTGTATAACCCATGTTCCTCTTGGATTGGTCGTGATCCAAAATCTCCTCCTGAAATGTTAGTATAAGGAAAATTCTTCTTTGCTTCAAAAGTTCAACAACTGAACTCATTAGTTCCATATATTTACACGCATGCTCATTGAATTAACTTGTGCATCCTCTTCAATTCATCCTGATGCAAACTCTTATATCAAATTAGATTTGCACATCAACTACTTTGCTTTAATAACTGAAATACTCATCTTTACTCCTTTGGGAAACTTTTGAAGTTTGAACTTTTGAATGACATTGCCCCTCGTCCATTCCAGTTCCATCAATTCAAAATGAAACAAAAGAATCGATTAGTAAACTTAACAACCTTCATACTTATTTATTGCATGTTGAGCTCATTAGGCCCAAGTGTTGTAACCTAATGGTCTCATATCATATGTCACAGACCCAGAATTTCGTAAAATTTAAAACTTTTCTAAGTGCCTAAAATGTCACTAAAATATATATGCAGAAATATAAAGTGTGGATCCCTCAATGAAATTCATGTATATTAAGTACTATCTTCCGTCATTTTTGCATGAATAGATAGACGTTTTACTTTTAAATAAACTCAATGCTTAACTTAAGATGTCATCCATTTCTTAAATCTTGCGGGAAACACAAACTTCATTATGTCTTAATATACATCCTTTAAGAAACATATACTTCTTTCAATAAAATAATCTAATGGCAACAACACAATCATAATCATAAGAGAAGCATTATATCAACAACCAACCTTCTATATGAATCGTATACATCAAAGTAATCATAAACATTTTTAAGGAAAAAAACAAGAACTCATACATAAGACACATTGAGAAACACCATAGGAAACATAGGAGGCAAAATATAACGTGGTTCACCCGTACACGAGCTAGTCCACAAAGGTGTGTGCATGTTTTATTAATAGGCGAAAATTAATAGGATTACAACGAGCAACAAGGTTGCTGCATCAAGATTCCTTCTCCTTCCGACAAACCTCTATCACATAGAGCTTTTCATGAGTCAACCATATGTTTATAATACCTTAAATTGAATCCTAATTATTTTCAAGAAACAATTAGCCCTAACAAGATAAAAGGCTAGAAGAGGACCTTAACTAAGGAAAATCTTCCACTTTAACATAAATATTTAACCAATAAATGAATCAAAGGAAACATTCTAACCTCCCAATTTGAACATACATTAAGAATTATATCCCTTTGCATTTTTTTATACTAACTACACCTTACCCCACTTTAAAATTATCTTAAGGGTCTATCTTCTTCAATAACTTCTCATATATATACCCTTTTGAAAGAAGAATATGAACAACTTCCGTATGTATTAATTTACTAGACAAAACTTACCTTAACACTTAAAAGTATTTTGACCAATACTAAGCCCTCCTTACTTTATTTAAGAGAATTTGACTAGGTCCTTAAATCTTCCAACTAAGACATCATCATCATTATCATATTTTGGTCGCTTTTAAAAACCTGAAAAAGGGTAAGTAAAAGAATTTACTTAACATTTTAATATTCTTTAATTTAAGACCCAAAATATTACTAACAAAAGGAAATACACTTCCTTACCATAATTCGATTTCTCCTAAATCATTATCTTAATTAATATCTTTTATCCTTTCAATATTTTATACCAATATATATAAATAGTCAACATTACCAAAGACATACTATATATTATTTTCACACCTTTTCCTCCAAATGGAAACATATACAAAGTTATAATTTAACGGATCCTTACTAGTTTGGACATAAATAATATTTAAAGTGGAGAGTAATAGGATACGCATTAAAGTTCATCTATGGTCTATTTTTAACGAAGATTTCGCTTACTATTGGCATCGAGGGAAAACAACCTGGAACGAAAATCGTTCTTGAATTAAGTAGTCATCTTAATTGAACCAGCAGCCCAACAAGATCATTAAGCGATCGACTTAAGACCATAATTTCTCAAATCCGCGATTGGACTCGTGTCTATAAGTATTTATACCAAGTTGAACTCAGGGCTTTATAATTATCTAAAAAGGAAGGCTTTTAGCCAAAGATCAAATCGGACATCAGACACGTTTTACTATTTCCTTTTTTGCAGAGACGGATTCTGATCTTGAACACAATTCTTACTTCAACGTTAACTCAGATCGATAAATATAACATAGCTTCAGCCATAAAATAATAAAACAAAACCACGCGTAGATCAATCAGACAGAAATGAATTATCAAGGGTAGATTTAAATCCAAGTGTAGAGCAGAACGCAAAGGTAGCTCTGTCTTTCGAAACGCATCACTCGGGGTAATTTAATCATCCGGGGCAGTGTTCATTCTATCAAAAATAAATACTAACAGATTTATAAATAAGAACCCACGACTCTATTTTTGCAGAGATGCACAATACAGTGAAGATGTAGGGTACTAGGTTCTAACAGTGTCGGTATGAACTGAACCCAGAGGAACCTTAGTCGCTTACCCACGGGTTCTTCTTAAAAGTGCAGAGTAGCTAAAATCTTACACAAATGGATCTATACAGAACAACCCAACTTCAAATGCCTACTGGCTTTTTTCTTTTTAAAGAACAAAGTATCTTCCTCCCGTGAGATATAAGAGGGAACAATAGAAAACTGAAATCGCTTATAAACAACAATCTAAGGAAAGAGTATGCATAAGCATATTACCGTGACACCAGTTCGCGTCTTTATTTATCTCAGCTATCTTATGTCTTCACATGCAACATTCAAAATATAACAAATTCGTTTCACCCAAATTTGCAGGAAGTACTGCAAGTATACATACAAAAAAATATGAATAGTTCTACGTATAATGCAACGGTATATAAATAATCGTGAATCTTCCAGGGATCATATGCTGGATCATCACGACAGGCATATTATATATGTGTATATATATATTCGACAGAGAAATAATCTGATCCATACTATTATTAGTATACAAGGTCGCCGTCATCCATAAGATTTCTGTACACCTTGTGCAGAGGTTGACAAAATAATCTGTAACCTTCCAGGGCTAGCTGCAAGAGTTTAACTCACAATCTTGTGCATATACTCGATGCAGGGGTTAGCTCAGAACTTTGAGCACACATTTAAATTTAGATTTTTCTTACTTTAGCAAGGAGTGTTTGTGGTAACAAAAAAAACGTATTTATAAAGAAACGAGGAATTTAAAGCAGGGAATCCATCAAAGGAGAAGTACAATGGTTCTCGCTCAAACCCTGGCGCAACACATAAATTCTAACCTTAATAACCAGAGAGGCATAGAGATCACTTACGTCTTTTAAATATCGCAAAGATCTAGAACTCTCCCATTCAGTTCATATCTTCATTGTCTTTTTCGTAGTCGCTTCTCTCTCCGTCGCCGAGACTACTATGGTATGCAAGATTTCTCTGTCCCGGTGATGAAGAGTTAGCTCCCATCTTCACCAGGTTTAGACAAACTTCAAGCAGGCGAAAAATACACCTATGCGAAAACAATCTTTCCAGAATCCCCCTCCTCACCGAATGCACAGAGATTAAGAACCCCCTTCTCAAAATTTCCGAGAAAAATAATAAGTAAGTCGATCTTTTCTCCCGCTACCGTAGAGATGGATCCTTCTTCCGAAAATGGAGACCCCAAAATACTCTAACCCCCGTAATGCAAGGAGTAACACTTATCTTATCTCCCAAAAATAGTCAGCGGATTCGGTATTACCCAACTATCGCCTAACTGAACAACAACACAGTAATACACTACCTCCATCACTTCCTCGCAAGGCTCCAACTACTCGGATCTCGATCTAAACTGGGCACGATATTTACCAGCGTCCCCCCTAAAATAAGGTTTGGCTTCCTCCTAAAGGTAACGGTCACACAAGATGTGAACTCTAGGTTCTTTAACTGGAGACAAATGGCAAAAATCATATTAACTGATGGTAGTGCTCTATTAAAGAGACAACTCGTTCCACTATCTCATAAATAACTCCCTCCAAAATTCCCAAATCGGCATCGAGTTAGTTTAACTTAAACTTGTCACAATTGGCGCTCTACACCGAGTTTTCGAGCTGGGAACTGCCATTGATGATTATTGGTGTTCATTTATACTCTGAAGACAAATGGTGAATTTAGGTAATGGAAGTGTTCCACTAAGGGAACATGCTTCCTACAAATCTCTTTATTTTCACCATGTGTTCCAAAACGCCTCTCACCAAACAACCGAATCGAAGTAAGGCGTGAGTTAAGGAATCGATTTTCAACCATCATGGCAAAACGATACTAAAACATGCTCACTCAAGTTTTCACATATCCATCTATATAAGTTTCTTTTAATTAAATTATCTTTGAGGTATATATACATATATTTAACTATTTGTATAGTAAAGGATGTCTCTCATAACCAATAATCTTATAGATAATTTGACTTTATGATCTAATCTCACTTAGTCGTTTTGTTTGTCTTTACTTAGGTGGTAACTCTAAAAGAGGTTGTAGCCCTCCACCCTTTTTCTTAGTGGCTTACTGCTTGTTGTTTTTGTCGCATTCGTTTTCAGTTCACCTTTTAAGAGTAAATCACAACAATACTTCTCAAGGTCTACTGGTGGGGCCTTGGCCTTGAGCTCCTCACCATGGCCAATTATAAAATTCATAATTACTTTTAAATATAATAACAATAGGCATCGAAATTGAGGGATGTTACAGAGAGCCCATGCACTCACGCACTAGAGAAGAAGTGTAAGCTCTTCAAAATGCAGCTTCATTTCTTCAAGAGAGAGGTCGCACACAAAGAGTAAGCGCATAGATCTCGTCAAAGGAGAGGTAATAGAAAAAAAATTGAGTATTAAATGTCCTTTAATTCATATAGATAACATATAGGCCTGCACATAGCCATGTGAAAGAGATTAGGGTTTGTGTGTGAAACAACAAGAGTATCCAGGTATACTATTTCCATGCACAACTTGATGATGAACAAGAGTGCTCATAATGGCACTTCCATTCATTTATCATTCTTATATGTGGCTTCATTTTATCCTACCAGTCCACAGACATGATATTATCTATGTGTTCCACCTCACTAAACAGTCCAAAACGTAGCCTCCAGGTAGTCCATGCACTATTCGCAGGCCAACATAGCTCCAAGACAGCCCACGCTCAAGTCACAAGCTAGGATGATGGAAGAAATAGATCTTCAATTCACATCATGGTTTTTAAATTTGTTGTGATAGGAGCTATTCTAATCATTGTTCGGTGCCAATAGTTTGATCTTCGAAAAGAATATCATGTCCATTGCAAGGTGAAAGTTCCTAACCCGTTGATTCAAGTGGAATTCCATATGGAAACAAAAGGCTTTGAGCATCCACTTGACAACATTGGAGTGCTACAACTATTGTCCATCTCTCAATCTGGATCTCTCTGTGGCTCTCCATCAAATTTTCCTAAGTTTTAAGGCCCAAAAGTGGCTCGGCTCATATTTCTTGTAATATGTACATGGCCAACTTCGATAGGAAGGATGCATTCCATATACAAGAAATGAATTAATTTCCAATCACATACTTCACACAAAATGTGGAGAGATAGCCACGCACTAACTCAATGCATGCAATATTGGAGTCAACACTTCATACAAGGATGCTAGGTTTCCACTGCACAAGCACCAAATTTCATATTATATAGAACGCATCCAGTCTTTAATGTTAAATGGAGCTAGGGTTTCGATGCGTAGATCAACGCAGCAAGAGCAGTCTTACCACATCCTCAGTAGGTAACATTGAACGCATAGTTCTTAGAAAATCTCTAATTCATTTAAAATTTGACTTCTTCTACTCTTAATGATGACTATGTCGCTTATTGCAGCGCCTCTTGGTTACCATTCTCTTTGGACAGTTCGATAGCCTCACGAAGCTGAAAATGAAGTTGGTGGTCACAGGCGTGTTCATCGATGGAGGGTATGGTGTCAATGCAGCCTCAACACAGTATCAATACTTCAACAGATATTAGGGTTTCTTCTTATCTTTTAATGCATGAGTGACGTGGATTCTCAACATTAAAAAACGTAGCTCCCAAGATCGTCTTTCAAATCGCGGGTAAAATACTAAGAAAAATATGTCTTATTTGATGACACAATTCAAGCTATAGGTTTCTTTCCTCCTTAGGCACACGATTCAATATTTAAATTTGAAAGTGGTCGATTCTTCAACACGATGTTACATTCCCTCCAACGTTGGATGTATCCTTTAATTTGTATCTTGATAATTCCCTAGGCGAGTAATTCCTTGGATGTGATTAAGGATGAAGGAGACAACACTCAAAATTTGACTCAATGGAGATAGATTTCACGCATCCATGCACCAAGATTCATGCATACCAATGCATGGTGTACAGGAAACTAGGAAATTATTTAATGCATGCATTCTTCAATAATATACTCCCAAGCAACAACAATAATGAATACTCCAACGCAGCAAGAGGAGTAGTTCTTCCGCTTTAAACCAGTTTTGTTCCCATGCTAAAATGATGAATGTTTGCTTCCAGTTGATTCCCTCTCAAATAAAGAAGACTTGAATACCAGGATCCTTGCAGTTATCTCTCTAGTGACGCCACCATATTTCAGGCAGATTTGACAGTTGGATGTCAACAGTGTAGGATTCACACCAGCAACACCATATATAAATACACGGAGAAAAGAGACTTAGTATGCTTATTCTCCATTCCCATTCTCATTCCCACGAGGACGAAGAGGATGTGGTAACAAAGGTCACACATGTGATATTGGCAACCAAAAACCGATACGCATGACTGGTGACAAAAAACTCGTAGGTAAATGAAACGGCCAGGTGAATGAAGCGGTACTATAAAGATTTGAATATTCTCCTCATAGGCTCAGATTTGAGAGAGCTGAGACAGACGTTTTGATCGGTAGAATGAGGCAGAGAAAGCCAACCATGGTATTTATGCACAGAGAATGCAACACTCAATTCGGGTAGCATATGATCACAATACTTAAACATAGTTACAGTCACAGCATTGAAAATGAGAACACACATTAAAACTTAAATGTAGTGTATGGTCACAGCATAAACGAAATTAGGGTTTGTAGGTGCATTTCAAACTAACAAAATCCCTTATATATGTATACGCTATGCAGAGACTGGTAGATAGGAGAGTAGGCTTGTGAAGGGAAGTCTGCAAGCAGAGAATAATACCACAAGCCGCAAAGCTAAGAATAGCTCTAATACCACTATTAGATGTCCTATTGGTCAGATAAACAATAATTACAAAAAGACAGAAGGATAGGCATGAAATTTCATGAAATCTCATTTAATTAAATGTACATATACAAATGAGAATGTCTCTTTTGTTCAACTTCTCAAGTGGACTCTTGCACTCCTAAAGACTCTTCCCATTCATCAAGGAGTTTTGGTCTTCTGAGATGAATAGGAAGTTTAAATATAAGATTTTCCTAATAACAAGGATTAGGCTCCAAAAGAAACAATTTACTACTTGTGATAATTATCAATTGGAGGCATTACTCAATGAGAGATAGATCAGATCCATAGAAGGAAACATGAGTCTATTGATTAAGATTTTAAAAGAATTTTTATATAGATATATCATTGGTTTTGTAAAAGTGAGAGTCCCTCTCAAAATATAATGTGTGAATGTTAATCACATATCCTCTCCACTCATGAAGAAAAATATTTATTGATTAAATATGGTCCACAAAGAAAGGAATTTGCAGCCTAATGCCTCATCCTTACATCTTTGCAAATCCAACTCATTTGGATTCACAAGGAATAAGGTGGAGCAGTGGACGAAGTGCTATCACAAGATGGAATTGATGTTGTAGACATTTGTGATACAAAATATAGTCCTACACAAATCCCTCATTGTAATGAGCATGCAACATTAACAAAAGATGAACTGTTTACATATCATTCTATTAGAAAACAATGGCTATAGCATGCACTGTAATGAAGTTTCTTGTATAGAGAGGAAGGAATGTATGATAGATGTCTTAGGCTAACCTATAATGGGCATTAATGTGTTATAAAATGCCAAATATTGTTGCACTACATTGTAGGACTCTTTTGAAGATACTAACATTAACTATATATCATAATTTTAGTGTTCATGAAGCAAGAAAGATCATGGAAATTATTTCATTGGAATTGGAGATGGATAAAGTTGAAAACCTATTTAAAGATATTTGTTACACGTGTGACCTCTTACAAGATGAAATTAAAAAGTAGAAAATTGCATACAAGAAAGTTCGTTTGAACATTTAGCCTCGGAGTTAGAGCCAATCATCCAAGACTCTCATGATCAAAATATCTGGATTTTGTACCCATTCATTAAGATGAAGGGGCTAGAACATTAAGAATTTGAATCTCGCCCAATTCTAACTTTTTTTGAAGTCAATAATAAACAAGACAGTAATGTAGGCAAGTTCTTTTCAAGTACCATTCTCATTTTCCAAGTTTATAATACCTCCTATTATGACATCATTGAATATTGGATGGAATCATCATTCTCTCAAATTCCTTTACAAAATGGTAAGCATATCATACTCCTTTCATTGAAAGGAATATGTAATTCTTTAATCCTTTCAATTACTAATTTCATAATATACCAATCATACCAACACTCACTTTGAAAAATTCGAAAGTAGAAGTATCCTTGGAACAATGATCTTACATGATTGTGTGATGCATAAATGTAGTTAGGGGTAGGACCATCTTAGTATAATTTTATTTTGTTTTCAAACATTTTTATTAAAATTGAGTGCACAGAATAAATTTTAATGTTTTAAGTTTGTTTTGTTTTACGAATTTATCACTATACAATGGTAAAATTATATGATGTTACACGTTTAAAGTTTGTTTTTCATGGTTTAAATTCACAAGAACTTGGATGCCATTTTTTCACTCATTAATCTCAAAGTGGGTACACCTTGGTTTCCTATAAATTTGATATCAAATGCACCAACATTACTATTGAGTATAGGAATCAAGGAGGCTCTTGATCTAAAGATCAAATGCTAAAGATATTTGGTGTTTCATGGATCATCATGAGGCATGTAAAAAATTCAACTCACTAGAAGTCACCTCACTAGAATATTATTAAGAAGAGGACTTGATTATCAAAGAAATCACCATATATAGATAATTGATTTTTCAAGGAATGAGGAATCATTAAAAGATGTAGTCATTAATGAAGAAGAACATGCAAGACCTGAATTAGATGACTATAGGAATGGGGTGAATGATGTACAGAAGAAAAGTGAGGCTAAGATTTATCCATCCAAGAGGACAAATAAAGGATAGAAGGCCTACATGATCAAGTCCCTAATTGTAACACATGATACAAATAGCACCCAAACTCTTTCATGTTTGCAACCACTAAAGGAAAATTTGGGGAGAAAGATCAAAAGGATGGAGAAATTGTATTTAAATTATTTTTGTCATAAATGTTTCCACATAATCCAAATGGGATGAGTATAAAAGTTGTACACTAAACTAGTTGAGTGGAATAGGAAGGCCATAAACCATGAACGTGAAAAGCCACCAAAACAAGTTATAGGTAGAAGGAATGAGTAAACAGAACTTTCTATAAAGGATAAATTTGAACTCTTGCAAGGGGTCCTTCTTTTGGGTTTCTTGTTTCCTCAAAGATTAAGTGTTTCCTCTGCACAATACCCAACATTGCCCTAATTTCATCTCCATCTCATCATTATTAATTGGTGTCTTCCTTATTTTTTATTTATTGTTGTTTCTCACCTATTTTATTGTGTTTTGCACGAATGCACATAACCAAATCCATGTCAGTCATTCAAAAAAATGGAGGCATCAATTACAAAGTAAAAGGACAAGAATGTGGATTTGAGAGAAGGCAAAGGAACCCCATTATGCTAGTTCAAAGAATATATTGAGGGAAAAGTTGGACAAATCGAGCAAGACTAAATACCTCCATCTAAGAGCAAAAAACAAAAGAGAAGGCCTACATGTTCAAGTCCCTAATTATAACCATATGATACAACTAGTGTTCAACCCTTTTATCAACTTTGCAAGCACTAAAAAACAAATCGAGGAGGAAGAGCACAAGAGTAGAGAAATTGTATTTTACATATCTTTGATTGTAATTATGTCCACACCATCCAAGAAGGGTGAGGACAATCGGTGTAAAGTAATTTAGCCAAGTATAATAGGAAGGCCAAGAACCATGAACATGGAAATCAAAGAGTCAAGTAGGTAGAAGGCCAAAATCAATTAGGATTTTTCATAAAGGAGAAATTTGCAATCTTGCAAAAGGTCCGTCATTTGGCATTGTAAGTTATCTTTATTGAATATGTGTTGTATTCTTTGCAATCAAACTTAGTCCCATTTTGGTGGGGTTCAACGGATGGCCCCAAGTGAGACACCAGTTTAGGGATTCAAAGGTGAAGCCCGAAAATAATTTTTGTATGATCTTCTATGTATTGTTTCGACCAATGGTTTAGACCCATTGTAAACTAATTCTAGTTAAGGAATTAGGGTTGTAATATAATCTAAGTTAAAAAATTAGAATTTTGAATGTTGTAATATTGTATCGTAAATGGTGAAGATAATATAATGACATAGACTAGATAAGAATGACTCTTAGTTAGGTTGGTTTCCCTAGTTAAGGTTTTACAAGGTAAATATGTGTGTATTGTGTGTGTGTGTGTGTGACATTTTTATTTCTTGTGTTTTAAATTTATTGGTATTGATTTTCCTACACAAGTTTATCAAACCCTTCATTTGGTATCAAAATGAGGTTATTGGCTCCAAGGGGGTTTTGTTGTTTATTAGATAATTCTATGAAGAGCAAGGGAACCTTGGGTTTTATGGAATGAACAAATATATAAATAAACAATTAATAAATATTAATAATAATATATAATAATATAACATAACATTTACTATAATTAATTAAGGGACACATCCATTTGGTGAATAGTCACCATGTGAGCCTATTTATACAGGCTACACCATCCATTGTAACATCATATTTATATATTTTATCAATTATCCATCAATAGTATTTTTACTATGGAGTTATCATCAATTGGGTGACTTATCTATTTAGATAATTTTGAGTACAACCAGATAGATTGTAACATTGGTATCACAGAATGGATTTCGACTTGTGGCCAAAATTGTCAAAGTTTCTTTGAATTTAGGTCTTTGACTTGGATTTGGATTTTAGCTAGTAAATTTGGAGTTTCTCTAAGAAAAGGTCTTTGACCACATCGAGGAAAAAGGAAAAAAAAAAGGAAAAGGGAAAAATAAGTAAAAATAAAAGAAGGATATTTACCCAAGAAAGTAAAAAAAGGAAAAATAAAGACAAAAATAAAGAAAAGAAAAGAAAAGAGAGCGGGAAAATAAATAAAAAGAGGAAAGAAAGAAGGAAAGTTGGAAAAAAGGGAAAGGAAAAAAAAAGAAAAAAGAAAAGTAAAAACAAAGTAAAAGAAGTAAAGAGAAAAGAAAATATAGAAACCACATGTTGTTTCTTAAAAACAATACATGGTTTATTTTCCAACAAGAAACAACACATGGTTTATTGGAGGAATAAAGTTAGAATATAAAATCTAGAAGTGCATAAGAAGTATTAATGATACCAAGGAGCAAGCTAGATTTGAACTTGGGTGGGAAAGGTATCAATCACTCCTCCCAACCACCAAATCTACATTCAATATGCAAGAAGTCTTAAGGGGAAAAGAAAATAAAAAGAGCATCAAAATAAGATTTTTTACAAGAATAACCACCATATTGAATATCTTTATTTTAAAAAAAAAGAAGAAGAAAAAAAAAAAGAGAGGAAAGAAGATGAAATTAAGAGAATTCGTAATCACAAACAATGGAAAACACATATGCAATAATAAAGTCGCAGTTACAAGCATCTTTGGACGAGTTAGAGCAATATAAAGTAACTAATAATTATATTTAATTCGAGATTATAAAGTAAAAATTGCATAATCATTTAGCAAAACGGGAGAATCGTAGCTTAAAAGATCAAAATCAAGAACTCAAGAAAATGTTATCAGATAAGGATGAGAAAACAGCACATCTAAAAAGTCATAATCAAAATCTTGAAGACAAAAATAGAAAGTCAAAAAATGTCGAAGAATCGCCTTATAGAAGCGATAATGATTTAAAAGAAGAAATAAAGCGTTTAAACAAGATCAGCATGGACAAATTCAAGCAAGTCCAAAGAAAGTTAGAAAATCTAGAATGAGAGATATGTCGACTTCAACAACAAAAGAAAGAAATCGAGCAGAAATATGACGACACTAAGAAGATGCACAAGTTGGAAATTTCGAAAATCAATAACATGTTATCAAGCAATACAGAAGAGATATTTAGACTAAAAAATCATAACAAGACATTAGTTACAAATATCAATAAATTGAAAAATAATCAGAATCTGTAACATTCTAATGAATAATTTGAAGGAAAAACACTAGAAAAGAAAGAAGAAATCATCGCGTGAGAAATCTTAATCAAGAACTAGAAAACAAAATCAAGAAGTTAAAAGAGGAAAAAAAGTCGCAAGCAGAAAGGTTCAAAAATATTCAAAGTAATAACTACACTATATTAGAGAACAACTTAGAGCAAATATAGAAGGAAGCTTCCAAACTCTCAAGAAAACAAATTCAAGTTGACAAACAATAAACAAAAACATGCTCAATTGAACTATTATCAGACAATAAATCACCAGAAACACAAAAAGCTAAAGTCTTAGAAAACACTCTGCAAGTAATTCGAGTACCTTATCTCCATCCTAATCATAAGAGTCATTATGCTTGACGCCGAAAAAATCAAGAGGAAAATAAACGAAACTACTCCTACAGATAAACTAACTACCTTGAGGAAGAGAAAGGACAAAATTGCCAAATTCTTTGGGAGTAGAAAACGAGAAGTTCTATTCCAACAATCAACCAGAAAATAGATCTAATGAAGGTAAATCTTGGATGGATCACTTCCCAAGAAATGAAACATCTTAGTTCAGGAATTTGGAAATTATATTGTCTTGTTTCGTCAAGTATCAAAGTTACAAGTTCATAAGATCACAAAAAAAAATGTTACGAGTAAGAACATGGGAAAAAGTCATCCATAATTATGCTTTGACGACAAAGCATCTCTAAGTGAGAGGCAATGTAATGAACAAATATATAAATAAACAATTAATAAATATTAATAATAATATAACATAACATTCACTATAATTAATTAAGGGACATATCCATTTGGTGAATAGTCACCATGTGAGCCTATCTATACGGGCTACACCATTCATTGTAACATTATCTTTTATATATTTTATCAATTATCCATCAATTGTATTTTTAGTATGTAGTTATTGTCAATTGTGTGACTTATCCATTTGGATAATTTCGACCACAACCACATAGGTTGTAACATTTGCAATAAACTTGTGATCGAGTGGGAGATTTGCATAGTGAATCTTGTGTAAATAAAATGGTTAGCAATTCAAGAATATAAATAGAGAAGTTAAATGTCCATAGATTCAAGTTATGGAATATGAATATCAAATATATTCTTGTGTATAGAAAAAAATGTGTTGTTGTGGATCTAGGTACAAAACCCACTAATTTTCAAAAGAAGATTGGAAAAACTTGGAAAGAGAAGCGAGAAGCACAATTTGACTCTACTTAACCGACTCAATGTTTTGAACATCTCTAGAGAATACAACACAAATAAATTGTGGAATAAGTTAGGGAAATTGTATCAGTCGAAGTCCTTAGTAAACAACTTGTTTCTTTAAAAAAAAATGTATAATATTAGAATGGACAATGGTGACTCCATGATGGAGGATCTAAATTTCTTTAATACTTTGATAACTCAAGTTTCAAATTTTCTATGTCGATATTAAGATGGAGAAATACAATAAGTGTATTATTGTGTTATGTTCATTGCTAAAATACTAGGATAATTTGATTTTAGCAATTGGTAATACCACCCTAGCCACATCAAAATCTATGAATGTAGTTGCATATTTTTTATCAAAATAAATGAGGAGAAAATAAATGGAGGGTGTCACCAAGGATATTTTATCTGTTAGATATCCTCCCCAAGAAATGAAAAATAAGTCTTTAGGAGGTATACCTAAATCTCCGAGATAATTTACAAGGAAATGTGATAAATCTAGGCATTATAAGAATGATTATAAAATATAAAAAGTTGATATAGGTAAGGGAACTAATGATTCCAAGTGCATCAGACGAATGAAGTGACACCTTCGGATGAAGGATTATTGAAAGGCGCACTCTACAACCTTGCATGTTACACCTAGGGCTCTGAGTTGTTCTCTCAAGCCCCACCTCTCTGCCCACCTACCCTACTCCTGACCCGATCCCCTGGTACAACCTATGGATGAACCTCGAGGAGGGTCCTAGGGACCCCCTAACTCGACCCCCTCGTCCTCCATCCTTGCCACCTCTATGCATATCGGTATGGCTGAGGTACCTCTGACGTACCCTGAAGCCTCGACCACTCAGAAGACCCCTCTGATATCCAAGCCATCTAATAACACGAACACCTATATTGCCAAAGCTGCAGAAAAGACCCCAGCTCTCTCTCCCAGCCGAGCGCATCAACACCCAGGTGCAGAAACTCAAAGATCACTCCCTGGTGGGAAAATTCATCGGTTTCTGGACGACAGGACAAGCCCTCCGTGGCTGGATAATGTCCAAGTGGAAACCTAAGGCACATTTTGATCTATATCTTGGATCAAAAGGTTTCTTTACCATCATTTTTCACAGGCTAGAGGACAAAGCTAGAGTAGAAGATGGAGGACCCTACTTCTTCAACTCAGCAGGCCTATACCTCAAACACTGGATGGAAAAATTCAACCTTGATAAAGAATATTTTACATGGGATCCAGTATGGATAAGGATGTACTCATTACCTCAAGAATACTGGGATGAAGATACGCTCATGGACATTGGAAACACTCTTGGAAGCTATGTGAGAGTAGCGGAACAAACCAAAAACAGTAAGTACACCTCCTATGCATGTATATGTGTTTACATGCACATTGCCAAATATTTGCCCAACTCAATCTACCTCGGCCATGAAGATACAGAATGGATTCAACCCTTAGACTATGAGCATGTCCCTTTTCGATGCAGAAAATGCCATGAACATGACCATCTGTACCGTGACTTCCATCTTAACAAAATCAGCCCCCAAGAAAACACCAAAGATGAATAGGGTTTCTGAAAACTTGGAAGGAAAAAAAATAGCATCGTAAGACAACTGCTGAAGGGAAAAAAACCAAAGACCCATCCACTAGCAATAGCTTTGCCACTCTAGAAGGACAACTGGAAGATCCCACAGCCAAAGAATAGCAGCAGGAAGAGCCAGTCCTCATCCAAATGACAATGGATCAGATCCAAACTGATAATCCCCAACCTAATGAAGGCCTCAAAGACACACCCTCGCTTGAGGAAGGACAGATCCTGGAGGAACACGTTACCCCTGGGAATGAGCCAGGGAAGACAGTTGGCACCCAAGAACCCGAAGTTCAGATGGATGATGAAATGATAGATGTAGAGATTGGGGACTTGGACATCCTAGGCCTGGAGGATGCATGCACCAAAAAATCCATCAATACCATCTCCCCTAAACAAATCCAACTCTTAAAAGAGGCCCTGAGTAAAGTCAAGCATCTCAAATTTGGAGTTCACAACCTCCCCTAAAAAGAGAAACTCAAGATGCAATGGGATGCAAAAAATCATGCAGCTAATCTCCTAGAATGTTCGAGGGCTCAATGAACCTACCAAACACCGTATGCTCAAGCGCGAGATCATGCAAGACACACCCTATGTCGTTTTTCTACAAGAAACCAAATGTACCTATGAGAAAGTCCAATCCCTTTTTACCAAGCTCTGGAAGGGATGCCAAGTCATAGAAAATGATGGCCTAGGCGCTTCTGGAGGAATTGCAATAGCCTGGAATCCCACCATTCTCGCCCTGAACGATTTTACTACTACTGCCCACTCCCTTTCTACCTCGTTCCACATCCTCGGCACCAACCTCTCAGGACATCTCACGAATGTCTATGGAATCCAGATCTAAGAGATGGGTTCTCCCGGCGCTCAATGCCACCCATCTCACCCTCATTTCCAAGGAAATCGGCACCACCATCCCTGGAAAGTTCAGGCCCATTTCCCTCTACAATGTGGTTTACAAAATCATCACTAAATTCATTGCCAACCGTCTCAAAGTGCTACTTCCTCTCCTGATCTCTCCTAAGAAAATAGGATATGTTGAAGGATGCCAAATAATCGATGGCATGATTCTAGCTCATGAGGTCATCCACTCCTTAAAAACGAAAAAAAAACCCTGGGATGCTTATCAAGCTGGATCTCTCCAAGTCCTTCGACAAACTCAGTTGGACTTTTATTGAAAAGATGCTCCTGGCTTTTGGGTTTTGTCAAGACTGGATCAACTGGATCATGTCCCTAACCTCTTGAGCCTTCTTCTCAATCCTTTTCAATGGTTACCCCTCCTCCAAGTTCTCCCCCACTAGAGGCATCCATCAAGGGGACTCCCTCTCCCCCTTCCTCTTCATTCTCATGGCCGAAGGATTGGGACAAATGCTAAAAGCAAAGATCACCATGAGAACCCTTCGCGGCCTTTCCTTACATGGCATCCCCCCACATTCCATCAGCAGTTTGTGGATGACAATCTCCTCTTCACCCATCCCTCCGTCCAGGAGGCCTCAACCCTGAAGCACGTCCTACAGACCTACTCTGAAAATTCTAGCACCTTGGTAAACCTTAAAAAGTATTATATTTTCTTTTTCTACACTAACCCCATCACGCAAAGGAATATTTCTCGAATTTTGGGATACTCCACTGCCTCCCTCCCCTCCAAGTACTTGGGAGCCCCTCCCTTTGACTCTGCCATCAAGCATTCCCCCTGGAGAGAGCTCTTGGACAAGTTCGAAAACAAAATCTCATCCTGGACCTTTCACACTCTCAACTTACCCAGTAGATTGGTGCTCCTCAAGTCGGTACTTCAATCCATGCCTCTTTATCTCTTCCGGGTCCTTGCTACCCCCAAGTGGGTCCTCAAATTAATGAGAAAAATCCAAAAGTCCTTTCTCGGGGGGGGGGGGATGCATAAAATTGCAAATGGGTCCTGGTGAAGTGGGACACTCTTTGTACTCCAAAAAGACAAGGGGGCCTTGGGCTCAGAGATCTAGAAATCAACAATAATGTCTTTTCTGCCAAAAAAAATTTGGTGGAAATGGGTAACTGATACCATCTCTCCCTAGTGCCTCCTATGGCACAACAAATATGCCAACAATTGGCCTGCTCAACTCCGAATCCGCTTCGACCATAATCCTCTAGGATCTCTTATCTATTGAGCTTCCAAATGTCAGATATCTCTCATTCAGCAGCACATTTTCTGGGAAGTCCACAATGGTCAACATGCATTTTTCTGGTATGATTCTTGGTAGCAGCTTCCTTCCCTTCATTCTCTGACACTTTCTCCTGACCTTCAGGCTCACTGTGACCAAAGCAGACAACACACTATCCAGAACTATTGGACACTCTCTAATGCCATGAAAATATGAGCTTGGAAGCACTATGACCTTTGGACTCCTCCAGTCCTAGTAGACAACATTGAGCCCCTTTGGAAAAGTCTGCACACCAGGAAAATCCGTGTAAGTAATGATCCGGTCATTCTTCAATGGGGGAAGCTCCCAATGGGTACCTTCTTCATCAAAGAGGCTTACTCCATCCTTAAAGCTACTCCTGAAGAAAGACCTAGTCCCATTAGGAAGAAAATATGGGAGTCTTACCTCTGGCCCAAGACCTCCTCCTTCCTTTGGCTCCTAGCTCACAGACACATCCTAACTTGGGATTGTGAAATCTCTCTATAACTCTATTCATTTATTTTTATTTTTATTTTTAAATCTTCTTTCCTATATCATTTAACAAGACTACTTATCTTAACCACTGCTTTTCTTACACTTATTCAAAATATCCATAGATGAATAGTAAATTCTTCATACATCATCAAAGTCTAACACAAAGTTGCTTAGAAATCGAACTTAAATAACAATTTAGAACATGAGTTTCTTTTCAGCAAGGGTACGGTTCTTGGATTGAACTATTGCTTACTTAGCTCCCGATAATGCATTTTTTTAATTTTTTTTTGACAGCAACCAAGAATGGAAGGAGTTGATTTCCTTAGAGCAATTATGCCTTCACACAAGACAAATTCCCTTGCAAGGATTTAGTTTCAATCCTAAGATACAAAGGTACTTCAAAGGATGTTGGGTGAAAGAAAAGTAAGTCCTATAGTTACAATAACAAAACATACAAGGAACTATTCGACTTTTAAAAGGTAAGGTCAAGTTTAGAAATACTAAGGTTTCATGTCGAGGAATCCTTGATGTAGGATACGAACATAAAACAAATTCTGTATGTTAACAACTACGAGATTTCTTACTGAAGGCTTCACTTTTAGGGTGGTGATAACAATTCAGCATCGACCACCTGTCCTAAGGAGTACATAGAAGCATGTTTCAGCACTGTACAGTTGGCCTTTGCAAACTACAAAAAGGTTCTTTCATTTAAAACCTGTCAGTTGATGGGAGATGCATTCAAGAGAGGATTACTATCTCCTTGAGTTGTCCACCTTCGTCAGAGGTAATGAGGGTTTGTAAAACAAACTGGCTTGTGAGAGCCAGCTCCTTCTGGTGCGAGAGGGTTCAATAGGTTGAACTGTTCTGAAGCTCTGTTCTAAACAGTGATAGAGGGTTCGCACATCTAAACTCTGACTTAAAGCTTCAGATTGGCTCGGTGTAACCTGTACATGTTCAGTCCTCTTCTACTGCTCTCGGCCCTCTCATTTTTCTACAGGGTAAGCTTGATAACTGAACCAAAAAGGTTTTAATTACAAAATCAACCATCTATTTGTTATCCAGTCATAGCAAAACTAACACGTATCTTATGTTAGTGCAGCTACTCGCGCGCTTGCCAACTGCACAACCAGATCACTACTCTTCGGTAAGCAATACACCAATCCGCAAACCCCCTTTGCTGACAAGGAACTGGAAAGGTGTTTCGTGTTGAGGTCTGCCAGGATTCACGCTTCTATCTCATAAGAGATTTAATGGTACCTATTTTCAGCTATTAGGGTTACTAGAAAAAAATATGATCAAGAAGGAACTCTTCCGTGGAAATGGAGAGGAGCACTCCAATTTGTAACTTAACAATTATTTTTGAAGAGGAAAACTTGTAATTTCAAACTCGGTTTTCGGTTTAACCTGGGAAATTCCAGGGATGAAGTTAGTTTACTGCGTATTGGCATGCTTGTGAAAATATAACTATTTTCTTCATTTAACAAGTAGATACTTGGGTTTACTCGTCCACTATAATTTTGAATGCATGTTAAAATACTGAAGAAAAACCGATGTTTTCATACTGAGTTTCGTCTAACTGCAAAATTGTGGTTTATGTATTACATCTCCATTATTTGATACAGGGTTATAAATTTAGTACTTTTCTTTCTGGTTCTAAGGACTGCAGGGATATCCTAGTATAAGAATGTATGGTTTAAGACTTTCAGTTTTCCTGTAGTTTGCACATATGAACACCTCTGTGAAACGAGTTCCGAGAAAAACAAAAATAGAATAGGATTCAGGGTTTGAAAGTCTGCACTAAGGTTTTGCAGGTTGGCGCCTACGAACTACACCAATAAGTCTCCAGCATTATAATCCCCTCTAAGATTAGAACCCTGCACCTATTCAGCCTTTTCCGAACGAGTCTATAAAACCTGTCCCACGCTTTGAAAATACTTCACTAACTCTAGAATTCAAATTAATAAGAGTTATTACCAGATAACCTCTTTGTTTGCGTAAGGCTAGACAGTCGCCTGAGCAATGGAGGATACTGAGTGGCCGTAACCTTCTGATCGTATTCAGAAAGTATTTCTTTATGCCCCATGTTTGTAGTTTAAAACAAAACTTAAGGTTACTTTAACCTGCAAAAACCCTTATATGTTGGAATAGGGTAAAACACTGGGAGAATAGCTATCTTCTGACCAGGGTTTACATATATTTTATTTAATATCGCAGGCCTAAATATCTGGACGATTTCATCTCTGTGGGTACTACATTATAAGAATATAACTTCTACTAATCTTATAACCGTAACCAAATAGTATTGATAAGATAGAAACGGGCTAGGGCTTAGCATTTCCAAAATCAATTTATTCTTTTTTCACATATTCCTACTATCTGAGTACTACACATATGGTTAGGGCATAGCCCTGTTATAAACCTGCTAAAGATTTGGCATATAAATATAGGCTGCACTTTTCCTATTTCAATCTCAAATGAGAGTCAACATCACACAATGAAAAATACTGAAATCTGATAAATTTATTTTTGCTAAAGTACAAACACAGAGTAACAACATTAAGCTAACCATCGATTTGTTATTATGTAAATCCATTATCCACTAAATGCTACTGTACGACGAAATTGTAAGTACTTGGAAATAATAATTATTGTTAAACCATAACACATTACTTATATATATATACTTTAATGGCTCTGATACTAACAAGAAAGATCATCCCTTAAAGGTAGACAATATAACAAACAATTTTCACGGAAAATCTATTCAATTCTGCAACGACATATAAAATGATTAAACAAGAGACATTCATAAAACTACCTTAAACAATACTAGAACAAAAACATGGAATACTGTAGTCCAAATGAAATAGGAACAGTGACGTTCCACCCAACCGTAGATTAGGCACAGCTGAATGTCTGTCCTTAATCACCCCCGAGCTAGATCATGTATTTAAAAAGGCAGGGACAGTCAACCTCAGTTCCAGATCTCGTTCACACTTCAAGAAACAACTTGCCTAACACAATGTGTTAACACAGCAAAAGTTTCTCCTCTCGCATCCTAAGCAGCATCCTGCCTCCCCCATATGCTCTCTTTATAGTTTTGTTTTTGCCTAGGTCTTACCATTAGCAGTCAATTCCTCATGGAATTTTCGCAGCTAAGTAAATCCCTGATTTTCAGGGTGTGTCTAGTGTCATAAATACACTTCTGACACTTGTTCCGATCTCCCTAAGGTTAACTCCAACTTGTCCCTTACTTTTCCATGCATGATCTCCTCATTTAACATGACTGTTCCTCTTCATTCATTCATTAAAATAATATAATCATAATATTCATTACATTAGTCCTCCTCGGACTTATTGGGTAGCTTTTACATCTAGCCCCTTTTATTAAAATCAATTTCAACAAATAGTTAAAATAATTAAATTTAACATAATGTTTTATTCTTTGGGGGATGTCACATCCTCGCCTCCTTATTGTGAACACTGTCCTCAATGTTTTATTAATCCTCTTCCATCGGTTCTGGGAATAATTCCAGATACTTTTCTCATATCTCATCTTCCAATTCCCAGGTCACCTCCTCACGACTAAAGTGCTTCCATTGCACCTTTACCTGAGTGATGACTCAGTTCCGAAGTGTTGTTTCTTTCCTATCCATAATGCGTAAAGGTTCCACCTGAAATTCACCTTCTGGAGCCACCTGTGCCAGATTCCAATCAATGATGTGAGCGGAATCATGAATATAACCTTTCAATAACGAAATATGAAATACATTATAAATTTTTAAATGAGTTGGCAGTGCCAGCTTATATGCCACGGGTCCAATCCTTTCCAGTATTTGGAAAGGTCCACAAAACCGTGGTGCCAATTTGGTGCAACTCCCAAGTTTGAGAGAGCGTTTTTTTTGTTTTACCCGTAAATACACATGGTCTCCAACTGAGAATTCCTTATGTTGTCTTTTTAAGTCCACATAACTCTTTTAGCGGTCTTGTTCCACCTTCAGATTCCTCTGCACTTTTCAAACTGTCTGTTCCATATCTTGTAACATTTTCGGCCCTACCAGTAAACAATCTGCAAGGATGTCCCAGCTAACTGGGGTAGCACACTTCTTACCATACAGGATTTCGAATGGGTTCATCCTGGATGAGGCCTGATAACCATTATTGTATGCGAATTCCACCAGATGTAAATAATGCTCCCATTTAGTGGGTTTTTCCATAACGTACATCCTTAACATATCCTCAATGATTTGGTTGGTCCGTTCGGTTTGTCCATCAGTTTCAGGGTGATAACTGGTGCTGAAATTTATTCTGGTTTCTAAACCTGCAAACAGAGATTTCCATAATTTTGATGTAAATTTAACATCTCTATCCGAAATTATCAATTTTGGTACTCCATTAACCAAAAAATTTCTCTTGAGAAAATTTCTCCAATCTTATCCGCCTTGTAAGTTGATCTTACTGAAATAAAATGCGTGGATTTACTTAATTTATCAACCACCACCATAATAGAATCATGTTGATTTTGTGTTCTTGGAAAACCAGTGATAAAGTCTAGGGAAATAACTTCCCATTTCCACTCAGGAATCGGTAGAGGCTGCAATAATCCGGAAGGATGCCTATGGTCTGCTTTCACCTGTTGATATTCTAAGCATTTAGATAAATAGTCAGGCAAGTCAATCTTTAAATTTGGCCAAAAGAATTTCTTCCTGAGAGCAGTTGCCATTTTCTGGTATCCGGGATCACCTGCAAAAGGAGTTTTATGCATCTCATTCAAGATAAAACGTTTAATTTCCATTACATTAGGCATATATAATCTGTCCTTGAACCAAATAAGTCTTTTTTGATCAATCTTGAAATATGTCCCGTTTAAATTTACCTCATTATTCTGTACCTTACATAGCAGATCTATGTATTCGACATCTTGTTCACTTGTTGTTTTTACATTATGCAAGAGATCACTCTCAAGCTGAGTCATTATTATTTCATAAATTTCGTGATTCCTTCGACTAAGTGCATATGCCACGGTGTTCTCCTTACCCTTAATGTGTTTTACATCCAATTCAAATTCACTTAAGAAGGCCATACATCTTGCTTGCCTAGCATTAAGCCCTGGCTGAGTAAATAAATTCTTTACGCAAGTATTATCAGTTAACAAGAGGAATTTCTTTCCTAGCAGATAGTGATGCCACATTTTCAATGCGTGTACTACTGCCGTCAATTCCATGTCATGAACCACATAGTTTAGTTCATGTTCCTTTAGTTTCATGGATTCATAACACACCACGTGTCCATCTTGAGACAATACTCCTCCTATCCCTTTTTTGCTAGCATCCGTACAGACGGTATAGTCTTTACAAGGATCTGCTACCTTTAGGATAGGTACCTTGGTTAGTAATACTTTGAGCCTTTCAAAACTTTCTTGACATTTTGTAGACCACACAAATTTCATTCCTTTTTTCTATAATGACGTTATAGGATCTAGACAATTTTTGAAAAGCCCTCCATAAACCTTCGGTAGTAACCAGTGAGTCCCATGAAGGATCAAATGTTGGTTACGTCCTTGGGCACTTGCCATTCAGATATAGCCTTTATTTTTTGTGGGTCCATTGCAATTCCTTCCTCAGAGATAATGTGGCCTAAATACTGAATTTCCTTTTTATAGAATTCACATTTTTCCAATTTAGCATACAATTGATGATCCCTCAAAGTTTGTAGAACAATTCTCAAATGTTGTTCATGCTCTTCTTCTGACTTGGAATATATTAGGATATCATCAATGAAAATCAATACAAACTGATCTAGATATTTGTTGAAGTTACCATTCATTAGACACATGAATGTGGCAGGAGCGTTCGTTAAATCGAAAGGAATTACTACAAACTCATAGCATCCGTAACGAGTTCTGAAAGTTGTTTTGCTTATGTCTTCATTTTTAATTCGGATCTGGTGATATCCAGATCGTAGGTCTAGTTTTGAAAAGACTTTGGCTCCCCCTACCTAGTCAAACAGATCCTTAATTCTTGGTAAGGGATACTTATTCTTCACGGTTACCTTGTTTAGCTGCCTATAGTCAATACAAAGTCTTAAGGTCCCATCATTCTTCTTAACAAACAGAACTGGTGCCCCCCAAGGCGAAACACTAGGTCTTATATAACCTTTATCTAGCAACTCGTGTATCTGAATCTTTAACTCAGTCAGTTCTGGAATGCTCATTCTGTAAGTTAATTTAGATATTGGTGTAGACCCAGGCATAAGTTTGATGGAGAAGTCTATCTCTCGTTGAGGGGGTAATCCTGGTATTTCTTTTGTAAATACATCTAGGAATTCACTTAAGATAGGGTGTTCACCTATAGATGTTTGACTTTCGTTAAGGAGTAAATCAGAAACCCGTACTGCATAAATCTTACATCCCTTTCTTGCACATTTCTTCAGCTGCATAGCAGAGATTTGCCTTATAGAGACAGGTTTAAGTTTTCCATTCACTGTTCTTAGAATCTGGTCTTCAGCAATATAAGTGAACATTTTTGTAAAGCAGTTTAGCACTACTTTATAATTTTCTAACCAATCCATACCCACTATCATATCATAAGACCCTAAAGGCAATACATTCAAATTAATTTTGTTCTTATAACCTTGTATTTCAACTTCACAATTAGAAGCATAATCAGTTACGTTTCGTTTAGCTCCCGTGGCTAATTGAATTAACCAAGGTTTTGGATGCCTTGCCTTGGCGAGTTGATAATGCTCCATAATCTTGGGAGTGATGTAACTCAGGGTGGCCCCTGGGTCAATTAAGATAGAAAGAGTTTGATTAAAAATTGTACCTTCAATTTTCACAATGGCAGATTGATGATCTGCCTGTCGGTCTTCCAAGGCTGCGTTAATCCTGTGGTAATTCTTTCCAATATCCCCAATGGTGGATGCTTCTTGCATGTTGTGTATCACTCTGTTTGTTTCATTATAGCGTGGGCAATTTTTTCATAGATGGGATTCCCCACACTCCCAACACTTCAGGGGTTCTTTATGGGTATCGACACCCCCTTTCATTCCCATATTAGTGGGTTTCCCACCTCTTTGTTGTATCTGTTCATTTCTGGGAAAATAATTTCCTTGGAAATTCCTTGGCATATTACTGAAGGGTGGTGGGTTGAAGACTTTCTTTTGTTGGCTCAACTCTTGTGATTTTGCCAATGGCTTCTAGGACAAAGTGGGTCATGTTAGCAGAAGAACCAAAAGGGTTAGAGGGAACATTGTCCAAACCATTACCAATTGGGATTCCACTCCCTTCCAGAGTGCTCTTCTCAATAGACTTTGGGAACTTATTCCTGGATTGTTGGTCTGGAACATCTAGAAAGAACACGACCGAAGAATATTTGAGTCCAAAAAAAATCAGCCTCAAGATATTTGGGCCATCTTTACCAGCAACCTTTAGGAAACTATCTCCCTCAATCCCTGGAGTTCCTCCAACCTTCCCACTCTACCCATTGAAAGATCCATCCTTTCTAATTGGAACCTTATCCTCCACTCTACCTCTTTCTCTCCTCGTAACTCCCCTGCCTTCATGCCCAACCCTGATCAATGGAGCTTACCCCCCCTGGATTTTTCAAACTTAACTTTGATGGAGCGTCCAAGGGAAATCTAGGCGCAGCAAGATTCAGAGCAGCCATCCAGGATGATATAGGAACCATCAATATTATCTTCATGGGTAATATCAGCCAACACCAACAACGTTGCTGAACTTTCTGTGCTCCTGTAAGGTCTCAAATGCACTCACAAGCATGGATGGCTCCCTCTCATCATTGAAGGGGACTCCAAAATCATTCTCAACCTTGCTAGTAGACTTCACAATGGAGCCAAAGTGGAAAAAATCTTGTCTAGTTGGAGACTGATGCAGAGACTCTAGGAACTCGCCAACTCCATCACCATTGCCAACTCTATTACCTTCCATCATGTCAAAAGAAAATCCAATGTGCTAGTAGACTACATTGCTAACGAAGGGGTAACCTGCAATAAGGTGTATTTGGAGGATACCCTCACTGCTTCAACCTCCAATACAATCAATCTCCAGTTCCAAACTCTGGCTAACAGGGATCTCATTCTCCCGGATGTGAGTGATAGCTCCAGTCAGGTGACACAGGGACCCAACCATGAGACACCTGGCCTTAGGCTTACAACACGCACCCTTACTGAGGTAAGCCATGTGACGTTAAGTTGCTAAGCTCTTTATTATGCTTTCCCATGACGTTGTCTCATCCTGTATGGAAACTGCTTCGATGGATCTTAGGCATGTGAATTTTAGGCTCCAGGCTCTAGGTACAAGACTCCCATCATCATGTTCAGTGGGGCTCACTTGCCTGGTTCTGCTCCAAGCTCCTTATTCTCTCGGCTCCAAGCTATCTCTGCTCCAGACTCCCTACACATGCACACCTGCGCCTGTTTCACCTTCTCGACGGCTCTTATGGGAAGGCCAAAGGGTGCCAAGACCAAGAACAAGAAGAATGAGGGCGCTCCGGAGGAGAGTCCCACTAGGAAAGGATATGGTCCCGAAGTCTCCATCCCAATTTGTTTGCTGCTGGATAACTAGGATGCCATGATAATTGCAAACACTTTGGCAAATGGAAATCAGGAGGATATTTGGGACCCATACTGGCTCGTAAAGAATATGATGGGCCAACTTATGGAGGACATGCAGTCAAATTCGGCCTCTACATGCCACGCCACCTAATCCCTGCGAGCAACTCTGCCTAACTGGGCGTCCACTCTCGGCACCCTGGAAAACATGCACTATTAGGAATCTTATGCTCCTCCTCAACCTTTCTGCCGTGACATCCGCTCTGGGAGCACCACACCTAGAGCCACCTCGTCTACTGTCAAAGTTGAAGCAATCCATGGCACTCTGACTACTCCGCTTGACTTGGATACACTCAACCCTAGTGGAATTTTTTCAGCTCTGATGTTCAGCAGGGACCCTCTGAAAGGAAAGGAGAGGCCACAAGCCTCCTTCCCCATCCCCAACTCCTTGGGCCCAATCCTGGTGTTGGTGTTTATTATGTGTTAAATAATTCCAATATATAAATTGTCAACTCGAGGAGGGAGCTTATGAGATGCAATCACTATATGTGCATGATTGAAGGCTTGTACTAACCTAAGCTGACTAAATATGCAAATGTGCTAACATTCAACTATATGATTTTAAACTACTTACATGACTTTCATAATTCAAATGCAAGAATTTGTTCTATCTATGAAAACAAGAAACTGATTAACGAATGAAGCAAGTAGGAAACTTAATAAAGATGTTAAACTAAACTATAGTTGATTATGGAAACAAGTAGAAAACTTGATAAATATATTTAATTATGGAAACAAGTAGAAAACTTGATAAAGATATTTGATATTAATCCAAATCTTAAAACATGAACATCTTTATTAAATATAAATTATCAAACTAAAACAACTTGGAAAATGGAATTATTAAACTATTACTGGAAAAAACAAACTATCTAGGAACAAGATTAAGAAGTTCAAAATAGTAACTAATTAGCAAAACAGAACTACAGATCTGAACTTTGGAAAAAGGATGAGAAGAGGATAAGGAGGAAGTAAAGAAGAAGGAAAGAATGACAAAACTTAATTAGAAACTTTAAATAACAAGAAGTGAGATTGAATTACATCAAAAACTATTAAGGAGGAACAGGAAGAATGTTGAGTGGAACGCAGAAGAAATTGGATTTTGAAGGAGGCCTAAAACAATGCAGAAAACACATAGGTCCACATGACGATCCGAACGTCGGTCTGAATGGCGGTCTGAATGACAGTCCGAATGGAGGAAAATGAGTTAAATTGGGGAAAAGAAGAGTTTTGAATAATTTAATTACCAGTCGGCTTATGCAAGTGATCCTACTGTGCAAAGGAAGCAATAGAGAGATTATTTAGAAGCTAAACTAATAAGGAATTATCTACTCTAATCATTATCTAGGTAGAGGAATTGTATGAGAAGTAGGAAGAAAGTTGGAATGGAAGAAGAGAAAGAGTTAACCTACAGCAATAAGAAGAAAGACTAATAGAAGAGAAGAGAAAGAGGCTATAAGGCTAACTATAGAGGAATTTTGGAAGTAATATCTAACTAAAATGATGAAAGAAGAACTTAAAACAAACTACAAACTATTAAACTATTGGTTGACCATTTCCTAATTCAGAAGAAGAGAGATTATATTAACAGAAGAATATTGATTACAGAGGAATGAAGACGATGCACACAGGAAAACGAATTAGATTACACACACAGGAAATAAACTAGTTAATTGCAAGAAAAGAAATGCATAAAATGTAAATAAAAACTCCAGTTGATGAGGGGCCCTTCCCAGCAATCAGAGGGTGAACTAGATCAACTTAAACGACTATCAGCAGAGCATCAACATACTGCTACTTCCATTAACTGAGAAAATTATAGGGTTTACAAAAGAACAACCTATATACCTCTGCCTATCTCCTCTCTGGTATCTAATCTTACACATCTGCTACGTTTCTCCAAAGGAGGCGTCTATTTATAAGTTTACAGAGGGAGAGAGGGTCAACGAAGTCGACCTCTCTAAAAATAGCATCTTTAATCACTGCCAACCAACTGCGTGGTAATTTACAATATCGCACAGGCCAATTAAGTGCTACATGCCTACATAGAGATCGCCTTCCTGCTTCTTGGCGTTGATCCAACCCAACACAAACAGCTGACCATTTGTTTCCTCAAAACGTGGACAGAAGCACGTGCTGGAGCATCGACGTGGGCACAGGGGTTATGTTTGCAAGTTGAGCGTGAATATGCTGGACTCCTTCCAGAATGATAACGTGAGTAGTCAAGAACAGGCGTGCGTGATTGCGGGCTAAGTGCGCAGACGAACCAGAGGTTGAAGAGTTAACGTGGATGTGAGATGTGCTGTCAGGCTTGGCGAGCATAAGGATGGATCTTCTAGAGCAACGGTTCATCAACCATCAGCACCACATGGAAAACAGAACCCATGTGTCCTCCTCTTCATTCAACGGTCTGAGATGTGTCAACCATGGATTTCGCAGGCCGAACGAAGGGCTGAACGATGAGTTGAACGCGTTTTAACTTAACACATAAGCACGCAGTCTGAATGAAGGGTCATTTGAGAAACGCAGCCTGCAAATTAAAACATAAATACCAATTATGTCCATAAAATGTCACTTTAACATAGATAAACCATAATATAATGAAATGTGAACAAGATTTGCATAATAGGTAAATATATGCATACCTGGACTGTTTGATGGGCTGAATGACAAAGAAAACAACTTAATATAGCAAAAATAATGAAAATAACACTATTCAAAGTAGATTTGTTGATAAAAAAGGGTGACAAAAATGGACATCAACACTCCCCCAAACCGAAGATATGCCAGGTTCCACTGAGCAAAGAGAAAAAGAAATAAGGAAGAAGTGGATGCGATTGGATGGACTCGGAAAAGATGAGAGCGAGCAGAGAGATGGTGAGGATCAAGCAGGGGTCAGTTTTTAAAGCAAGGTCCAAAAAAATCATGAGACGAAAATTTGGCACATTTAAACGATCACGCCATTATTCAGAATTTTTGAAACGTATACCATAATAAAGATATGTGTGTTAATAAATTCATATGGTTTGTGAAATATTCAACCATGTCCAAAGTAAACTTTGGACAGGTTGAAAGAAAATTTTCATCATAGGATTATAACATTGCGCATTAAAAATCATGATGATCTTTATAAAATGTCGGTTCAGATGTTGATTTTTTTTGCATATAACTTTAATGAAAAAGTTAAAACCATATGATAACCAGATAATAATTCCGAAAATCGCAATAATGCATGATTAATTGAATCATTGAGTGAGGTCGAGATGAATTAAAGGAATGAGATCGTGTGCATAGATGACTTTTGATTAATCCCTGATATAGTTAGTTGTTTAGATTTATCAATAGAATTTCAAAAATTAAATACCTTACCACACTTAATCATGATGTTATAAGCTATGGTTTCATTTAGATCATCATTCGTTCGATTCATTCAACCCTTCATACAGATCGTTTGTTTGTACAACATGTGCTTGTTGAATCTGATTGTTGTTGATTATGGAGAAAATTTCTGAGGCTGCCAGCACACAAAAGGATGATGTAAACCTCCTTTTCTAAAAAATTTAGTAGCTCTTCTTTGTTCAACAAGGATCAGAACAGTTTTTTTTTTCTTCTGTTACTTTCATTATTCCTGAAACAACAAATCATTGTATAAGCACGTTTTAATTGTATTATAAGTAAACAAAAAAATAGAAGCAATTATGAATCCTACTAAATAGATTAAAATAGAAATAATTTTGAATCCTCCCCCAAACCAAAGGAATGGCACGTCCTCGATCCATTAATACTAAATTGTATGCTTCTTATGTAAACATTCTGGATCAACATCAATTAGCAGGAAATCTTAAAAAAAAAAAACATCATTATTCTAAAAACTAGAACTTTTTGAGAAAAAAAGATGTATTCATGATATGACCAGAACAATATCATACTAAGTCAGATTCTTCAATACATGCAAATTCATCAGTTTATTCTCATGAAGACCACATACAAAATAATAGTGTAAGAGATGTGAAAAATTCCATAGGAAAAACTAGTTGTCCATGACTCATTGTAAAGATCTCTTGTCATCCAAAGAATATAGATAAGGTTCACCATAAAGTTTGTGAGATATACTATAATTATGGGTCTCATTTCTAGGATAATCATATCCTAGGTATTTGTTTAAATTAGATGACAGCATCCAAGTCCAACTTACAACCATTATCTAATGACAATATAAATAATCGGCCTAAACATATGTTTGTATACTCAGGTTTTTATGAGCTATGTGAATAGCAATGCATTAACCAAACCTCTTTTACCCAATATTGACCCACTGCCAGCAAGCCTACTCGGTACCCTAGTGGGTTTATCTTGGTACCATGCAAGCATAGCCCTGCTGCCAGCGAGCCTATTCAGTACCCCGACGAGTTTACTTGCATTTACCGAGATTCTTTGTTTAAGATTTTACTTAGCATGGATCTGCTGCCAGCGAGCCTATTCAGTACCCCAGCGGGTTTGCTTCGTATAATGATATATATATATATATATATATATATTGTAAGGAATCCGGTTGGCACTAGAGTGTGCTAAGCCTTCTAGACACATAATTTAATATTTTAGCATGAACCTTATGAGCAACTTTATTTATAATGGCCTAAATTACAGATCAAGTCAAAAGATAATAACCTAAAGTCATTCTTTGACTTCATATTCTTCATAAAAGGTTAGTAATGTTCCCCACAAAATAGAAAATATCACCCACTTTTAGGATACCTTTTAAAGGTGCTTTAGAGACAAGTTTTGATAATTAGTCCGGGATGAACTAGGAGTCTATAGGTGTAAGATTGAGTTTTGTAGAGATCATAATAATTAAAGTATGTCTTTGAGTAACTGATATAATAATAAATATGCATGTATGATGTAAGATTGCTTTGGTTTAGTCATTAACATGATCTTATTTTTAGTTCTTTTATTTTAAAGGAAAACAGAAAGTGAAGTTGTATGAATATCTAAAGCTAACTAACAACATACAACTTTTTATTTATATAAGTACTATCCTATGCTATCTAAAACAAAGAAAAACCCTTTATTCAAGTGTAAGAACTTTTCCAATGTAACCATGTGCGAAGCAAAATGAAAAACATACCTATATCTACATATGAAAAATTTAAAGCAGTGATTACCTATATGTGGAGAATCAATCGACTTACTTGCTTTTGCAACAGAAGGTGTTGAATGAAGGAATGGTTTTGTGGACTCATTATCTCTTGGAACCATCTTTCGATGTAATCCCGATACTCATCTTCCTTCCTCATGCTATGCAGATCTTCTTCTTCTGAATGTTCAATTGCTTGAGGACATGAAAGATCTATCGATAGATATGTGGAGAACTCTTCAACATCAAGTTTCTCTCCATCAAATGTAGTCTCCAAGTTTTATGTTTCCTTGGCAGATTGGAAAGGAGATTCGGTTTGTAGCTCATGGAACTATGGTTCTTCTATTATTTCTAGAGAGGTAGATAAATTATTGACTTCTATCAAGATGTGTTCTTCTTGTGAAGAAGATATTCCGATCCCAGTTGCTGCTAGGATTTGAGAGAGTTCTCTCATGCTGATGGTCACCTCGGAATCCATTTTGTTGGTTGATAGATCCTACTTCACACATGGATTAGTCCCTGGGTTCTTACAGCACCAAAACTTTTTTTATGTGTTTTTAAAAGACTTTAAATTACTAAAACAAATTTGTGAACTAAAACACACCACACTTGCTGAAAGAATAACACTCCTGAAAAGAAGGAAGACAAACTTTATGAAATAAATTGTGGAAAATTAAATACTCAGATGTACAGAAAGGAAATCATACTTGTGCGAAAAGGAACAATAAGGATTTGGGGAAACCCACTAAAGCGGATGCATTAGGCTATTACGCTATGGAAAACCATAGTGAGGTCGTCTTTACGTCTTACCATTTCCCCTCCCCCTTGTTGTGTAATGTAAAAGCATCCAATATACCTAGACTCCAATCCTTTTAGCACCTCCCTGGCAACGATGCCAAAATGTTCGTGTTTATTATGTGTTAAATAATTCCAATATTTAAATCGTCAACCCAAGGAGGCAGCTTATGAGATGCAATCACTATATGTGTAGGATTGAAGGCTTGAACTAACCTAAGCCGACTAAAGATGCAAATGTGCTAACATGCAACTATATGATTTTAAACTACTTACATGACTTTCATAATTCAAATGCAAGAATTTGTTCTATCTATGAAAACAGAAAACTGATTAACGAACGAAGCAAGTAGGAAACTTAATAAAGATGTTAACCTGAACTATAGTTGATTATGAAAACAAGTAGAAAACTTGATAAAGATATTTAATTATGGAAACAAATAGAAAACTTGATAAAGATATTTAATATTAATCCAAATCTTAAAACATGAACATCTTTATTAAATAGAAATTATCAAGCTAAAACAACTTGGAAAATGGAATTATTAAACTATTACTGGAAAAAACAAACTATTTAGGAACAAGATTAATAAGTTCAAAACAGTAACTAATTAGCAAAACAGAACTACAGATCTAAATTTTGGAAGAAGGATGAGAAGAGGATAAGGAGGAAGTAAAGAAGAAGGAAGGAATGACAGAACTTAATTAGAAACTTTAAATAACAAGAAGCGAGATTGAATTACATCTAAAACAATTAAGGAGGAACAGGAAGAATGCTGAGTGGAAGGTAGAAGAAATTGGATTTTGAAGGAGGCCTAAAACAATGCAGAAAACACACAGGTCTGAATGACGATCTGAACGTCGATTTGAATGGCGGTCTGAATGACAGTCTGAATGGAGAAAAATGAGTTAAATTAGGGAAAATAAGAGTTTTGAATGATTTAATTACCAGCTGGCTTATGCAAGTGATCCTACTATGCAAAGGAAGCAGTAGAGAGATTATTTAGAAGCTAAACTAATAAGGAATTATCTACTCTAATTATTATCTAGGTAGAGGAATTGTATGAGAAGTAGGAATAAATTTGGGATGGAAGAAGAGAAAGAGTTAACCTACAACAATAAGAAGAAAGACTAACAGAGGAGAAGAGAAAGAGGCTAAGGCTAACTATAGAGGAATTTTGGAAGCAATATATAACTAAAATGATAAAAGAAGAACTTAAAACAAACTACAAACTATTAAACTATTGGTCGACCATTTCCTAATTCAAAAGAAGAGAGATTATATTAACAGAAGAATATTGATTACAGAGGAATGAAGATGATACACACAGGAAAATGAATTATATTACACACAAAGGGAATAAACTAGTTAATTGCAAGAAAAGAAATGCATACAATGTAAATAAAACCACCAGTTGATGAGGGGCCCTTCCTTGCAATCAGAGGGTGAACTAGATCAGCTTAAACAACTATCAGCAGAGCATCAGCATACTGCTACTTCCATTAACTAAGAAAATTACAGGTTTTACAAAGAACAACCTATCTACCTCTGTTTATCTCCTCTATGCTATCTCATCTTACACATCTATTACGTTTCTCCAAAGGAGCCATCTATTTATAAGTTTACAGAGAGAGAGAGCGTCAACGAAGTCGACCTCTCTAAAAATAGCATCTTTAATGACTGTCAACCAACTGCATGGTAATTTACAATAGCGCACAGGCCGATTAAGTGCTACATGCCAACACAGAGGTTGCCTTCCTGCTTCTTGGCATCGATCCAACCCAACACGAACAACTGAGCATTCGTTTCCTCAAAACATGGGTAGAAGCATGTGCTGGAGTGTTGACGTGGGCATAGGGGTTACGTTGGCAAGCTGAGCGTGAATATGCTAAAATCCTTCCAGAATGATGGCGTGAGCAGTCAAGAACAGGCGTGCGTGATTGCGGGCTAAGTGCGCCGATGAACCAGAGGTTGAAGAGTTAACATGGACGTGAGATGTGTTGTCAGGCTTGGCGAGCATAAGGATGGATCTTCTAGAGCAACGGTTCATTAACCATCAGCACCACATGGCAAACAGAACCCATGTGTCCTCTTCATTCAACGGTCTCAGATGTTTCAACCATGGATTTCGTAGGCTGAACGAGGAGCTGAACGCGTTTTAACTTAACACATAAGCACGCGGTGTGAATGAAGGGTCATTTGAGAAACGCAGCCTGCAAATTAAAACATAAATACCAATTATGCCCATAAAATATCACTTTAACATAAATAAACCATAATATAACGAAATGTGAACAAGATTTGCGTTATAGGTAAATATACGCATACCTGGACTGTTTGATGGGCTGAATGGACAAGAAAAAAACTTAATATAGAAAAAATAATTAAAATAACACTATTCAAAGTAGATTTGTTGATAAAAAATGGTGACAAAAATGGACGTCAACACCTGGCCAAGCACACTCGTAACGAACCAACTGGTTTTGTCCCTATCCTTCCCAGAAAGACCACACCACTACCTGTCAAGCACTTAGCTCACACCACTCGTCATCCTATGAATGCCACGTCGACTCCTGGGACTGCTGCTTCAATGCCAGGGACTGCTGCAACGACATTTGCAAATTCCTGGAAGGATAATGCTGCCTACAGTTGTCCAAATCTAGAGGAGACACCGTCTGATGCTGAAGAACCCTCGGCAACTGGTTGAAGAGGCTTTTATGATGTCTTTAGTATTTTTTTTCCTATTTTAGATATGCATAGTCTATTGTATGCCTCTATGGCTATGAACTATTTCCTTTTTCACCCTGATCTCCCCATAGTGGGCAGGGGATTTTTGTACTGTACCTTTTTTATTTGCTATAGCACTAATGATAGATATGGATGGCACCTCTGGATAAGACCACCATTGAATGTAACCTCTATTGTGTTTCTATTAGATTAATACAATTTGCATCTTTTACAAAAAAAAGGGAACTAATGATGCCACTTTCTTTATAGACAATATGTTAATGCAGACAAAAATTGATCTCTCTAGTCTGAATGATTCAGATCTAGAACAAAACATATACATAACACAACTACATTTCCTATATAGATTAAATTGCAAAGTAAATTGGGAAACAAATTACCTTATGGATGCAACTCCTTTCTCCTCATTTAATCTAACTCTCAATTGCTCGATCTCCGGCTACAAAATAAGATAGAGAAAGTGGAAACAAATGAATAATGAAATTATATGATTATGAATCTAACTACATCAACAGTCAAAGAGGTCAATCCTAAACATTATCAAGACAATAAGTTCATGGAAAGAAATTGTATTAAATGTAATTTGTAGCAAATACAAAGTAGAGAGTTACAACCAATGCTTTGATGTTATAATATCAACTCAAGTGATCTTTCCTCAAAAGATCAAAGCCTTCTAGCCTCTTATGGATGAAGAGGATCTCCTAGCCAAATTCCACCAGCATGTAGGTACTTTATCCATCCTCCTTTGACAATGGAGAGGGGGTTCATATTTATAGGCCAAAATGGATAGGAGAGGTTGAGGATTTAGTGGAGAATCTTAAGGGATCATCCCACTAGGTAAGGGGATCGAATGCCAACTTTCTGGGTATCTAGGGATAAAACTCCACGACACCCATGGTTCGAGAAGTCGCTCGAAGCTTCTCTTTATCCCCTTTAATCGACAGCGACGCACCTTGGACATAGAAAATTTGCGCCACTGTAAGGGTGACACACCTTTGGCCAGGGAAGAAGGTGTCACTAATGTGCAGAGCACGTCACCTTAATTTTGAAGAACCTTTCTAGAGAATAGGGCGCATCGGGATGACAACAAAAGTTAAAAGGATAAACCTCAACTCTTCCTTTGGTCTTTCATCCCAGGTGCTTTAAGAAACAAGGAATATAGAGGACAAAAAACTCATAATGACAAGATTTTGGTGTAACAGAATGCCCCTCAAAGCATGAAGCTAGAAAAATAGAACGGGTGAAATGCTTTTCAATATGAATGATTGAGGCAAGGATCATTGGTTGGAGTGACAAACAAAGACTCCTACAGTACAACTGAATCTGAGATATATGTCTCAAATAAATCATAACATGGATGTTGACCAATACAATGCAGATCCATGGTATTAAAGACTGACTGAACACAATCAAGGCTACTAGACACAAGCGTAGATCCATGATGAGATGATAACACAGCCATGACCAATACAATGTGCATCCATGTGATATGACTCAAAAAATCTCCATCGCAACCTGGGTAAGATAGATGAGTTAACCCAGGGTCTTCAAGTTGAACCCGCAATGATACAAATCTACCCATGTGATTACAATGTTTTGAAGTCAAACATGGTAGAAACCACTTGATTACCAATCATTAATGTATACCGTTAACAAGCACGAGGGAAATCACCATTGATGTCAATGATTCCCGAGGTATCATAGTACATACCATCGAATGTGATTCAATGACTTGAGGTCGAACATTCAATGGAATCTTTCAATCAGAAGTCAATGATGTGAACTTACTGTTGAAAGCAAGGTAACTTGCCATTGAGGCACGTAGGCCCAAGGTACTTGATTGGTTTCTAAATGTAATCCTTGGATGATGTGTTGAATTCGAAAAGGATAAATCCGTTGAAGGAGGGCCATGGTGTTTCCTCCATCATCGACACGAAACACGATCAAAGATTTTTTGGAGCGAATCATACTATAGAGAAATGTTTGAGACTGACTAAGGGATGACCGACTTAATAGAAGGTATAATGACTGCAAAAATTGACTCAATCAAAAGACTTCTCTTGAACATGGAATGGCATGACTTGTCACCATTGACATGATGAGATCGACACCTAGACCTAATGCAACTGATGATGGAAGCATTGTTTGGATGACTCAAAGGAGTAATGGAACTCAAAGAATTGGTAAGACTTGAGGACAAGAAGATAACCCAATCAATTTGAATTAAATGCAAATGAGTGCCATGTTCAAGAGTGACTAAGTACTGCCATTATTAAAAAAAATACAAAATATTCCCATTATTCCCTGTCATGATTGATGAGTACCTCTTTTTTTTTTAATGATCTGGAAGAGGATAATAGATGCTAGATATAGATCATCCTTCAGACGAGTCCAATCTCACATGTTTTACGAACCTAAGATAGGAGAGGTTCGTCCACAAAAGGGACGTTCAATGCTATATTTTAACGAGTCTAGAGAAGGTAAATTCAACATCATTTCATGTTTAGAGAGTCTGAAAAGAACTAAAGAAGAATCCAAATGGTTCTTTTTCATAAAATTTAATCTCCTCACTCAAAAAACGATAAAAAAATATGAGAGACAACTCTTCTAGTCATGGTTAACTAGAGTACTCATTTTTCGTAAATAGTGTCACCGATCCGAAAAGGGGTAAACTATCACCAAAAAGAAGATCATTCAAATACTTTTACAAGCGTGAAAGAATCAAGTTCTCTTGGAAATCTCTTCCTATTTAGGGAGTCTGAAACAAGCTTAAAGGAGAACTCCAAAGGGGTTCCTTTTTCGTGGGAGTTTTACGAGCCCAAAACAGAGATAAACCACAACTCAGTAACTTATTCTCATAGTTTTACGAGCATGATAAGGAACAAAGAGTGAGCTTGATGCCATTAATACTTAATATTAATGACGAGCGTGATGATGGCATAAAAAACACTCAAAGATTCGTTTAGACCTAAGGAAAGGTATGAACCACCTATGATGGTCATCGTCATTGTCAAAACACCACCTTTTTGTCTGCAGGCTCCAAAAACTAACTTAGAATCTGTTATGAGGTTTTAACACATAAGAATGACACCAACTATAGTAAATAACCCATAAAAGAAAAATTAATAAAGGAATATTCCATTTCTTTTATATAAAAAATTCAATAGTAAAAATTATTTACCAATTGTTTTCTACCAAATTGGAATAGTGAAAAAACCTCTTTGGAGCTCATTTTTATGACATCAATTGCGGACACTATGATCAGTCAAATCACGCCCCATCAGTTGCAAGTAGGCATCAATCCTATGCTTAACCTTTTCATTGGATTAGATTTTGATTTTAATTCAGTTTTTAGGGTTTTTGGGGCTTGTAATGAAGGGGAATGTACACGCACTGGGCGACGTAATTTCCCCTTGTTGGAAGTGCGATGAGAGGGGTCTGACACACTTTCCCAATGGGAGAAGTGCGTCGTCGTTGCACTGTCTACAAATGTGGGGTGCATCGGCGTTGTTCCATAACCGAAATTAAAAAATGTGGCCCAAAAGACCCAAACCAATGCAATGAAAATAATCTAATGATGAATAAATTGATGTTTATGCATACATTGGCCAACAAAAATGGTCCAGTGGAAGGAAAGAGAGAATGAACTCGAAGATTCCCAAGTAGTGAATGACCCACACTCCATGAATGCTTTGCAGGGGTGTGGACTATTAAAAGTATTCCACGTACAGGGCATGAGAGACCAAGTACAACTGCTCGACTACTTGATCAGGTTATGGGATCCAGAGCAGCATTTTTTCAGATTAGGTTCCCACATCCTCACATTGGATGTGGAATATATTTACTTCTTGACGGGCTTAGCGAGACGTGGGGCCCCTGTATCATTATCCTGGCCTAGGGGTAGTGATCAGTCTACTAAGATTCTAGTGGCACAATTTTGTATGCCAGGTACACAGATGCTTGCTCGAAAAATTCCCATCAAGAACAATTGCGATCGACCATTGAGAATCGTTCTCTTTACCATAGAGTGGGTGGCGGGCAGCAGAGCTTCCCATCATGACACCAAAGCACATATGGTATATTCCATTGAGTGTATGGCACCAACGGTCTTCAACTGGTGCGAGGGACTCCTCACGAATATGAAGGATCAACTCACCAAGTGCTAAAGGGGTGAGTTGAAACAGTTTGGCTATGGATCCATCGTGGTTTCATTCTTCCCCGAGTGAGTTCCACTACTAAGACCACAGGTTGAGTTGGATGATATTGATCTAAGAGATCCACATATGGTCTGATGGTCAGAGGTGATGGTCCTCCATGGAGGTGAGGTACCCATCATTACTTATGGTCCAACCTTCTTTAGGTCGCTCCATGGACAACTCATCATGGTTGAGGATTACGCATATGTGGGTACCAACTTTTTGGGAGATCCATATTTATCTCTACCGGAGGCAGAGTAGTGGGGAGACATTGGTAAGAAAGAAACCCTTGTTGTTTTTATGTATTTTATTGTCTTTTAAATGTTTTTGGTGTAGTTCATAGATGTTCTATGCACATGTTGTCCCATCCCAACTAGTAGGTTCCTCTCCTATCGAGAGGAGGGGAGTTGTCTGAGATATAGCAGAGTCCCACCAGGAGGAGGTAGAGGATTTAGATGAGTTGGAGGAGAAACTTCAGAGATTGACAGTTGATATCCCTGATATCTCCATTGATGACCTTCCTCGGTGTTACTAGCATAATACAGCTGGGGTTTTAAGACGGTTTGGGTGACTACTCCATAGAGTGGCTCGGGCCATTATATGTTATCACGAGAATCCTCAGGGATAGCTTTATGTATGATGTATGTACTGAAGGCCATAGGCTTCATATTTTGTAGATAGGATCTATTGAAAGCTTATGAGCTTCAGATTTTGTATAAGTACCCCTTTTTGTATCTTATCGAACTTGATGATATATATACAAAAACACTATCTAGTGGTTTTATATACTGTTCCTTCTATGATGAATTTGGGATTTTATGGATGTTGGCCTATACACTATGAGTAGTTTATGTGTTATGTCATTTTATGCATCTTCGGTAAAACCAAATTATGAATGTGCAATATACCAATCTAATATGAAATTAGCTAGGGAATCAGCAACTGTGTTCATGCTTCTTGGAATATGTAGGTATTGAATGGATTCAAAAGACCTCTCCAAGAGACATACTTTCCGAAATAGGCGGAGTAATATGGGGTCATGAATAGCGTAGACACGATTGAAATGAGAGACCACTAACTGTGAATCAAGATAGATAACGATATGATCCACACCCAGGGAAAAAACGTTCTTGGTAGAAAAACCTATGCAAGTTCCTCCTAAGCTTAAGAGTTCACCAGCAGGGGAATAGAGAACCCATTCCGCCGAAGAGAGGTTACAAGTGTGCCATCTAGGGCATCTGCAAATACAAAGCAAGTTTCCATCTGCACATCCAAGCAGAACATGATATAAGCATAACAATAGGATCCTAACACACTAAAAGAAAGTGTCACACCAAACAAAAACATACATCATGTATAGTATATACAAAGTACTAATGCAAAATGAACCTAGCATAGTACCGTTTTAGGTATATCCCATTGCGAGGTTCCATAAGGCCGATATCCCATCATAATCAACTAATTCATAGGATGCCTTCTAAAAAACATGTTTCACTACATATGGACCATGCCACATGAACTCAAATTTTCCTGCCCCCAGCTTATCATGTTTTTGGTCATAAGTAAGGACCAAATCACCCTCATTAAATATATGAGGCTTTACAAATTTTTCATATTGGGCCTTGATGCGTTTCTTATGTGCTTCATTAGCTAAGGTGGAATCACAGTGGCTTTCATCGAGTTTTTCCAAGTATAGAAAATGTTCTTCCTCGGCGGTAGTTTTTGGTAAATGTTCGACAGCGAGTTTTAGAGATAGAATATCACACTCAATAGGCAATACTTCCTCTATCCCATACACCAATTGGAAGGGTGTGAAACTAGTGGCAGTTTTAACGGAAGTCCTATATGCCGAAAGGGATGTAAAAAGAATCACATGCCAATTAGACTTGTGTGTACCCACCATACGCTGAATCATAGTTTTCAAGAACTTGCTAATGGCCTCTACTTGTCCATTTGATTAAGGGTAGTAGGGGGTGGATTTTTCATGTCGAAAACCCAGCTTAGCGCTTAATTCATCCACCATCTTGCTCTGGAAATGGGATCCATGATTGGTGACGATCGCTTGAGGAACTCTGAATCTTGCAATGATATGGCTAAACATAAAGAGTGTGGTCATTTCATCATCTTCCTTGTATGTAGCATAGCCTCGGCCATTTGGTAAAGTAGTCAACTACGACGATGACATAACCATGCCCCCCTAGCTGGGGTAGGCTTATAGTGCATGAAATAGATGCCCCATTTTTCAAAGGCACCAATGACGATAACTCGATGAAGTGGGGATAGATGTGAGCGCTTTTTATAATGAAAAAGATGGCAACGAGGACACTTCTTGACTGCTTCGATACAATCTTTGAAGATTGCTGGCCAGTAGTATCCAGCACGTAATATTTTCTAGGTTGTAGCCATCCCAAAAAGATGACCGCCACATGCCCCCGAGTGACAATCATTCAGAACGTGTTTGGCCTCCTCATGGGTTAAACAGTGTCGGAGAATAAAATCAATACCATGATGATATAATGTATCACCAATGATTAAGTAATATTTTGCATGTTGATAGACACTACGACGTTCATCACGGGATAACCGAGGACTGAAACTTTGGGTTTGGATATTTAATGTAATGTCACCATACCATGGGTCAAAATTAGTAATAAAAATCAAGGACTCATCGGGTAGAGAGTTGATGGGCTCATAATTGTGATCAATACGAGGAATATCGCAAATAAGCTCCGCAAATACCAAAGACTTCTTTGATTTGGCCTTCTCAAATTGGAGATCGAACTCTTGAAGAATTATGATCCATCGGTAATATTTCCTCCCTAGTACCTGACGCGTAAGAACGTGGTACATGGGTTTTGAGTCGACAATGATGGTAGTAGTGTGGAGTAGGATATAATGACAGAACTTCTGGACATCAATGACTGCTTCCAGGGCTAACTTCTCTACATGTGAATAACGGTTCTTAGAGTCAATGAGACCCTTACTAAGGTAGTAGATCACATGTTCCTACACGTGACTATCTTTCTATACTAGAACCATAGCAATAGTTGAAGTAGAGGTGGCAAGATAAAGGATGTAATCCTTGGTGTAACAGGGGGTTGTAACATGGGTGTGTGAGTGATATCATGTTTGAGATTGTCAAAGTATTGTTGGGTGTAATCATCACAAATGAAAGTGACGTCCTTCTTTAACAATTGCATGTATCCTTGTGTTTTCTCCACAAAATTGCACACGAAATGACGTAGGTAGTTTTCCTTCCACTACAAACTTTGAAGTTCTGTTATATCCATGGGTGGAGGTAAGGCGACAATAGCCTAAACCTTGAGGGGATCGATGTGGATCCCATATTTTGAAATGATTAATCCTAGGAGGCATATAGACTCTACATAGAATATGCACTTGTGACGATTCAGACGGATATTGTATCGTCGGCATCTCAGGAATACAGTCACCGGATGATCGATGTGGAAGTCACAACGATGCGAATGAGCTGGTAGATCGTCGAGATAGGGTTCCACAAAATCCTTCACATCATGTAAAGTGTACAACATCGCCCCCGGGAATGGAGCACCAGCCTTTTTAAGACCAAAGGGGAGTTTGTAATATGAAAATGTACCCCATGGGAATATGAAGGCGGTTTTATGTTGATCAATCGGGTGGCTCTCAATCTGATTATAGCCAGAAAATCCATCCATAAAGGAAAAGATGACACTTCCTGCACAGTTGTCAATGATTTGGTTGATGAATGGGGTAGGGTAATTGTCCTTGGGACAAGCCTTATTTAGGTCCCTATAATCGACACATACTCTGATGGTTCCCTATTTTTTGATAACAGGGATGACATTAGAGACACAATCCGTTAATCAAACAGGATTAATAAACCAAGCTTTCAACAACTTTTACATTTCTGCTTTAATAACTGTAGTCTTCTAAGGGTGCACTAGATGGAGTTTCTGGCAGACAGGTTTTGCATCGAGATATCTTTGAATCTCATACATAACAATGTAAGGATCAATCTCGGGCATTTCCTCATAGCTCCATGCAAATACATTGTGGAACTGTTTCAACAAGGTCGTAAAATTGTTGAGTTCATGAGGAGAACAAGTTTGGCCTATGTGAATATTTTCCACGATGCTAGGTTGACTGAGATGTCTATAGTAACAGTAGGTGTGATATTTGCCAAATTTCCCTTGGTTACCATATCTTGAGTAAGAATAGGATATTGAGGGTAAGGGAAGACATCTGTTGAAACAATGGTATGAATGGCGTTCTCTACCGTATCTAAAGGTGGGAGGAAAGACGATCAATGATGAAGTTCTTCCCATGGGGGCTCATCCATGCTCATTATCTCCATGATTGACTTGTCGGAATGAAAAGTTTGGAGAAGAGGATCAACGGATGGTAAGGATGAGTTCTGCAGTGATGGAAAATAACCTGGGTTGGATTCCATGGAAGAGTGGACATCCGGTAGATCAAGTGTCGATTGGATGGACTCATAAGTGGCCTCGGAAGGGCTAAGAGGCATCACATCTCCAATCAAAATCCAAATGATCAGGAGTGGGAACAATCCATTGGTCGGTTGGGTCGTAAGAGGTTGGAATCATAGAGGAGATCATGTTCACCAAGGAAACATGGTTTGGGGGATCAGGTGTTGGAAAGACGCCCATCAAAGATGAGTCTTTGAGGATTCCTACCCACACACTCTCATATATCTATGAAGAATGTCCTAAAATAGGTACATTATTTTCAGGATGAGTAGTGGTGTCAGGTGTACAAAATCTAACTGGTTGGTAGTGACAATTCTCCCATGGTGGGGAAATTGTACAATGCGGAAGATAGATAATGCGATCGCAGTCATGGCATAAAACCAATTTATACCTAGTAATAAGTTATAATCCAATGGGGCGGAGATGACTCCATGTTACCGGAAAACCTCTTTCCCCCAAACTCTATGAATAAGGATTGTAACATCCCACATGGTTGAAATCCACGTCCGTTGAATTCTTTCAATGTGGTGGGGTAATAGTTCAAATCAGGGGAGCCTATGGCTCACAAGCAGGATAACGACATAACAGAAGTAGAGAATCCTTCCTCTAAGATAGTACGATGGATACTTTTCCCAGAGACGTTGGTAACAATATGAAACGTTAGTTGGTGGGAAAGCCTCGACTTAAAGTACTCTAACTTGAACATGATGGTATTGGAGGAATCAGGGTCTACAACTCCTATGGAATATAATAGGGTCTTATGTTGGTTGGGGAAATTTTGTAAGACTTCTAGCGTCGAAATAGAACAAGGGGATGGGCTAAATTTTGTACAATGTTGTAGTTTTGAGCAGCTTGGGCATTTGGATTGACAACTGCTTTTTGAATCGTACTCTTGGGTGGACGCAATACTGAATCTGGTAAAGGTTTCTCTATGATGAGAGGACCTTGAGGTTAAGGGATGTTGGATGTAGACGCAGAGGATTTTTCAGTATTACCTCTGTTAGATTCCTTCTCATGAATAGAGTGGTATGTGCGTGACCTGGTGGACAAGTTGATTGTTTTTCTACACATCATGAGAACATGAGCTGTTGTGGACAACTCTCCTTGAGGAGGAGGTGGTTTTTGTGCAATCATTTATTGTTTTTGTGTGGGGAAGGGATCAGTTAATATTTTGGGTGTGGGGTTTCCTTTGATAAACTTTTTTACTTCTTCACGATGTGGACATTCTTTCGTGAATTGATCGTCACCGCATAGTAAATAGGGATATTTAACCTTCCATTTTTGTTTGGTTTCATCGGGATTATTCTTGGGCTCCTATTGATTAGAAGACTTATTGGATTTCCATTTGTTTGGTTTCATTGGGATTATTCTTGGGCTCCTGCTGATTAGAAGACTTATTGGATTTCCATTTGTTCTTTTTTTTTCTAGATTTTTGAGGTGAAGCAGATTGAATTGAATTTAGTTCAGCAGTGAAAGAAGGGCTAGGTGATCGATTGGTTGTATTCCCAGCCTATGGTGAGGGTGGAGTTGAACTAAGGTGATTTTGTGCTCTGCTGGATTGGGTGGTAGGTTGGGTATGAACGGAACCAATGATGCCATCGGCATGTGATCCTATAGGGGGTTTCATTGGGTCATATGTGGGACATGGGGAATTAGGAATGATGTCGTACAATGTGCCATATTGAGCATAGACTAAGTCTAGATACTGAGCATGTGAAATAGCATGTTCTTCCATAACAGCCCCTCCCATAGCCACTTATTTAGATATGATAGGAAGTAAGGATTTTGTGAACCAATCAGCAAGTAATTGATCTGGAATGGGAGCTTTAATAAGGAGACGCCTCCTTCTCCACTCATGGATATGATCATAAATGAGAGTGGAGGTATATTTTCGGAGGGATGTTAAAAGATCCATGCCATTTTCATAACGGATCAGTAGTTGGAAATGAGTAAAAAAAGACATAGTTAAGGATTGAAATTCGACGAAAGAATGTGGTGGTAACTCAATGTACCACTTCACAACAGTGTCAGTGAGGGTTTGTTGAAACAACCTCAAATGGATAGAATTAGCCATTAAGGAGTTAGAGGAACACCACAAATGTTAAGTCATTACATGGTTTGTAGGTTCCTCACCGGGTTTGGCATCGAATTTCGGAATGTCCGATGGTAACTTCACAGGAATATTTGGCCAGTTTATGCCATGTTGGATGGGATCATTAGTCAAACGAGACAAGTCTAGCAGATCTAACATAGCCAAAAATGGTAGCTGTCGGTTTGGATGCGGATACTGGTAGTATTGATAAGGCATCTGAGTACCACTAGGACCATGAATCGAATGATTATAAGGTGCTCCCATACTAGCGTTGGCCATATGGAGGTGGGCCTCCCAGATTAGGGGGTGGACCAGAAGGAGGTCCTTCTCCAGGGTGGGGGGGTCCACTGTTGCTGTATGGGGGTCCTCCACATGGAGGTGGTGGAGGTGGGACAGGTGGTGGGGGAGGAGGTGGGACAGGTGGTGGGGGTGGGGCGATGATCCGCTAGTTGGAGGTTCAGTTGGTGGAACATTATGGTGTCCCCATGGGATGTTCATGTTTATGGGATAGGTTAATCCAGGGAAAATATTTCCCAGATAATTTGGACATATAACAATGTTATGATTTCTCGACTATATATGACCCCATGGGGGTTGGATCCAATTGGATGGTTCCCCCATTTGATGTTTAGGTTGTCCCATGCTCGGGAGTGAAATTCCAACCATATAATAATTCGTATGTGAATGATATCCTTCGTTCATGTTTTTTCCCCTAACTAGATGATGTCCCCCAGTCAGGTTTTGTCCACTGACTAGGAGTTTCCCCCCAGCTGAAAAATGTCCACTCGTTGGAGTACACCCAGCAAGGGTATGTTGACCACTAATAGTAGGTTGAATTGAACTCATTTGTTGACTACTAACTAGGGAATAACCTTCGCTCATTCGTTGACTACTAAGTAGAGGATAATCTATGCTTGAATTTTGAGGTGGGGGAGGTGGAGGTGGTGTTCCAGTCACGTAGTTAATAGTAGTTGAAGATTGTATTCCAGTTGTTGGGGTCATGTAAGACGTAGAACTAGTGAAGTTGTCTGGAGGTGTACCAGATGGAAAATATGGTTGAATTGGTTCATAGGTGGTAATCATAGGCATGGATATTATTGGTGAAGAAAAAGAAAAAGAGTATACAGGGGAATGATGTTCAAAAACGGGTACTTCCGAATTGGGCCTAGGGGGGGAATATGGGGTATAAACTGGTTACCAAATGTTCCTAAGCGTTTGATAGTCTCATAAATAGGCACGAGAAAGATTTCATCTGGAATCCATGGAGGGAATCGGCGTGGTGCAGTTTCCACCATCGGAAGTGAACCAAAATCAGAAACATGCTGACCTAAAGAAGTGTCCCAACAGTCAGACCAAAATTTGTCGCTATTGGGTCATCCTGGGGCTAACGGAAAATCCAGTCCATAACTCTGGGATGTCCTTCAAGTGAATGATGAAAATTCACGTCATATGTAGGAGTTTGATCCACCAACAAGGGTCATGTAGGATCGGTGATAGGTGGATTTGTAGGAGGATAGTAGTTCACTCCTGATTCTAAGGTAGAAGTTCCTTATTCATGTGAAACAGACGCTGAGGGTTGATCCATAGTTTCTCTTGGATTCTCCTCTTGGTTAAGAGGATATTTAGGTGGAAAATTTAAAATTTTGCGGGATCTTCTTAAAGGTTGATCATCCAAGATGGCTGAAATAAAAGTTCTCCTAAGAGTTTTCTAAAAAATAAAAACACACTTCAAGATCTACTGAAGATAAAGATGCAAGCAAACTTATGTGTTAGGAAGTATTCAAAACTATGGAACCTCATAGGATTATGAAGGTGTCGCAACTCAGGATATACTATGGGTTCCAACAGTTATACTTGGCCCAATATTTCATAGCACTAACCAAGGAGGATTAGGATCGTACCCCTGACCGTATAACCCAACTACCTGGAAGTACGTGCATAGTAGCTCCCTGAGTGTTGTTCTGAGTGTATTTTCATGCCAAGATGACCAATATTTAACTCAGATGGTTTCAAGAATCCTAATGGGGTCTCTCGATATACTCAAGGTACATGGGAGCTTCAATCCGTAGTGGTGTTGTCTAATGCACAATTGCACGACAAGAGCCTTTTGATATACTATCGAGTACGTGAAGTACCTTTCTATATACCTGAAGGTATGTGAAAGGTCGTTCAATATACCGACTAGTACCTGGAAGAACTACAATCCCTCGGGATGTAGTGCAGGAAAATAATGACACCTACCGCAATTTGAGATGTTAAAACAAGTCTCTAACCTAACACACAAGTTTCTATACGATTTTAACCTAAGTTACTGCTTAAGTTTATCTTCATGGTTAAGTGGATACATGAGGTGTAGACTTGAAATTTAAAAGATGCAAAATTACTCTATATGCAATGCAAGCCTTCGTTTCTCTTTCGTTGAAAACTAACTAATGATAAGGAGAATTTTTTTCCTTCTCTGATAGTAAAAATGAACAAAACACCTATACTTTCAAATTAACAAAAAGACATGAAAAGTATTCTTTCAACAATCCAACAAAAACGACAATTAACACACCAAATAAAAAAAAAAAAAATTTGTCTTTTTCCTTTTCAATTCAAGCATATCCACGAGCAATGAAAGAAAAGATGAATTTCCTTTTGAAAGCACTAAATCTAATACTGAAATGAAAACTAAAAGAGATGGAGAAAAAATCAAAAGTACTCGAGTTTTTACTAACTTTTGGAATACTTTGAGAAGACTCAAATAAACTCAAAACTTTCAAGGAAATAAAAAGAACTTTTTACAACCAAGAAGTCATAAGCATTACTAAATTTTTCGCTTTTCAAAGATCATTTAAATGGTGTTCCAAAAACATAAAAAAAAATTTGAACCAATTCCAAGTAATGTGCTTGAAATGGAAATAATAAGAACTTTCAAATTTTCATTCCAAAGGACTCAAAATAAATCTGAGAATTATGCTATTCTTTTATTCCAAACTCAGGTAACTAGAGAGATTCTCTATTGCAAACTTTAGTCAATTGGAAATTCGTGAAAATATATCTCACCCAAGATATTCAAACACACAAAACCACACACAAAACATTTTGCAAAAATCGCAACCACTAACAATTGGAGGGTTGAGAAGCCAGATTGAATAGATCAGATGGACTGATAGGCGGTCACAAGACTGAACACGTTCATGAGGAATTGAAATTTCCCACTATGAGAGGTACACTCACTTGACTAACTAAGAACCAAATAAAGCTTAAAATTAAAAAACGAGACAATGGACAAAGCATGCTATACATAGGAGGATCTGTATCTATCAAAGATAACATACAGAGCTCAAGCAATCAAACCAAAAATCAAAATGAGGGATTTTTAACTAATGTACCAAGTTATGAGGGACGACGTGCCTTGCAATGGTACACTAGAGCGATGGATACTCCAACAACATGCTCTACACATACAGAAAGTGCATCAACGATGTAGTCTGTAAACAGACACATAGCGGCAGTGATGCGGGTTTCTTTAAGGAAAGGTGCATCACTGAAACTCTCACGTGAGAAATGAACTACCCAGGTGCATAGGGTGGGATCCAAGCAACAAAAATAAAAATCCTCAAAGAATAAAAATACAAATGGCTTAATTTAAATCCTAACCAAAGTCTGCATGACCCAGAAACCCTCTGATGATCAGATTTGGTGAAGAGACAGGAGAATTGAAAACAAACCAAAACAATGGGCTATAGCTCCCCAGTATGGTCGCCATTTTTTTTATAGAAAATCTGTTAATGCAGAAAAAAAACTGATCTCTCTAGTCTAAATGATTTAGATCTAGAACAAAACATATACATAACACAAATACCTTTCCTATATAGATTAAATTGCAGAGTAAATTGGGAAACAACATACCTTATGGATGCAACTCATTTCTCCTTGTTTGATCTAACTCCCAATTCCTCAATATCTGACTGCAAAACAAGATATAGCTATTGGAAACAAAAGAATAATGAAAGCATGTGATTATGAATCTAACTAGATCAACAGTCAAAGAGGTCAATCCTAAACATTATCAAGACAATAAGTTCATGGAAAGAAATTGTATTAAATGTAATTTGTAGAAAATACAAAGTAGAGAGTTACAACGAATGATTTTACGTTATAACATCAACTCAAGTGATCTTGCCTCAAAATATCAAATCCTTCTAGCCTCTTACGAATGAAGAGGGTCTCCTAGCCAAATTCCACCAGCATTTAGGTACTTTATCCTTCCTCCTTTGACAATGGAGAGGGGGTTCATATTTATAGGCCAAAAGAGATAGGAGAGCTTGAGGATTTAGGGGATAAGCTTAAGGGATCATCCCACTAGGTAAGGGTATCGAATTCCACCTTTCCAAGTATCTAGGTATAAGCCTCCGCGACACCCAAGGTTCAAGAAGTCGCTCGAAGATTCTATTTATCCCCTTTAACCAATAGCGACTCACCTTGCACATGGATAACTCACACGACTGGAAGGGTGATGCAGCTTGTGCAAGGGTAGAAGGCATCACCGATGTGCTATGTTAATGTGCAGAGTGCATCACCTTAAGTCTTACGCTAACAAGGCGCGTTGGGGTGACAACAAAAGTTAAAAGGATAAACCTCAACTCTTCCTTTGGTCTTTCAGCCTAGGTGCTTTAAGAAACAAGGCATATATAGGACACAAAACTCATAATGATTATATTTTGATGTTACACACTTCCACACAAATGAAAACCCCATGGAAGAAGGAGGTGTTTTTTACTTTGCATCTACATGTACACATGCATATCACAATGTATGATTGATCAATTGGTGCCTTATTTCATATGAGTTCTCACAAAGATTGGATTTCTTTAAATGAAAATTAAAAAGGAAGTGATGTTTTCCTAGGATGAAACTTAACAACCAAAATCAAAGGATTTGAAAGGGTCAAGTTGTTGCTCAAAGATGGAAGGATTAGAAACCTCCCTAGGTTTATATGCATTCTAGATCTAGCAAAAAAAATGACTCTATAACTAATATGGGTGATGTAGGTGTGCAAGATAGTTCAAGGAGCAATGGTGTTGATTAGGGGATTTTGGATTGGAACTTTGTACAAGTTGTTGGAAAGCACTTTTAAAGATGGGCGTAATAGTTTTGTTCTTCCTAAGGATAGCGAAGAAGAATATAGGACCCCTATTGTCCAGGATAGAGAAAATACAACGCTATGGAATCAAGTACTTAGATATATTTGAGAGAAGGACCTTTGGGAATTACATGGTAAAGGTATGGTTAAAGGTGTGCTTGGTTGCTTATTCAATTTTGATTTTTGTGAACATTGTATATATGGTAAATTTAATTAGGTGTGATTCCCATCTAGTGCTACAAGATAAAAAGAAGTATTGGAGTGAATACCCAGTGGTTTGTTTGGACATGTTCATGGTCCATCACTAGGTAAACATGTTTATTATGTTTCGTTCATTGATGATTTTTTAAAGAACACATGGGTCTATTTCCTCCAAGAGAAATCTAACCACTTTGGTAAATTTAAAGAGTTTAAGGCTCTTATAGAAAACCAAATAGAGAATAGAATAAAGGTGTTAAGGACAAATAATTGTGGAGAGTTCTATGGAAATGAGTTTGATGAATTTTTAAGTATGGAGTAGAAAGGAAAAAGACTACTCCATACACACCTCAACATAATAGAGTTGTAGAAAAATGAACATGACATTAATAGAAAAGGAAAGAATTATGCTCAATGGTGCAGGGTTATCACAAGAATTCCAAGCAAAGCCAATGGATAATGCATGTTACTCGGTAAATCGATCACTTGTATAAAAAATAGTTGACAAAATTTTGCATGAGCCTTGGGTTAGTAAAAAATCCTCTCTTAAACATGTCATAACCTTTGGTTGTGATTATTATATGCATGTTCCAAGCAAACTAAGAGTAAGTTAGATAATAAAGATAAAATGTATTTTAATTGGCCATAAAGATGGTGTAAAAAGTTATTAAATTTGGAACCCAATAACTAAGAAGATTGTCTACAACCAAGAATTTGTATTTAGAGAGGTTATATTTGTTCCAACATAAGAAGTCCAACCAAGGGGAGAAGAACCTAAGACATTGGATTTTGAGTTTTAGGGTGAAAAATATGACTCAACGAAATAAGATTAACCAAAAGAGGAAGAACCTCAAACTCCAACCTTGACGAGGTCAATTTGGGAAAGAAGGAAAATAGAAAGGTATACTCCACCTGCTTTTCAATATAATTTTGTTCTATCTACTATTGATGATAATCTTAGAACTATTAGGGATAAAATGGATTCAAAGGATAATAAACTCTAGAAGAAGGCCATGATTGTTTTTTCTACGGTAAACCCTTACATTCTATCGAAGTATAGAGACACAAAAACATAGCATTAACCAAAATTTGAAAACATAACACCTTTAATGCCCACTTTTAGGGGAGCCACCTAGTATGGAGATGGTCCCCATTTTGAATCAGTACCCATTTGCCAATTGTTGTGGCATGATTAGCTAGCTAGTCAGTTGTAATATTATTGTGCCTTCAAACGTGCACCAAATTGACTTCTCTAATGCTCCTCATGATATCTATAATTCAATATTAAATGACCAAAACATATTGAATTCCAAGAGAAACAATATAGTCAAGGCGAATGAGCAGAGAGTATATTTCCATCGGATTATTGGTGGCTTTTCCCAAGCCTTGTGAAAACTAAATGACTCAAAAAAAGAAATTGGATCCCTCTCTTTACTCAATTAAGATTTAATAATTCAAATAAGTATTAAATATTGTGGAAATTAACATTTTAAAATTTAAAAATAATGATTAAAAGTAAAGTTTAAGTTTAAGTATTAAAAGCACATATTAAATATTTGAGGTTAAATATTAAAGGGAAAATATTAATAATTAAGATGAAAGAGGTGGTAGTTAGAGTAAGTTAATAAGAGGACAAAATCATTTTTTTCTAGTAATTTTATTTTTTTAGTAAATAGAGTTTTGCTTTGATTTTTTTTTCAAATTTCAATAATACAAACTTTTTAAAAATGGTTTTAAAAACAAAATATTATTGTGAAAGTTCTATCAATTAAATGGAACTATAACTTTCATTTTAAAATCTTATTAGATTTTAAGAAGTTAAAAAAAAATGAAATGTGTCTAATTATTAACTAACTTGTTAGTTAGATATCAAGATTTATTTACAATTAAGATTTAAATGTTGATTTTAAATATTAAAATTAAACACCATATTTAAGGATTAAGAAGAATTTTAAGTATTAAAAATAGTAGATTAACATTTAATGAATAAGGATTCAACATTAAGAATTATGAATCCAAATTTAAATAATAAAGTTGATGCTGATGGAAAGTTAAGCATTTAAAATTATGTTTTGGTTTCACTGATATTAATGAGAAATTATATGTTTTTAATCATTTTTTTTTAAAATACAAATGATATCGAATAAGGTTTAAACATTAATTAAAGTATTAAAATAATATTTATAAATGTTGTATTTTAATTTTAATTTGTATTTTGAGATCTAATAAAATCTCTTTTGAATTGATGAAATTTAATATATTGTGTTAAATACATTTATGCATTTAAAATAACAATTTTAAGATCTAATAAAATCTCTTTTGAATTGATGAAATTGAATATATTGTGTTAAATACATTTATGTATTTAAAATATTAATTTTATTTATCCAAAATTACAATTTTTGCAAAAATTGTATAGCTAAATTATGATAATACTAAATAAAAAAAAAATCAAATTTGTAAAACATTAACCTTTTATTTTAAAATTGAAAAAGACTACTTAAATGTAGATGATTAAAGAAAATAAAATAAAATAAAATAATATAACCAAGAGGATCCAATTTTTTGAGGTCTGATTTTTTTTTTTAATTTTAAACTCAAGAAAGTTGATCCTCTTTACTTGATAGATATGGGTTTAAGTTTTAATTTTATATTTTATATTTTGATATGGATTTTTTAAGTTATTTTTCATAATTTTTTATTTTATGAGCCTACATTAAACTTTTTAATTACTTTTTTATTTTTGGTAATATAACGTACTTAATTTATTTGACAACATAAAAAAAAAATCAAATTAGCCTTTTATTTTAAAATTAAGAATTATTAATTAAAAACTACTTAAATATAGATGAATAAAGAAAAATAAAAAACATAATTAACAAATGCAATCATGGTGTATAACAAAAATATTTTTCTCATGGAAACATAATTAATTACTTGTGCCATAATGGTAAAAAAATCCTAAATTGGTGACTAATCCAACCTCCACAACTCTATAAAGACAAGGGTGGTTATCTAGTGATGATCAAACTCATCGGGGGTAGCCTAGGAGCTATTCCTCTCTTAATTACACAAGTCTCATCATTGGTTGTCTAAAGATGAAGACACACTTATATGGTCTTATGGTCTTATAATAGAGTTGAGGCACTATTTAGGTAAGCCTGGTTATTTATTTTTACTTCCTTGGTTTTGAGATGCAATATAGTGGTGGAATGAGCTTTGGAAATTCAAAGTTTTTACTGGATCAAAATATCTATTTTGGAAAATTTCCTTAATCTGAAGTCTTTCTCTTCTACCATATTTATTACTTACCGCTGAAACAAAAGGCCCCAAGATACTTAAGGAACTATAAATTGATTATTTGATTTCTTGGGCCTATTCTAATGGTTAGGTGGTGGGTGTGGGATTAGTGCTTAATCTTCCTTCTCATGATCATTTTCATTTCAAAACCAACATTGGTAAGGGAACTAACAACATAGGTGCACTATATGTTTTGTATTATCTAATGAAATTTGCCCTTGACTTAATATTGAACACATCTTTCTTTATGGAAATTCTCTACTCACAATTAATTAATTGGATGTTCATAACGTTGATCTCTCCTCTTTGGCATTTCAATTGAAACATGTAGACACTAAGTTTTCGTTTATTATGTTCAAGCCCTAACTTCATGATATGTTAAAAAAATACCACATTTTACTATATATTGATAAATTCCTCCTAAAACTATTTTGGTGAGCCCCCTCCTAATACATCTTTCCAATTTAAAATCCCTATTTTTACTAGATACCCCTTTTTATACACCAATACCTGTAAACTACATATACCCTACATCCCCTCATCATAATAAAATATTGGTCAAAGTTAAACCCCATGATTCAATTATACTTAAAAATAGATCTTCCTATTCCTGAATAAACCTTTACTATTGAAAGATTTCATGATATCACTTTAGTGGAAAGAAAGTCCTTTGCCATATCTGGATTTGAAGTCTTTCTATGACATAGCATATAAGTCTTTCTAATGACAGCTCTTACGATGACTATATAATTACCTAGTGTCTTTCAAAAAGTCATGGGGCATATTTGGACGATGCTTTAGTATTAACTTTTAAATTGCTTTTCATAGAATTCTGGAATATGTTTGAACATATTTTTAGGATTATGTGGATGTTGGTTACTATCTGCCTTTTACTTCATGCTCTAAACACAAATATAATTTTAATTATGCTTAAATAAGTTGTTTGGAGAAAAGCATATCATAACCAAACCATCATTGTCCTCTGAACTTAATAAACATCTTCATTATCATTTCTGTATTAAAACATGATGTACAAATTTCAGTATTTTCTCATATTGAAAAGTGAAGTGAAACATAGGCCCTCCGATTTTGGAAATAATTTATGAATCTTGAAACAAAGGCCTTCAAAGTACTTAGATCGCTGTTTAAAAATTAAAATCACTTTGACGATTGTTCTAAATCTGTCACTCTTCAGAGTATTCAGCGGCATTTATTGGAGGATGGGATTCTCCCTGCCTGGAATCAACGTAGGCATTTGTCATCGCACCTGTGGGCGTATAATCTGCATTCATATTACGAACAGAAGTATTCCCGCTCTGAGGAGAAAATGGTGATGGAGTTGGGTTGCCCAACCCTCTCGTTCCATGAAAATCCATCATTTCATTGGAAACATGTAACAGTTGTTCTATAGACATATCGAAATGGAGATACCATGGGTTCTCTGGATCCAGTGGCAACTGGACCCTGAGACACCTGGATGCAAGATAGAAAGCCGCACCAGCAACATGGCGGGGTTTGAACTGGAGACAGACCGTTGTCTCTAATCCATCATTTACAAAGTTCCATGAAACCTGTGAAAAACTAGGATGCCTTTCATTAGCTTTGAACACTTTGAGGGCAGAGGCCAGGGGTTTATATGGGTTTTCGATATCGTAATCGAAGTTGAGTGTGGAGAGAAGAAAAGTCTCGCCCTCCAAGAGTAACTGTTTTCTCTGCTTGAAGAAATTGGGTTCTTTTATGCGTTCCGCAGTGGCTCGGTCTCCGTTTTTATGTTGGACTTGGTAGGAAAGCAGAGTCAGATCCTTCAATAATTTCCGTCGCGCCTCAGTGACTTTGTTGGCGAGGAACAGGCAGACGGTTGCGATTGTGTAACTATCATTTTTGCTGTGAGATTGGCGGAGATAAAATCTGTGGCAGTATATGGTTGCTGTTGCAATGGTCACCTGGGGTAGCATCAATTCCATGCCTACATCTTTTATAAAACTGCAGTACGATTTCCTGAGGTCATCCTCTTTCTCTGCGTCGATTCCATCGATTCTGGAAGGGCTGGCTTCGTCGATTTGGGATTTGGTGAAATACCATCCCTTGTCCAGTCCCACAGAGGGTGCGGGCATTTCTTCAGTCACTGCGTCGACTCCATTTCTGGAAGGGCTGGATTCGTCGATTTGGTATCTGAAGAAATGCCAACCGTCGGCCAGTTCAGCGGAGTCTATTAGCATTTCTGCATCATCGTGATTCGTCGCTGCGTCGAGTCCATCAATTCTGGAAGGGCTCGATTCGTGCATTTCGGGTCTGGTGAAATACCACCATCCGTCGCCCGGTGCCGCGGAGCCTGCGGGCATTTTCGCATAGTAGGAATTCGACACCGCGACGTGGGTATGGACGATGAGAATGTGTATATATATAGTTGAACTGGTTGGTAAGATGGAGAAGAGCTTGTTATTTATTTATAAAGGGAAGGCAATGAGACGTGGTCAACAAAGCGACGAATTCGTTAAAGAAGGAGCCCCGGTGAAGATGCGGAAGGCTTCCTCTAAGGTAAATGGTCATCCAACGGTAACATTCGAAAAATTAAAGATGTAAGGTAAATGGTCATCCAACGGTGACATTCGAATAATTAAAGATGTCTAAAAAGGGATGTGGGTTATGGGTTACCATGTGTTAAGGATGAGGATCAATATGCACTTAGATGTGTGGGGCATTTAATGCGTTCGTTGGTGGAGTGTATCTAAGTGTCATGCTCCACATCTGGTGCATATTGCTAGCCATGGGGATGTGAGCTTTCAAGGTGATAGTTGTAGCATTGAGAGTAATGATGTATATATCCTAGGGTTAGGGTTAGGGGCACATGTTGTCCATTGGTTGCATATATCCTAGATACCATCGAGGAAGTCCTTTGAGAGTTTCATTGATGAAATGTTCCATGGAAATATATAGATGACAATGATTATCTTTCACTGAGACCAACATTGATTTATTGAACCTTAAAACAATTGATACAAAGCGAATTGATGCATTAATTGTTTCATTAGCTAGTGGCTTAGTGGTTTGGGTGGGACAACACCATGGAAATAGCCCAACTTCAACCCCCTATGGGTATAAAGACCGTGTGTGTGTGTGTGTAAGTGAATATGGTTGACCTCCCAAAATTGGTTTTTTTATCAACAAAAGGGCTCAACAAATATTTGACAAGCCAAATTGCTTTAAGTGGACCAACTAGAAAGGTATAGTCCACACGGATTTCACTCTACTTTTGCATTATCTGCCATAGATGACAATCCCAGGTTGGTAAAGGAAGCGATCAACTCAATAGAGGGTGAACTCTAGAAAAGGGCTATGGAAGAAGAAATGGAGTCCTTGAAGAAGACTGAAACATGGGATCTAGTCGCATTACCAAATGGAAGGAAACATGTCAGCAGTAAGTGGGTATTCAAGAAAAGGTTGAATGTAGTATGTCAAGTTAAGAAGTACAAACTCGATTGCTAGTGAAAGGATATATTCTCAAGTCGACGGAGTCAACTTCGGTGAAATTTTCTCTCTTGTTGCTAAGCTAACTTCCATAAGAGTAAGTTAATGTCTTTAACCACAACATTTGATCTTGAGATAGATTAGATGGATGTAAAGACAACATTTCTTCATGGTAATCTTGAAGAAGAACTCTATATGAAGCAACGTGAAGGTTTTGCAGTGGATGGAGAAAAGGAGCTCATTTGTAAGCTCAAAATTTTTCTCTACGGTCTAAAGCAATTGCCCGGATTATGGTATCAAAAGTTCGATATGTATATCCAACAGTTAGGATTTGTGAGAAGTCCGGTGGATCACTGTGTGTATTTGAAGAAAGTCAGTGATCACTTTGTATATGTGGTTTTGTATGTCAACGACATGTTGTTGGTCAGAAATAACATGGATCTAATAAAATAGGTAAAACTGCAGTTATCGTCAAAGTTCAACATAAACGATGTCAAAGCAGTAAATTTCATTCTTGGAATGGAAATACAGAGAGATTGAGCGGGTAGTAGGCTCTGGTTAAGTCAAAGAAAATACATTGAGACACTCCTAAAACATTTCAACCATGTAGGAAAGTCAACCGATCAGGGTACCTATTCTTGTGGGAGTCAAGCTATCTCTTGAATAGTGTCCCAAGACATAAGAAGAAATATAGTCAATATTATGTGTGCCCTATGCAAGTCTTGTGGGTAGTCTAATGTATGTTATGGTTTGTACTCAACCCAATATTCCCCATTCAGTGGCAATATTGAGCAGATACATGTCAACACCTGGAAAAGGGCACTACAACTCAACCAAGAGAGTATTCAAGTATCTACATGACACAACGGATTATGCAATCTATTATGAAGGAGAACTTGAGGACATCAACGAAATCAGTATGGATTGTTTTTTCGATTCTAACTGGGTTGGAGACATCGACCACAGATGGTCGACTAGCGGATATGTGTTCAAGATATTCGGTGGAGAAATCAGTTGGATGAGTAGAAGGTAGTTAGTTGTTGCACTATCGACTATTGAGGCTGAATACATGGTAGCTACTCATGCATGCAAGGAATTTGTTTGGTTGCAAAGGTTATGTTCAACTCTTGGGTTGGAAAACATGTTGTTAGGTTGAATCGTGACAATCAAAGTGCAATCTTCTTGGTAAAAAATCCAACATATCATTCGAAGACAAAACACATTGATGTTCAATACCATTTTCTGAGGGAAATGGTGGAGAACAAGAAGGTGTTACTGAAAAAAGGTAGAAACGATGAAGAATGTTATAGACTCGTTGATGAAGACAGTAAGAGTCATGTCCCCTCCCATGGACCCAATTCAAGGAAGGGAACATGATACCAATCTCCAGGGCTTTTCATAAAACTCAGCCCGATTCATTAGATTCATAAAAACAAATCTGTGCAGATGTGAATCAAGCAAACATGCATAGCAGAATAAAGAAATCATCCACACACATTTCATATGCATACAACATATCAATACAATCATCATATTAAAACATTGCAGGATTAAATACACATAAGAATATACTCATCTTCATTTTGCAATTGTCCCAAGCAACTAGCTATGTCGCTACAATGTTCCACCCAACCATAGGTCTCTGCCTAGCCTGTATTATTTCAGCACTCAAAGACCACCCCCGATCTGGGCATGATTTCTACAAGGAAAAGGGGGCATTCAAGCTCATACATGGTCAAATAATCTATGCATCTAAGCCAATCCAGTCCACAGTTAGACTTATCAGGCTAAATATGAACCCTCTTCATTTCTAGATGCTTGCACTCAAGCTTAATCCAAAGCAATGGATACCCATAACCCATACCCCAACATACACTACTTACACACAACAAAACTCCATCATTGGGCATGGATACACATTTTAACAATGGTATTTACAACAGGATTGCCATGGGTTTTCCCCAAATCGTGGGCACACCAAAAACGAACCGTGGAAAGAGAAATTCAACCATAGGGAGCAAAATCGATTTCTCCCACAGGTTATGAGCATTCCAATGGCCAAAATGACCTCAATGAAACCCCAAATTGATATGTTCTCTTCCCCGCTAGTAACCAAAACAAAAACACCCTTCCTAGCTAGAAAGATGAAGGAAAACACAAAAAAACCATGGGGGGAAAACGCTCAGGAAGCTCCAAACTCGTGAGAGAACAAAACTAATGGGTGAAGAATGGCTTGGGGAGCAATTCCGTGGCTCCCTTCTTTCCCAAGAAGCCAAACACAAATTTCTAGGAAGGGTGGCTTGCCCATACTCGAATTTGGACAGCCATACCTCTCCATTCCCCAAGGCATTAACTACTACACCCAACTCTTGGGAGAAATAAATGATTGGGTACAAAAGTCAACATGGGTAGTTGAAGGTTTTATGCGTTCTCTCATTGACACTTGGCTTGACTTGGTTGGATCAAGGGTTTGAATGTTTTCCCTCCCAATTCCTTGTAAAATCACGCCCTCATCTCTTGTTGCATTGCATAGCTAGTTGTGGGTATTTTATTAAAATGCATATTTACGTGATATCTTAATTTCTATTGTGCATGGCTAGCAAAAGACCATATGCATCAATAAATCGATGGCAGGGCCTTGGCCTTGAGCTCCTCGCCACGATTTTATAATAGTATTACATCATTTATGATTTTAATGCCATAGGGTCAAATTGGGGACATTACAGTAAGCATAGAAAAAATTTCCTAGTGTAGGGAAACAGTGGGCTTGGCATCCCTGCTTAAGTGAACTAAAGTGCTAAATCTCTTGCTTATGCAAAAAAGACAAGAAGTGGGAGAAATTTGGGAATGTTTTAATCTTTGCATGTGGATTGACTGGCAGAGTCAATAGTTGACTGGAGTCGGAGGTGACAAATGGAGGCATCCTTTTCAGTCAATCGATCGAGACGAGTTGCTTAGTCAAAGGAAAATGACTTGGTCAATGGGAAGTCCACGGAACGACTTAAAACTCAACGAGAAATCAACCAAAAGTTGACCCGGACAAGTTGACTATAACATAATAACGAAAAATGGTTAGGAAGTTATGGATTGTCATTAATGAGTAGTTGGTTGTATTGCATCTGTAAATAAGATGTAATGGCTATATATTGTATCATGGTGTGATGTAATGAAGTGTGATTTGTGTTCTAGCAGTCATGGTCGTAAACACTTGTTTTTTATTGTTTTATTAATATATGAGTTGTGAACTCACTGGTTTGTTGGTTTTCTTCCAAGAGAGAGATTTACAGGGTAATTTTGTAGTGTGTTGTGTTCCATTGCTTTATTTCTAATGTGCTTAACTATTTGAATCAATTTGCAAACCTGTTGTAATCAGTATTAAGAACCTAAAAAATTACAATTACATTGCTTTCTTTTTACATATGCTTGTTAGTTGCTTTTCATTTAAATCATAAAAAACCAATGGTGAGTCGAGCCATAAATAATAAAGCATAGAGAACCAAGGGCAACTAGGTTGTATCTGTAAGGTACACCATTTTAATATAGGAAGGTCTAATTGGGCCCTTTCACCAAGTGAACTTGTGTAGCTAAATCGGGACATTTCCTAACGCCAATAGGACTAAAACATGTTTTAATATTATTTTTTATATATAACTACGTGAAGATACATTAGGTTTATTAACACTAACTAGCCCACATATATTAACTAATTAAATATTAACCATAACGAACATAAAGCAAAACCATAAACATATATGCCTGCTAATTTAAATTAATAACTAAGATATTACAATAAGTCATGTTGGATCCATGAACGCAACAAAATTACATAAGATGTGGATCATATCACTAGCTCTAAAGAGGTAGATAAAGATCTTATTGCAATCTAGTTATATTAAATATGTACAAGTTATCTCACTTGAGTCTCTTTTCCTCTGCAATCATAATCTATTTATACGTAATCAATCATTGTAGATGCACTATTTAGATCTATAGATTAATCCCAAAATATACAAAGATACAACTAATCATCATAAGCTAGCACATCGAGAGAGCATGTAAATGACAAGTTGAATTCATATTACATTAAAGAATCGCACTCTAAAGGCATGAAAGGATTTTAACCATATTGGTAATCTTGGCTCAACAATATCTAACCTTAAAATTTGTTATGCCTTGAAGCATATGTAACTCAAAATGATCTATCTCTACAAACATGAAGAGTTGAAACAATATTATACAACACTAAGGTTATAAATTGGGACCTAAGCCATGTGAAGAATTTTGGAAAAGAATAAAGCTAGAAGACAACTATGACTCTCCAAAATTGGAGTTATACATGAAGGAAAATCGAGTAGAGGGTAAGGCCAACTAAAAATTATGCAAATTGTGCATGCAATGATGCTCAAGGTAACACTAAATATTTGGAATTGGTGAGGTAAATTGAGACCCAACTATCTTCCAATAAAGGTTCATTTTCAACAATTAATATACCATGTTGAGCATGTTGGTTGTACCTAAACCAAAATTAATCATCAAAGGATGCTCTATAGATATTTTTGATTCCTTGGTAGTTTTAAAACAAAAATGGTTAACAATTTATGGTTTTTAATGTCATAAGGATTTTTCAGATTAAATATGTTGTTAAACTATATTTATTAGTTATCTATTTGGGTCAATGTATGAAGGTGTCTCGCACTTTTAATTGAAACTTGGTAATGAAAATTTGATATTTTAAATATTTATTAAATTGAATACCTCTCAACTTAAAAAAAACTTGAGAACTTCTTCATAGTAAAAGATAATTTGTAATCAATTGTGTTATCTTATAATGATACTTTTTACAAAAACAATTAGTGTCATTTAATGAATTAATGTCAAAATTTACTTTTAATTATATGTTTGTCCTTACAGATTTCCAAACTAAGTAACTTTTATTCATAATGATGTTGATTGGTCCCCTCCATCAGGATGTTGCAAGTTAGAGTACCTAATGGGTTCACCCCATACACGAGTACAAGAGGACTCAGGAGCTAGTCCTACTCAACAAATAATATGCTCACACAAAAATACGCAGCGGAATCCACATTAACATGTGCAACACAAACTTGACACAAATTCATATAATACCAGGGGCTCAACATGCCCTTCTTCTATTATGCACAACAACATATAATTACAATTATGTCGCGACTGGGAAATCCGTGATACAAGGGTTCAATGACCCATCATTCTCCTCATCCACTCAATTCTCTCTGGCCTACTAGTCTTAGTCTCATCTAGGTGCTACATACACAGCAAAGTCTACACTTTGTTCTCACAAAGCCTGCAATCGGCCTTTCTTGTGTGCAATTGATCAGTCACACTTATGTCCCTCTCTTCTAAGGACACTTCCTTATGGTCTTCTTCCTTGGTAACTCTCTTCCCTGTCCCCTTATTCTTTCTTCTAAGACCCTCTCCTTGTCTCCTCCTTTTGTTCCTCCTTTTTTGGGAACTCCTCCTTTTCTTCTCAAGGATTATTCATCCTTTCTAGAATTGTTTAGCTATGTGCCAATCCCTAGCTCAGTTATCCCATCTCTTCATAATATTGTGCCAATATGGTGAGATCCATGATCTTCACCCAAACTTGCCTCAAACGTACAGGTAGCATCCCTTCACCAAATGTAATTTCCCCATCCCTTAATCCAGCTAGCAGGAGGGGACATTAACTGAATCGGGGCCTCAAAATTTCGCCCCATAGCCATAATTATGAATTTGTACAACTAAATGCATGTGCAAACATGAAACAAATCACACATTGAAAATAAAATTCATCCACACACACACAACATGCAATTTACATGCATAATTATCACATGCATACAAATAAAATCACTGCACATCAAATACATAAGAATACTTATCTTAAACAAAGAAGATCCAAGCAACTGGTTGTGTAAGAGCGATTTTCCACCCATCCATATGCACTGTGTCTAGCATATACTCTTTCTTTTGAGAGGCCACCTCCAAGCTGGGCTATGAGGCCACTAGAGAAAAGGGAACACCTATAGGATTCTATCTCTCATCCCACCATGCATTATGCTCGTTGTGCTTAGCCAAAAATCTCAACCAGAGTTCTAGAGGGGTCGCACTAAGCCATCACATCCATGGCACTCATTCCAACTGCACCACAAAACACAAGGAAGGCATTTCCCTTCACTGATCCATAGTTCCCTCAGGAAACCCAACCCTTACAGTGCTTACCAGTGTGTGCAGTAAGAGTCCAACCTACTATATGATAATGGAGAACCTCCTGCAACATCAATCAATGGCTTCTCAATCTTCGAAAAGTAGAAGAACTCAATGGGTAAGAGTTCCTAGCTTGCCCAACCTCCATGCTCACCTACAACCATCTATTTTCCCTTCCAAAAATGCATCTCTGTCTTCAAATTCGAATTTTATGGGTTAAACACAGTTTGGTAATGGTCATGAACAACAATGGAAAACTCTACGTAGTGCAAAAAACATGCATGAGAGAATGATCAAAAGGGTTTTGAATCCAAGGATATGAGGTAAGGGTGAAAAGACAACTCACATAGCTTATGACCATAGAAGAAATAAGACTGCTAACAGCTGACATAACTGTCACAACACCCATGCTTCAATAACTACATGAAATGACTTTCCCAACCAACCTCACACATGCATTCAATGATTGGATTAATATTCAAGAGAAGGTAATTGGCTTATTTAATGCACCTAGCATATTTTGGATGAGTTCTAAGGTTGACACATGGCAACATAGTATTTGGTTTCCCCATAGGCCCCCTTCCTCTTCCCCTCAACTGGAATCATAGCCCCTCTAGTGTTCTTTACACAACCATCTTGGACCATTTTATTAATTTTCAATATAATTTTTACATACATTTCAAATTCGCATGATAAGCCAACCATATATACATCACACATGCCTATCCATTCAATAGTTGGGCCTTGTCCTTGAACTCCACACTACGAATCCATACTAGCATATTTACATCATTTACATAATTTTGATTAAATACATTCCAAGTCAAAATTGGGGGTATTACACCAAATCCTAATAATTACCCCATATCATCCTTCATAACTCCTGCCTCCTAGTTTGTGCCTTCAATTTTCTTTAATCGCCGCACCTATTTGGTCTTCATTCCTCAATGCATGCAGATCCTTGCTTGGTCAGCTCCTTTCTCTCAAGCCTCCATCCATGCCCTATTCATATGGAAATACCAATGTTATAACCTACAACACTGTCAAGTTATCCTTTGATAATCCTCTCCAATGCCCTGCCTTTGCTAATGCCTCATCATTATGCCAGCTACTCCAATGTGAGCTCTCGACCAATCCTTGCAATGAGCCATTTCCGATGCAACAACTCTAATGTTGCACTCTCTGCATCCAGTTCCCAATGTCCCTACTTCTAACATATCAGGTCTCGATACATAGGAACTCTTCACTCCATCTCTCTTCTATAGTATCCCTGACCTATGGTCAGCTGATATTATCTCAAAAATTAAAACATACAGTACAACTTTTTCACTGGCGAAGACTAGTTAACAGAACTAGTAGAAAAAGGGCTAGTTTAGTGCACAAGCAGATTCCTCATGGGTTATGAATTTGGTATATTTAGGTTCTACCAATTGTATGGGTGAATGTGCAGCAATAAACATATTAGAAACAGGGCCAACCTCTGATTCCTATGCACAAAGTATTGGGGCCATTTAAATTTCAACAACAACTAGGTTAATGTCTACTTTGATGCTTCCTGGGCACACCAACATATGCAAACTAAACTCAATTCTTACACCTGAATGTAACCAAATGGAATATATCAGAAATTAAACTCCTTATTAGGTGTTGGACAATTTATTCTGAGAATTTGGGAGGTTCTGGTTGTGTTTGGGAGCAAAGGGAGGAAAAATGCTATGTAGGACTGCTCAACTAGAAATTTTCCAAACTCTTCCAAACAAGATGAGATTCCTTAGAATCCTCATGTAAATGGTTGGAGATGCTTCTTTAATGTATTAGGATTTGTAAATAACCATCAGAACAAAAAATTGACTCATACATAGCTCTGAATTACAAAAATGGTAAAACTAGTCAATAAAAGGTGCTTAAAGAGCTAGTATTTGAATTGCTTGATCCAAACTACCTTAGACGCTTACAAAATTCACTTATAAATTATTTTCAAGGTCTTTGAAATGATTTTATTAACAGAATCAAATCGAAATTGAAACTCCTGAGCAAAAATGTAGCAGAACTTAGAGGAGTTTGAACATTCAGATATTCAAGGAATCTTCAATGCTACATAGATCTTACAAACTGAGAGAATGAGTATGGGAGGAGGAAAAGAAGGATAAGTTCTACAATGTATCTCCCATGAGGATGAAATAATATCTATTCGATGCATATGGAGGTCACAATGAACTTCAGGAGCTGCTCAGGGGCACATTCATCAACTGAAACTTCACACTTTCGCTCCTTCACACTGAAACCTTAGCTCTGGTGAGAATGATTGTATCTTGGTCATCCGTACACCTTTTTCAACAAGAAAAAAGGAATTTCTTACTGGAAATGACTCTTTGGACGAAATGGAATAGGTCTCACAACCAAAAATTCTCAAAAATTCTGAACCCGGAACCTCCATTTCGTCCCTTCAACATTATTCCCACTGAATGAAGGGAATGAATAGAGATTTCGAATCGGATGCTTGATATTCATTCTTTTGACTCTCAAATCAGCTTGAATGGACTTCAAGACCTGCACATCATACTTCCATGGCTTCAAGAGAAGGAATAATATCATAGAAGAAGAATTGAGGAGAAGGAATGGGGCACATCTCCCACTCGTTGGCTAGGGCACATCTCCTTGCCTTGGTAAGCTAAAGTGCTCATGCACAAATTCAATAATGATCAAAGGTTTTGAAAAAGAGTTGTTTGGATTATTTTATAAACTTTATGATGACCTATTGAGCAAGTTGATGTGCTTGGTGACCTGTGAGAGCCCTTCCGAATTTTCTCTCCTTGAGTGGATGGCTTTCCTGCTTTGTAAAATAGTTTCATGCTTTGTAAATTGGACTCTAATTTGGAAAATACACCCTCTCTTGTATTTTATGGATGTTTCCACTTTTCTTCTTTTGGAAACTTCTTACACCTTCTCTGCTTTTCATATTTTTCTATTTTTTTTCCTCTAGTTCCATTTTAACAACCTTATCCTCATGAGGGCGCCCTCTTGGCCCACTTGCTCAAAATTTAGGAATAATTATTTATGAAAACAATTAAAATTAATAAAGTTATTGTTTCTATTTTCCTCACATGCATGCTTTTGTCAATTTCTTTCCTTTTAGCTTGGCATCTCACTTTGTGCTACTTTTGTCCACTTTCTTCTTTGGTGTGACAACTCATAAGGCTAGCCTTATCTCTACATGCGCCCTCATGGTGTCCTTATCATCATCCAACTCACCAAAACAAATAATTAATATTTTAAATATGAAAATAATTATTACATCCTTCTAATTTAATTAATTAAACAACTATATTAGGATAATTTATTCCTAGTTAATAATTCCCTAGGCTAAAGTTATCCCCCCTTTCATTAATTAATTCCTTGGTATTCACTAGGATCCATGGGGGGGTTAGTGGATTCTTTGCTGCCCTTGGTATTGGAAATTTTGGGACATGACAGTCCTCCCCTACCAAACTTTCTTGTCCTCAAGCAAGAAACCAAATCCAACTCTAACAAAAATTCCACCATGTTTCTGCTACACCACTTTGATTATAGTCATTCTACCAATGACTAATTCCTTTTAAACAAAATTTTCATCCCAACTAAAATAGTTGAGAAGAATGCCTAGATACCACTATTTGTGATGCATGTATCCTAGTGGCACGGTTACTTGTGGAAAACTGTCATTCCAAAGAATTACAGGGTCCCACTATATCAGTTGCATCCTTCCAAACATCAAGATCAACATGGAGAATATATCATCATGGAGGATGTCTAGATCACTCCACCATATTGGAATTTTATCATCTCCAATGCAAAACTGGTCCTCAATGAGTCCCTCCAACCAAGTATGGAACTCCTCATGTTCCAAGTGAAAACCAATACACGGACTCATACCTATTCTAGCAAATTGACATAGGTGGCAATGCCATGTCTTCAAAGCATCATCTAAAAACCATATATGCCCATGCAACATCTCAAAAGAAATGTATGATGTGTCATTCAACTATCCCCTGATGTAGACAGAAAACTCACCCTTGGGGGTGCTTAGCTCCAATATGTATCCATCCACCAAATCAATGGAGGAACAAACACTCCAACTGAATGAAATATTATGCATTATGGAGACATTACTATAGGTGTATTTGTTGCAACTCATCAAGATGGAATGGAAATGGTGCACTTGCCAGGCCACATGGCTTGACCTTGAAGTCATCAATGGAATATGTGGGAGCCTCCTGCTCCTCATGTGGCACCCATAGGAAAAATCCTTTTATCCAAACTTCATCCCTATGTGTGTTGGTTTCCATATGTATGTGGGGTGAAGGAAAGTGAGCCAACTCTTGGAAGCAATTATCCATCAATCTTGTGGTTGGTTCAACTGAGATGGATTCATGTGTCTTCTCCAAAAATTTGCAACTTTATCCATGAGGCAACTTACAATCTTTCTAGAAATGGACAGGTGTTTGGTCTTCATCTTGCTTAACTCCAAACTCTCCAAGCTCATGCAAATCATATTTTAATCCATGTGCCCAATGCACACAAGTACCAAGATTCAAAACATTGTTGTTCCAATGACAAGGGTGAGGGTCCCATGTCCAATCACCAAAAGGGTATGCATCATCAACATTCCATGGATGCCCATGCTACTCACTGAAGGTGTAAGATGTATCAAAGGACTCTCCATTGCTGCAAGCAGGAATATTACTCATTTGTCTTTTCTCCCAAGTAGGAAAAGAAGAGTCACTCCAACCCAATGGTCCAAATGGAAATCAAGATGCTTCCCAATGTGAAAATTTCCAATGTCTCAACTCGCTGCCACTGGTGAAAGAATGCATGCAACCATCTTGTGTCCCACTTAATGAAGTCAAATGGGAACCATATGCATCTTTATGTGATGTGGCATCAAACATAGGCATGATATGCCTCTACAACTGCTGGGTAGGGAATGGTGCTTCCCTTAAATCAGCTGAAGTGAATGTGGGAGCCTTCTGCTCCTTTTTAGGTACCATCAAAAAGAAATTATTGACCCAAACTTCATCCTCAAATGTCATGGAAGAAATAAAAAGGTCTGATATGGGATCATGGACCAAAATCTCTTCTCTAAAAGCTTCATCCACCCAACTAATGGATGCATAAACTCCATCATAGGCTGGTCCATCACACATGATCTCTTCTGATTCCTTAGTGGAGGAATGACTTACTCCATGCAGAAGCTCAGTTTCTCTCTAGGAAACTGTATGTGCTTGGAAATTTTCTTCTGTATCTAAAATTTCCTCAAGCACATGGATTTCATCATGCAACTCATGAACCACCATCTCATAAGGTTCTTCCATAGAACTCTAAATACAACCAACCATAAGAGACTGGGTGACTGGTATGAGTGATCTTTGCAACTTTTGATGAATTTGCTCTATTTGGATCTTGGATTCTAAGAGGACACCTTGAGTGCTTCTCAAAGAATCTTGGGTGGCTATCAACTCATCATTGATATTGTTTATCTCTTCATAATCCTTCAAGGTATCTCTTTACAACATATACGCAAGCTCATGCAAATAATTTTTGTCAGAAATCATACCTGAAAAATTATCTTGGATTGTAGACATTACTCTCTGAATCTTCTCCATGGCTTCAAGGAAATATGAATCTTCCAATGAAGTAGCTCTCCAACAATATTGTGACACTGAAACATGTGTGTCACGGAGAGTGTCTAAGGCCTCCTTGATACTTCTTTCATTCATCTTGAGTGGCCTTTCAAAAGGGGAAGGTGGAGAATAAACCTCCTCATTGTCTACCCCTGGATCAACCTATTGAAGCTTAGGTGGTGATATTGAGATTGATCCCGTGACTTCTTCCTTGACTGCAAGGATCTCATCTTCTTTACTATTAGGGAAACTTGTACTTGTAGCAACCTCATCAAGAGGTATCTCTATGTCACCCACATAGAGAGATGGACACCCATCAGTATATGTCTCCTCAAAAATTTGGCACACATCAGTAGGTACCACTTCACAACATCCATTAGTAGATGCTTCTTCAGAAGTTGATAAACTATTAGTAAATGCCTCTTCTTGAAACCCATTAGCAGCTGATCTTTAATCCATATTTTTCTAATCCTTAGAAGAACTGGTGATGGATTTTTCATGCTTACCCTCTTTGGAATATCTGCTTGAAGAAAACCCAAACAGTCTCCTCATGCTAGAAGATGTCGTTGGCTGATTTTTTATTCCTTCTTCTTTACTCACAGAGGTGGAACAACGTGTTTCCTCCATGGGTGGTTTGTTGCTATTTATTGAGTCCAAACATTCATCCTTGATCTCAAATCCAAATCTGCAGTAAAATTAATCTTTGAAAGAAATGGCCTTACCAATCTCTTCTCCCAAAGCTAGATACTCATGGTAGTGGTAGGGCAAATTTTTACCTACATATATTCTCTTTCCTAACTCCTTCTTAGGATTATCCATCGGTGGTTCATCCCATTGACCTATGTACATCTGATCATAAATATAACCATCCTCATCTCTTGGTAATACTCCATCAATGTAAATTATCTCTTCTTCCTCATACAACTCAAAACTTTCATCTTCCATGTCTGTCACTACTTCCAAAATTGCAACTTGAAAACTCTTCTGAGATATCTTCCACTAAGACTTACTTTCCACGGGTTGAGCCAAGGAAAGTGATCTGATACCACTGTATTATCCATGACCTATAGTCAGATGATATTATCTCAAAAATTAAAACTTACAGTACAACTTTTTCACCGGCAAAGATTAGTTAATAGAACTATTGGAAAAAGGGTTAGTTTAGTACACAAGAAGATTCCTCTTGGCTTATGAATTTGGGATATTTAGGTTCTATCAATTGTATGGGTGAATTTGCAGCAGAAAAAATATCAGAAACAAGTCCAACCTCTAAGTCCTATGCACACAGTATTGGGGCCATTTACATTTCAAGAACAACTAGGATGATGTCTACTTTGATGCTTTCTAGGCACACCAACATATGCAAACTAAACTCAGTGCTTACACTTGAATGTAACCAAATGGAATATATCAGAAATTAAACTCCTTATTAGGTTTTGGACAAGTTATTATGAGAATTTGGGAGGTTTTGCTTGAGTTTGGGAGCAAAGGGAGGAAAAGTGCTATGTAGGACTACTCAACTAGTAATTTTCCAAACTCTTCCAAACAAGATGAGATGCCTTATAATCCTCAAGTAAATGGTTGGATATGCTTCATTAATGTCTCAGGATTCATAAATAACCATACAAAAAAAAAAAAAAAAACCAGACTCATACATAGCTCTAAATTACAAAAATGGTAAAACTAGTCAATAAAAGGTGCTTAAAGAGCTAGCCTTTGAATTTCCTGATCCAAACTGCCTTAGAGGATTAAAAAAATCACTTATGAAGTATGTGAGGTCTCTGAAATGATTTTATTAACAGCAGCAAATCGAAATTGAAACTCCTGAGCAGAAATTAGAGGAGTTTGAACATTCATATCTTCAAGGGGTCTTTGAAATGCTAGAGAGATCTTACAAAATGAGAGAATGAGTATGAGAGGAGGAGAAGGAGGATAAGTTATAAAATGGATATGCCACGAGGATGAAATCAAAGCTATTAGTTGCATATGGAGTTCGCATTGAACTTCGTGAGCTGCTCAAGGGTGCATTCATCAACTGAAACTTCACACGTGCGCTCCTTAACACTGAAACCTTGGCTCTGGTGAGAATGATTGTATCTTGGTCATCCGGACACCTTTTTAACAAGAAAAAAAGCGTTTCTTACTGTAAATGACCCTCTCGACGCAATGGAACAGGCCTCAGAACCTAGAAATGCTGAAACCAAAACCTCCATTTCGGCCCTTCAACATTATTCCCACTGAATGAAGGGAATGAATAGAGATTTCAAATTGGATGCTTGATATTCATTCTTCTGACTCTCGAATCAACTTGAATGGACTTCAGGACCTGCACATCATACTTCCATGGTTGCAAGAGAAGGAATAATATCATAGAAGAAGAATTGAAGAGAAGGAATGGGGCACACATCCCACTCGTTGGCTAGGGCACATCTCCTTGCCTTGGTAAGCTAAAGTGCTCACACAGAAATTCAATAATGATCAAAAGTTGTGAAAAGGAGTTAGTTGGATTCTTTTATAAACTTCCTGATGACCTACTGAGCAAGTTGATGTGCTTGGTGACCTGTGAGAGCCCTTCCAAATTCTCCCTCCTTGAGTGGATAGGATTTCTTGCTTTGTAAAATAGTTGCCTGCTTTGTAAACTGGCCTCTAATTTGGAAATTGCACCCTCTCTTGGCATTTATGGATGTTTCCACTTTTCTGCTTTTGGAAACTTCTTACACCTTCCTTGTTTTTCATCTTTTGCTATTTTCTTGCCTCCAATTCCATTTTAGCAACCTTATCCTCATGAGGGCACCCTCTTGGCCCACTTGCTCAAAATTTAGGATTAATTGTTTATAAAAATAATTAAAACTAATGAAATTATTGTTTTTATTTTCTTCACTTGCCTGCTTTTGTCAATTTCTTTCCTTTTAGCTTGGCATCTTGCTTTGTGTTACTTTTGTCCACTTTCTTCTTTGGTGTGACAACTCATAGGGCTAGCCTTACCTCTCCATGCGCCCTCATGGTGTCCTTATCATCCAACTCACCAAAACAACCTTACCTCTCCATGCGCCCTCATGGTGTCCTTATCATCCAACTCACCAAAACAAATAATTGATATTTTAAATATGAAAATAATCATTACATCCTTCTAATTTAATTATTTAAACAACTATAGGATAATTTATTCCTAGTTAATAATTGCCTGGGCTAAAGTTATGCCCCCTTTCATTAATTAATTCTTTGGTCTTCACTAGGATCCATGGGGGTTGGTGGATTCTTTGCTTCCCTTGGTATTGGAAATTTCTTGGGCCTATTCTAATGGTGTTTTCCAAGGTCTTGGTTAGGTGGTGGGTGTGGGATTAATTCTTAATCTTCCTTCTCATGATCATTTTCATTTCAATGCCAACATTGGAAAGGGAATTAACAACTCGGGTAAACTACATGCTTTTATTATCTCATGAAATTTTCCCTTGACTTGAATATTGGACACATTCTGATTTTTGGGAATTCTCTACTCACAATTAAGTGGATGAAATGTCATTCTCAAGTTCATAATATTGATCTCTCCTCTTTGGAATTTTAGTTGAAAGATGTGGCCACTCAATTTTAGTTTATTGTGTTTAAGCCACCGTGGCCTTTATGATTCACAGGATCTTCACTTGGTGAAATTATGCCATAGCTCATGCATTCATAACATGTTAAAAAATACCTCTAATTTCACTAGATATTGATAAATATCTACCAAAATATTTTTGTTGAGCCCCCCTCCTAATACATCTTTCAATTTTATATAATATATATATCTCTACATTTTTGAAAGAGCAAAATTAAGATGCAAATATAAATCTTTAATCTCGACACTATATATATATATAGATATATCCCTGCATTTTTGAAAAAGCTTGAAAAAGCATAATTGAGATGCAAATATAAATCTTTAATCTTGAGACATTTTATGATGGCACTCTACTCTTGAGATAACTATAATTGCCTTAACTTTTAAAGTCAGAGTGACTTTTATAACATCATGGGGCATATTAGAGTGTCTTTTATAACATCATGGGGGCATATTTGGACATATTGTGTGGATGTTTTTAGTACTAATTTTTAAATTGCTTTTTCATAGAATTGTGCAGCATGTTTGAACATATTTTAAGGATCATAAGTGGATGTTAGTTATAAACTACATTATGAATATACTTCATGCTCTAAACAAAAACATGATTAACATATTTTTGGTTATGCCTATAAATAGAAAATAATATTTTTTTTTAAACATATCATAACCAAAACCATCGATGCCAATTTGATGTGAACATAATAAACATTTTCTGTATTAAAACATGTACAAGTTTCATTATTTTCCGATATTGAAAGTGAAACATAGCCATCTGTTTTTGGAAATAATGTATGAATCTTGAAACAAAGGCCTTCAAAGTACTGAAATCACTGTCTAAAAATAAAAATCACTTGACGATTGTTCCAATTCTATCACTCTTCAGAGTATTCAGCAGCATTGATTGGAGGATGGGATTCTCCCTGACTGGAATCAACGTAGGCGCTTCTAATCGCACCTGTGGGCGTATAATCTGCAGGAGAAGTATTCTCGCTCTGAGGAGAAAATGGTAATGGAGTTGGGGTGAGCGACCTTCTCGGTTCATAGAACCTCATAAGTTCATTGCAAGCATTTTTCAGCTGATCCATAGACATATCGAACTTCAGAAGCCATGGGGTCGGAAGCCATGGGTTCTGATCTGGATCCGCTGGCAACTGAACCTGGAGAGCCCTGGATGCAAGATAGAAAGCCGCACCAGCAACTTGGTGGGGTTTGAACTGGAGACAGACCGTTGTCGTTAATCCATCATTCACAAAGTTCCAAGAAAATTGTGCAAACCTGGAATGCCATCGTTCAGCATTGAACTCTTTGAGGGCGGAGACGAGAGGTGTATATGGGGTTTCGATATCGATATCGAAGTTGAGCGTGGTGAGAAGAAAATGCTCGGCCTTCAAGAGTAACTGCTTTCTCTGCTGGAAGAGATGGGGTTCGAGTCTTATGCGATCCGCAGTGGCTGGGTCTCCGTTTTCATGGAGACCTTCGTAGGAAATAAGAGTCAGATCGTCCAATAATTTCCGTCGCGCCCCCGTGACTTTGTTGGCGAGGAGCAGGCAGGCGGTTGCGATTGTGTATCTATCGTTTTTGCTGTGAGATTGGCGGAGAAAGAATCTGTGGCAGTATATGGTTGCTGTTGCAATGGCCACCTGGGGTAGCCTTAATTCCATGCCTAGATGTTTTATAAAATGGCAGTATGATTTCCTGAGGTCATCCTCTTTCTCTGCGTCGATTCCATCGATTCTGGAAGGGCTGGCTTCGTCGATTTGGGATTTGGTAAAATACCATCCCTCGCCCAGTCCCGCAGAGGGTGCGGGCATTTCTGCAGTCGCTGCGTCGACTCCATGGATTCTGGAAGGGCTGGATTCGTCAATTTGGTATCTGAAGAAATGCCAACCGCCGCCCAGTTCCGCGGAGTGAGTGGGCATATTTCCATGGTCGGGATTCGTCGCTGCTTCGATTCCATAAATTCTGGGATTCGTCCAATTGGGATCTGGTGAAATACCATCCCTCGCCCGGTCCTGCGGAGCCTGTGGGCATTTTAGCATGATCAGGATTCGACACCGCGACCTGGAGATGGACGATGAGATTCTGTATTGTTGAACTGGTTGGTTAGATGGAGAAGAGGTTGTTATTTATAAAGAAAAGGCAATGTGACATGGCCAACCAGCCAACGAATTCGTTAAAGAAGGAGCCGTGGTGAAGATGCTGAGGACTTGCTCTGAGGTAAACGGTCATCCCACGTTAACATCCGAAAATTAAAGATGTCTAGAGAGGGATATGGGTTACCATGGTGATAGGGACGTGAGCTACCAAGGTGATAGGTATTGCATACACAGTAATGATGTATAATGTGTGGTAGGTAGTGGATTAACGTAATAGGTTTTAATGGATTTGTGTTAGATGAGTCTGGATCTATTTTAAATTTGTATCTATCAAGTATTAAGAGGTATCTAATTTTTTAATTTTTTAAGGTGTATTTCTTTTTTAAATTTAAACTCAAAAAATGTAATTTTTCTTGATTGATAGATCCGAGTTTAAGTTTTAAGTTTTTATTTTATAAACGAACATCTATTTTTTAATTACTTTTTATAATATTTTATTTTATGAGCCGACAATACATTTTACTTTTACTTTTTATTAAATACTTTCCATTACATTTTACTTTTTTTTACATTTTAATTAATGGCCGACATAATATTTACTACTTTATTACTTTATTACTTCAATATTACATGTTACAAACGTTAAAAGTTACTAATGCTACATTATTCACTATTATTTTTTGCCGACATGTTACTAACGTTATAACGTTACATCCGTTACATCACGTTACAAGATCTCCCCCATATTGCCAATCACTTAAAGGTTATAGATTTAAGTTACATAGATTTTTCTAAAGAGTTTAGGTTGTATTTAAGTAGTCTTTACTTCAAATGAATATTTAATGAGAGGAAGTAATTGAAGTGTTTTTGGGCAATTAGTCTAGAAGAGTCAATCCCAATTATGGTTTAAGTTACATAGATTTTTTTAAAGAGTTTATGTTGTATTTAAGTAGTCTTTACTTCAAATGAATATTTAATGTGAGGAAGTAATTGAAGTGTTTTTGGGCAATTAGTCTAGAAGAGTCAATCCCAATTACTAAAATCTCGAAAATGTCAAAATAGCAATTTCCAACCAAAATTTTAACCGGTTTTTATCCCAAAATTGCTGGAAAAGCAGGGCATTTTGGTTGTCTTTTATCCTACCCCGGTTTTTTTGTTGTTATTGTTGTCAAAACTTGTTTTGTAGATTTTATTCATTCTTGTATTAAAAAAACAATTTTATTCATTCAAAATTGTAAATTTGGTAAAGATTGTTTAGTTGGATTTCTGCCATGGCAAAATGAAAAAGGTCAAAAACTTAGAATGTTTAGTCTCCTATATATATAGTTGTTTATTGGATCTAGTTTGAGCAATTAAGAATTGTAGTTGTTATCCTACACACCTAAGTTCAAATCTTGTTTGTGATATGTTTGTCTCCAGTGTCTTGATTAGGCTAGCAAGGTACCAGCAATCTCACTCTCCCTTAAGTGCTCAAGGGTGGGATGAGATGTTTCCAAACATATTAGCCCCAAGGGTTGGCTAAAGTGATTTTACTTGACATGTTGAAGTCATATGGGCCAAGTAAGTCACAACGTCGAATTCACTTGGGTACCTTAGGGTTAGGGGCACATTTTGTCCATTGAAAACATTTATTCTACATATCACCAAGGAAGTGTCTAGAGAGTTTCCTTGAAGAAATGTTCCATGGAAATATATAGATGATGATGATTATCTTTCACTAAGACGTCTAACATTGGTTTATTGGACCTTAAGAAAATTGATAAAGATCTAATCGATTTATTAATTGTTCCATTGGCTTGTGGCTTGGTTATTTGGGTGGGGCTCCTCCATGCAAATAGTCTAAGTTCAACCCCCTTATGGGTATAAATCCCTTGTATGTGCAAGTGAATATGTTTGACCTCCAAAATTAGTTTTTCTTTATCAACAAAGGGGCTCAACACATGTAAGTCAAATTGCTTTAAGTGAATTTTAATAAGAATTTTTAATTTATATACATACACATTTGCATAAATTTATCTTCTCTTGAGATCTTTTAAACACCAAGTACGAAAAAATATATATCTTAATTTATTTTTTATCTCTCCATTACAGATTAAATTCAAAATTAAGATAAATTTTTATAATATTAACATTTGAAAATTATCTAAAAATTTAAAGTATAAACTTTATATACACATCCATCTTGTGTTGGGGTCTTTTAAGCACCATGCACAAATAAAATTGCATTTCTAACTTATTGTTCCTCTCCATGTATGATAGAGTGCACTCAGGACACATCTTTTATTAATGTTTATGTTTTGAAGCTTTACAAAACTATTATAAAATTTCCATTTAGGAGTTTATTAATTATTATTATTTAATATTTAATATTTAATTTTTATTTTGATTATTTAATTAATATTTTTTTTTAAAGTTAGTAAAGTTTATGAATTATTGAAAATGACAAATAGGTTATGGTGGTTGGTTTGTGACTAGGCAAACCAAACTAACCATAAAACAATAGTTTATCTTGTATGTGTCATATACAAAGTAATATTATAAATTGTTCCAAACAAAACTTAAGCTTATTTAGTCTTTTCCTAATAGCATAATGAAGTATTTCTAAAGGAAACATAACATAAAACATATCAAAACACCTCATCATTAGAAATCATAACAATGGGCACCTTGGCTCTTGGGGAGTCTTGCTAGGTTGGTTTTGAGAAGGAGGCTTTTTGAAGACCATGCATGTGGTTGCCTTGGCAAGGACATTGATCTTTGCTTCCAAACTCATGATTGATTTGGAATTAACTGAAGCTTGGAATCCACTCTCCTGATGTGTTCATGTGTCTTATCCATCTACAAACAACGTCTCCTTTTCCTCTTCCTTACTATCCATCATGGATCTTCCCATGAGTTCCTTCATGTACCAGTATAAGGCCACAATTTTAGCATATTGTGTCTCCTTGTTGTGAGAATAACCCTCATTAGTAACCCAGGGTTCCATCTCCTATTGAGTCCTTGTAACCCCCACAATCCTTTTCTCTACCTACACCCAATTCTTAACTTCATCATTGTCCCCTTGGACCAATGGCGAGACAAACCATTTGAAATTATCCATGTATTCCCAAATTTCCTTCTGCACTCGTGGCATGTGGGCATTCCAATAGTCATTGGTCTGGCTACGGGTACTGCATCTGCTCACCATATTGACCAGACCCTTTGTGTCCCATGTTTCCTCATCTAGGTTTTGCATAACACCGATAGGACCCCCTGGTACTTGCACTCATATGCAACCACAACTCCACCAACACAATCATGCGTATGCCCCCAAACAAGTTGTCGAAGACCTGGGCACACCACCCACCATTCGGTCTAGACAGCGACTAGGCCAAGCAATTCAATCATGCTACAATTATGCATCCCCTATCTATTGGTGTTCATCATTACACAGCATTGTGAATAAGCCTCTACAGATCAGGCCATTAATCTTCTCGGTGGGGTAGCCATCACTTCCCAACTGAGTTCGCCTGCACCTATCCTTCTCTACGCTTTGCTATCATTATGTAGCCACCCATATCATCCTGGCCTCATGTTCCCTCAAAATACCATGTACTCAACACACTCATCTCTCGCCAAGCATCCCTTTCTCACCTACATCATTACCACATGAGGAATGGCTTGGCAGGTGTTCCACACCATGCTCTACACCTACATCTGGATTATTTAATTATTATTATTAATTTTTAATCACTTTTAAAATTAATTCCTAATAATCAACTCACCTTAATATTTAACCTTTTCAACTTAATTAATATCAACTCTCTTTTTTAACTTAAACTCTTGAACACAAGACTTCATAATTTCATTCTTATAACGAGTTTTAAAATATTTTAAATTTATTTCTTATAACAAATTTTAAAATATTTTAAAAAACACAAAGTAATAGGGTTGGAACATGATTTGTTAAAATGGCAAGGAATTAAGGACGGGGGTTCGTTCACAGTTCGAGCTGCATATGAGGCATTAGTTGAACACAGAATGGAGGATAAGCCCTGGTGGGGAAAAATGCTATGGAGTACTTTAGCACCACATAAGAATAAGATCTTGATATGGTTGATCCTGCATGATAAGGTCCTCACTTGGGACAGTTTAAAAAGAAGGCATTTGGAAGGATCGGGCCATTGTAGTTTGTGTAGGGAGGCGGATGAAGATGTAGGACATCTTTTCTTAAGGTGTCCATTTATTCATCAGATTTGGATTGAGGTTAGTATTTCTCTTCAGTTGGGATTGCTGAAGGAAGGTAATAGCTTTGAAAACTTTTTAAAGAAGTGGTTTGATGAAGCTGCACTTAAAAACTTTAGAAGTCTCCCTTTTTTGGTGGTGTGGAAAGTGTGGACAGCACGTAATATGGTGATTTTTGAAGATCAAGACTACCCAAGTTTTGTTGTCTCAGCTCAAATTCTTTCGACCTTTATGTTTTTTCAGGGACATGATAAGATCAAAAAAATGAGAGTTATGAAGCTGATGAACCATGGAGAAGATGATACAGTGGGTTTTTTCGATGGAGCTTGTGTAAATCAAGGATGTGGTTTGGGAAGTTATATCACCCACAGTGGGAAGGAAGTCTCATTTCAAGCAAACGGAGGTAATGGGACAAACAACCGAGCAAAAGGATGTGCACTTCTCCTTCTTCTACAGCAGGCCGAATTTCTTAAGGTGGAATTCCTCAGAATATATGGGGATTCTGATTTATGGGTAAAAAGAATGAGCAGGGAAATCACCTTTCATACTCCTTCATTGCAAAATCTAGGTGAGAGGATTGATCTTTATGTACAAAAGTTTCGAAAGGTGGAGTTCATCCATATCTACAAAGAACAAAATGAAAGGGCTGACAGGCTCTCTAAAGATGGATTACTAGAGGAAGAAGGCTCTTGCAAAATTACAACTTGTTTTCATGGAACACAGGAGCACATTTGGAGTTGTTTGGACTCAATTTTATATTAGACATATATCTTGGCAACACAGACTTGTTGATTAATTTTTGTAATGTTGAATATGCAATATTTTGAACTTTAAACAGTACTGAAAAGTACCTAAGGAATGTATTCAGAACTCTATATGATCAATGAATATGACTTTTTTTCCTTGGAAAAAAAAAAAAACACATACACAATATACTTAGGAAATTAGTTAAGAAATAGGGAGAAAATAAAATTTAAATTAAATAAAACTGGAAGATAAAAATTAAATTAAATAAGATAGAAAATTAAGATATCTATTTAGGAAATAGGGAAAAAATAAAATTTAAATTAAATAAAATAGGAAATTAAGATATAATAAGGTGAACTTGAAATTAACATGAAATTGATTTCAAATCTCGAACCTTCATCTTTATATGATAATATTTAGATAGTGATAGTACACCCATTCACTGCTTCGTGGAAAACTAGATCCATGCTTTAAAAAAAAAATTGTTTCTTAAAAAAAAAAATTAAAATGAAATAAACTACATTTAATATAAATGTTTTCTATATAATTTTTTATTGAAAATTATACATTTAGAATAAAAAGGTGATTGTGAATAAAAATTATTTATTTTTAAAAATTTGCAAAGAAAATATATATAATTATAAGTAAATTTAATAAATTAAATCATATTATGTTTTAATTATTATTAAAATGATAATACAATTCATTATAAAATGTTTTGACCAAATTATAAAAACTTATAGTTTTTAATTTAAAATATCAAATTTTTATTACAACATTTCAATAAAAAAATGTGACACACTTTTATAGATGGATTCTAATAAATAATTAATAATTTAACAACATATCCAAAATCTTAATGACATTTAAAATAATCGATCGTTACCATTTTGGTTTTAAAACTATCAAGAAATCAAAAATACCTCTAGAACATTCTTTTGGTGATTTATTTGGGTTTAGGTACAACGGGCTATGCAACATGCTCAACATTGTTATATTAATAGTTGCGAATAAACTTTTATTGGAAGATAATTTGCTCTAGCTTCACCTCACCAAATCTAAATATTTAGTATTATCTTTAGCATTAGTGCGTGGACAATTTGTATAGTTTTTAGTTGGCCTTACTCTTTACGTCATTTTCCTTCATGTACAATTCCAATTTAGCATTAGTGCGTGGACAACTTGTATAGTTTTTACTTGGCCTTACCGTCTACGCCATTTTCCTTCATGTACCATTCCAATTTTGAAGAGACATAGTTAGATTCTAGTTTTTTTTTACCAAATTCTTTAGATTAATCAGGTCCCAATTTTGACATTAGTACTTTAATATTGTTTCCACTTTTCATGTTTGTAGTGATAGATAATTTTGAGTAGCATGTGCTTCAAAGTATAACATATTTAATTTTAAGTTTAGATAGTGTTAGCCAAGAATACCATTTTGGTTAAAAACCCTTCATACCTTTTTAGATTGTGTATTCTTTAATGTAATATGAATGCAACTTGTTTTACATATTGCTCTCTTTGTGTGCTAGATTATGATGATTAACTATATCTTTACATATTTGGGGATTAACCTATAGATCTAAATAGTGCATCTAGAGTGATTGATTATGTATTAAAATAGACTACAATTTCAAAGGAGAATACAATCAAGTGAGATAACTTATATCATATACAATATACCTAGATTGCAACACGATCTTTATCGACCTCTTTAGAGTGAGTGATATGATCGATATCTTATGTAATCATGGTGTATTCATGCATCCAACATGAGTTATTGTAGTAACTTAATTACTAGTCTAACTTAGTAGTATTTATGTATGGTTTTGATTTATGTTCTTTATGGTTAATCTCTAATTAGTTAATATATGTGGGCTAAGATGTGTTAGTAACCCTAATCTATCCTCGTGCAGTTATATATCAACAATAACAGTAACATGCTTTAGTCCTATCGACATTGGGACATGCCCCAATTTAGCTACACAGTTTCATTCAATGAAAGGGCCCAATTAGACCTTCCTCTATTAAATGGTAAACCCTATAAATACAACCTAGTTGTCCTTGGTTTTCTATGCTTTATTGTTTATGGCTCAGCTCACCATTGGTTTTTTATGCTTTAAATGAGATGCAACTAACAAGTGTAAATTTCCTTAAAATCCAATCTTAAGTTAAAGTATGCCGGTTTATTTTTAACTAAACCTCAATTATTACTTTTAACTGCAAATGGATTTCTTCACAATGCAGCGGAAAATAAATACGGAGAGAAATATAACATAAGTGGATGTTAGTTATAAACTACATTATGAATATACTTCATACTCTAAACAAAAACATGATTAATATATTTTTGGTTATGCCTATAAATAGAAAATAAGTTTTTTTTTTAAACATATCATAACCAAAACCATAGATGCCAATTTGATGTGAACATAATAAACATTTTCTGTATTAAAACATGTACAAATTTCATACATTTTCTGTATTAAAACATGTACAAATTTCATTATTTTCCGATATTGAAAGTGAAACATAGCCATCTGTATTTGGAAATAATGTATGAATCTTCAAACAAAGGCCTTCAAAGTACGGAAATCACTGTCTAAAAATAAAAATCACTTGACGATTGTTCCAATTCTATCACTCTTCAGAGTATTCAGCGGCATTGATTGGAGGATGGGATTCTCCCTCCCTGGAATCAACGTAGGCGCTTCTAATCGCACCTGTGGGCGTATAATCTGCGGGAGAAGTATTCTCGCTCTGAGGAGAAAATGGTAATGGAGTTGGGGTGCTCGACCTTCTCGGTTCATAAAACCTCATAAGTTCATTGCAAGCATTTTTCAGCTGATCCATAGACATATCGAACTTCAGAAGCCATGGGGTCGGAAGCCATGGGTTCTGATCTGGATCCGCTGGCAACTGAACCTGGAGAGCCCTGGATGCAAGATACAAAGCCGCACCAGCAACTTGGTGGGGTTTGAACTGGAGACAGACCGTTGTCGTTAATCCATCATTCACAAATTTCCAAGAAAATTGTGCAAACCTCGGATGCCATCGTTCAGCATTGAAGTCTTTGAGGGCGGAGACGAGAGGTGTATATGGGGTTTCGATATCGATATCGAAGTTGAGCGTGGTGAGAAGAAAATGCTCGGCCTTCAAGAGTAACTGCTTTCTCTGCTGGAAGAAATGGGGTTCGAGTCTTATGCGATCCACAGTGGCTGGGTCTCCGTTTTCATGGAGAAGTTCGTAGGAAATAAGAGTCAGATCGTCCAATAATTTCCGTCGCGCCCCCGTGACTTTGTTGGCGAGGAGCAGGCAGGCGGTTGCGATTGTGTATCTATCGTTTTTGCTGTGAGATTGGCGGAGAAAGAATCTGTGGCAGTATATGGTGGCTGTTGCAATGGCCACCTGGGGTAGCCTTAATTCCATGCCTAGATGTTTTATAAAATGGCAGTATGATTTCCTGAGGTCATCCTCTTTCTCTGCGTCGATTCCATCGATTCTGGAAGGGCTGGCTTCGTCGATTTGGGATTTGGTAAAATACCATCCCTCGCCCAGTCCCGCAGAGGGTGCGGGCATTTCTGCAGTCGCTGCGTCGACTCCATGGATTCTGGAAGGGCTGGATTCGTCAATTTGGTATCTGAAGAAATGCCGACCGCCGCCCAGTTCCGCGGAGTCAGTGGGCATATTTCCATGGTCGGGATTCGTCGCCGCGTCGATTCCATAAATTTTGGGATTCGTCCACTTGGGATCTGGTGAAATACCGTCCGTCGCCCGGTCCTGCGGAGCCTGCGGGCATTTTAGCATGATCAGGATTCGACACCGCGACCTGGAGATGGACGATGAGATTCTGTATTGTTGAACTGGTTGGTTAGATGGAGAAGAGGTTGTTATTTATAAAGAAAGGCAATGTGACATGGCCAACAAGCCAACCAATTCGTTCAAGAAGGAGCCGTGGTGAAGATGGTGAGGACTTCCTCTGAGGTAAATGGTCATCCCACGTTAACATCCGAAAATTAAAGATGTCTACAGACGGAGATGGGTTACCATGGTGATAGGGACGTGAGCTACCAAGGTGATGGTTATTGCATTCAGAGTAATGATGTATAATGTGGGGTAGGTCATAGGTTTAAGTTACATAGATTTTTTTTTAAAGAGTATACGTTGTATTTAAGTAGTCTTTACTTCAAATGAATATTCATTTAATGTGAGGAAGTAATTGAAGTGTGTTTTTGGGAGCTGTATAAGTGTTAATAAAATTGTTTTCGATCGTCAAAAAAGTGGGACATTTTGGTTGTTTTTTATTCTACGTCGTTTTTTTTTATTTGTTATTATTGTCAAAAATTGTTGTCTTTTATTCATTCTGGTATTAAAAAAACAATTTTATTTATGCAAAGTTGTAAATTTGGTAAAGATTGTTTAATTGGATTTACACCATGGCAAAATGAAAAGGGTCAAAAACTTAGAATGTTTAGTTTTCTATATATATAGTTGTTAATTGGATTTATTTTGGGCAATTAAGATTTGTAGTTGTTGCACCCAGTGAAACGAGGTGCTCTACAGCGGAGTATGGGGGAGATGTAACGTCTAATAAAATAAAAAATTATGGAAAGTACTTAGAAAAAAATCCATGTTGGTTCATAAAATAAAATATTATGAAAAGTAATTAAAAAATAGATGTTCGTTTATAAAATAAAAACTTAAAACTTAAACCCCGATCTATCAATCAAGAGAGATCAAATTTCTTGAGTTTAAATTTAAAAAAAGAAATACACCTCAAGAAATTGGATCCCTCTCGGTGCTTGATAGATACGGGTTTAAGATGGATCTATGCTAGTTAGTCTACACACCTAAATTCAAATATTGCTTGTGATATGTTTGTCTCCAATGTCTTGATTAGGCTAGCAAGGTACCAACAATATCACTCTCCCTTAAGTGCTCAAGAGTGGGATCAGATGTTTCTAAACATATTAACAAGGGTTGGCTCAAGTGATCTTACTTTCCATGTTGAAGTCATATTGGCCAAATAGGTCACAAGGTCGAATTCACGTGGGTACCTTAGGGTTAGGGGCACATGTTGTCCATTGGAAACATTTATCCTACATATCATCCAAGAAGTGTTAGAGAATTTCCTTGGAGAAATTTTCCATGGAAATATATAGGTGATGATGATTATATTTCTCTAGGACATCTAACATTGGTTTATTGGATCTTAAGAAAATTGATAAGGATCTAATCGATTTATTAATTGTTCCATTGGCTTGTGGCATAGTGGTTTGGGTGGGGCACCTCCATGCAAATAGTCCAAGTTCAACCCCCTTGTACGTAAAATCCCTTGTGTGCAAGTGAATATGTTTGACTTCCCAAAATTAGTTTTTATTTATCAACAAAGAAGTTCAACACATGTACAAGTCAAATTAATTTAAGTAAACTTTAATAAGAATTTTTAATTTATATGCATACACATTTGCATAGATTTATCTTATCTTGAGATTTATTTATCAACAAAGAAGTTCAACACATGTACAAGTCAAATTAATTTAAGTAAACTTTAATAAGAATTTTTAATTTATATGCATACACATTTGCATAGATTTATCTTATCTTGAGATCAAATATATATCTTAATTTCTTTTTATCTTTCCATTACATGATAAATTCAAAATTAAAATAAATCCTTATATTAATATTAACATTTGAAAATTATCTAAAAATTGAAACTATAAACTTTATTAACACATCCATCTTATGTTTGGGTATTTTGAGCACTATGCACAAATAAAATTGCATTTCTAATTTCTTTTTTGTTCCTCTCCATGTATGATAAAGTGCACTTAGGACATATTTTATTAATGTTTATGTTTTGAAGCTTTACAAAAGTATTATAAAATTTTCATTTAGGAGTTAATTAAGCATTATTTTTTAATTTATAAATTTTAATTGTTAATGTGTATTTTAATTATTTAATTATTATTATTATTTGTAAAATTAGTAGAGTTTATGAATTATCGAAAATGATAAACATATACACAAGTTTTGGTGGTTGGTTTGTGATTAGGCAAACCAGACCAACCATAAAACAATAGTTTATCTAGTATTTTTCATATACAAAGTAACATTATAAAATGTTCCAAAAAAACTTAACCGTATATGGTCTTTTCCTACTAGCATACTGAAGTATTTCTAAAGGAAACATAACAGAAAACATAGAAAAGCACCTCATCATCAGAAATCATAACAATGGGTACCTTGGACTCCTGGGGAGTCTTGCTAGGTTGGTCTTGAAAAAGAGACTTCCTGAAGACCATGCATGTGGTTTCCTTGGCAAGGACATTGATCTTTGCTTCCAAACTCATGATTGATTTGGCAATTAAGCGAAGCTTGGAATCCACTCTCCTGATGTGTTCCTGTGTCTTATCCATCTACAAACAATGTCTTTGTTTCTTCTTCCTTACTATACATCATGGCTTTGCCCATGAGTTCCTTCGTGTACCAGTATAAGGCCACAATTTTAGCATATTGTGTCTCCTTGTTGTGAGAATAACCCTCATTAGTAACTCAGGGTTCCATCTCCGGATGAGTCCCTGCAACCCCCACAATCCTTTGCTCTGCCTACACCCAATTCTCAACTTCCTCACTGTCCCTTTTGGACCAATGAGGAAGGCGAGACAAACCATTTGAAATTATCCCTGGCATTGACCTAACTACGGGTGTTATATCTGCTCACCATATTGACCACACCCTATGTATCCGCTGCTTCCTCATGCATGACTTGTGGAACACTGATAGCCCCCCTGGTACTTGCACTCATCCGCAACCATAGATCCACCAACACAATCATGCGTATGCCCCCAAACAAGCCATCAAAGACCTAAGCACACCACCAACGATTCAAGCCAGACACCGACTAGGCCAAGCAATTTAGTCATGCTCTAATTATGCATCCCCTATATATTGGTGTTCATCATTACACAACATTGTGAATCAACCTCTACAAACCAGGCCATTAATCTTCTCATTGGGGTAGCCATCACTTCCCAACTGAGTTCGCATACACCCATCCTTCTCCATGCTTTGCTATCATTATGTATCCACCCATATCAACATGGCCTCATGTTCCCTCAAGCACTATGTACTCAACACACTCGTCTCTCGCCAAGCATCCGTTTCTCACCTACATAATTGCCACATGAAAAATGGCTTAGCAGGTGTTCTGCACCATGCTCTACACCTACATCTAGATTATTTAATTAATATTATTAATTTTTAATCATTTTTAAAATTAATTCTTAATAAACAACTCACCTTAATATTAAGCTTTTCAACTTAATTAATATCAACTCTCTTTTTTAACTTAAACTCTTGAACACGAGACTTCATAATTTCATTCTTATAACGAGTTTTAAAATATTTTAAATTTCTTTCTTATAACAAATTTTAAAATATTTTAAAAAACACAAAGTACAAATGGTGAGAATTTTCTCATGTGTAGAGATGGATACATTTCTAGAGATAGATACACTTTGTGTTGTTTCGACCTTAATTATAAGATCATTGTTAATTGACCATTAACACATACACAATATACCTAGGAAATAGGGAGAAAATAAATTTTGAATTAAATAAAAAGATAAAATAAAATTTTAATTAAATAAGATGGGAAATTAAGATATCTAAATAGGGAGAAAATAAAATTTAAATTAAATAAAATAGGAAATTAAGATATAATAAGGTGAACTTGAAAGTAACATGAAATTGATTTTAAATCTCGAACCTCTATTTTTATAGGAATATATTTAGGTAGTGAGATAAAAGAATTTCAGGGAACTAGATGCAAGGAGTACTTTAATAGTACACTCATTCATTGTACATCCATTCACTATCTATCCTATGCCCCATGAAAAACTAAATCCACACTCTTAAAAAGACTCTTTCTTTAAAAAAAATTAAAATAAAATAAACTACATTTAATATAAATGTTTTCCATATAATTTATTATTAAAAATAATACATTTAGAATAAAAAAGTTATTATGAATAAAAATTATTTGTATATATAATTAAATGTAAATTCAATACATTAAATTAAATCGTATTATTTTTTAAATATTATTAAAATGATAATACAATTCATTATAAAATGTTTTGACAAAATTATAAAAAGTTATATAAGTTTTAAGGTTTTTAATTTAAAATATCATTTTCTCACCACGACATTTCAATAAAAAAATGTGAGATAGATTCAAATAAATAATTAATAATTTAACATATAAGGTTTTTAATTTAAAATATAAAATTTTCATTGGGACATTTCAATAAAAATGTGACACATTCTTTCTTTTTTTCAGTGGAAAAAAGACATATTACTGGTATTCATTAAAAATGAATAAAATGGTACAAATATCCTAAGTCTTAATTAGACTTAAGTTCAAAATAAGTTTCCAGGAGTTCTCATACAAAAACAAAAAAAAAACTATGCTAGCTCTCCCATGATTATCACAAAAAAATTACAGCTCATGTTTACAATATGATCATCTCATAAATTGGTATTGTTCGAACAGATTTACCCTGCCCATATCACAGAATTGTTCTTCTGTGTATTATGTCCAGTATACAATACCCTCATCGCCTCCATGTGTTTCTTTTGAGAGAGAATCAACAGTTTGGTTGAATTGCCGGTAGATGTGTTCAAATGATATGTCTTTGAAAATATGTATTTTGTCATGAATTCTGCGACACCACTGATGTAAACATAAGATATTTAGATTATATTCTTTAAGTGCCCATTTAATCATCACCCTGGAGTCCCCAAACACAGTCGGCTCCTGTAGACCCATGATGGCAGCAACAGTAATAATACACCATAACCCAAGCAGCTCGGATTTTGTATTTGTTCCAAGTCCACAGTTCATCATAAGTTTTATGTAGCGTTCTTTGTTGATGTAGAGCACACCACCAACAACACATTCTCCATCAATGGCCGAACCATCAAAAAAGCCCACCGGTTTATGATAAGGAATGATAAAAGTACCAAGTTGTCTTTTAAGTTTTTGTCCAGCATTAGTATTGTAATCTTTCATAGAAGTCAAAATACTGTTGAAGGAGAAATATAAACTGAGTTCTCTATCTTCAAAAATTGCCATATTCCTTACCCACCAAATATTCCAGGAGATCAGTGCTGGAAGGTGTGGTAAGTTTCTACAAAACGTTTGCCAGTTATAAACATTAGTCACAAATTTATCCACATCCCAGGTCTATCCCAACTGAAATTGTAATAAGACCATCTACCACAGTGTTCTTTTGAAACCACAATCCACCAAAATATGCTTTGTGGTTTTATTATTGTTTTTACATATACATCACATACTTGGGCAAGCCCATCCCCTTTTTGTCAAATTTTCCCAAGTCTTCAAACTACCCTATAAAGCATGCCACATAAAACACTGAACCTTCACCAGAATTTTCCATTTCCAAATAGCCTTATACCACCAATGTGCAGGATACATACCATTATGGGAGACAATTTCTTTGTATGCCAAATTTACAGTAACTTTTCCTGTAGCATTATTTTTTGCCCAAATGATGCTGTCATTCTCATCAGTAAGTCTGCATCCAATAGAGTTTAGTTTTTCAGTGTAGTGTTTCCATTCAATTGCCTCATTCCCCTCAAATCCCAATTCCATAGAAGAGATCCAATATGATTAAGAAGATCTATAATTCACTCTTTTGATCTTGTTGAGTGTGGCATAATTAAACCGATGTAGAGTTTTGATAATTTCATCAGTAAGTATATAATCTTCCTCCATGCCCATGATTGGGTCAATCCCAACCAATATGTTTTTTCCATTACCTACCTTCCACGTCAGGTCACTTGCCAACAAATTGTATACCTTAATAAAACCAGTCCCGATCGGTGATGAACCTTTGATTTTTTTCAATGGATATCGAATCCACTGAAACACGTCCATCTTGATGTATTTAACCATGAGCAACTTAATCCACAAGGTAGGCCCAAATAGTCCCCTCCATAAGCTTTTCATCCTAAGAGAACAGTTGAATAAAGACATATTCCTTATGCCCCAACCTCCCCCACTTTCAGGTCTACCAATATGTTCCCACCAGGCCATAACCAGTGAACTGTTCGACTTCCCCCCTGACCAAAGAAAGTTGAAGAATAACTTCCTGATACAGTTAATAATAGAGCATGTGAAACCTGCAATAGTGAAAACCAATACACAGGTATACTTGTAAGTATAGATTTGATCAATGTAAGTCTCCCACCAACCGAAAACAACCTATAAGTCCAATGGTTTATCTTTTTTCCAACCTTCTCAACTAGCCATAGCTAGTCATTCCTCTTGTAATTACAAGGCTTAAGAAAATAGCCCAGATATTTAAAACCCGACTCCAATTGGAAAAACTGATAAGGAAAAATTCTTCTGAGAATAGATCGATTCAAATAAATAATTAATAATTTAACAACATATCTAGAAATCTTAATGACATTTAAAATAATAAATATTTTACCATTTTTGTTTTAAAACTATCAAGAAATAAAAAATACCTCTAGAACATTATTTTCGTGATTAATTTGGGTTTAGGTACAACCGGCCATGCAATATGCTCAACATTTATTTTCGTGATTAATTTGGGTTTAGGTACAATCAGCAATGCAACATGCTCAACATTGTTATATTAATAGTTGTAAATAAACCTTTATTGGAAGATAATTGGCTCTAGCTTCACCTCACCAACTCCAAATATTTAGTATTACCTTTAGCATTATTGAGTGAACAACTTATGTAGTGGAAGGCAGCATTGGCGGGGATTCTAAGATCGTCATTAATTGGGTTTGTCATCTGGGGGACATTTAAGAAATGGTGCTCTCTTCATGGATGTCACAGATTCGGTGTTTACTTGGGGAGATGCAGGGGATTTGCTTTCACCACATTGTTCATGATGACAACGATGTGGCTGATTCTATGTCCAGGCGGGGTCTCACTGCGAGGGAAGGCTTCATTTTCTTTGATCTCATGGAAGATCATATTTTGAGGGACTCCGGTTCCCTTCCCATTTTTCCAGTTTAGCCTCTTGCTGGAGGCTATTCCATAAATTTCCTTTTGGTTTCAGGTTAGTTTCTTTGGTTCAGGGGGGTATATGTTGTATCCTTACCTCCTTTAAATTACGCATATGGTCACCTGTGGTTCGGTGACATATGGGTCGCTGGGTCAGCCTATTCCTAGAGGATTTATGTTGTAGAGGTTTTCAGTCTTTTGGGTCTAAGTGTAAAGTGTTCTACCGTTGGGTTATCTTCAGGTTGCTGAAGAGGATGTAATCTGCCATATTATATACTAACAGTATAGAGTTTTTTTGTGAAAAAAAAAACTTGTGTAGTTTTTAGTTGGCATTACCTCTACTCCATTTTCCTTCATTTCATGTACAATTCCAATTTTGAAGAGTCATAGTTGAATTCTAGTTTTTTTTACCAAATTCTTTAGATTAATCAGGTCTCAATTTTGACATTAGTGCTTTAATATTGTTTCCACTACAGTTGTAGTGATAGATAATTTTGAGCATATGCTTCAAGGTATAGCATATTTTATTTTAAGTTTAGATAGTGTTAAGCTAAGAATACCAATTTGGTTAAAATCCCTTCATACCTTTTTAGATTGTGTATTCTTTAATGTAATGCGAATGCAACTTGTTTTACATGCTCTCTCTATGTGCTAGATTAATAGTTGCAAATAAACCTATATTGGAAGATAATTGGCTCTAGATTCACCTCACCAACTCCAAATATTTAGTATTACCTTTAGCATTAGTGAGTGATCAACTTGTGTAGTTTTTAGTTGGCCTTACCCTCTATGCCATTTTCCTTCATTTCATGTACAATTACAATTTTGAAGAGTCATAGTTGGATTCTAATTTTTTTTACCAAATTCTTTAGATTAATCAGGTCCCAATTTTGACATTAGTGCTTTAATATTGTTTCCACTTTTCATGTTTGTAGTGATAGATAATTTTGAGCATATGCTTCAAGTTATAGCATATTTTATTTTAAGTTTAGATAATGTTAAGCCAAGAATACCACTTTGGTTAAAATCCCTTCATACCTTTTTATATTGTGTATTCTTTAATGTAATGTGAATGCAACTTGTTTTACATGCTCTCTCTATGTGCTAGATTATGATGATTAACTATATCTTTGCATATTTGGGGATTAACCTATGGATCTAAATAATGCATCTAGAGTGATTGATTATGTATTAAAATATGCTACAATTGCAAAGGAGAATACAATCAAGTGAGATAACTTATATCATATACAATATACCTAGATTGCAACATGATCTTTATCGACCTCTTTAGAGTGAGTGATATGATCAATATCTTATGTAATCATGTTGCATTTGTGGATCCAACATGAGTTATTGTAGTATCTTAATTACTAGTCTAACTTAGCAATATTTATGTATGGTTTTGATTTATGTTCTTTATGGTTAATCTCTAATGAGTTAATATATGTGGGCTAAGATGTGTTAGTAACCCTAATCCTTCTTAGTGTAGTTGTATATCAACAATAATAGTAACATGCTTTAGTCCTATCGACATTGGGAAAATCCCCAATTTAGCTACACAGGTTCACTCAATGAAAGGGCCAAATTAGACCTTCCTTTAGTAAAATGGTGAACCCTATAGATACAACCTAGTTGTCCTTGGTTCTCTATGATTTATTAGTTATAGCTCAGCTCACCATTTATGCTTTAAATGAGATGCAACTAACAAGCATATGTAAAAAGCAAGTAATCGAATTCTAATCTAACCTATCTAACCTAATCTTTCATTCCTAGCTAGAAGCACATGTACAAGAAAGCCAAGCTAACATGAAATAAAAGGAAGGTACACAGAGTATGGAGAATAGTCCAATCTACCATCAATAACAAACCTTAGCAGGTGCCCTATTGACACAGCGACTGTCAACAGGGATTCATTGCACACTGTCGTCAAGAAACACCAACCCAAACACCCTTACGCATCGGCCCAGAAGGGTGTTAACCTTCCAGCAACACTCACAGAGCGAATGAAGTCTCACCCGAGATGCACAAGGGGGTTGGAGGAACCAAGTTTCCGTAGTGGAGTTGAGGACATACATCAAACACACTTCACAACCACAGAAACTAGAGATTATGCCATTCACACTAGACTAACATTACATTATTCGCAGATTCATCAACCGCAACATCAACACATTGCAGATATTCACATTAACATAATCTAATTACTTATTAGCATAAACATCGATTACTAAACCCATAGAGCATTAAACAGTCCATCATACATTTGCATCCATCATTCAACAGAAACAAAGACATAGATAAAACCATAATCGAACATATTCATGCATTCATTAAAACGTGCATAAGGACCTTCACAGAAACAATAAATACATCATATCGCGGATACAAAACAGATCAAAACTCAGAAAGTCGATAGCTCTATCCATCAACGAATCTTCAGTTCCATGCCATGCCCTTAGGATTACAATCATTCTCCTATTTATACAAAACTGCATGGTTACAAAATGGTCCACATGACCCTTATCTAACTAACTATCTACTTCCACACTTCCGCGTTTTCCGCGAATGACACTTTCTTCCGCAGATTCTTCCTTTCACAGTTATCGGCTTCCGCACTTCCTGCGGACTAATCCTATGCCAACATGCTCTAAGGATTGAGAATATACTACAATAATCGAGAGATAATGTATTCCACATCAACATGTTAGTCATAAATAAAAAGGAAACATGCGAAGAGTAGGGAAATTAGTCCACCATCTTTTATTTTCACAATAACCTAATGCTTGCTCTAAGGCCAAAGGATATCCTAGAACTCACTAAGAGTTACATCCAACAAGTTAGCAATATATGTGATAAGTAATCATAAACAGAGTGAGTAAAAAGAAATTTTATATCCCAAAACATTCACAAGTTACCACGTATATCCCTATAGGAACCAAGAAAGATTGTGAATGGCGAGAATAGTCCACAACCATCAACATCATTACAAAAGTGTAAAGCACAAGCTAAATATTTCTCTTTATTTAACATATGAAGATTGAAGAGTTTGATAAACCCATGCTAGAAAAGAAATACCAACAAAATCTAAAACAAAAGAATAGCAATGGCACACACACACACTACAAACATATTTACACTGGAAACCCTTAACCGAGAAAACCAACCTAATTGAGATTTGTTCCTCTCTCTATCTCATTGTATTATCTTCATTCTTTACTATATAATATTATACCATACAAAAATTTGATCTGTTAACTTGTATTGTATCACAACCCCAATTCCTTAATCTAAATTAGTTTATAATGGGTCAAAACCATATTGAAACAATACACAATGTACTAGAATGGGGGACTCATTGGAACCCATGCCATTCCAACCAAATGCAAGGATGGGTGGGGGGAGGCATCCCCTTAGATCTTGTTCATTATGGGTCCAACCCCCAAACCCTCGTCAAAATGTGGCTAAGCCTAATTGAAAAAATACAACACATATCCAACATTCTCCCACTTGTTGAATACTTTGCAAAATAATGGGGGAAGGGGAAGGCATTCATCTAGTTAGCTACAAGGAGGGGAATACGCATTGATTCTATACACCAAGAGAAATTTTTAATATTAACTAAATTTGACCATGAATTTGCACCATTCTTCAAGGTATCAACCTTCTCCAATGGCACTTTATTATTTTCAACCATGTCTCTAACAAAATGGTACTCCTGATAAATATGCTTTATTTTAGAATGATAAACAATGTTCTTTGCCAAAAAAAGTTGCACTTTATTTGTATACCTACTCAAAATTCGTAGTGCATGGGAAAGGTTTAGTCTAGTATAGACCATAGCATACATCAAAATTCCAACAACAATAGCATTGGAAACATTAGACATGTCTCCTACCTCTTATTGAATCTTGGTGTTCTAATTTGTATATAAGTTTTCACCTACAAGAATAAATACCTCTACCAATTTATATTCTATTGTAATTTGTGGGATTACATGTGCTTACCAATAGTGCATCGCAAGCATACAATCATACGCATAAGTATACATACATAAAGTGAAAAAGGAATAAAATTAGTGGTACATCCAATACTAAGCTTTATTATATCACTAAGCCATACTATCCAAAGGAAAGAACAATACTATCACTTACGGCTTACCATCCTATATATATATATATGATGTACATTCAGTTAGACAATTATGACTGTGTAAATACCCAATAGTCAGCTTAACCAACTCTACTAGACTAGCCAACCAAGTGAGTGGTCAGTTGAAAAGACCTTGTCATCCTGTCAACTAGGCTCCTACAACATCTCTGTCGCCCCAAAACTCTTCTTCTTCCCAAAGAGAATAGGGAGATGCAAAATTACAGTAGTTACATAGACTAATAAAAATATGATATAGAGGTTGTTGCAGGCGGAACACCTGTGGTGCAAGCTTCGAAAATGGCAGGGGCACAAGCGACCATTTGTTACTAAAATTCTTCCAATCGACTAGTACCATGTCGATGTTTGTATTAGTTGTGGTTATCTTGGATAGTTGGGTGAGCTTCTCGACCATGGGTCCATTCCTTTAGTTGATTCAGGTCAGGATTGGCGACTTGTTGTAAAACTTCTACTGTGCGCATGAGCTGATACATGCGCTTAGCTAGCCTACTATTCTTCTTGTTGTTGATATGTGACCAGTTGGAAGTGTGTAGGTAGAGTGCCAACAAGAATATGCTAGCGATTGTTGTGTTGGTCTAGATGCGGGTCAACCAAAGGTCCAATCAATTATTCATCCAATGCTTTGTAGTTTCACCAAGCATTCCCCTTATCAATCTTCAAATTCTTTAGTCGCTTGGCTAATTCGGTTGATCGTTGATCACGTTATTTATTTATTGATTTGAAAATTTCTTGTAATTCTTCATTTGATGCCTTCTCTCATGCAAAGACGTCGATAGTCCCTACATTCATAGATGTCTATTGAATCTGTATTCTTAGGCCATAGGATGGTTTTTGCTTATTATTATTATTATTTTGTTCCTTAGTTTCCTTCTTACCTTTGGGATAAGGTTTCGCTCCGCTAGTCAGTAGTCACTCTGGTTGAGGTTCCAATGAGGTAATCGAAGCTAAGGAAGTGGTCGATAGAGGACCCAACAAAGTAGTTGATGGAGGAGACAACAAAATGGTCAATGGAGTGGTAGATGGAATGGTCAAAGGAATGTTCAAAAAAATGGTCGAAGGGAGGGTCGTCAGAATAGTCGAAGGGCCCACTGATGATGGGATGGTTGGAAAAGGCACTGATGAAATGGTTGAAGATGTTGTCATGGATGGGCTGGGAAAATGAAAATGAGGTAAGGTTGGTAATTTGATGGGTGATGTTGATGTTGAGAGAGTGAAAGAATATGTTGGTATTAGTTTTTGCAGTCGAGGGAATTCTAGAGATAACATTTGGATCGTCGAAAGACTTGAGAGCATCTAAACAAGTTCTGGGCTAAGGGAGGAAATTGTTGAAGGAAAGAAATGAGATTGGTGTGTTGATGCTAATGGGGGGGAGGTTATTTTGTAAGAGGTTTGGAGAGGGTGGTGGTGTTTCTTCAGTTAGTTCTATCTCTTGCTTTGCATCCATTCGATTGGTTGTTCTGGGTTTCGTCGAAACAAAGGCGGTTGGAGCTAAGTTGTCCCTACCTTATTTGTTGTAGTGTTGCTCTAGTGTTGTGAAAGGGATTTTTCTATCTGTTTCTCAATTTCTACTTTATTCTATGACACTTCTATTATGGTGGTTCTTTTCTTCTCCATCAAGTGGATGATGTCTTCTCCAGTCGACGAGGTTAGAAGCAACTTATTTTTTCTTACTTGTTGTCGGGTATATTTTCCCTTGGTATTTTGTTGGTACATCAGTACTTTCTTGACAACTTGGTTAAGTTTTTATTTTAATCAATGTTCATCAAATTATGGATCTACTCCTTCATGTATTAAAGTATCCAGGTCATCCTTATTCAACTTAATGGATGACTCATTGACTAGTTCTTAGCGTTGACTTCTGGATGGAACAATAACTAGTTGTTGTTATGAAGTTGTATCTTCTGGGGAAAACATGGTGATAGACATCAAAGCTTCATACTAGTCTTCAGTTTACCCATCTTTTAGTGGCAGAAGTATCCCATTATGAGTACACTTTTCTAAGGTTGGTACTGGAATAATTGCATTGGTTTGTCGAGTGAGGTCAATAAATATCACATCAACATATGCATAATAGTCAAGCTCTTCTAGCTCTCTTCCTTAACCATGAAGATACCACACTTTGGTGTGGTATAGTTCCAAATGAATATGAGTGTTCGGAGGTTGGATACATCAAACATATTATGGGACTTGCCACCAATCATAGGAATTATTTACTACTTAGAACCGGTTCTTGAACAAAATCTCAGGCTTGGTTGACTCAATCGGTGCTCCCTTTAGACAAAAAATACTATAATTTCACATGGAAGGAGGCTATTTGTTGGTGAATTCTACCTCATTGAATAGGGGGGTCTTATTCATGGCAATCCAAATAAGAAGGGATGGAAACCATATTGCATATCCGGTCTCTTGGCATTTTTCACAGTTGTGTTTTACAACGTTGGCAACATGGTTGGCCCAATTGAATAGTTTCCCTTTCATTGGGACTTGCTTGACGACTTAAAGCATTTAGAACTTAACATTGGATGGCCAACTAGAGATGGAGAGACAGAGAGATAATATAATGGAGGCCCATTCAATAGTAAGATGTATGACTTGACTGATAATTAGTTCTTTGGAATTCTTGTCTCGTGTGGACCCTGTGAATTCCTTGACTAGCTCTAGGGACTTATTCACTAAAGGGACTGGTTCTCCCTAGGAAGATAGACTAGTAATGTGGCTAATTAGGGAATCATTAATTTTGATGCCCTCATCCAGCCATATTTTGCTATCATGGTATCTAATTACAATGAATTTCACAGCTAACTCTTTTAGGTTCTCAAAACTGGCAATTTTTGGAGCACCAAGGTAGTGATAAATCTTTGGATTGGCCATCAAGTTGGCTTTCAATCCCCACTTCCCATATCGGACTTCCCATTTCTTAACTTTGAGCCATTGTTTTTTCCAATTGTGTTCATAAAATTTTTCTTTCTTTATCTTTTTTATTGTGCTTGTAGTGGCATCATGCATATTTATTCCTGATGGGATTTAGATATTACTTCAACGTCTTTGGTCTTAGCTAAGGGAGCACTCTTCTTAGGTTCCATTTTAGTGAATTGGTTGTCTAAATTTTTGAACTCTGGATCTAAATAAATTGGAATAGAAGTTGATTGTGCTCGCTATAATTCTTAACAAAAAAATTTCCAACAAGACTCAAGCGATGACAAATTTATAGGAGCAATATTCAAAAGACAATGAATGTGGGTAGTCGAGTGCAATAAATGTGCTCCTTTTGTGTGACATTTATTTCACGCGTTTGAAGAAACATGCAGTTGAATTTGGAGAAAGCTAAGCATTGAGTTGTAGAGCATTAAATGCTACAGCTCAATGCTTAGGGTCCGTTGGATTTGGAGAATCTCTAGATCCAACAGACCCTAAACACTGAGCCGCCGCATTTAACGCTCTGCAGCTCAATGCTTAGCTTTCGCCGTTGAATTTTGTCTTTTGGCTTTGTCGTTCTGTGGTCAGTCAAGTTGACTAGCAAATGGACAGGATTGGTCTTCTTCTGGTCGATTGGATCGGTCAATGAATAGAAGGGCTTGGTCCTCTTGTGGTCAATTGGGTCAATTGGCGGACAGATGGACTTGATCCTCTTCCCACCTAAATTAGGGGCTAGTCAATTTTTTCTAGGACAATGCACACTCATGGCTAGCGATATTGATTCATTTTCCCTCTTGATTGTAATCGTGATCAAGTTCCTGCTCCTTCCAAGTAGACAGGTCATAGTTTCTATATATATACTTGATCTATCAGTGTACTTGAAAATTTAGTTAAATGACTACCTATTAACTAATTAGTTAAATTTTGTAATTAATATAGCCAAACTCGGAAGCACAATGCTCAACCATTGGTGATACAACCACTAGTTGACATGAGTGCTTCTTACATGTGATATCATTTGAGTCAAGCACCATTGATGACTTTAGTGAACACTCCAACTTGCATTATTTTCAATCTAGATGTTCATTTCTTCAATGACATATGGCCCTAACCATGCAGTTTCTAAATTCCTTGGTTTTCCTTTTATTTTACTTTCATATAATAGGACTAAATCTTTGACTAAGATCTTCTTAGTTTTAATGTTTCTAATATGCCATACTTTTTGTTGTTGTTTCTGAACTTCTTGATGGTGTATAGCGATCAATATTTATTCTTCTAGCTTTTGTAAGTCAAATAGATTGTCATGAGTAGCTTGTATGACATCTAAATATAGTACTTGTGCAATTAATGGAGCTCATTTTTTAAATGTTGAGGAACGACCATTTCTTAATCATAGACTAGTTTAAATGGTGTATGACCTGTCGGTATTTTGTAAGCTATCATATAGGCCCATATAATGGATAGAATTTTATCATCCCAGTCATCTTTGTCGATATTGCATATTTTTGTTAATCCTTTAGTAAGTGTTTTATAGACGGATTCTATAACATCATTCGACTGTGGATGGTATGAAGATATCTTGTGATGATCTATTAAGAATTCTTTAAGGACTCTTATGGTTTTTATGATGAAATGTGTTCCTATGTTATTGATTAAGGTGAGGGTGCATCGAAATATTGTAATTATGTTTTCATAGATAAATTTTGATGTGACTTAACTAGTACAGGCCTCGACTGGTTCAGATTCTTCCCATTTAGTTACATTTTCATTTGCATTAATGATGTATCTTATGCCTATTGCTTGACAGGGTGTCGAGAATGGTCCGACAAAGTCGATTGCCCAAATTTAAACTGTGAGACTTGGATTAACCAAGATTAATGGAATTACATTTTGAATTAATGGCCATCCCATTTTATGGAATATGTCACACTTATTGATGAAAATTTTACAGTCTTTGTTAAGTGTTGTCTACCATAGTCCAACCTAAAGAATCTTTTTAACAGTCATGTCGATCTATAAATGTCCTCTGGCTGTCACGGAATGTGCTTTGTCTATAATCTACTCTCTTTTGTGGTTGAGTATGCATCGACGTAGGATGTCATATTGTCCTAGACTATATAGAAATATGTTGATAAATGTATATGGGGAAACTTTCATGGCTAACTTTTTCCTTTTTTTCTCCAATGTTCCCTCAAGTGCTTTTCCATCTTACACGAATTGAACTATGTGAATTAATTCTTTAGGTACTACTTTGACTTTGAAGAGATATGTGTCGAGTAGGTTATCATCTATTCCTATGGGTTCCTCTATTGTTTCTATCATGGACGGGTGGTCTCGTTTGACATTAGTGATTCCAAGATAGACTATGATTTCAAATTCAAATTCCCAAAATAGTAAAGGTCATACCAAGTTCTTCACATTACGTGGTCAAGTATTTTTGTTCGACCTTGTTCAAATTCCAACTGTATGCTCCGACTGCAATGATTGATGCGTCGGTGTGTACATGAAATTTCTTATACCAGTTGGGGAAGTGTAATATTGGTTCTTCAACCAAATTTATTTTTATCTTGTTCTAAAAATATTTTATGTTGGTCATCCAGGAGAAGGGTGGCTTCATAATCTTATTGTTGTTGTTGTTGTTGTTGATCTACGACCAATTGAAAGTGTGTAAGAAGACTACCGACAAGAATCGTCTAGCAATTGATGTGTTGGTCTGGATGTGGGTCAACCAAGGGTCGTATCAGTTATTCATCATATTCTTTATTGTTTCACCAATCATTCCCCTTAGCAATGTTCAAATTCTTTCGTCACTTGGTTGAGTCGGTTGATTGTTGATCACGTTATTTATTTGCTAATAGGCACTACAATGAGAATTGTAGTGGGCGGCTGTCGTAGCCTTTTAATCCTTAATTAGGGATGGATGGCTGGGATGTAGTGGTTTAGCATATACCCTACAAAATATTCATCAAACACACACATCTAATGGCCCATATTTACTCTTGGCAAACAACATACTGAACCGTTATTTGTTAAACCACCATTTTTTCATTAAGGCCAACTCTTAGTGGAGCCTTTGCCATGGGAGAGCTTCAATAGGTTAAATGAATCATTTCAGTTTCAATTTGGGCTGAAAGAGCCTGTTTAATTAACCATTAATCCTGATACTGGGTGACTCGGTGTGGTGGCTACTCCTTCATTGCATCGATGAGCTGGCCACTCCTTCATTGCACCACTCCATGGATAGCATGGATCCACTTCTTCATCCCTCCACTCGCATGGATTGTAGGGAGGTGGCGATCGGTTTCCAAAATTCATGGAGATGGCGAGGGCTTCATCAATGTGACAATCAAGGCGCTGAAAGTGTTTAGGGTTATCTTCTAGACCGTATGTGCTGATGTTTCCATTTCCCAGTGCTACAATACTTTCCTTATTTCTTAGGGACATATTCCTCTGAGGAGTAAGCTCATCTCTCAACTCCTATGATCTTATTTGATTTTACTGCCTTTCAATAATTAATTCCGTTTTGGTTTCTTGATGTGCAATAACTTGAATGAATTGACATAGAATCTATGTTAAAGCAACTAGGAGAAGCGACATGTACAGAGAAACGGGTCTACCAACTTAGGGCTAGAGATGGAAATGCTAAAATGATTTTTTCCTCAGGGTTTTGCCCCTCCATTTAGAACGCTTCCCAATAACGTAATCAATAGCTATTAGTACATATTGCTGCATTACCATTGTAGGAAAAAAAATCATGGTGCCACGGCCTCTGCCTACAACTTTGCTTGATAAGTCACTTGGCATCTTAAATCTGCATAGTAACCTGGCATCTTAAAGTATTACCTCTTTGATATTTTAGGTTTAATATCACCTTTCACCTTTTCTCGATTGATATCATAGTGTCTGACCAAAACAACAACAAAGTCAATTATTAATGGACTAAAGTAGTATTAGAATGGATACGTTGTAGAAGTACTATTAGTAATGACACAATACAGTTAGTGTCAGATACCACAGCTTTAATAAATTGAGACCTGGATATAGCCATTTCAATCATTCTTTGCAAGATCGTGATTGAAGATTATGAAAGAGCCTAATTTAAAATAGTACAATGAAATGAAACAACACAGAAAACAAGAGAGAAGCTTTTATCCAACACATGAAAAGAAAACCTTTTATTTTTTATCTCTCATTGATTTTTAGACTTGCACAGCTACATACTTATATACATTACATTGCATAGAAATTAAGGCATTATTTACATGCCATAAAATCAGCTGTAAATTGATGTATAATTCTGCAAATTATTTATTCTTCACATGCATTAGCATGCAGTGAAGTTTGCTGCTAATTATTTAATAAACACCTGCAACCTAACATTAAAACAGACACTGTCAGTGATTCTGCAAAGCATCAATTATCAACATACTCCCCCTTGATGCTGAGAGGGCTCACAATAAGATCTCTGAGTTTCAAAAACTAGGCCTTTGAGACTGCCTTAGTGAAGATGTCTGCTAGTTTTTTTTTAGTGTTGATGTATTTCAATTCAACTTGCTTCTTTTGCACCAAATCTTGAATAAAATGATACTTCAAGTCAAAATGTTTTGTCCTGCTATGGTGTACTGGATTCTTGGCCAATTTGATGGCACTCATATTATCACAAAAAATTACTATAGGTTGATTTTGTTTTTCTTTAATTTCTTCAAGAACTTTTCTAAGCCATAATGCTTGTGTGCCTACTGAGGTGACTGCAACATATTCTGCTTCTGTAGAAGAAAGAGAAACTATACTTTGCTTCTTTGAGCTCCAAGTGATCAAACTAGAACCAAAAGAAAAACAGTTGCCAGATGTAGACTTTCTATCATCCAAACTACCTCCCCAATCAGAATCACTGAAGCCAACCAATTCAAAACTCTTAGAAGTATAGTAATGAATGCCAAAATTTAGAGTTCCTTTCACATACCTCAGAATTATTTTAGCTGCATTCATATGCATTTAAGATGGCATTGTCATATACCTAGAAACAAGTGAAATTGAATAAGCAATATCAGGCCTTGTGTGTGTTAGAAACATTAAGCTTCCAACAATACTTCTGTAAAATGTCTCATCAACCATTTCAGCACCATCATCTCTACACAACACAACTCCATGAGCATTTGGAGTAGGAGATGGTTTGTAATCAGCCATATCAAATTTCTTCAACATATCCTTTGCATACTTTGTCTGACAAACAAAAAATTCATCTACACTTTGATAAACTTCCATTCCAAGAAAATATTGCATGAGGTTTAAATCTTTCATCTCAAACTCACTCATCATAGCAAATTTGAATTCATCCTTCATCTTAGAACTGCTACCCATATACAACAAATCATCAACATATAAACTGACAATAAGAATATCATTACCTTCTTGTTTATAGTAAAGGGTAGGTTCACTCTTACTTCTTTTGAAGCCATTCTCTTGAAAATATCCATCAATCCTGGCATACTAGGCTCTTGGTGCTTGCTTTAGGCCATACAAAGCCTTCTTCAACTTGTAGACTTGATGTTCTTTTCCTTGCACTTCAAAACCCTGTGGCTATTCCACAAAGACTTCCTCTTCTAAGTACCCATTCAAGAAGGCACTTTTCACATCCATGTCATGAATGCTCAATTTCTTTTGTGTTGCCAGTGAAATCAACATTCTGATAGTCTCTTGCCTTGCTACAGGTGCAAATTTTTCTTCATAATCAATGCCATACTTCTATGCGAATCCCTTAGCAACTAACCTTGCTTTGTGTCTTTCAAGAGTCCCATCATTGTTATACTTTGTCTTGTAGACCCATTTAGTACCAATTTTTTTCTTGTCATGTGGAAGATCTGTAAGCTCCCAAGTATCATTCCTATGAATTGAATCTATCTCTTCTTGCATAGCTTGCACCCAAACCTCATTAGTAGAAGCTTCTTCAAAACTTGATGGCTCAAAATCAACTTGTGAAAATAAAGCAAAATTTACAGTCTCACCTCTTGGATTTTCTTCATGTGCCAAACTTGTACTACCCTGATAAATTTCATTCAAGCTTCTCACCTTCCTTGCGGTACTTGGACTTGAATATGGAGAACTAGATGAGGGGCTACTTGGTGGATTTGTAGCATTTGGAACTAAAACATTAGTGGGATTCTCATTATTAATATCATCAATAATATCACCATCCAAACCAGATTTTGATTTCTCAACATGGTCTTTTTTATGACCATAAACTCCCCCTTCATCAAAAATTATATCTCTTGACACAACAATGCGATTGGTGAGAGGATTATAAAACGTGTAAGCCTTACTTTGCTCACTATATCCAACAAAAATGCATGCTTCACTTTTTGGATCTAACTTTTCTCTCTTTTGATCAGCTACATGAACAAAGGCTAAACAACCAAAAACTTTGAAATGATTAACACTAGGCTTTTTCTCATACCAAGCTTCATAAGGAGTCATCATGTGAAGTGCACTAGTGGGACTTCTATTGAGAATATACACTACTGTAGCAAATGCATCACCCCAAAAGGAATTGCTTAATCCTTTGGTATGTAACATACTCCTTGCCATTTCCACCACTGTACCGTTCTTTCTTTCAACTACCCCATTTTGTTGAGGTGTGTAAGCAGTGGTGAGTTGTCTTCTAATGCCATTCATATCACAAAAATTCTGAAAACATCTTGAAAAAAATTCTCCTCCACGATTAGTCCTTAAGCATTTTATTTTGTAACCACTTTCATTTTCTACAAGGGCTTTAAACCTCTTGAATGTATCAAATGCTTCACCCTTTCTCTTCAAAAAATAAACCCAACACATTCTTGAGTAATCATCAATAAAACTAATGAAATATGATGACTTACCCAAACTTTATGTCTGCATAGGACCACAAATATTAGAATGAACTAGCTGAAGTGGATAATGGGCCCTCCATGCCTTGCCTCTAGAAAATTTCTCTCTTGCATGTTTTCCTTTAGCAGATCCTTCACAAACCTCCTTGTGCTCTTCAACCTTAGGAAAACCATAAACTAATTCTTTTGATGTTAGAAGCTTCAAACTGTGAAAATTCAAATGACCATACCTGAGATGCCACAACCAACCTTTGTCCTCATATGCCATATTAGCAAGGTTGATGCTAGTTTCTCCAAACTTCAATGGGAACATCCAATTCTTTGACATAGGCACAACTGTAACCACCCTATTGCCTTGATTCTTATCATAAATTGTGCATTGTCTACCATCAAACACTACTTTGTAATTCTTTTCACACAGCTGCCCAACACTTAATAAATTGTGCTTTAATTGTGGAGTGTAATAAACATCTTTGACACTTTTCATACCTTCTTTTGTATGGACTGCCATATCTCCTTTTGCAGAAACCTCTAAGGTTTTTTTATTACCAAGTTTCATATTAGATTTGAAACTTTCATCCATTGCAGAGAAAAACTTGCAATTTCCTGTCATGTGGTTAGAACAACCTGAATCTAAATACCAAACATCTTTAATTGTATTTTCAGTTTTGCCATAAGATAAAAACAAATTATTTGGAGAAGCATCATCACCCTCTTGAGCATAATTAACACTTTTGTTTTCTTTTAATCTGCAATCCCTTTCAAAATTACTATACCTTTGACAATGATAACACTGGATGTTTCTCTTATCAAATATGCCTCTACCTCTTCCTTTGAAACCACCTCTTCTTCCTCTATCTCCTCTTCGAAAAAATTGATACTGACCTTTACCTTGGGCTTGGTTTCTTTTGGAGCTAGAACTAGCATCTGCATTCTTTGTAATCTGTAGCTTTGTGGAAAAAGCTTTCTCATCACTTTCTCCAAATGAATCTCTCACTTTGTCTTCATGAGAAATAAGAGATCCAACTAGGTGATCAAAGTGAAGGTTAGTCAAATCCTTGCTTTCTTCAATGACTATAGCAACATGGTTCCATCTTGGTGTTAGAGACCTCAACACCTTTTTATTGACAACATCAATAGTTCTATCACAACTTCTTTATCAATAGTTTCTCATAGAGTAGCCAATTTATTGACAACATCATTTACTCTTACACAATAATCACTCACCTTCTCACATTCTTGCATCTTCAAATTCTCGAATTCTATCCTCAATGTCTGTAACTTGATAACTTTAACTTGATCACTGCCTTGGTAAGCTTCATGTAGAGTCTTCCAAGCATTCTGAGCTGACTTTGCTTCTACAATTCTTGGAAATAAGCTCTTATCTAGAGCTATTTGAATATGAAATAAAGCTTGGGCATTCTTCTTCTTGGCTTCTCTCTTAGTTGTTTTATCATTGGTTGTAAGTGTGTTCCAATCAGCTGGCTCTTCATAACCCGATTCTACAATCTCCCACAAATCTTTTCCTGTCAAAAAGGTCATCATCTTGATGCACCAATAATCATAATCGCTTCCATCAAATTCTGGAATTGCCAAAGAGTTAGAATTTGACATTATGAACTTTAAACAAAATACCTACTCTAATACCAAATGAAGATTATGAAAGAGCCTAATTTAAAATAGCACAATGAAATGAAACAACACAGAAAACAAGAGAGAAGCTTTTATCCAACACAGGAAAAGAAAACCTTTTATTGTTTATCTCTCATTGATTTTTAGACTTGCACAGCTACATACTTATATAGATTACATTGCATAGAAATTAAGGCATTATTTACATGCCATAAAATCAGCTATAGATTGATGTATAATTCTGCAAATTATTTATTTTTCACATGCATTAGCATGAAGTGAAGTTTGCTGCTAATTATTTAATAAACAGCTGCAACCTAAAATTAAAACAGACACTGTCAGTGATTCAGTGATTCTGCACAGCATCAGTTATCAAAATCCGGATAGGTCAATAGATAAATGCAGTGCGTTTGCAGTTGATGCATCAAAGGCACTTGGAGAGATAGGTCAATAGATAAATGCACTTTCTAATGCACTGCATTTGCAGTTGATGCATCAAAGGCACTTGGAGAGATAGGTCAATAGATAAATGCACTGCGTTTGCAGTTGATGAATCAAAGGCACTTGGAGAATGAATCTAGTCTGAGTAGTCCGAAATGTAACAATCTTTGCTGCACTTATTATAAGCACGAAACAATAATCTGAACTTCACATCTGTTGGGACTTTTGGAGAGTTGGTCAAAACTTCAAAACAAAACTCCAAACTGAAGCTATCGAAAATGCAGTTCCAATTCCTAAGAGACACCAATCATCATGGCAAAGATATACAAGCTAAGTTGGCTTACCCCTTTCAATTAAATAGTCTATAATTGTAATAATGGACTCCCTTGTAGTTGATATGTCCGCTTCCCACTGTATCACAACAAGAAAGCAACTCAGAGCTACTTACCAAAATACGCCTCACTTCACAAATAAACCCAGATATCCATGACCCAGTTGTATAATTTTGATTGCCTTGAGAAAATTACAGAAAATTTGAGGAATGATTATTACAGCAAGTTCTTGCTAAAGATCTTGTTTTGGAAATCCAACAAAGTGTGTGACATTTAAATTTCAAATTAGTGATATGATTCAGGATGGAATCAAACCAAATTACCTGGAAAATTTCTTGACCAGGATATGGAAAAACGATATGCATCCATATTCATCTTCACCATCAGCTCCACATGTATTATATTCCGTCCAACAATTGAACCAATTTTTAAATTTGTGCATTTAAATTTCATTCAGCAAAATGTTTTTCTCAACAAAAGAATTCAACATTTTTTGCATTTAGATATCTTAAAATAAAAATAAAAAAAGGTTTACTTGCATTGAAATTTCATTCAAATTTAATTCATGACTGCTACAAACAGTTATTGCATCTAAAGTTCCAAAGACCATCCCAGATACAAAGAAGAATGAGTAGAGGCACCTTATACCCATGGTATTGATTGTCTACAACAAGTCTTCTATAGCATTATTGGCTATATTTCCTGCAAAGAAAAAAATGGTATTGATTGTCTGCAACAAGTCTTTTATGGCATCATTGGCTCTATTTCCTGCAAAGAAAAACATCTAATGAATTTCAGTTACAATGTTAAACATTTAAGCTTCTCTAGAATCTGATTCAATAGAAATCTCAGAGCCTAAACAATACCAAGCCTAAACAATACCAAAAAGGTGAGACATCATTTTCCTGAATTAACTGAGCATTCAAAACCAAAGCTGATAGCCTAATTAACACTAAAAAGGAGAGACATCATTTTTATGAATTAATTGAGCATTCAAACCATTCAAAGGTGAGACATGATTTTTCCTGACATAACTGAGCATTCAAAACCAAAGCTGATAGCCTAAAGAACACTAAAAAGGAGAGACATCATTTTTATGAATTAATTGAGCATTCAAACTATTCGTGTGTATGACCAATATCTTATTGATCACTTATTAATGACAAATTTCTTGGTTTGAATAATATACCAAATATCTCATTAGATCATTGATTAATGAGCAATTTCTCAGTTTGAATGATACACCAAATATCTCATTATATCATTTATCAATGGCTCAAGCCAAACCTCTAAACCAACTTACTAATGATTAATTTCTTATAAGTTTGAATAATTCAATTTAACACTAATTTATTTTAAGAATAATTCAAATTAACACTCATTTCTTGAATGTAATACTTCATTTAACACCGTTCAACAGAAATATGAATAAGTTGGCATGACTATTTAAGAGAAAACTTTGATAACCTCATGAAAGACCGGAAGTCCTTGTTACCGACTTCAAGTCATGTTCATTAAGACTCTTTGATTCATTTCAATAATTTCTATCCCATAAACATCATCAAAATCCACTATTCCACTCCTGATAAATTGGTCATTAATTTATTTTAAATGCCATAATGTGTGACTTCATTTAGGAAAAATGGTTCTAGCACACCCAACCTTTGTAAGGAAGTGTTGGGTATCTTCAAGCTTCCAAAAACTTTGGTGTTCACTTTCCTCACATAATTCACTACTCATCAGCTGGTTCAATTTCGGGCTTGCAGCAACAACAATATGGAGGTGTGCTTTCTATTCCGAAAGTGGTTCCTTCCTCAGGTCAACTCTCATCATGACTAAATACTATTGAAAATTGTGTGTAACAACTAATTCATAATATTCCCCCATACGACGGTTTGTGTGTAGGTATGTTTTTAAGATACAAATTCAAGGTTCCATATAATAGTATGTATATGTTAATGTTCTATTAATTACTACTTTGCTAGAGTGCTTTCAAATGATTTGATGCTGGCATGAAATTATGCAGCTTCAACTTAAATCAATGGATTGTTACAACTATTGTTCACGTTGATTGAAGCATATGATATTTACAGGCATAAACCTAATTATTATATAACCTGATACTGAAATTTCTATGACAGATTTTCGGCCGCCTTTGTTTTGAAGTACCAGTATCAGAAATTCTGTATTTGTATCATCCCTATTCGATTTCCAATGCTATGGACCAGGAAACCGTTTCTATAATATCACTGTACTTCTGCTTCCATGTTCATAGCATACCTCTTTGATATTTTAGGTTTAATATCACCTTTCCTGGTATCGGTTGCCGAGATAAGTAGTTAGTATATATTTTCTAGATAAGCTTGAATAACCTTAGGGTTTTCGTTGACCGGGAGAAGACCACAACAATATTATATTGAGAAGCAGTGATCATCTTGTTCAATGAATTGTATGTACGCGTCTTTCAGTGCAAGTGATTCTTATATATATTATGCTAAGGTCTCACTTTTATGATATGGTTTTATATAGATTTCCAATTGGATGATACATTTTTGTTTTCATCAACTATTTCTCTCAATGACCACTAAGAAACTAAACCTAAAACCTACTCCATATAAATGTTACTTGGATGCAATGTTGGATGCAATTTGGCAAATCATAAAGTTTATAAAAATGTTATCTTTATGGATTTTGATGTGGAGTTGTGGAATTCTGGGTATTCTCCAAGAAAAGAATTGCCTCTTTAAAAATTATAGGTTTTTTTTTTCTATTTTTTTTTTCAATACAAACTAACCTTTGTCCTTAACATTTTACAATATGTAATATTTTTATAATTGATTATAAAAACAATGCATTTCATTAAAATATTGACCGTAGTAGCAAGAGAAAGATTGTTTTAATGGTTTTATTTTATTATAAAACTCTTCACAATTTTAATGTAATTAGCCTAATGTTTAATTAAATATTGTATTATGAGATGCATTATTGAAATGTATCGTCTTTAAGATTGAAAGCACTTTATTTTTTATTTTGAATTTGATAACCATGCATGTTTATATTAATGATTTGAGTTAGAAATATTAGTTTTGTTTGCACTATGTAGTTCAAATAATTTTCAAGTTTGGCTTAATTTGTGGTTTTTTACTTTTCTATATTAAATAATAAAAAATAATTATTGTATTAATAAATTTTCTTATTGGATAAGTATATTGTATTTTTAATTAAATAAATATTATTGAATGTTCTTAATAAATTAATTTTGTAATAAAATCAATATTTCAAATAAATATTAATTAGTATATTTTATAATAAAATTTAATTTAATTTAATAAAATTAAAATTAAACTAAATTATTGACATAATAATAAATAAAATTAACTTAAAAAATTAAATTAAATATATTTATATTAAAGAAAAAAAATATATTTTAAAAAAATGTAATACTCTTTTAATAATATTCTTGTAATATTAATTATTACTCTCTTACTATTAGAGAAAATGATTATAATAAAAAGCAAGTATTGAAAATGATTATATCATGGACAATCAAAGTCAATCTTGGTCAACCAAACCATGTAAAACAAATTCAACCATGCTCGACGAAACCATGCCCAAGCAACCAAAGTCAACAAAACAACCTAAGTCGTGTAAACTGAACCAAGGTTAACCATGCCCAAATAATGTAAACCATTGTTAAAGACAATAAACCATGGTCAACAAAACAATGTAAACCAAATTCATACAAATAATGTAAAATAATGTCTTCCAAAGTCAGCCATGCCTAAACAACCATAGTCATCCAAAGGAAACCATGCCTAAAAAACCAAAGACAACCAAAATAACTAAATTCAACCATGCCCAAAGTCAACCAAAGTCAACCACAATCAACCATGCCCAAACAACCAAAGTTAATCAAAGTCAACCAAGGTCGACAAAAGTCAACCATGGTCAACCAAACAATGTAAACCAAAGTCAACTCTGGTTAACCAAACAAAGTTTACAATTTAAACATGGTCAACCAAACAATGTAAACCAAAGTCAACCATGGTCAACCAAACAATGTAAGGTTCAAAGTCAACCAAAGTAAACAATGTTAACATGATCAATCAGCAATGTAAACATCATCCCCTAGATCATGTAAATGATGTAAACAATTCAAGCAAAGTCAACCAAAGGCAACAATGTTAACATGATCAACCAAGCAATGTAAGCATCGTCCCCCAAATCATGTAAACGATGAAAACAATTCAAGCAAAGTCAACCAAAGGTAAACATACCCAAACAACCATTAACATCCAAATTCAACCATAGTCAACCATAGTCAGCCATGGTAAACCTTAGTCAACCACAGTAAACCATAGTCAACCATGGTAAACCTCAGTCAACCATAGTAAACCATGGTAAACCATAGTTGACCATATTGAATAAGTCAACCGAAGTCAACCACATTCAAACAAAGTCAACCATACTTAACCATATTCAACTAAAGTCAACCAAAGTCAACCATAGTCAACCATAGTCAAACAAATTTAGCCTTAGTCTATTACTACCTGACAAAGTCATCCATAGTCAATTAGTCACCATAGTAAACCAAATTCGACCATATTCCATGAATGTCAACTATGGTCATCCATAGTCAACCATAGTCAATTAGTCAACCAAATTCAATTGTGGTCGAATTAAGGCAACCATAGTCAAACATAGCTTACCATAGTTATTCATGGTCAACCATAGTAAACCGGAGTTAATTATGGCCAACCAAAGTAAACCATACTTAAAAATGGTCAACCAGAGTCAATTAGTCAATTAAAGTTAGCCATAGTCAAACAAAGTAAACCATAGTCAACAATAGCTAATCATCATGTTGATGTCTTGGAGAATCCATAGTAGCTATGATTGTCATCGACGTTTCGAATCCAAAACCTGATTCATCATTAGTATGGTTTGTCAATTTTTTTGACCAAACTCAAACCTTGGTCAACTATAGTGAACCATAATAAACCATATTCCACCATTTTCAATTATGGTTAACCAATAATCAATTATGGACAAACTAAGTCATCTATAGTAAACCATGGTCAACCAAAGTCAACCATATTCAACTATGTTCAATCATGGCCAACCATAGTCAACCATGGTCAATGATAGTCAACTATGGTCAACCATAATCGACCATAGTGATTTAGTTAACCAACATCAACCTCAGTCAAACAAATTCAATCATAGTCAACCAAGGTCAATCATAGTAAACAATAGTCAAGCATGGTGAATTAGTCAACATAGTAAACCAAAACTAGCCATACGAAACCAAAGTCAGCCATGGACAACTGCAGTTATTTAGTCAACCAAAGTAAAATAAATTTAAGCGTAGTTAATTGCAGCCAAACAAAATCAACCATACTTGACAATAGTCGACCTGTTAACCAATGTCAACTAGAGTCAAACAAAGTTAACCATAGTCAATCATGGTCAAGCATAATAAATCAAATTTATTTATGTCCATCCAAAGTCAACCATGTTCAATGATGGTCTACCATAGTCAATTAGTCAGCCACAGTCAAACAAAGTAAACCATAGTTAACCATATCCAATCATGGTCAACCAAGGTCAATCAAAGGTTACCATGGTTAACCCTGGTCAGCCATAGTCAACCATAGCAAACCATATTACACCATGGTGGTACTTTTAGTGATTCTATGTTCATGGTTTGCAGATCATGTGCATTCTTCTTCAAATATTTGTAGGGCAGTTTCCTTGGTTTCATAATGTTGTTATATCACTCTACAATAAGGAGAGTTTAATCCTTCAATTACTGCTTTATAGTCAAGAGAGTTTAATTCGATTAAAAGAATTGGGTATTTTAATTTGATCAAAAGAATTGGGTATGTAGTGAACCATGGTCAACCAAAGTCAACCATGGTCAAGCATAGTGAGCCAAAGTCAACCATGTAAACCACATTTAACCATGGTAAATCAAAGTCAACTGTTGTCACCCATGCTCTACCACAATCATCCATTTACAACTAAGATCAACTAAAGTCTACCAAAAGTTAATCATGGTCAAATAAACTCAACCATGGGAAAGCAATGTTAACCAAAGTAAACCAAAAGTCAACCTTGGTTAGCCAAAGTCGACCAAAATTTAACGATGTTCAACCAAACAATTAACCAAAAGTCAACTGAAGCCAAAGTCAACCATGATCAACTAACATCAACCATAGTAAACGATGGTTAACCAAAGTCAACCATGGTCAACCACAGCTAACCATGTTTTGCAATAGTCAACCAAATCCAACAATGGTTAACCATGGTCAACCAAAAGTCAACCATTTAAACCATAGTGCACCAAAGTAAACCAAATTCAACCATGGTTAACCAACGGTGAACCAAAGTCAACCATGGTTAAGCAAAAGTTAACCAAAGTCAACCATAGTAACACAGAGTCAACCATGGTCAACCAAAGTAAACTTAAGTCGACCGTGGTCAACTAAAGTCAACCATGGTGCACGATGGTCAGCCAAAATCAACCGTCAACCATGGTCAACTATGATCCACTAAACTCAATCATAAGTAAACAAAGTCAACCAAATTCAACAATAGTGGAATTATAATCAACCATGGGTTGAATTTAATATTAGTAATGGATTTAATTAAAACTTGGACGAAGTCAAACTTGGATTGAAGTCAAATTGGATGAAGGCAACCTTAAATTGAAGTCAACCTTTTAGTCAATGTCGGATTGAATTCAACTATAAATTGAGTTCAATCATGTATTTAGTTCAACTTTAGCTTGAATTCAACCTTGGATTGATGTCACCTTCAGATCAAAGTTAACCATGGAATAAATTCAACCTTGGATTGAAGTTAAGCTTTCTTAAAATTCATCTATGAATTGAAGTCAACTATGGATTGAAGTCAGCTTTGGATTGAAGCCAACCTTTATTAAAAGTCAACTATGCATTAAATCAAACCTTGCTTAAAAGTCAACTGTGGATTGAAGTCACCCTTTGATTGAATAAAACTATGGATTGAGCTCAACCTTTCTTAGAAGTCAACTATGGATTGAAGTCAACCATGGATTGAAGGAAACCTTTCTTTGAAATTGACCTTGCTTAAAAGTCAACAATGGAGTGAAGTCAACTATGGATTGAAGTCAACCATGGATTGAAGGCAACCTTGGACTGAAGTCAACCTTGGATGAAATTCTCCCATGGATTGAAGTCAACCTTACATAAAAGTCAAATATCGATTGAAAGCACCCTTGGATTGAAGTCAAACATTAATTTTAGTGAACATTTCCTAATAGTCAACTATGGATTGCAGTCAACCAGGGATTGACTTGAATACATGGTCAACAATGAGATGTCATCAACCATGGTTAAATGTACTCAACCATGGTTAACCAAAGTGAACCTTGCCCACCCAATGGTTAACCATGGATTAAAGTCAACTCATAATTTTACAACCTTTGTTGACCATGGTTAACCAACGTTGTCAAATTCAAGTTTATGATAGTCAGTCACGATTAACATAGTTAACTAGATAACATGGTTAACATAGTTGACAATAGTTTGAATTCAATTACTTAATTAATTTAATTTAACTAACAAGCCATATTAATATTAATAATATGGCTTATATACGTTGATGGGAATATATCAACTACATATAAAAGTGTGGCCTATATACGCCGATCGACATATATAAGCCATATTATTAATATTAATATGACTTGCTAGTTGACAGTTAGCCTGCTGGTGAATTATTATTATTATAATAATAATTAAAAATAATACTATGACCACACAATTAATAATATTAATTGAATAATAATAAATATAATAATTAAATATAACGGTTAACCATGGTTGACTATGGTTGACCATGATTGAATTTGGTTGACCATAGTTGACTTTGGTTGATCATGGTTGACAATAGTTGAACATCGTTGACTTTGGATGTTCATGGTTGACTATAGTTGAACATCCTTGACCATGGTTGACCATAATTGACTTTGGTTGACCTTAATTTACTTTCGTTAGCCATGTTTGATTATAGTCAACCATGGTTGACTTTGATTTACCATGGTTGGTTTTTGTTGACTATGGTTGTTTATGGTTTACCATGGTTGACTATGGTTGACTTTGGTTGCCCATCGCTGACTATGGGTAACTTTGGTCAACCACGCTTGACTTTGGTTGACCTTAATTGACTTCCGTTAACCATGTTTGATTATAGTCAATCATGGTTGGTTTTTGTTGACTATGGTTGTCTATGGTTGACTTTGGTTGACCATCATTGACCATGGGTAACTTTGGTCAACCATGGTTGAAGAATTAGACAAGAAAGTAAAGGAAAGAGAAAAAAAAATGGAAGAGGAGGCCACAGACCCAATTGCAGCTGGAGATTTCTCCTTGGTAGGGCAAATAGCTAATGCCAGCTTGGAGGATGCTGAGTTACTCATATTAAGGAAGTAGATTACAAACTTGAAATCTCTAAAGGATGATGCAGAGAGCAAAAGGGAGGCTTGGGAAACCAAGTACCAGGAGATGCAAGTGGATCTCGACAATTTAAAGGAGCAAGTGATCGGGCAGAAAGCACTACAGGAAACTAGGAAAATAATCTGGGATGATGTTATCAAACAAGCTGAAGACCTAAGGCCTTACCTTAAATTTATAACAGATAAGGAGACTGTAGTGAATTTGGCCATACAAGCTGTAACAATGGCAAATGAAAGACTCAACAAAAAGCCTTCAGAATATGCTAAAAACGCAGTAGAATTCTTAAATGATTTATTAGAAGAGCAAGCTAATGATGCAGGTATCAAGGATAGGGTGACCACCATCATATGGGCCAAAAGATTAATTAATAAACATGAACTGGTGAAGATCACCCAATCAGGAATTGACATTTTGTCAGATCAGCTAAAGATGTTTAAAGAAGCATTCGATCCTTTATTCAAGAAGGGTCTGCCTACGTTCTGGGGAGAGAAGGGCAATATGTTATCAAAAGAAGAGTATAAGACCAGGCTGTGGGATTTCAGGATGAACCAGGACGACTTCGAAAAGATGGATCAGCCCCTGACTGGCTGGTTGATAGACGAGAAACTGACAAGAGACTTCGAGTTAGCCTCGACTTTTGGGGGAGCCAGAACATTGCATACCAGATACTCTTATAGGGAACATACTGAGTTAAGAGTACTACTTAAGGAGCTCACCACCAAGGATTTACCTTCATTAGAGAGATTTTGAGGTCAAAAAATGGCCTCCTAAGAGATGTACTACAAAAATATGAGATATATTAAAATATTATGAATTTGGGGTTTTATGGGGTAGGTATATATGACAAGTTACCTCCCACACTATTTTCTATGCACAATATAAATAACCATGGTTGAGTTATTTTTCAAAATTCACTAGAAATAAAATTAATAAAATAAGTCTACATTGATGTGACTAAGATTCATTGTAAATTCCCAAAAATTTATTACTCTTTGGCATTTATTTGTCTTGAACTTGCAAATGAAATTAAATAATAAAAAACATTTTTAAGAGCTATTTTTTTAATTTTATGTTGAATTTTTATATTTAGTACTTTTCTCATGAATTTAATATAATGTAATTTAATTGAGAATTTATTTACAAGTAAAATGTTAATAATATTATTATAATCCACATTGCATTATTGTTATTATTATTATTATTATTTATTAAATCTATTATTATTCTTTATTAGTTTGACATTATGTTATTAAATAAAATGGAGTGAATATATAATTTAAAATTAAAAACATAAAAATGATAATATATTATTTTATAAAAAAATGTGAAAAGACTTTCTTTATGAATTAAAAGTATTTCACTTGAAAATGACAATAATATTATTTTATAAGAAAGTGTGAAAAGACATTCATTATGAGTACTTTACTTGAAAATGACAATAATATTATTTTATGAAAAGACTATCATTATGCGTACTTTACTTTATGACTTAAAAGTACTTACACCACTACCTTGGTTAACTATGTGTTTTCATCCACCATAGAAAATTTGACAAATAAGCATTATTAACTCATGCAATGCCACCTCAACCAAAGGGGATTATGTCATCTACTAGAATGTGATTGGTTGTTTTTATAGTACATTTTTTTTTGTTTTGAGGCCATATTTTGACCTCAAAATTTCTCTAATGCAGCTAACCAGAGGAAACTAATCGAGAAGTACGGTAAAACAAAGTTAAAAACCAAAGTGTGAAGAACTCAAAGGGTAGCACGGAAGCATCCAGCAGGAATGGAAGCAGCAAGCTGGAGTTGTTAGCTTTCTGTTTTGTTTTTGTTAAAGTACTTGGTCATATAGTAAAATAGGCCAATGAATGTAAAAAGCGGTTAGGCCTATACTGCCTGTGTCTATTTTGAAGTTGTAACGGTGAATACGCCTTGATTAGCTATCAATTAGGTTTTTAGTAAATTGCAACTGTTTTCTGTTCAGGAAAGAGCCGAGCCTAGAGCTCGAAGGGCATCTATAAATTCATTGTAATTGAAGACAGAAGGGTTGAAAATATTATTTGAAAAATTTTGGAATTTTGAGAATCAGTCCGTAAGACATTTTTTGAGCTATTTAATAAAGTCTGTAGAGCCAAACCTGCATTTTTTTTCAGGGATTCTTGTGTAATTGGTCTGATAGTCTGTCTTTCTTTTTCCTATGTTAATTGTGCTTCTTTCATTGTTATTCCATGGCTGTAATATGTCTTTGTACTTGGTGCAATGTAGTAGTTAAGTGGAATTCATAGAAATTATGCTCTACTTAATCTCATTCTAGGTATTTCACCATTATTCTCTGCTAAAGTTGGTGTAGGATTCATCATTATATGCCTTACATCAATGGATTGTTCTTTTCTCTTCTGCTTCACCAATTAAAAATCTCTTTGACTATTAGTTGCTTACTACCTCGTCCTTATGTGAATGCATCCACAAAGCCTTTGTGAATCATTTTTAATGTTTGTTTAATGTGACTGGATTTCCCAAATAGAGATTCATATGTTTCGGCCAAACGACGTTTAAATCATTTTTATTCCAACATAAATTTTATTTTCTGTGTATGTTGTAATTGAATATTTTTTAATGATGAATACTGGTGTTCGTTTTCATTGTTGACATCTTTGATTATTTCAATTTTTCATGAGATTATAGAGAGAGTGCTCTCTGTTTGTGTTGGGTCAGAAGCACAAGCTAAAGATTGGTTAGTGGTTACCCCAAATTTCCTTCTCTCACAGCCTTAGGGGTTAATTTGGGTGTTAACAAATTGGTGCCATTGTCGGGGACGATTGTCTTATCATCCCTGGGAGAACGACAAGGGTTTCAGATCTGAATGTTGATGGTGAACAACAGTCAGACATCAAGAAGGTTGTATCATTCACCTAATGACTCCACTGAAGCAAAATTTCAGTACGAAGGTGACTCCACTGGGAAGATTAGTGATCTTATATCAGAATTGAGATGTTGGAAAATTCTCATGGTGACTCTATGTTGAAGAAATCCAGTGTTTCATTGATTCACAGGCTGTTCCCCTCAGTCTTTAATCATAATTTGCATACTCCATTGGAGGACAAGCCCAGCTTCCTTAAACATGGAAGAATCAAGACCCAGGTATCAAACTGTCAATTTATTCATAGAGATCTTGTTCTTCTGTATTGGTTTCTTTTTACCCTTATGTAGATATGTCAAAAAACATTTGTTTCACCGAGGAGATCTAGGTCATGAGAGAGCCTCCTTTATATATCCTTCACTAGATTGTGAAACCGTACATTCTCCTTTCATCCCAAGAGTTGATCCCGTCCCTTCTTTTGAGCCCTGCAAAATCCATAACCAGCCTTGCAAATCCCAAGAGAATAAGGCTAATGATATTCTCCCCTACATACTCCTTAGCCTTCCACATATCAGCTGAGATATAGCCCTTTAAGGCTGCCCCCTGTTCTTCATGTTTTTCCCCCAAAATACCATAAGTATCTTCCTATTTTTGATGGAGAATCCGAAAGCCTTACTACTGAAAGACATCTCCAGGGTTTTGAACATTTTCTAGACCTTTTTGAAATAGAGCATGATGATGTTTGTATGAGATTTTTTTCCCAATCCCTCTGAGGAGATGTGATGAAGTGGTTTAAACAATTGCAGTCGAAATCTATTGATACATGGGAAGAGTTGTCTGTTATCTTTTTGGAATTTTGGGGTAAAAGAAGGTTATGGGACCTAGTTCTTTCATATTTTTACTCCATGAGAAGGAAAGAAGGTGAAACCATGTCCAGCTTTAACACGAGGTTTGCAAGCTTATACTATAATATGCCAAAGGAAATTCAGCCCCTAGAGAATGCTGCTAAGTTACATTATGCTTCTACTTTTCCTCTAGATTTATCTCTTTTCCTTTTGGAGAGAAGGTCTTCCAATTTGCAGCATATGTTCATCGACGCGTTGGAGGTTGAAGACAATCTTAGGATGCCTAAAAAAATTTCGGACCGAGATAATGATAAAGGAATTGAGAAGGAAATAGGATTCAAAGAGAAACATGAATGAGGAGAACTTGCCTTGCATTCCAATCTTCCCCATGATGACCAGATAGGTGATCTGCCCAGTGGTGTGCCAGAAGAAGGTAATTCCGATTTGTTTTATGTAAATCACAATCAGCTTGCTGAAATTTCTGTTAATGCTGGTTTTAAAGAAAACTTCAGTCCACCTAAGTATGAGGAGTATGGAGAAGACTGCTTGGGTATTGTGCCTGCTGAAAATTGTACGAGTTCCAGGGAAGTCATTGGAGAAAATCTGATCACTACCCATGATCAAACCTCTGAAAATGAACATGCTAGAAATGATTGTTTACCCCTCTGTTATTCTTCATTTGAATTAATAAGGCAAAGAATCAAAGCTTCTAATCAAAAACAAAAATCTAAGATGGAAAGTTTCATAAACTTTTTTGAAATGGATGATAAAAAGGAAGAGCCAATGTACAACCAGTCCCAACATGTAGAAGAATTAGAGGTTTGCAATAGGAAAGAGAAATACAAAGCAGAAAATCAGGACTCTCTTTCACATTCAGAATTCCTATGTCAAGGAGAGTTTGTTTCACTTGATGTTATTAAAAGGACTAATGATTTTTCTTGTAACATGCCCTTTTGCTGAAGAACATTTTATGTTGGAAAAACATTATATTAACTTTTATTGTAAAGTTTTTATGTTGGACAAGTGTCCAAGGATGACTGTAATTTGCATAATATTTTATTATTTAATAAATAAAATAGGAGACAAACACCTAAGGGAACTGTTGAAAGAGTAGTTACTAACCCACTAGGTGGAATGGAATCTGGCGTAGAAGGAAATGGACAAGTGGTAGCATCATGATGCAACTAACTAGCTGTTGGTATGGGACAACTCCATTGAAATGTGGTCATATTGACCTGGAAGGTGGGACTGGAGCTTGAGGCTCATTTATTCCAAACTGACCACTAAAGACCTAGGCAGTCTATATAATAGCCATCAAATTATGAACTGAGGTTCATCACTTTTCTTGACGATGAAATTTACCTTGGGGTTTTGATGTGCTTGCACCCAAAAGATTTGATGAGGGGATATGCTAAGTTTTTTATCATGTTGTGAGTCTTCCTATTACTGCTGAGTGCAGAAATTACATTGCTGAGTGCAGAAAGCATATTTTGAGTGCAGAAGTTATACTACAGAGTGCAGAAGTTTTACTTAGTGCCTTGCTTCTACACAGATTCCATCCACTTAGTAGTTCAGTAAGTAGGCTCGGGGGTCCATAGGAAGCCAGCATTTTGGATGCTTCTTCTGGAAAAGGTTGGGAGGAACAAGCCTCCTTGGGTGTTTGTCAGCCCTATCTTCATCTACATGTTCTATTTGTTTATCTGTTATTAAGTAGTTAAATTTGCTTATTTACAAGTATTTAATTCCTATTTGCAGAAAGTGTTGTTGTTCAGATGCATCTATTTTTCAGTTTCTAAACCTAATTATAATTATGAATAGTAATGATAAATTGAATAAATATTCTCTGCATTTTTCCCCATGCTAATGGCTCTGCATTGTACTCTAGTACATAGAAGAAATTAATGAAGATAATTTGATAGGCAGATTTGCCAATGGAATGAGAAGATCAAACCCTGTTATATTTCATTAGTTTTCCTACCATTAATATTCTGTATCAAATAACATAATCTTGTTTCTTCCTCTTATCACTCTTTTCATTAATTAAATGTTTCAGGTTCACTGTATTCCTTTCATCAAGATGTTTTGAATTTAAACAGCTGCAAAAACATTTTCTTCCTAAGTATAGAGCACTGTTATCCCTTACTGATAGTAAGCATATTTTTAATAAAAATAAACAGTATTCATATCCAATCATTGAAGTCATTTATGTTACATAGTATTCAAGAATTTACAACAGTTGCAAAATTAAATAGTATCAATAAGTTTCAATTTATAACAGTACTATACATTCCTATTTTGATAGTCATAGATTAAACTAGGGTTTTATGTTTTCCATGTTTTCTTCTCAAATTTTTACATTAGTTTCTACTCTATTCCTGTAAATTAATTATTTCATTTTTTGTTTATAATTACTAACATTCAGAAAATAGTCTATAACAGTTCGTCAAAATTTTTAAAAACTCGATAGAAACACTAAACCTTTAACATTCATTTCACAAACTTTCGTTTTGACAGAGCTAGTAATTATTTCTTTAAACAGTATCAAAGATTGGAATCACATTCGTGTTCTAGTCAAATGACCAAGGGTTAATACCCTCTTGTCGAAATCTCTTCACGAGTATTCAAAGAATTTAGTTACAGACATTATTCCTTTTTCTTAGAACCGGAACTATTTAATTAAAAACTCAAACATAACATCCAATCACTGTCAAGCCAAGGGCTATTTTCTTTTTCATACATTTTACAGTTCTATACATCGATTGTTTTTAGGGTAAAACTTATAGTTCGTAGTTCTGTGAATGAAACGAAAACAAATAAGTATCAAGCCTTAGCGCACGACCGTAAACCATTTACATCAAACATAGATGCAGATCTTTTCTAACATAAGTTTCATTTCTACACTTTCAACATTTAAGTTACAGTTACATTCCAAGGTCGAAACTCCAAAAGACCAAAATGAGAAAATTCATAAGTCTGAAGTTATCAAAACATTTTCTTGAAACTTGACAGATGAAATAACTCTCGTCGAAAGGGATTACATTGTCAACTTTTGGCACAATAGCTAAAACCTTGTTAAATATTAACCAGGTAAGCCGAAAGGCACACCATCCTACAGACACTTAGCACAACACAGCACTGCTTTGGACTCATCTCCAAAACCCACAAGTATGGCTTAAAAACATCAACGATGGCCATTCTGCCAGGAGAACCTACGAAGGGTTATGCCACCGGGGCTTACCGAGTGAAGCGAGCCATTAACTTCCATTGAGATTTCAACACTTCAACCTCCAAGACGAAGAAAAAACCTACCATAGAAATCACTACGAGGTTAAACACATTCTAAAACAAGAAGTTGCACGAAGTCAAACAATAATTATTTCAAACAATAACCATGCAGTCGAAACATTACCTTTGTTTGCAGGAGCCAAATCTAGAATGCCTTTCGCATCAATTTTTCAATCCACTTAACAACTGCAACAGAGAAAGCCTTCAAACTCCACGACTTCAAGATTTATTCACAGACAAGACTTCTGAATCTAAAACCCTGGAAAAACCTCTATCAAAATGCATGGCGAAAACCACAAGGCTATCAACACTCAAACTCCATTAAGAAACCTGAAACTATCAATATTATAACTAGAGATCCCACCATCAAATCCTGAGCATGAAGTTTTCAAGCGACCAGAGATCAAAACCTACAACTATACAGCTTGTCGGCCTCTCTCCAAGCCCAGACCCATCAAATGAATGCCAAGGAGTGATACGAAGTGTAAGTACCGCATGAGTAGTTAGGTGAAAAACCCAAACCCAAGGACATCACCAGATCGATGGAGCAGATCAATCCAGCTAGGTTCACGAAACTCAAAGCACCAGTTCATACAAAGCTAATTAATGACCCCATTAACATCGAGGGCCAACGTAGAGGTAGCTCATCAACTTTCTATATTATAGCTCAGCCTTTTCTTACAAGTATTCACGTGGAATCCTCCACATGGAGATCCAATAGGACATTCCACTGAAAGAATGGATGGAAGCATTAAAAGTTCAATGCAGACACATTATACCAAATCTCGAGGGACTGCAGGAACATTTAAGACTTGTCACCTCCATTAATGCAGCTCGGGCGCGAATCACACTGCATTAACATTCATGTTATCAAGGCTATCGTAAATATTGCATAGTATTACAACCTAAGATTTTGTAATACATTATAATTCATATCATCACCATTGCATAGTTCACAATGCATATAGTAGTTTCTATGTTGGATAGGTCGTATGGTGTTTACATTATAAGTAATGTATGGTTTTCACATTAGTCAAAGCATTAATATAAATAATCTTTGGTAATTAAGTATGTGGAACATATAGTATGAGCAATATATGGTAAGTGCTTTAGAATTAGAATCCAATGCAATAGGCATTGTAGTATTTTGACATTTCCAAACCCGCACATTGCAATACAATATTTTAATAATTTATAGTGATACAAATTGAAGAAACAATCTTTCACAAAGGCATAGGCAATAGATATAGGTTGTTTATGATTCTACTTGACATTAGGTCAAAAATTATATAGAAAGAGGTCTCAATACACAAGTTTAAGACCATTACAAAGCCCATAAGAAATGTTATGATCTTTCCTGAAAGTCTTAAATAGTATATCAAAGAATCAATTTAGATTTACATAATTTCACCATTTCACATTAGAATTATCATTCAATAATAGATGCGTCATGTTGAAATAGTTTTACATTAATATTGGTACTTAAAATGTAAAAACTCATCTAACCCTTGCAGGTGTCAGAATACAAAGTAACCTATGTTCCTTTGACACAAAACAAATTAAATGTGGAAACACCCATATATCAGAACAGGTAGTGATAATAGTGACTTCCGCAAATGGTATAAACAGTTAATATAACACTTGTAAGATGAAAGAACAAACTAAAGGTCCATACCTTTAACATCTATCTTGTATAGAAAATATTTTGGCTATCCTATTTGCAATGGCGACTAACAAAAACAAATATTAAATTACTTGAAGATCTTTAATTGACTTAATACCTTACCTACGAAATCTACGAAGAAATAGGTACAATGCTTTAGCTATCAAGTTAAGTAAACCTCAGGGCATCCCGTAGGAACCCCTTCATCAATATTCAAACATAGCTGTCAGTACTTATCTATAGAATTGTATCTCATGAGAATTTGAGTATTGTTTATAGAATTATATTCTATCTTAAATGAACTGTTGACTTATTATGTTTAAGAATTACAATTTGTCAACTGTGATAAACTGTTTTTAGTTAAGTAGTTAACAAACATTTATTTCCGCAATTAGCATTCTTATTAATTAATGCTACTTCAAAATTTTTTAATTTTTAGTGAAATTTTGGGGATGTTACATGTGGTATCAGAGCACAAGTTCAAACTCTAGACCTGAAATAGGCTCATGCGCGCAAACAGAAAATAAATCAGAAAGCTTATGTTACTAACTTCTATTTTAATTTTATTTTTTGTACAGAACAAATTGACCTTTAAATTGCAGGTATGGAAATACCAGAAGAATTAGTGGAGGACAGATCACCTCGTAATAAACGTATTAATAATAATAACCCTGAAGGAATTTACGTTGAATTAAATAACAAGTCTTCCCGATTTTTATGTACTGTACAGGATTTAAAATCCGAGTTAAAAGCTGTTAAAGAAGAGAATGAATGGATCCTGAAGGTACAGGAGGAGTTGCAACAAAATTTGAGGGAGAAATGTCATAATAATGAAAGAGGCAGAAAATCAGAAATAAAGTTTGATTCTGAAACAATGTCCCACAAACATAAACATAAGAAAAAAAAATGATAAAAGGAATAGTTACTCATCATCCGAATCTGATCAAAGTAATAGTGACTCTGATCATGACAGCAGTAACAGTGATTGCTGCTCTAAAAATAGAAAACATAAACATCATGAATAGATTACTGGAGAATTTAAAAATATTAAGCCACCAACCTTTAATGGCGAAAGTGAGAAGGGTGAGACGGCTGAAGCATGGCTGTCTGAAATGAAGAAGTACTTTAATATTTACGAGTACTCCTCTCAATTAAACGCCAAGATGGCTATTTACAATTTGACTGGGAAGGCAGATATTTGGTGGCAGGATCTTAAAAGAATTAAGAGTATAACAGAAAGAGAAGTAACTTGGAATATGTTTAAAAAGATGTTTAAGAAAATGTTTTTGTCATAATAGTATTTTGAAGATAAGTCAAAAGAGTTTTATGATTTAAAGTTGGGTACAATGAACATGAGAGAGTTGTGCAGTAAGTTCCTTAGCTTGCTGAGGTATGTACCTTATATGGTCGAAGAGAATCCTAAAGTGCAAATGTTTCTCAGTTGTTTACCTTTCAATATAAAAGATAAGATCGAGTATGATAACCCTTCCACTTTGGAAGAGGCCATGAGAAAAGCTAATTTTTGTTTTGATCAAAACAAAAAAAGAGAAGGAACAACTGGCTGGAAGAATAATAAGTCTAATCATTTTGATCACAAAAAGAAGAGTTTTAATTAAAATTTTGGAAGTTTTAAGAAAAATTTTAATAATAGAAATTTTCCAAGTAATAATAATTACAAGAGTAATGTACCACAGAATGTTAATGCTGCAAGAAATGTACCTAATAATAATAATAACAACAATAGGTATGCTGAACAGAAAGGAACTTTGAAGTGTTTCGACTGCGGTGGACCACACAAGAAAGCTGATTTCCCATGCAACAAAAGGACAGTTAACAGTATTCACACTATGCAAGCAGAACCTACAGTTGGAGATACCGCGAGAGAAATGCCCAGAATAAATGCAGCACTAGAAAATCGTCAAGTTGACCATCAAACATCTATGGTCGAAATTGAAGGTATGATACAAAACAAATCTATTTCCATTCTAATAGATCTAGGTGCAAATCTAAGTTCTATTTCACCTACTTTAGTGAGCAGTTGCAAATTAAAAGTAGAGAAATTTGATAATGCATGGTTAGTTCAGCTTGCAACTGGCACTAAAAGAAAGGTTACAGATTATGTCAAAGATTGTGAAATGTTTATCAGTCAGCTGAAAACACAAATTAATTTGAATGTTTTACCATCAGGTTCATATGACTTGTTGATTGGCATGGACTGGCTTGAACAACATAGAGTAATACTTAATTGTTATGAAAGATCTTTTACCTGCTTAAATAATGAAGGTATCATTGAAATGATAAAAGGAATTCATAGGAAGATTTCAGTAAGACATATTTCTGCTTTACAAGTAAAAAGAGCTGCAAGAAAAGGCTGTAAAATGTTTGTTGTTAATGTTATTAATGATGAGTGTTCATCTAAAGAAGACAAGTTAAAACTAGAGGATATTCCCATCCTTAGGGACTTTTCTGACGTATTCCCGGAAGAAATTCCAGGATTACCTCCGAAAAGGGAACTTGATTTCACCATTGTGTTAGTACCCGGTGCGGTACCAAACTCGAAGGCTCCCTATAGGATGAATATTCTGGAGTTAAATGAGTTAAAATCTCAGCTGAAAGAATTAATAGATAAAAACTACATAAGGCCAAGTGTGTCTCTTGGGGAGCACTAGTAATTTTCGTTAAAAAGAAAGACGGTACTATGTGATTGTGCATCGATTACCATCAGCTTAATAAAATGACAATTATGAACCAATATCCCTTACCCCGTATAGATGATCTATTTGATCAAGTACACGGAGCATAGATATTCACTAAAATTGATTTAAGTTCTGGGTATCATCAGGTTAGAATAAAAGATGAAGACATATTCAAAACTGCATTCAGAACACGTTATGGACACTACAAGTTCGTAGTTATGCCTTTTGGGCTATCTAACGCACTGACAGTGTTCATGTGTTTAATGAACAACATTCTGCATAAATATTTGGATAAGTTTGTAGTGGTATTCATTGATGATATTTTGATTTACTCAAAAACTAAAGAAGAGCATGACGAACATTTAAGAATAATTCTGCAAGTTCTAAGAGAACATCAGCTTTACGCTAAGTTCAGTAAATGTGACTTTTATAAAGATAAAATACAATATCTAGGTCACATAATTTCTAAAGACGGAATTTCTGTTGACCCTGATAAGATAAAAGTAATTAATGAATGGTCTGTCCCCAAAGACGTAACTGATGTACGGTCATTCATGGGGATAACAGGTTATTACAGAAAGTTTATTGAAGGGTTCTCTAGAATTGCTAACCCTATCACTTCCTTGCAGAAGAAATGGGAGAAATTCGTATGGGATCAAAAGTTTCAAGACAGATTTAATAAATTAAAAGAATTATTAACTACGACACCAATCTTAAAAATTGTTGATCCCAATAAGGATTTCATTGTATGCACTGATGCATGCAACAATGGACTTGGGGGGTCTTATGTCAAGAAGGTCATGCCATTGCTTTTGAGTCAAGGAAGTTAAAAATTCATGAAAAGAATTATGCAACTTATGATCTTGAGTTGGCAGCCATGATACATGCACTAAAAATGTAGTGCCATCACTTGATTGGAAGAAAATTTAGTCTAATGACGGATAATAAAGGCCTAAAGTATTTATTGGATCAAAAAAATCTTAACGCAAGGAAAGCTAGATGGTTAGCTTTCCTTAGCGAGTATGATTTCGAGATTCAACACATTAAAGGGAAAGAAAACAAAGTTGTTGATACCTTGAGCAGAAATGCCAAATTAAACTTTGTGGTAGCAATCAGCATGTTTAATACATATATGGAAAATCAGATCGAAGAAGGAATTAGACAAGATGAAAATTACCAAAAATTACATGCTAAAGTGGCTGAAAATTTATCTGAAAATTTAATAACAGATTACAGCATTATTGAAAAAGGATTCTTGATTTATAAAAACAAAATTGATGTGCCTAATATGTCAAAAGTTAAGCTGTTGATTTTGGATGAAGTTCATAAGAGTCCTTATTCAAGACATCCTGGTTATCAGAAAATGATAACTATGTTAATAAAATATTATTTTTGGCCCGACATGAAGAATGAAGTGGCTGAATATATAGCTAGATGTTTTGAATGTCAGACTATTAAGGCTAAACATCAACATCCAACTGGACTATTGCAGCCCTTATCAATTCCAAAATAGAAATGGGAGATTATAAATATTGATTTTATTACAGGTTTGCCTAAAAACCAGAAACAGAATGACTCCATAATGGTGGTTGTGAACAAGTTAAGTAAGGCTGCTCATTTTATTCTTGTTAAAACCACTTTTAAAGCTTCTAACATTGTAGATGTATTCATGAAGCAAATCTTTCGCTTGCATGGAATTCCAAAGGTAATTATTTCTGACCGGGACTCTAAGTTCACTGGAAAATTTTGGACAGCACTGTTTAAAGGTTTAAATACTAAACTAAATTTCAGCACTTCTTTCCGCCCACAAACTGATGGTCAAACAGAAATGGTAAACCAGATTTTAGAAAACATGCTAAGGTTGTATGTTAAAAATCAGCCATCTAAGTGGGAAGATTACTTACATTTAGCAGAATTTGCCTACAATAATCATTATCAAGCATCTGCTAAGTTAAGTCCATTTGAGATTTTGTATGGAAGAAAATGTTGTACTCCTATTTCTTGGGATAACCCTATAGACAGATTAATGCTAGGACTCGATTTATTGAAAGAGATGGAGCTAACCTTGAAACAGGTTCAAGGTAACTTAAAGGTTGCCCAAGATCGACAGAAAAGTTATGCAGATTTGAAATGCACTGAAAAAGAATTTCAGGTGGGAGACCATGTTTTTATAAAGGTAAAACCCAAGAAAAGTTCTTTGAAGCTTGGGAGTTGTGCTAAACTAGCACCAAGATATTAAGGACCATTCGAAATCTTATCAAGGATTGGAGTTGTTGCATATCAATTGGCATTGCCATATAATTTAAAAATCCACAATGTTTTTCACATTTTTGTTTTAAAGAAGTATGTGCATGATGCTACTCATGTGCTAAATTGGAATGCAATACAAGTGGAACCTGAAGGAGATTTTCAGGTGGAACCGAACTGTATTCTCAACTGGAGGGAAATTACACTTCGAAATCGCACCATAGGGCAGGTAAAGGTGCAATGGAAGCACCTTAGCCCTGATGAAGTTACTTGGGAACTAGAAACTAATATGCGGGCAGCATATCCAATTCTGTTCCATGAGGAATCTGAGGAAGAATAAGCAACATCGCGGACGATGTTGAACTTAAGTGGGGGTGTTTGTAACATGCCCTTTTGCTGAAGAACATTTTATGTTAGAAATACATTATGTTAACTTTTATTGTAAAGTTTTTATGTTGGACAAGTGTCCAAGGATGACTATGATTTGCACAATATTTTATTATTTAATAAATAAAATAGGAGACAAACACCTAAGGGGACTGTTGAAAGAGTGGTTACTGACCCACTAGGTGGAATGGAATCTGGGGTAGAAGGAAATGGACAAGTGGTAGCATCATGATGCAACTAACTAGCTGTTGGTATGGGACAACTCCCTTGAAATGTGGTCATAGTGCCCTGGAAGATGGTACTGGAGCTTGAGATTCATTTATTCCAAACTGACCACTAAAGACCTAGGTAGTCTATATAATAGCCATCAAATTATGAATTGAGGTTCATCACTTTTCCTGATGAGGAAATTTACATTGGAGTTTTGCTGTGCTTGCACCCAAGATATTTGATGAGCGGATATGCTAAGTTTTTTATCATGTTGTGAGTTTGCCTATTACTGCTGAGTGCAGAAGGCATATTTTGAGTGCAAAAGTTATACTACAGAGTGCATAAGTTTTACTTAGTGCCTTGCTTCTACACAGATTCCATCTACTTAGTGGTTCAGTAAGTAGGCTCGGGGGTCCATAGGAAGCCAACAGTTTGGCTGCTTCTTCTAGAAAAGGTTGGGAGGAACAGGCCTCCTTGTGTGTTTGTCAGCCCTATCTTCATCTACAGGTTCTATTTGTTTATCTGTTATTAAGTAGTTAAATTTGCTTAGTTACAAGTATTTAATTCCTATTTGCAGAAGGTGTTCTTGTTCAGATGCATCTATTTTTCAATTTCTAAACCTAATTAGAATTATGAATAGTAACGATAAATTGAATAAATATTCTCTGCATTTTTCTCCATGCTAATGGATCTGCATCGTACTCTAGTACATAGAAGAAATTAATGAAGATAATTTGATAGGCAGATTTGCCAATGGAATGAGAAGATCAAACCCTGTTATATTTCATTAGTTTTCCTACCATTAATATTCTGTATCAAATAAAATAATCCTGTGTCTTTCTTTTATCACTCTTTTCATTAATTCAATGTTTCAGGTTCACTGTATTCCTTTCATCAGGATGTTTTGAATTTAAACAGCCGCAAAAACATTTACTTCCTAAGTATACAGTACTGTTATCCCTTACTGATAGTAAGCATATTTTTCATAAAAATAAACGGCATTCATATCCAATCATTGAAGTCATTTCTGTTACACAGTATTCAAGAATTTATAACAGTTTAAAAATTAAATAGTATCAATAAGTTTGCAGTTATAACAGTACCGTACATTCCTATTTTGACAGTCATAGATTAAACTAGGGTTTTATGTTTTCCATGTTTTCTTCTCAAATTTTGACAATAGTTTCTACTCTATTCCTGTACATTAATTATTTCATTTTTTTATTATAATTACCAACAATCGGATAATAGTCTATAACAGTTTATCAAAAGTTTTAAAGACTTGACAGAAACCCTAAACCTTTAACATTCATTTCACAAACTTTCGTTTTGACAAAGCTAGTAATTATTTCTTTAAACAGTATCAAAGATTGGAATCACATTCGTGTTCTGGTCAAATGACCAATGGTTAATACCTTCTCGTTGAAATCTCTTCACAAGTATTCAAAGAATTTAGTTACAGACATTATTCCTTTTTCTTAGAACTGAAACTATTTAATTAAAAACTCAAACATAACATCAAATAACTATCAAACCAAGGGCTATTTTCTTTTTCATACATTTTATAGTTCTATACATCGATGTTTTTTAGGGTAAAACTTATAGTTCGTAGTTCTGTGAATGAAATGAAAACAAATAAAGTATCAAGCCTTAGCGCATGACCGTAAACCATTTACATCAAACATAGACGCGGAGCTTTTCTAACATAAGTTTTATTTCTACACTTTAAACATTTAAGTTATAGTTACGTTCCAAGGTCGAAACTCCAAAATGTTAGAAAAACATGATCACAAAGCAATAACAATAAATATAAATGCAAATATAATCACACACACATTACAAGAGAGACACAGATATATCATGGTTCACCCCAACTTGGGCTATGTCCACACTGAAGTTACCAGTCCTTATTATTATTCCATCCAGCAAAGTAAAGGGATACAACATGCAGCACAACCGCTGCACTTCCTCTTCACTGTCTCACAGTATCTCTTCACAGATCTTAGAGATCTTTACAATGCATAAAACCTAATACATCATTCACCCTAGCCATGTTACAATGTCTTTCTTTTATAAGGGAAATACAATGGAAAAATACCACGGGTTACCCAAAAAACCATTGGCCCGAAAACTGGTGGTGAAAACAACCCCAAAATTTTTTCTTGGGGGCCTGCTAGCCCCCGCGCCCCCTTGTCGAGGGGGGGTCGACCCCCCCCCAGACCCCCTGATCGTCGGGCCAGGATCATAACCAAACCTGGGGTACGGACATGGTTGAATCATCATCTATGAGACTGGAAGATCTGGCTCCACAACCAACAATCTCCCACTTGGAGACTGATCACAACAACTCCACCGCTGCTATACTTGATGGACCTTGGACTTTGTAGCTAGGGTTTTACCCCTAGCTTGTGCAAATGAGCACCTACTAAGGAGAATGGACTCCTTAGTAGCAGTTCAGTAAATGGAAATAATTAAGCTAAAACAAAAATAGAAACTACTCTAAAACATGTGCATGAAAAATAAACAATAATTTGTAAACAAGGGTTTTGTATTGATATTACCTCCAATGTGGAGATTAATGAAGCCCTTTGCAATGTCCAAGAGGGTTGCTCCAAGCTCCAATGTGCTCCTTCTCTTTCTCCAATGGTGGGAATGGGCCAAAAGAGGCTCTCAAGGTGAAAGTAGTTCAATGGTGAACTAGGGTTTCGAGAGAGATTTTGGCAGAGTAAGGGTATACTTGATTGTGGATATGGAATAAGGGATCTCCATCACCTATTTATAGTTTTTTGGTGGTGGAGCGCTGACCCATGGTTTTGGGAAACACATGGTTTAGGGCAGCTGTATAGGGTTTTTTCCTCCTTTTCCTCATTATTTTATATTTTTTCTTCCCTTTTTAGGGGGTTTTTGTTGTTTTTAGAGGAATGTTGGATATTTTTGGAGGAAAATGGGTTTTTTAGCCTTTTTGAGGCTATTTTGATGGTTTTGTGGCCTTTTGGAGGCTTTTTAGTGGGAGTTTTTTAGGTTTTTAAGGGAAATATGGTAGGAAAATGGACAAATAGGCCATATAATGTGGTAGATGAGGTAGTGAACACTTTTTGGGTGTTAACAGACTTGGCAACTTTCTCATCTTCACATTCATGCTAGAAGGTCAACTGAAACCGAGCAGAAACTCAATTTCTCTCTGGTCACAACCTTTGTGAACATGTCTGCAGGATTCTGGTTAGTATGTATCTTTTCCAGCTTCAATAGTTCATCTTCCAGAACAGAGCATATGAAATGGTACTTGAGCTGTATATGTTTAGTCCTGGAATGGAATGTTGAGTTCTTTGCAAGATGAATGGCACTCTGGCTGTCACTATATAACCTACTATCCTTCTGCTTCTTACCCCCTTCCTCCATAAACCTCTGCAACCAAATCATCTCTTTACTAGCCTCTGTAACATCAACATACTCTGCTTCTGTTGTTGAAAGTGCAACAACCTTCTGCAGTCTCGAAATCCAACTTACTGTTGTTCCACCTACAACAAACACATACCCTCTGGTGCTCCTCCTACTATCCTTATCACCTGCCATATTTGCATCAACATATCCCTGTAGAACAATGTCTGAACCTCCAAAACATAATGCCTGAGTGGTGGTACCTCTCAAATACCTGAGAATCCAATGTACTTCCTTCCACTGTTCTTTACTTGGATTGTTCATATATCTACTCACAACTCCCACTGCTTGTGCAATATCTGGTCTTGTGCACACCATGGCATACATCAAGCTGCCAACTACTGATTGATAGGGAATCTTGGACATGTAATCTGTCTCTTCTGGTGTCTTGTGACACATTTCCTTACTTAGATTGAAATGGCTAGCCAAAGGTGTACTTACTGGTTTTGCATTCTTCATTCTGAACCTCTTCAACACCTTTTGTATGTACTCGCTCTGAGACAATGTCAATTTGCGATTTTTCTTGTCTCTTGTTATTCTCATACCAAGGATTTGCTTTGCAGCACCCAAGTCCTTCATCGCAAATTAATTAGCTAGCTTCCTTTTGAGTACATTTATATCCTGCATGTTAGACCCTGCAACAAGTATGTCATCCACATACAGTAACAAGATAATGTATCTTTCATTGTCTAGCTTCTTGAAATAAACATACTGGTCAGAATGACATCCACTATAACTTTGTTCTGTCATAAACCTGTCAAATTTTAAATACCACTACCTTGGAGCTTGCTTCAAACCATACAAGCTCTTTTTCAACCTACACACCAAATTCTCCTTACCTTTGACCTCATACCCTTGTGGCTGCTACATATATATCTCTTCCTCCAAATCCCCATGGAGAAATGTTGTTTTTACATCTAACTTTTCAAGATACAAATCTTCTACCGCCACTAGACTTAAGATAGTCCTAATTGAAGTCATCTTAATAACAGGAGAAAATATTTCATCAAAATCTATACCTTTCTTTCATGCAAACCCCTTTACAACAAGTCTGGCCTTGTACCGTTTCTTGCCTCCTTCTTCTTCCTTCAACCTGTAAATCCATTTTTTCTGCAATGCTCTTTTACCAGCAGGCAACTGAACCAAATCCCACTTCTGGTTTCCTACCAATGAGTCCATCACCTCATTCATACCTTGCTCCCACTTCTTTCTAGTTTCCACCTGCATTGCTTCTTCATAACATTCTGGTTCACCAGCATCAGTCATCAACAAATAATACACTGAAGGAGAGTATCATTCAGGAAGTCTACTTAACCTGGTAGATCTTCTTACAGTTGCAGAAGTTTTAGGCACTTGCTGCTATTCTTGATTTTCTGGCACCTTTGGAACTTCATTTTCTGTAATTTCATCAAGTATTGTGTACTCTGTGTTTTCCTTTTCCTGTTTCTTTCCCTGCAACTGATATTTATACATGACCTTTTCATTGAATATCACGTCTCTACTTCTCATGATTTTGTTATTTTCATAATCCCATAAGCGATAACCAAATTCATCAATCCCATATCCAATAAAGGTACATTTCTTGGATTTAGCTTCAAGCTTTGTTCTATTTTCTTTATCAATATGGACAAATGCTTCACAACCAAATGTTCTCAGAAATGAGTAGTTTACCTTTTTATCTGTCCATGTCTCCTCTAGAATACCACCATCCAAAGCACTTGAAGGTCTTCTGTTTATTAAATAAACAGCAGTATTTACAGCATCCTCCCAAAACTGTAAGGGAAACCCTGCATGCAGTCTCATACACCTTGCACGCTCCATGATTGTTCTGTTCATCCTTTCTGACACACAATTTTCTTGTGGTGTTCCTAGGATTGTCTTCTCTCTACGAATCCCATGGTATGAACAGTAACTATCAAACTCCTTGCTGCAGTACTCACCTCCATTATTAGATCTGAGACACTTCAACCTTTTTCCTATCTCATTCTCAACCAAAGCTCTCCACTTCTTAAAAGTTGCAAACACATCAGATTTCTGTCTAATGCAATAAATCCAATTTTTCCTAGTTGCATCATCAATAAATGTAACATAATAATGAGAGCCACCAAGAGATTGTACCTGAGATGGTCCCCATATATCTATATGCACAAGCTCTAACTTTCTATTCTTCTTCTATTTCCCAACCCTGAAAAATATGACTCTCTTTTGTTTTTCATAAACACAATTTTCACAGAATTCCAAACTTACCTGCTTCAAATCTGGCAGCAACTTCCTTGAGTGGAGAATCTGCATCCCCTTCTCACTGATGTGGCCAAGCCTATGATGCCACAATGTTGTATCTATTCCTGTGGAAGCTAAAGAGATAGAATGGTCAGTATTATGAGGACATAAATACAACGCACCTATCCTGTCTCCTTTTGCTATCACCATTAATCCTTTAGTGATCTTCCACCACTTTTCTCCAAATGTAGATAGACAGCCGCCATCTCCCAACTGCTCTGTTGAGATCAAATTTCTTTTCATAGCAGGAATATGCCTAACATCTTTCAACAGCTAATCAGTTCCATTCTTAACTTTTATCCATACCTTGCCCATTCCACCAATTTTACATGGCTCATCATCACCCAATAAAACATGTCTAAAATCGCCTGGAACATAATCATGAAAATATTTTCTATGGGGTGTAGCATGACATGAAGCCCCTGAATTTAATACCCAATAATCACTAGTATTATCTAATGCAAGAATCAAAGCATCTTGTAACACATCACCTACTACATTTGCTTCCTGGGTAGTTTCCTTTTGTGCATCTCCTTTCTTCTTTAGAGATCTATAGTCTTTCCTCATATGGCATTTCTTTCAACAGTTCCAGCAATTTATTTTTCCCATTCTGGACTTGGATCTGCCCTTTTAGACTTGCCACGATTACCTTGGCTCTTTCCTCTCTCCTTTTGTCTTCCCCTGCTCTCCATGGTCAACGCATTACCTGATGTCTCATCTGTGCTTTTTCTTCGCATTTCCTCGCTAAGAATAACACCAATAACATCATCAAATTTTAAAGTGTTTGAACCAGAGACAGAGTTACTTACAGCCATGACCAAGCTATTCCAACTTTCTGGCAATGAACACAAGATTAGAAGAGCCCTAACCTCATCATCAAAGTTCACACTTACAGAAATTAGTTGATTTGTAACAGTATTAAACTCATTTAAATGATTAGTAACAGATCCACCTTCAGACATCTTCATATTAAATAAACGCTTCATTAGAAATACCTTGTTGGAGGCCGAGGATTTTTTATACAGCTTACCCAATGTACTCATCAAACCCTCCGTTGTCATTTGTTTTGATATATTGAAAGCCACCGACGAAGCCAGTCTCAGCTGTATTGTTCCTAGAGCCTTTCTGTCCAGAACCTCCCATTCTTTGTCCTTCATAGCCGCCGACAGCTTTGCTCTTCCTACGAACGGTAGGAATAGATCCTTCTGGTACAGATAGTCCTCCATTTGCATCTTCCATAATTGGAAGTTTTGGCCGTTAAACTTCTTGACCTTAAACTTTTCTTCTTCCGCCATTGCTCCCACTTGAACCAGGAACCCTAGCTTCCTGCGGGTTTATCTACCAAATAGACCTTTGGCTCTGATACCAATTGTTAGAAAAATAGAATTGCAGATCAATAACAATAAACATAAATGCAAATATAATCACACACACATTACAAGAGAGACACAGATATATCGTGGTTCACCCCAACTTGGGCTACGTCCACACTGAAGTTGCCAGTCCTTATTATTATTCCGTCCAACAAAGTGAAGGGATACAACCTGCAGCACAACCGTTGCACTTCCTCTTCACTATCTCATAGTCTCTCTTCATAGATCTTAGAGATATTTACAATGCCTAAAACCTAATACATAATTCACCCTAGCCATGGTACAATGTCTTTCTTTTATAAGGGAAATACAATGGGAAAATACGATGGGTTACCCAAAAAACCATGGGCCCGAAAACTGGTGGTGAAAACATAACCAAACCACCTAAGCGTCGGGCCAGGATCATAACCAAAACTGGGGTACGGACATGGTTGAATCATCATCTATGAGACTAGAAGATCTGGCTCCACAAGCAACACAAAAGACCAAAACGAGAAAATTCATAAGTCTGAAGTTATCAAAACATTTTCTTGAAACTTGACAGAAGAAATAACTCTCATCGAAAGAGATTACATTGTCAACTTTTGGCACAATAGCTAAAACCTTGTTAAATATTAACCAGGTAAGCCGAAATGCACACCATCCTACAGAAACTTAGCACAACACAGCATTGCTTTGGACTCATCTCCAAAAACCACAAGTATGGCTTAAGAACATCAACGATGGCCATTCTGTTAGGAGAACCTGCGAAGGGTTATGCCTCTTTTGGTAGACCATGGTTGACTTTGGTTAAATTTTGATTGGTCATGGTTAACTTTCGTTGACTTTGGCTAACCATGATTGATTTTGGTTGTGGTCAACCATGAAAAACCAGAGTTGACTATGGTTGTCTTTGGTTGACCAAAACCAAAGTCATATTAGAATATTATTTGGTTTACCATGGTTGACTTATAATTATTTGGTTGACCACAACCAAAGTCATATAAGAATATTATTTGGTTGACCACAACCAAAGTCATATAAGAATATTATTTTGTGGACCATGGTTGACTTTGGTTGACCATGGTTGTATGTGGTTGACTTTGGTTAACTATGGTTGACCATGGTTAACTATGGTAGACCATGGTTGACTTTGGTTAACTATGGTTAACCATGGTTAACTATGGTTAACCATGGTTAACTATGGTAAACCATGGTTGACAATTCTTGACTTTGGTTGACTATCGTGGACCTTCGTTGACATTAGTTTACCATTGTTTACTTTTGGTGGACCATGGTTAACTTTGGTTGAATTTTGGTTGGTCATGGTTGACCTTGGTTGTGGTCAACCATGACAAACCAAAGTGAACAATAGTCAACCTTGTTCAATAAAAGTCAACCATGGTTAACCAAAGTCAACAATAGTGAACATAGTCAACCAAAGTCAACTATGGCCAACCAAAGTCAACCACGGTTAACGAAAATCAATCATGGTCAACTAAAGTCAACCATAGTCAACCAAAATCAACTATGGTTTACCAAAGTCAAATGGTCAACCAAAGACAACCATGGTTAAGTAAAGTATACCAAAGTCAAGCAAAGTCAACTATAGTTATAGATGACCATGGGTGGCTTTAGTTGACAATGGTTCACTTTGGTTTACCATGGTTAACTTTGGTTGACAAAGTCAACCATGGTCAACTTTGTTTTACAATGGTTAACATTGGTTGACTAACTCAACCATGGCTAACCATGGTTGACTTTGTTTTACAATGGTTAACATTGGTTTAATTTTGGTTGACCATGGTTGAATTTGGTTTACAATGGTTAAATTTGGTTAACCATGGTTGACTTTTATTTACCATTGTTAACTTTGGTTGACCATGACTGACTATGGATGACTTTGGTTTACTTTGACTAACTTTGGTTAACCATGGTTAACTTTGGTTATTCATGGTTGGATTTGGTTGAGCATTGTTGAGTTTGGTTGACCATCGCTGACTATGGTTAACTTTGTTTTACTGTGGTAGACTTTAGTTGACCATTGTTAACTTTGTTTGACTATGGTAAACCATGATATTCCTTTGTTGACCATGGTTGACTTCGGTTCACAATGGTTTACGTTGGTTGACCATAGTTGACTTTGGTTCAAAGTGGTTGACGTTGGTTGAACATGGTTAATCGTGATGACTTTGGTTAACCATGGTTGACTTTGGTTAAGCATGGTGGAATTTGGTTGACTTTGGTTGGCTATAGTTGACTTTGGTTGACCATGGTTGACCATCATACACCATGGTTGCCTATGGTTGACTTTGGTTAACTATAGTTGACCATGGTTAACTATGGTAGACAATAGTTGTCCATTGTTGACCATGGTTGACCTTCGTTGACTTTTGTGGACCATGGTTGACTTTGGTTAAATTTTGATTAGCCATGGTTGTCTCTGATTGACTTTGGCTAACTAAGGTTGACTTTAGTTGTGGTCAACCATGAAAAATTAGAGTTGACTATGGTTGACTTTGGCTGACCACAACCAAAGTCATAGTAGAATATTATTTGGTTTACCATGGTTGACTTATAATTATTTGGTTGACCACAAACAAAGTCATATAAGAATATTATTAACTATGGTTAACTTTGGCTAACTATGGTTGACCATGGTTAACTATGGTAGACCATGGTTGACAATTCTTGGCTTTGGTTGAATATCATTGACCTTCGTTGACATTAGTTTACCATTGTTGACTTTGGTTAACTATGGTTAACCATGGTTAACTATGGTAGACCATGGTTCACAATTCTTGACTTTGGTTGACCATCGTTGACCTTTGTTGATATTAGTTTACCATTGTTGACCATGGTAGACCATGGCTGACAATTCTTGACTTTGGTTGACCATCGTTGACATTAGTTTACCATTGTTGGATTTGGTGCACCATGGTTGAATTTTGGTTGGCCATGGTTGACTTTGGTCGACCATGGTTTACTATCATTGATTTTGGCTAACCATGGTTGACTTTGGTTGTGGTCAACCATGAAAAACCAGAGTGAACAATGGTCAACCATATTCAACCATGTTCAATAAAAGTCAACCATGGTTAACCAAAGTCAATAATAGTGAACATAGTTAACCAAAGTCAACCATGGCCAACCAAAGTCAACCACGGCTAACCAAAATCATTTATGGTCAACTAAAGTCAACCATAGTCAACTAAATTCAACCATGGTCAACCAAAGTCAAATGGTGAACGAAAGACAACCATGGTAAGTAAAGTCTACCAAAGTCAACTATAGTTATAGATGCCCATGGGTGGCTTTAGTTGACAATGGTTCACTTTGGTTTACCATGGTTCACTTTGGTTGACAAAGTCAACCATGGCCAACCATGGTCAACTTTGTTTTACAATGATTAACATTGGTTGACCAAGTCAACTACGACCAACCATGGTCGACTTTGTTTTACAATGGTTAAAATTGGTTGAATTTTGGTTGACATGGGTTGATCATGGTTGACTTTGGTTTAGCATGGTTGACTTTGGTTTACTATGGTTAAATTTGGTTGACCATGGTTGACTTTAATTTACCATTGTTATGTTTGGTCGACCATGACTCACTATGAATGACTTTGGCTAACTTTGGTTAACCATGGTTGACTTTGATTTTTCATGGTTGAATTTGGTTGAGCATTGTTGACTTTGGTTGACCATTGTTGACTATGGTTATCTTTGATTTACTGTAGTTGACTTTGGTTTATCATTGTTGACTTTGTTTGACTACGGTTGACCTTTGTTAACCATGGTTTTCCTTAATTGACCATGGTTGACTTTGGTTCACAATGGTTTGCGTTGGTTGACCATAGTTAACTTTGGTTCAGAATGGTTGATGTTGGTTAAACATAGTTAATCGTGGTTGACTTTGGTTAACCAAGGTTGACCATGGTGGAATTTGGTTGATCATGGTTGACCGTCATACACCATGGTTGTCTATGGTTGACTCTGGTTAACCATGGTTGAATTTGGTTGAATATAAGAATATTATTAACTATGGTTGAGTTTTAAGCAAGGTTGAGAGACATTAATATTAAATGTTAATAGTTTAATTATTAATATTGATTAATATTAAGTGTTAACTTTAGGGAAGCACATGGTTAAGTTTGGTTAATATTAGATGTTAATTTTATATTTTTAAATGAAGTAAATGTTAACAAGTAATTGGATTTTAACACCAACATTGACTTTAATACTAAATGTTGATGTTGATGTTAATGTTAATGTGAATATTAATGTTTAAGATTGATATCATTTAATAATAAGATTAAATGTTAATTTAATATCAATAATAGAATTAACCGTACCGAGGATGTTTGGCTACGGTTGTCTTGAGTTGACCATGGTTGATTATTGTTGACTATGTTTGGCGTTGGTTGTTTATGGTTGACTATGGTTAACCATGGTTCTTTATAGTTGACTATGGTTGACCGTGGTTGACTTTCATTAATTTTTGGTTTCCCATGGCTAACTTTGGTTTACTTTCGGTTGACTATGGTTGACTTTGGTTGATCATGGTTGAATTTGGTTCACCATAGTGACTTTTGTTGACTTTTGGTTGGCCATGGATGACTTTGGTTTGCCATGGTTGTCTTTGGTTGAGTTTTGGTTGACTTTGGTTGATTATTGTTGAATATTGTGTACTTTGATTGACTATGGTTGACTATGGTTGACTTTGGTTGACCATGGTTGACATTGGTTGACTATGGTTGTTCATGGATGAGTGTGATTATTCATGTTTAACTATTGACTTTCATGGTTGTTAGGATATCCATGGATGTTATGTTTGAGGTTTATATTAATATTTCTTCTTCTTCTTATTAATGTTTTTAATATTAATATTATTGTTAATATTAAAACTTAATTAAAATGCTAAAATCATTGTTATTAACGTTATCACCTTCATCATTATAATATAACATTAATATCGTTGATAATAATATTATGAATGTTCTTATCAAGGTTAATATAAATATTAATGTTAATGTTAGTTTAATGTTATTGTTAACATTAATATTATGAATGTTTTCAGAATTAATATTATTAACTTTATTAATTTCATTAATAATAGTATTAATGTTGTTACTTTATAATTGGTATTGTTATTTTTAATAACATTTTCTTAATGTTAATCAATATTGTTCTTATTATTATTATTTATAATGTTGCTAATTTTATTAATAATAATTTGATTGATATTATTATTAATTTATTATAATGACTATTTTTATTATGTTATTGATTTTAATATTTTAAATAGGTGTAATCTAAATATTTTAAGTTTTCAATTTTTTCGAGTGTATTTTTAGTATTCTTTCCAAATTCTACTAAAAAAAATCCAAAAACATAGAATTGTTACCCAATTATTTTTAGTATTTTTGTCCAATGGTTGTAGCCTGGGTGGTTGGGAGGAATTGTTACCCTCCTCACCCAAGTTCAATTCTTGTAAGTGACATATTGCTCTTGTTAAACCCATATTGTAATGATTGTAATTCGTGCCACCTTGATTCTCTAGAATAGCAGGTGGTGAACATTTCCCAGGTGGACTAGCCCTCTAACAAACGGCGAACCACCTTTTGAAAAAAGAATAAATAAACTATTCCTTTTGAATATGTTATTAATTTAATTTTACACCATTCGTAATAATGTTATTGTTATTAATGTAATTAATATTAATTTTTATGTTATTATTAATGTTGTAGAACATTATTAATGATTAATAATATTAATAATAATCTTATTATTGAATTTTTTCAGCTAAAATCTTATTATTGATTAGTAATAATATTTATGTTAATGTAAATATTAAAAACTAATAATAATAATATTTATTATGTCAATGAATATTATAAATTAATATTAATAATAATTTTATTGATATTATTGCTATACCACCCATATTAATTATTGTTTTTAGAAATTGAGTTCTAAATAACTAATTAATTTTAACCTTTCCATATGTAAGTTTTACAAGACTTATCCAATTTAACTATTTAAATTTTGATATTTAACTAAAAACTTTACATTAATTGACTAAGTTTAACTCAAACATATATAATTAACATTTTTAAAATGTTATATAAATTGAAACCTCAAAACCACCTAAACTAAAAAGATAAAAATCTAAAAATCTAAAATTTAGAATTAAATGTAACTTAACTAAAACAAAGCATTAATCTAATTTTCGAAACCATATTATATTATATTATAGCTTAATATAATTAAAATATGGATCACACAAAGTTTAAAATAATAATCCTTAATTATTTACAATAAAATATGTTTTTAATATATATGTTCTGCATGTGTGAGCCTGAAGCTTCACCGACTATATTCAGGGCACATTAATTTTCTTCATATTAAAATATGAAATGTTAAAAAATTATGAATACCCTTTAATCTTGAGGCATTTACATTGAGACTTAATTTTCCACATTCACATTCATAAATGATGTCCGCATTCACATTATATGGTCATATACCCTCACTCGACCATTCCTTTTAAGCCCGGCTCAAATACATTAAACAAACCGTATTATTTAATTGATGGACTGGTTAAAATATTTTTATAATAGAGAAAACTTGAATAAATCAAAATAAAATTGATCACTTAATAAAATTTAAAGTATAAAAGAATTTACCTTAAATTTTTTATTAAAAAATAAACTTCTAACAAAATTATATATATTATATATATTTTGGACAAATACAAAGCTTTGAATTCATACTTTGATAAACAAATATAAATATAAAACGATACAATTAATTGAATAAAAAATATTTTTTTGCAAAACAACACAAACGACATCTCACATACCATAAACATTGCTAAAAAGTTTTAACAAATATAAATATAAAACTATACAATTAACTGAATAAAAAAGTTTTTTTGCAAAACAACACCAACTATATTTCAAGGAAAGCTTGAAATACAATCATTACAATAGGTCTTAACAAGAGCATCATATCACTCACAAGAATTGAACCTAAGTGGGGAGGGAAACAATCTTTACTCCCAACCACCCAAGCTACAACCAATGGACATAAATACTACTAAATAGTTATTAGGTACATATAATACCGCTCCGCAATTTTTAGATTGTTTTAATACATGATTATAACTGTTATCTAAACAAATGAAAGAAGCACTCAAAGCATGGAAGGAAAAGAAAAGGGAGCAACCAAATATAAACCTTGATACCATGGCTTATAACTGGAAAAGTCATGGAAGTAAGAAAATTTGGAACTCTGGTACAATTGCTCTGAAATGCAAGGTTAGTGTAACATCCCTCATTTTCGACCGAATATTATAAATGTATATTGTAACTATGAATATGGTCCTGGTGAGGAGCTCAAGGCCAAGGCCCCACCAGTGGATCTTGAAAATAAGTGTTGTGATTTATTCTTAAGTTTTAATTTAGTGACGGACGCAACCAAGTGACATGCCAGCAAGGCCACAAAAAGGGGAAAGGATGAAGGATAGATAGCCTTTCAACATCTAATAATAGATGATGGGTATCGTCCTAGTGCCACAAACACTTAAGGAGAGTGAGTTTACACGTAAAACCTTAAAGTTTTAAGTGTCGTCGTCATAAGTTGGGGAGAACGGTTACTAGTCGCAAATTTTCCAATAAGTTTTAGAGCTTAAATTATAGTTAACAGAAAGATAACTATGACGTAATAAAACGACTAGATAGACTTTATGTATATATATATATATATATTTATGAGTATTATATATATTTATATTGTACGAAAAATCAAAGATAAATATTTAATGTATATTACATATATTTATATACATATATAAATAGTTGTGAAAGCTAATATATATATATATTGTATATATAAGAAAAATATTAAATAAATAATTATATATAATATAGATACAATCATGCTACTTTCAAAAAGTTGATGTATAAAGGATATGTATTTTGTATATATAGATTATATATACATATAGAAAGGAAGGATAAAACAAAATTATGGGAAATAAACGACTAAAAACACATGAATACTTTTATATATTTACTAATATTATGTGTTGGCAAGCATGATAAAAGACAACACAAATATTACAAGGTCGAGCTCTTGGAGTAAACCGAGGGTACAATCCTCTCATACTAAAGATTGTATATATATTATACATTTAAGGTTAACAATTTAATATAAAATTATTTGTGATAATATTTATATTTCTCTAAAACTTTATATGATATTTTGAATTTATCTTTGAGAATACATATATGTATATATGTAGAAAACTACATATGTAAAACTAAATTATTATATATATATATATATGTATATTAGCATACATCCTATGGTCAATTTATTATTAAATATTAAATTGTGAAAAATAGTAATATATGTTAAGTTTACATTATAAAGTAGGACCTCGAGAAAAAAGACTCCTAAAAAGTACTTTTGGGGGAGATTATTATGTGAACTTTTGATAATATAAAACTCATTACTTAAGTTTCGAAAAAACGAAGTCATATTAGTAGTTTGACCAACCAACCGTAAGGGAGTAGTGACAGATTCGAGGAGGTGGTCTCCGTAATGGTGCACTCCAAAATTTATCATGATGGCCATTTGTGTCTGGGTAGAATATCTTTTTTGTTTGGTATCACGCCATCTGGCCCACGATTACCTACCACCATCGAGCTCTATGGGAAGAGGAGGAAAATTTCAACCTTCTTAAGGAGCGGAGTAGAGAGGGAAAGGGGGCGCTGTTGGCTATGATGTTTCCTTACGTATTGGCTGAATTCTTTTGCTTCGCCGATTCACAAAAGGTTATTCAATTGCATGCTTTGGGGGAGATCTCAGCTTAATTATTTAGCCGGCCCTTATAGAGAGCGAGGGATTCCATCACTCAGATGGAGGTATGGATCGATTGACCAGAAGATCTGTTTCAAGAGTTTTTGAAAAGAATGCCTTTAGGCATACGGCTTTGCTGGAGTTAACCTTGGCGATCTCGGTGTCCAGAGATAACGTTCATCCCGTCTCTCAGTTATATATATATACAATTCTGTTATATATGTGGTCCGAGACCTCGCCTTCGGTGGATATAGTTTGGAAGCATCTCTGCATGGAGCTGCATGGTGTCAGCGCCTTTCTCTGATAACGTGATCCCTATAAGAATCGAGTTAGTGGTAACTTAGCATGACCTGTGTGTAAGATCGGAGTAGCGAAAGGGGTTATTTTGGCGGGATCTATTCATAACTCTGGAGAGGCGAGATAGTCTGCTTACATATGGTTTACATGCTGGGTCTCTGAGGTTAGTAAAACGTAATACCACTAATTGAATGATGAAGTAGATCCTTCCCATTCCTTTTTTTTATAGGCTTGTTAAATTTGATATGATGCATGGAGTATATATATTAATGAATGATCTTGTTGAAATTCGACATGCTACATGAAATTTATATTTGGGTCTTGGAAAGTAGATAGTTGCGAATTGTGCCTCTGCATATTCTTTTGATCTCTAAGGAGAGGGCGAGTTGTTCCCAATCGACCTTTGTCAAGAGCTTTCCTCATATTTTATTTTGACAGAACATCACTTATTTTTTCTTTCTGCTTTTGCATGAAGTTTGATGAATCACAGAAGATTAAATGTTTTCCTTTATTTTTAAAGCTTTATATCTATGCCTGAGAACCCCTTCAGTTTTTTTTAGAGCGAGTATCTCAGCGAGTGGATGTTGGTCTTGTTGAAAGTTTCTGTGTAGGTTTCACTACTACATATTATCTCCTTATAGTTCCATATATATATACATTCTTATCCTGCATAACTTATCTATTCTCTAGGAGTCAACACGATCGCCATGTTTGAGTGAATTTCAGTACCTGAAATATCTTTACCTATGGATAAGATACACGTGATTATTGTTCTGCATAAGTTCAATTCTGGTTCTTGCCCAGAAAACTTGAGAGAGACGTTTGCAGTTTTTTATATTGTTACATACGCGCATCTAAATAATGTGTGTCTGTGTAGATACTAAGATGACGAGTTTTAGATATTAACCTTTTTATGTAAGTGATGAGCCTTAAGGACCCAGGAGAGTTAGTACTTTTGCTATAGATGAATTGGGTTTTTGCTATGTACATAAACCATATTTATATTGTAATGATCTTGTTATTTTATGTTTGCTAAGAGGATGTGATGCCAGCTTTTCAGCTTAACTAGAGATCGGTTTTTCTTTAAAATTACACTCACACCGATTGGAAAACTCTCCTAGGGAAAATCTCTCTGAATGTGGTTAATTATGTTTAAGGGACGGTTCCATGAGCCCGATCCCTGCCTTACCTCCTTTATATTATTTTTATACACGATAAACTCGACTTAGGTGGGGAATGGAACCACTCTCACGAGTTGGCCTCTTGTTGTTTTAAGATCCTCAAATGGACATGCTTATCGTAGCATGGTTAAGGAAGGTAGTAATGCCTTTTACAGTTTGGTATTTATATAACTAATACCTTATTTAGTGTTTTCTAGAACAAAAAATTCGAAAGGGTTAGATATACAAAATAAACCCATTATTATATATTTTTCTACGATTTTTGAAGGCATTGCAGAAAGGGTTGTGACCTTGCTACGCTGAGTAAGGCACTTTAACATAAAAGGGATGTTATCCTTGGTTAAAATATTATAAAACGATATGTATTATTGAGGAGAAAACCATGATGAGAAAGTATAACAATAATAGCATTTAAATTGGAAATTCCATACAAAAGTGGAAAGGTTGGTTGATGAAAAGAATGTGATAATCATTGAAAATAATTAGACATAAGTTTTTGGAGAACTTATGGCAACAACCCTGTTGCAGAATGTAATCTTTGATCTTGAGGAATAATAAAACACAACCTTTTGTGGACGTAGCCCAAGGAGTGGGTGAACCACATTAAAAATGGTCTACCTATCATTGTGTCTCTTTTGTGTATTCTCTTGATATCATGTTTCCATGTTATTCAGTTTGGTTGTCTTGTTTATGTGTTCGTAACTATGTTGGTTTATTGTTTACATCTGGTGCAAATGAATGAGTTGACGAATGATAGTTCCTTATTATTTTATGTTAACTATAAATTGTATCTCATATGTGTATGCTCAACTCTCTCTCAGAATGATTGCGACTATTTTGTCTTGTGCATATGTATGAATAAGAGTTGTTTGAATGTTTATTTATTGCATTTCTTTCATACGTGTACCTTGTAATTTTATCAATGTATAAATTGCATACTTCATTAATGTTCATAGATAGAAATATAAGTCAATGATATATTCATATTGTTCCATGGAGTAGTAGTCAATATTTTAGTAATTCCCAATGGATAGGGAAATAATGTAAGGTATTTGAAGGAAAGATTTTAAAGTATGATTAGCAGAAAGGTTGAAAATAATATTCATGATCTTACAATGGCTTGGCATGCATGCCAGAATAAAACATTTGTTTAAGCAAAAGGGATAATTGATTGTTGACGACATTAATTTAGTCATGTAAACGTGTATATTTATGATATTACTTGGTAAAAATCTAAATTGACAAAATCAAGGATAAGTTGATACTACTCATATTACAAACATGTTGATGAGGTAGTAGACTCCCCCATCTACTTGAAGACATTTATTATGTGAAGTAAATGTTATTGAAAGTAATGACAGTAGGAATTATTAGGCATGATCATTATAAATCAATTATCATCATGTTTAAATGAAATTAGTGTATCATCCTTCTTATTGTTAAATGTTCATGGTGAAATTTTTTTGAAATTCACATAAATTACGGTTATGTAAAATTGGGTTCGTGACAAATGGTATGAGAGCTTTAGGTTACAACACAAGGGCCTATTGGGCCCAACATAAGATAAAGAAAATATAAAGGCTAATCAAGTTGTTCTTTTTAAACGCATGTGCTGCTGGACCAGACGAGGGAGAAATATTAACGAAGATAAACTTCAAGTTCTCCAAAAGAGTAAAGATAAGTATTGCACTTCATTGTTTCCTTATGAAATTTTGAATCAGGTTTTGTTTTCATTTTATCGTGAGATATGGATATAGCATGGTATTGTTAAGGAAATTGGTATTTTGATTTCTAGTATATATGCAAAAGGTTACGAGATTTACATAAGGCAGAAATTACTTAGATGATTTTATTTATTGCTACAAGTATGTGAGTGATGTACTTCAAACTGAAATCTATGATAGTACTCTAGTCGATGATTATAACGTGGTGAAAATTATTATTACCTTGACCAAAAAAAAAAAATAGTGTTTTGAACACATAGAATAATTTGATAGGTAAAATTTCATCAAGTAGATTTGCATTATAGTTGTTTGATGTTATTCTAAAGTTTCTTTTAAAAGTTTCTAAGTGCTTCATCTAGAGGTCAGAGTGTAGTATTAGTATTACACCCCAAAGAATCGTGCTTGTTAGTGTAATATCCCAAATTTCGGACTAACTATGTTGTTGTTATATTAGGCCATGACCCCAACACCTATGTTTATTTTGAGTATTGGGCATGAGCCCTAGCACCTATGATTTATTCTTTTATATGTATATCGACATATCATGCATGGACCCTTACTAACTTCTTTATTTTTAGTATATACTGGGGGAGAAGGCCCCAATGTTTTAATGATGTTCTTAAGCTTTGATAAGGGTACAAACCCTAATATACTCAGATAATCTTTTGTTACTTACTGTGCAGAGCTATGATTTTACATGATTTAACTTATGAGTGTGTTCAGCGTGGACTCAGAAACACACATGTAACCTACATACTGGGCATAAGCCCCGATGTACCTAGAAGAATGTTTATGTACTGGGAGTTAGCCCTGAGGTACATTGAGTGTTGGGCCTAAGCCCTGGAGCACACCAAGCTTGATAAACGACTACCGGATCCGAGGCAACTTAAATATTCTAGATGTGCCTCACAACCACATTCTAGCACTAGTGTTGAGCAGAGGCTCTAGAAGTGCATTAGCATAACACCCATGTGAGAGTGTTGACTTAAAAGGCTCTGAAGAGCACTCGGGGTTACTAAATCTCAAAGTGTTGAGTCGGAAGGACTCTGAATAGCACTTTTACTTTCATCACACTTATTTTATTTGATTAAATGATTCATTTTTTTATCTATAATCAAGTACTACGGGAAATACCGTGTTAAATGAGGGAATCCAACATGCAAGACGGAGACTAGAGGTTCCTAACCAAGCCTACTGAAAGACAGTCCAAAGAAGTGGACCTTAACCCTAATTTGTTAAACCAAAGTATCATACAGGATTAAATGTTGGTATTAAGAGTTGTAATAAATAATGATGTGATTATTTATTTATAAAAGACATTTATTGCATATAGGTTATGCATAGTGGGATGCCACATTATTTAATAATACTAATAAAAGTATTAATATTTAGTGGACAACCATGGTTGTAACTAAAAGTAATAATGTATTAATACCTAGGTTAGAATTAATATTATTATAATTATTGTTACCATAATTATTATGAAGAGCTTAAATTAGAAATCACTTATCGATTAAGCCTTTGAAAAAGTCTTAGTGCAAAAAGATTAAATACTTATTAAATATTATTTATTAATTTAAAGAAACAAATTAGTCCAACAGTCATAATTAAAAAAATCCCCTACTTAAAGAGGGCAGATCCCAAGTTGGGGATCATCTATCTTTTCATTATCATTCTCTGGTGGTAATTAAAGGAAAAAATTCTGCTCCAAGAAACTAAACCAACAGTAACCTTTGGTCCTCTATCTCTTTTGCATGTTGGAATCCAGTTTGGGGGGATCCATACAGAACCAGGAATGGTTGTAGGATCATGGTTGGGAGGAACACGGTAACCCCAAAGTTATCTAGCAAAAGGAAATCACCCTAACATGTTAGTTAGATACAGCAAGCTCTGCATTAACTATTGTGGAGTGTGCAGGTTTCTACAGGAAGGAATCAAGTGCCAAGCAGCTAGGTTTCTACAAGAAGGGACCAAGTACTCAAGCAGTCACGTATGGAGTATCTAATGTTTCAAATTACAGTTATAATAAAGTTAGTCTTTAAAAATTAAAATAGATACTACAGCATTGTTTTCATTACCCATATTATCAAATTCGAGGTTCTACCCAGAACCCAGTGGAGGGTCTAGCAGGTCTAGCCAATCTAGCCTTTGCTAGACAACCTATATTGCTTTCTAGGTTAGGCTTATTGTAATTTCTTGCTTATAGGTATATATTTTTATGTTTGAGTCGTATTCTCTTAGTATATGTTTATTTTTATTCTGTTTGAATCGTTTTCCATTATTCGTAGTGCAGGGTCTCACCTATACCTGTTAGTTCTTTTTACATTATTTCTATACTAGAAACATTACCAAATAGAAATAAAAACCAAACATCGAAAATTTTAGCTGCACAACTCATTTAAATTATCAAACATCTCTATGATAGAAATCTTTAATCAAACTTTAAACGCATCACGTATTACACAGAGATTCGTATTCCAAAACATAGTTTCACATATCCAAACATAGATTCACATATAACTCAATCGTCATCTGCATTTTAAATATGGGTGCTATTCCCAAAACCATTACGGGCTTCCCTCTTAAATTCATGGATCGAACCCCATCCCCAATCAAAATGCTCATCATATCAAACCTAAACATTGAACACACAACAATCAGATAAACGTATCAATTGCACAGAATTAGTTACTTGACCAAACAAACGTTTCCTATTACCATAAAATGAAACACCCACAACCTGTATTCTTTCCCATATATAAAACGCCAAAGGCAGGGATCAAAATCCCTCTAGGTTCACAGGTAAAAAAAATGTTTTACAGGTGTTTCCCATAACCCAAAAATAAACACAAACAACTACAACATCCTACATTATGAACGCATATCCAAACATTCAGGAGTCATCTTTTGCAGAGGATTGTAACCATGGGTTGGGGATAGCAAAACCCTAGAGAAACTCACTTAGCCTAGAACGATATTTACAAGCTAAAAAAATACACCAGACTTCAACGATTATAAAGTTTCCATTTAACAAAACAAAATGACTAGCTACAGGATAGAAGCATAAACAACTTATACAGTTCATAAACTTATCACACGCCATAGGAAAGAAAAACGTAGAAACAAAGCAAGGACAAAACATATACATTCACCATGGGAAAAGAGATAATGATTACAGTGTCCATAGTTCTGTACACGACCTTTTAACTTGGATAGAAATAGAAAAACACAGAGGTCCTTTCCCCATTTCCAAAACTCAAGTCAAGCCCCATGATTACATACAGGGGAGATTATTTTCCAAAACCAACATTTACGTAAGCACAAATACATCAAAATATAATTACAACAATGTATCAAACACCGGGTTAAGCCAAAGGCGACCTCGTTGGAGATTCCAAATCTGAGTGAGCTAAAGGCATCACGAATCTCGCCATTATCAAAACTATCAAACCCTTCTCCAAACCACCGAGACAGATAGGGGAAAGGTTGAAAGCACCCTGTTGGGTGTGTTGTATCTCTTCACATGGTGGGTGCGTGTACACCACGATCCCCTCCCCAGTATTCTATCCAATCCCAGTAAAGGGATTAGGGTTGTAACCTAATTTCAGGTAAACGAATTAGGGTTTTAGATGCTGCGAATACCATATATTGTATTGTAAATGGTTAAGAAAACATATAATGAAAAGAGTTGTGCGACTCTAAGTTTTGCTGGTTTTTTTCCCGGTTAAGGGTTTCCAGGTGAAAATCTCTGTGTTATGCATGTTCCATTGTGTATTTTCTATTAATGGTTAAGAATCTGTATGAGTTTTTACTACACTGTTAAGGTTTAAAACTATCATTTGGTATCAGAGCATTATTGGGTCCAGAGGGACGCCTTTGTTTCTAAGGGTTTGGCTCAATCTTGGATCTGTGATAAACCTGGTTTCAGTGGGAGCTTTGCAACTGTGATTATTTTTTTGAAAGAATGGCGAGGACCTCTAGAATCGAGATTGAGAAATTTAATGGTCAGAGCTTTGAGCTATGGAAGCTCAAGATGGAAGATCTTTTGGTAGATAGAGAACAATGGATCGCAATAGATCCAGGTACAATGCCCACTGGTATGGCAAAAGAAGAATGGGATAAGCTGGAAAGAAAAGCAAGGAGCACAATTCAACTTTGCCTCTCAGATTCAGTGTTGGTAAATGTATCTGGTGAAGACAGTGCAAAGAAACTGTGGGATAAGCTGGGAAATTTGTATCAGTCAAAGTCCCTGGTAAATAAGTTATTTCTTCAAAGGAAATTGTACCTTCTAAGAATGAATGAAGGAGACTCTGTGTGAGAGCATCTAAATTCCTTCAATACTCTGGTAAGTCAGTTGACATCTATTGGTATTACAATTACTGATGATGAAAAATGTGTTAGCTTGTTGTGCTCTCTACCAGATTCATGGGATAGTCTAGTTATAGTTGTTGGCAGTAACGCAACCAACCTAATATTTGATGATGTGGTTGCATCCCTAGTATTGGAGGAAATGAGGCAGAAATCCATGGACAGTTTAACCAAGGATGCCTTGTTTGTGAGAGGTCACCCTGGAGACATATCTAAAAATAAGTCTTCAGGTGGTAGATCTAAATCTAGAGGGAGATCTAAATCTCCAGGACCTGCTGTACAAAAATGCTGGAAGTGGGGTAAAGCTAGGTATTACAAGAAGGATTGTAAATCAAAAAATATTGATAAAAGCAGAGGATCTAATGATGCTCCATCCGCAGATGGGAAAGAATCTACAGAGGAATGAGGAGATGTGTACTTGGCATCTTCAAGTACACATGCAGAACATGATTCGTGGTTGATTGAATCAGGCGCATCTTTTCATATGACTCCTCACAGGGAGTGGTTTTCTGAATATGAAAAGTATGATGGAGGTGATGTATTCCTGGGAGACAACTCGGTGGCAAAAATCATAGGTCGAGGAAAGATCAAGCTACTGCTAAAAAATGGAAGGGTTACAACTCTTCCTGGGGTTCTACACATTCCAAAAATGGCTAGAAACCTCATATCTGTAAGTAAAATGGATGATGTAGGTGTGAAAATTATGTTCGAGAAGAACACATGCAATATGGTTCGAGGATCAATGGTGCTGATGAGGGGAGTTTGGATTGGAACTCTATACAAGTTGTTGGGAAGCACTTTTAAAAATGGATGTAATAGCAAGGAGCACGATTACTGATGATGAAAAATGTGTTAGCTTGTTGTGCTCTCTACCAGATTCATGGGATAGTCTAGTTATAGTTGTTGGCAGTAACGCAACCAACCTAATATTTGATGATGTGGTTGCATCCCTAGTATTTGAGGAAATGAGGCAGAAATCCATGGACAGTTTAACCAAGGATGCCTTGTTTGTGAGAGGTCACCCTGGAGACATATCTAAAAATAAGTCTTCAGGTGGTAGATCTAAATCTAGAGGGAGATCTAAATCTCCAGGACCTTCTGTACGAAAATGCTGGAAGTGCGGTAAAGCTAGGTATTACAAGAAGGATTGTAAATCAAAAAATATTGATAAAAGCAGAGGATCTAATGATGCTCCATCCGCAGATGGGAAAGAATCTATAGAGGAATGAGGAGATGTGTACTTGGCATCTTCAAGTACACATGCAGAGCATGATTCGTGGTTGATTGAATCAGGTGCATCTTTTCATATGACTCCTCACGGGGAGTGGTTTTCTGAATATGAAAAGTATGATGGAGGTGATGTATTCCTGGGAGACAACTCGGTGGAAAAAATCATAGGTCGAGGAAAGATAAAGCTACTGCTAAAAAATGGAAGGGTTAGAACTCTTCCTGGGGTTCTACACATTCCAAAACTGGCTAGAAACCTCATATCTGTAAGTAAAATGGATGATGTAGGTGTGAAAATTATGTTCAAGAAGAACACATGCAAGATGGTTCGAGGATCAATGGTGCTGATGAGGGGAGTTCGGATTGGAACTCTATACAAGTTGTTGGGAAGCACTTTTAAAAATGGATGTAACAGTACTATTGTTATTGAGGGTAAAAATGAAGGAGACAGAGTCCTTACTGTCTCTAGTGAGAAGACAATGCTATTGCATCGAAGGCTGGGACATATTGGAGAGAAGGGTCTTCGACTATTACAAGGTAAGAGTATGGCTAAAGGCATGTTTGATTACACACTAGATTTTGATTTCTGTGAACATTGCTTATATGGTAAACAAAATCAGGTAAGATTCTCATCTGGTGTTGTAAGAGCTAAAGGAATCTTAGCGTTAATACACAGTGATGTGTTTGGACCTGTGCCTGTTCCATCACTAGGTAAATCTGTGTATTATGTTTCATTCATAGATGATTTCTCAAGAAAAACATGGATTTATTTCTTGCGTAAGAAATTGAGGTTTTTAATAGATTAAAAGAATTTAAGGCTCTTGTAGAGAATCAAACTGAAAAGAAAAAAAAAGTGTTGAGAACAGATAATGGTGGAGAATTCTGTGGAAATGAATTTGAGGAGCTCTTTAAGACGTGTGGAATAGAAAGGCAAAAGACTACCCCATACACACCTCAACAAAATGGGGTTGCAGAAAGGATGAGCACGACATTGATGGAAAAGGCAAGGAGTATGATTAGTGGTGCAGGGCTAACATAACAATTCTGGGCAGAAGCTGTTGAGACTGCGTGTTACTTGGTAAATAGGACACCCACATCAGCGTTGGTTGACAAGACACCTCATGAGGCTTGGACTGGTAAGAAACCCTCTCTCTCGCATCTCAGAGTGTTTGGGTGTGATGCTTTTGTGCATGTTCCAAAGGAAAAAATGAGCAAGTTGGATAATAAAGCAGAAAAATGTATCTTCATTGGCTACAAGGATGGAGTGAAAGGTTACAAGCTGTGGAACCCAGTAAAAAGGCAAGTAGTTTACAGTCGAGATGTGATCTTCAAAGAAGTTGAAAACACTTCCAGGATTGAAGATGCACCAAAGGCAAAGGATCCAGAGAAACTACAGTTTGATATTAAGGATGAAAGAGGTGGTTCATTTGAGGAACCAGATGCGTCCGAATTAGATGAAGAGGCAGATTCGTCTGAATCAGATGAAAAGGCGGAACCACAGACTCCGGTCTTGAGGAGATCTGACCAAGTAAGAAGGCAGGCTAAAAGGTATAGTCCACTTGATTTTCGCTCTAATTTTGTGTTATCTATTACTGATGATGATCCTAGAACTACTAGAGAGGCAATGGATTCAGAAGATAGTAAACTATGGAAGAAGGCCATGATGGAAGAAATGGATGCCTTGGACAAAAATGAGGCATGGGATCTGGTTGAGTTTCCAGAAGGAAGAAAACCCGTTGGAAGCAAATGGGTATTCAAGAAGAAGTTAAATGCAACAAGTAAAGTGGAGAAGTACAAGGCTCGACTAGTAGCGAAAGGTTATTCCCAAATTGAGGGCATCGATTTTGGTGAGATTTTCTCACCTGTTGCAAAATTGACTTCTATTAGATTTCTTTTATCTATTTCTACTGCTTTTGATCTTGAAGTAGAGCAGATGGATGTGAAGACAACATTCCTACATGGAGAACTTAATGAAGAAATCTATATGAGGAAACCAGAATGGTTTGTGGTGAAAGGTAAAAAGGAGCTTGTCTGTAAGCTGAAAAAGTCCCTCTATGGACTGAAATAATCTCCAAGAATGTGGTATCAAAAGTTTGATACTTATATACTGGGACTTGGCTTCTCAAGAATCAAAGCTGATCACTGTGTTTATTTCAAACTAATTGGTGATCATTTTATTTATGTGATATTGTATGTTGATGATATGTTGCTAATTGGAAACAACAAGGAAATCATCAAGGATGTCAAAAATCAGTTGTCATCTGAATTTGACATGAAAGATCTCAGTGCTGCAAATTTTATTTTGGGCATGGAAATAAAAAGAGATCGAGAAAACAGGAAACTCTGGTTGAATCAGAGGAAATAGGTTGAGACAATATTGAAGAGGTTTAATATGCAGGAAAGCAAACTAGTGAAGGTGCCCATTCCTGTAGGTGTAAAGTTATCTGCAGAACAATGTCCCACGACACAAGAAGAGGTAGAGGACATGTCTCATGTTCCCTATGCTAGTGCTGTTGGAAGTTTGATGTATGCTATGGTCTGCACTAGAACAGATATAGCTCATGCAGTGGGAGTTTTGAGCAAATATATGTCAAAACCAGGAAAGGAACATTGGACTGCAGTAAAGAGGGTATTCAGGTATTTGCATGGCACTATAGATTTTGCAATCTGCTACCAAGGACGACCCTGACTAAGCAGAGAGATAGATATACAAGGATTTGTTGGTGTTGACTAGGCTAGAGATCTTGATCACAGAAGATCTACAAGTGATTACGTTTTTAAACTATTTGGAGGAGCAATCAGTTGGATGAGTAGAATACAAGCTGTAGTTGCACTCTCAACTACAAAAGATGAATACATGGCAGCTACCCATGCAAGTAAGGAAGTTGTATGGTTACAAAGGTTTTGTTAAGGTATTGTTTTTGTTCAGAATGCAGTGAAGATAGGTTGTGATAGCTCAAGTGCAATCTTTCTGGCAGGGAACCCTGCTTATCACTAGAAGACAAAGCACATTGATGTGCAGTACCATTTCATCATAGACATGGTTGAACAAAACAAAGTATTGCTAGAGAAGGTTGATACTTTGGAAAATGTTGCAGACTCTTTGACAAAGTCTGTGACTACTCAGAAGTTCTCTTGGTGTAAAGAGAACATGGGCATTGTTGCCCTGGACTGTTGAAGTCATAAATTTCTCCTGTATGTGAAGAGAACAACAAGTGGGAGAATGTTGGGTGTGTTATATCTCTTCACACGGTGAATGCATGCACACCACGAATTAGGGTTTTAGATGCTGCGAATACCATATATTGTATTGTAAATGGTTAAGAAAACATATAATGAAAAGAGTTGTGTAGCTCTAAGTTTTACTGGTTTTTTTCTCGATTTAGGGTTTCTAGGTGAAAATCTCTGTGTTATGCATGTGCCATTGTGTATTTTCTGTTAATGGTTAAGAATCTGTATGAGTTTCTACTGCACTATTAAGGTTTGAAAATATCACACCCAGCACTTATCACACGCCATAGGAAAGAAAAACGTAGAAACAGAGCAAGGATAAAACGTATACATTCACCATGGGAAAAGAGATAATGATTACAGTGTCCATAGTTCTGTACACGACCTTTTAACTTGGATAGAAATAGAAAAACACAGAGGTCCTTTCCCCATTTCCAAAACTCAAGTCAAGCCCCATGATTACATACAGGGGAGATTATTTTCCAAAACCAACATTTACGTAAGCACAAATACATCAAAATATAATTACAACAATGTATCAAACACCGGGTTAAGCCAAAGGCGACCTCGTTGGAGATTCCAAATCTGAGTGAGCTAAAGGCATCACGAATCTCGCCATTATCAAAACTATCAAACCCTTCTCCAAACCACCGAGACAGATAGGGGAAAGGTTGAAAGCACCCTGTTGGGTGTGTTGTATCTCTTCACATGGTGGGTGCGTGTACACCACGATCCCCTCCCCAGTATTCTATCCAATCCCAGTAAAGGGATTAGGGTTGTAACCTAATTTCAGGTAAACGAATTAGGGTTTTAGATGCTGCGAATACCATATATTGTATTGTAAATGGTTAAGAAAACATATAATGAAAAGAGTTGTGCGACTCTAAGTTTTGCTGGTTTTTTTCCTGGTTAAGGGTTTCCAGGTGAAAATCTCTGTGTTATGCATGTTCCATTGTATATTTTCTATTAATGGTTAAGAATTTGTATGAGTTTTTACTACACTGTTAAGGTTTAAAACTATCATTCGGTATCAGAGCATTATTGGGTTCAGAGGGACGCCTTTGTTTCCAAGGGTTTGGCTCAATCTTGGATCTGTGATAAACCTGGTTTCAGTGGGAGCTTTGCAACTGTGATTCTTTTGTTGAAAGAATGGCGAGCACCTCTAGAATCGAGATTGAGAAATTTAATGGTCAGAGCTTTGAGCTATGGAAGCTCAAGATGGAAGATATTTTGGTAGATAGAGAACAATGGATTGCAATAGATCTGGGTACAATGCCCACTGGTATGGCAAAAGAAGAATGGGATAAGCCAGAAAGAAAAGCAAGGAGCACGATTCAACTTTGCCTCTCAGATTCAGTGTTGGTAAATGTATCTGGTGAAGACAGTGCAAAGAAACTGTGGGATAAGCTGGGAAATTTGTATCAGTCAATGTCCCTAGTAAATAAGTTATTTCTTCGAAGGAAATTGTACCTTCTAAGAATGAATGAAGGAGACTCTGTGTGAGAGCATCTAAATTCCTTCAATACTCTGGTAAGTCAGTTGACATCTATTGGTATTACAATTACTGATGATGAAAAATGTGTTAGCTTGTTGTGCTCTCTACCAGATTCATGGGATAGTCTAGTTATAGTTGTTGGCAGTAACGCAACCAACCTAATATTTGATGATGTGGTTGCATCCCTAGTATTGGAGGAAATGAGGCAGAAATCCATGGACAGTTTAACCAAGGATGCCTTGTTTGTGAGAGATCACCCTGGAGACATATCTAAAAATAAGTCTTCATGTGGTAGATCTAATTCTAGAGGGAGATCTAAATCTCCAGGACCTTCTGTACGAAAATGCTGGAAGTGCGGTAAAGCTAGGTATTACAAGAAGGATTGTAAATCCAAAAATATTAATAAAAGCAGAGGATCTAATGATGCTCCATCCGTAGATGGGAAAGAATCTATAGAGGAATGAGGAGATGTGTGCTTGGCATCTTCAAGTACACATGCAGAGCATGATTCGTGGTTGATTGAATCAGGTGCATCTTTTCATATGACTCCTCACGGGGAGTGGTTTTCTGAATATGAAAAGTATGATGGAGGTGATGTATTCCTGGGAGACAACTCGGTGGCAAAAATCATAGGTCGAGGAAAGATCAAGCTACTGCTAAAAAATGGAAGGGTTAGAACTCTTCCTGGGGTTCTACACATTCCAAAACTGGCTAGAAACCTCATATCTGTAAGTAAAATGGATGATGTAGGTGTGAAAATTATGTTCGAGAATAACACATGCAAGATGGTTCGAGGATCAATGGTGCTGATGAGGGGAGTTCGGATTGGAACTCTATACAAGTTGTTGGGAAGCACTTTTAAAAATGGATGTAACAGTACTATTGTTATTGAGGGTAAAAATGAAGGAGACAGAGTCCTTACTGTCTCTAGTGAGAAGACAATGCTATTGCATCGAAGGCTGGGACATATTGGAGAGAAGGGTCTTCGACTATTACAAGGTAAGAGTATGGCTAAAGGCATGTTTGATTACACACTAGATTTTGATTTCTGTGAACATTGCTTATATGGTAAACAAAATCAGGTAAGATTCTCATCTGGTGTTGTAAGAGCTAAAGGAATCTTAGAGTTAATACACAGTGATGTGTTTGGACCTGTGCCTGTTCCATCACTAGGTAAATCTGTGTATTATGTTTCATTCATAGATGATTTCTCAAGAAAAACATGGATTTATTTCTTGCGTAAGAAATTGAGGTTTTTAATAGATTAAAAGAATTTAAGGCTCTTGTAGAGAATCAAACTGAAAAGAAAAAAAAAGTGTTGAGAACAGATAACGGTGGAGAATTCTGTGGAAATGAATTTGAGGAGCTCTTTAAGACGTGTGGAATAGAAAGGCAAAAGACTACCCCATACACACCTCAACAAAATGGGGTTGCAGAAAGGATGAGCACGACATTGATGGAAAAGGCAAGGAGTATGATTAGTGGTGCAGGGCTAACGCAACAATTCTGGGTAGAAGCTGTTGAGACTGCGTGTTACTTGGTAAATAGGACACCCACATCAGCGTTGGTTGACAAGACACCTCATGAGGCTTGGACTGGTAAGAAACCCTCTCTCTCGCATCTCAGAGTGTTTGGGTGTGATGCTTTTGTGCATGTTCCAAAGGAAAAAATGAGCAAGTTGGATAATAAAGCAGAAAAATGTATCTTCATTGGCTACAAGGATGGAGTGAAAGGTTACAAGCTGTGGAACCCAGTAAAAAGGCAAGTAGTTTACAGTCGAGATGTGATCTTCAAAGAAGTTGAAAACACTTCCAGGATTGAAGATGCACCAAAGGAAAAGGATCCAGAGAAACTACAGTTTGATATTAAGGATGAAAGAGGTGGTTCATTTGAGGAACCAGATGCGTCCGAATTAGATGAAGAGGCAGATTCGTCTAAATCGGATGAAGAGGCAGAACCACAGACTCTGGTCTTGAGGAGATCTGACCAAGTAAGAAGGCAGGCTGAAAGGTATAGTCCACTTGATTTTTGCTCTAATTTTGTGTTATCTATTACTGATGATGATCCTAGAACTACTAGAGAGGCAATGGATTTAGAAGATAGTAAACTATGGAAGAAGGCCATGATGGAAGAAATGGATGCCTTGGACAAAAATGAGGCATGGGATCTGGTTGAGTTTCTAGAAGGAAGAAAACCTGTTGGAAGCAAATGGGTATTCAAGAAGAAGTTAAATACAACAAGTAAAGTGGAGAAGTACAAGGCTCGACTAGTAGCGAAAGGTTATTCCCAAATTGAGGGCATCGATTTTGGTGAGATTTTCTCACCTGTTGCAAAATTGACTTCTATTAGATTTCTTTTATCTATTTCTACTGCTTTTGATCTTGAAGTAGAGCAGATGGATGTGAAGACGACATTCCTACATGGAGAACTTAATGAAGAAATCTATATGAGGAAACCAGAATGGTTTGTGGTGAAAGGTAAAAAGGAGCTTGTCTGTAAGCTGAAAAAGTCCCTCTATGGACTGAAATAATCTCCAAGAATGTGGTATCAAAAGTTTGATACTTATATACTGGGACTTGGCTTCTCAAGAATCAAAGCTGATCACTGTGTTTATTTCAAACTAATTGGTGATCATTTTATTTATGTGATATTGTATGTTGATGATATGTTGCTAATTGGAAACAACAAGGAAATCATCAAGGATGTCAAAAATCAGTTGTCATCTGAATTTGACATGAAAGATATTGGTGCTGCAAATTTTATTTTGGGCATTGAAATAAAAAGAGATCGAGAAAACAGGAAACTCTGGTTGAATCAGAGGAAATAGGTTGAGACAATATTGAAGAGGTTTAATATGCAGGAAAGCAAACCAGTGAAGGTGCCCATTCCTGTAGGTGTAAAGTTATCTGCAGAACAATGTCCCACGACACAAGAAGAGGTAGAGGACATGTCTCATGTTCCCTATGCTAGTGCTGTTGGAAGTTTGATGTATGCTATGGTCTGCACTAGAACAGATATAGCTCATGCAGTGGGAGTTTTGAGCAGATATATGTCAAAACCAGGAAAGGAACATTGGACTGCAGTAAAGAGGGTCTTCAGGTATTTGCATGGCACTATAGATTTTGCAATCTGCTACCAAGGACGACCCTGACTAAGCAGAGAGATAGATATACAAGGATTTGTTGATGTTGACTAGGCTGGAGATCTTGATCAGAGAAGATCTACAAGTGATTACGTTTTTAAATTATTTGGAGGAGCAATCAGTTGGATGAGTAGAAGACAAGCTATAGTTGCACTCTCAACTACAAAAGATGAATACATGGGAGCTACCCATGCAAGTAAGGAAGTTGTATGGTTACAAAGGTTTTTTTAAGGTATTGTTTTTGTTCAGAATGCAGTGAAGATAGGTTGTGATAGCTCAAGTGCAATCTTTCTGGCAAAGAACCCTGCTTATCACTAGAAGACAAAGCACATTGATGTGCAGTACCATTTCATCATAGACATGGTTGAACAAAACAAAGTATTGCTGGAGAAGGTTGATACTTTGGAAAATGTTGCAGACTCTTTGACAAAGTCTGTGACTACTCAGAAGTTCTCTTGGTGTAAAGAGAACATGGGCATTGTTGCCCTGGACTATTGAAGTCATAAATTTCTCCTGTATGTGAAGAGAACAACAAGTGGGAGAATGTTGGGTGTGTTATATCTCTTCACACGGTGGGTGCATGCACACCATGAATTAGGGTTTTAGATGCTGCGAATACCATATATTGTATTGTAAATGGTTAAGAAAACATATAATGAAAAGAGTTGTGTAGCTCTAAGTTTTACTGGTTTTTTTCCCGATTTAGGGTTTCTAGGTGAAAATCTCTGTGTTATGCATGTGCCATTGTGTATTTTCTGTTAATGGTTAAGAATCTGTATGAGTTTTTACTGCACTATTAAGGTTTAAAAATATCACACCCAGCACTTACCAGTCCAAAATAAATGGTATAGTCGTATTGCTTCTCACCCTAGTCCATAGTCATAATTAAAGAATCCCCTACTTAAAGAGGGCAGATCCCAAGTTGGGGATCATCTATCTTTTCATTATCATTCTCTGATGTAACCTTTGGTCCTCTATCTCTTTTGCATGTTGGAATCTAGCTTGGGGGGATTCATTCAGAACCAAGAACGATTGTACGATCATGGTCAGGAGGAACACGGTAACCCCAAAGTTATCCAGCAAAAGTAAATCAGCCTAACAGGTTAGTTAGATACAACATGCTTTGCATTAACTATTGTGGAGTGTGTAGGTTTCTACAGGAAGGAATCAAGTGCCAAGCAACTAGGTTTATACAAGAAGGGACCAAGTACTCAAGCATCCACGTATGGAGTATCTATTGTTTCAAATTCCAGTTATAATAAAGTTAGTCTTTAAAAATAAAAATAGATACTACAACATTGTTTTCATTACCCATATTATCAAATTCGAGCTTCTGCCCAGAACCCAGTGGAGGGTCTATCAAGTCTAGCCAAGATAGCCTTTGCTAGACAACCTATATTGCCTTCTAGGTTAGGATTATTGTAATTTCTTGCTTATAGGTATATATTTTTCTGTTTGAGTCGTATTCTCTTAGTATATGTTTATTTTTGTTCTGTTTGAATCGTTTTCCATTATTTGTAGTCCAGGGTCTCACCTATACTTGTTAGTTCTTTTTACATTATTTCTATACTAGAAACATTACCAAATAGAAATAAAAACCAGACATCGAAACTTTTAGCTCCACAACTCATTCAAATTATCAAACATCTCTATGATAGCAATCTTTAGTCAAACTTTAAACGCATCAATATTACACAGAGATTCGTATTCCAAAACATAGGTTCACATATCCAAACATAGATTCACATATAACTCAATCGTCATTTGCATTTTAAATATGGGTGCCAATCCCAAAACCCTTACGGGCCTCCCTCTTAAATTCATGGATTGAACCCCATCCCCAATCAGAATGCTCATCATATCAAACCTAAACATTGAACACACAGCAATCAGATAAACGTATCAATTGCACAGAATTAGTTACTTGACCAAAGAAACATTTCCCATTACCATAAAACGAAACACCCACGTCCTGTTTTCTTCCCCATATATAAAACGCCAAAGGCAGGGATCGAAATACCTCTAGGTTCACAGGTAAAAACAATGCTGGACAAGCATTTCCCATAACCCAAAATAAACACAAACAGCTACGACATCCTACATTATCAACGCATATCCAAACATTAAGGAGTCATCTTTTGCAAAGGATTGTAACCATGGGTTGGGGATAGCAAACCCCTGGAGCAGCTCACTTAGCCCAGAACGATCTTTAAAAGCTAAGAAAATACACCAAACTTCAATGATTATAAAGTTTCCATTTAACAAAACAAAACGACTAGCTACAGGATAGAAGCACAAACAACTTCTATAGTTCATAAACTTCTCACACGCCATAGGAAAGAAAAAAGCAGAAACAGAGCAAGGATAAAACGTATACATTTAGCATGGGAAAAGAGATAAAGATTACAGTGTCCATAGTTATGTACACAACCTTTTAACCTGGATAGAAACATAAAAACGCAGAGGTCCTATCCCCATTTCCAAAACTCAAGTCAAGCCCCATGATTACACACATGGGAGATTATTTTCCAAAAACAACATTTACATAAGCACGAATACATCAAAATATAGTTACAACAATGTATCAGACACCGAGTCAAGCCAAAGGTGACCTCCCTAGAGATTCCAAATCTAAGTGAGCCAAAGGCATCACGAATCTGCCCATTATCAAAACTATCAAACCCTTCTCCAAACCACCGAGACAGATAGGGTGAAAGTTTGAAAGCACCCAGGACTTACCAGTCCAAAATAAATGGTATAGTTGTATTGCTTCTCACTTTGGTCCACACAGAGAGCCACCATACATGTAAGAGCACAAAAACAAGAAGGAGTTAGGGCCTGATGGTTCTTAAAACTGTAACGAAGAAAACAACCTCAGCATTTAAAATATGGACATGATCTCACATGTAAGATCACTTCTTCATTGCCTTCTTATCTTCCAAAACCTTGCCCTGGCCATGAGCGTAGCTCAGGCCAGGTGCAACTACATCACAGTCAGAGCTAAACCCTCACAGCCAAAAGACAAAGTGAAGTCATAATTTGGGAAAAATTTGGAGTAACCATCGCTCCAACCTTAATCCAGCTGGTCAAAGCCACGTGACTATCACGTGTGGCTTTAAACACTTGCAACTACCATGATAGGACTACATTTCGAAGTTATCAAACTATATGGTATAAATCGTGTGGGTGCAATACCCTTAGCTTATTAAAACATCAATAAGGTTCTCAACTCCTTCATGATAACATTTGGGTAGTTCCACTTTTAGAAGTTTTTACATAAGGTAGATGCCAACCATATGACTACCAAGGGACACCTGCATAGAAGACAACATCTAAATAGGCGTTAGCATAATTGCTAAGTAAGTCCATAGGCTTCCCCTATTCACACCTTACCTCTCGGCGATTCCACCAGAAGTGTTTAACCAAACCCCAAAGGTTCAGGGTGTTTTCAACTTCCCTCATCAGATGCATCATGCCTGAGATTTGACATTAGACCAATGACATTTCAAAACATACATTTAGATCAAGTAAGAAGAATAGAGACTGCTAGTATTAATGCATGGCAAAAACTTCACACCCACATGTTCATCCTAATTACTTCCGCAGAAGTTATTGACCGAAAAATGTTACCATGATAGAAGTTTTCTTAACACATTGAAATGGCAATTGCAAGTACTGATACTTTCCACATCACTATAGGAAAATCTCATAAAAGTATAATCTATGTTAGGCAATTTAGCAAGAAGAGGAATTTTTTTTTTTATCTTACATTTTTAGGGACATTACAAGTGGTATCAGAGCTCAGTTACAAATCTAAGTGACCTATTGAGCTCATTACAAACATCTGCTGCAGATACACAGTAAACAGAAACATACATTTAAATTTTATTTGTTTTATGTGAAAATAAACTAACATGAGTTTATGCTCTTTATACTTACATAACATTTTAGGTACAGTCACTGTCTGAAAATGAATGCAGAAGGGGGCAGCAGCATACATGGAAATATGAACTCCCCACCACGAGAGCAAGAAATTGTGGCGGAACTCAACTCGGATTTAATGAGGAGAAAACCATGATGAGAAAGTATAATAATAATAGCCTTTAAATTGGAAATTCCATACAAAGGTGGAAAGGTTGGTTGATCAAAAGAATGTGATAATCATTGAAAATAATTAGACATAAGTTTTTGGAGAACTTATGGCAACAACCCTGTTGCGGAATGTAATCTTTGATCTTGAGGAATAATAAAACACAACCTTTTGTGGACGTACCCCAAGGAGTGGGTGAACCACGTTAAAAATGGTCGACCTATCATTGTGTCTCTTTTGTGTATTCTCTTGATATCATGTTTCAGTGTTATTCAGTTTGGTTGTCTTGTTTATGTGTTCCTAACTATGTTGGCTTATTGTTTACATCTTGTGCAAATGAATAAGTTGACGAATGATAGTTCCTCATTATTTTATGTTAACTATAAATTGTATCTCATATGTGTACGCTTGACTCTCTCTCAGAATGATTGCGACTATTTTGTCTTGTGCATATGTATGAATAAGAGTTGTTTGAATGTTTATTTATTGCATTTCTTTCATATGTGTACCTTGTAATTTTATCAATGTATAAATTGCATACTTCATTAATGTTCATAGATAGAAATATAACTCAATGATAGATTCATATTGTTCCATGGAGTAGTGGTCAATATTTTAGTAATTCCCAATGGATAGGCAAATAATGTAAGGTATTTGAAGGAAAGATTTTAAAGTATGATTAGCAGAAAGGTTGAAAATAATATTCTTGATCTTACGATGGCTTGGCATGCATGCCAGAATAAAACATTTGTTTAAGCGAAAGGGATAATTGATTATTGATGACAGTAATTTAGTCATGTAAACATGTATATTTATGATATTACTTGGTAAAAATCTAAATTGACGAAATCAAGGATAAATTGATACTACTCATATTACAAATATGTTGATGAGGTAGTAGACTCCCCCATCTACTTGAAGACATTTATTATGTGAAGCAAATGTTATTGAAAGTAATGACACTAGGAATTATTAGGCATGATCATTATAAATCAATCATCATCATGTTTAAATGAAATTAGTGTATCATCCTTCTTATTGTTAAATTTTCATGGTGATTTTTTTTTAAAATTCACATAAATTACAGTTATGTAAAATTGGGTTCGTGACAGTTAGGAGAACCTCCACGGTCATTGTTTCCATGGCCAATAAATAGTTATCTACCAAGAAAACTTGTCTTTCAACGCACTAAAATGAACAAGCTATGGAATTAACTATTAATAGCATAATTTGAATAAAAAAGTTTTTTTACAAAACTGACAAGATTGAAGCAACTTGAGTCACTCAAGCCGATTTTCATTTGATTAAAGTTCCTCATTTTCACAGGAATTCGACGAGTTACATGAATTGTAATGGATTGGTGGTCAAACACTGAAAACTGCTTCATCCAGGGGCTAGCATCAACATTTAAGAAACATAAATGGTCCCTCATTTTAATGTCCCCATATGTACTTATTTCTTGTCTCAGTGGTGTAAAAGCTTGCATTGAAAGTATAAACACAAATTTTGGAGAAGGATAGAATTTTGTCCTTATTGATGAAATTGTATGTCGAGATAATATAGGTAAAAGTTTCATGTCAATTTTCTTATAAAAGATTATGGTTTGAAGGTAATTGTTTATAATCAAAGGTTATGGTTTAAAGATGATTATGGTTTAAAGGTGATTAGATTCAATATTTCAGTTTTTTTTTTAGTCTTAATTGCTAATTTTGAAAGCTTTCAATATTTTTGAAAAATGATGCAACAATATAAGGCGTTTTGTTATGCATTTGTATAAATATGATTTGCAATGTAAATTTGTAACATACCCCTTTGCTGAAAACATTTTATGTTTGAAGAAAACATTATCTTAACTTTTATTGTAAAGTTTTATATCTGTACAAGTGTTCAAGGATGACTGTAATTGCACAATATTATTATTTAAATAAATAAAATAGGAGACACTCACCCAAGGAGAACTTTTGAAAGAGTGTTTACTGACCCACTAGGTGGAATGGAATCTCGGGTAGAAGACAATGGACAAGTGGCAGCATCATGAGGCAAGTAACTTTCTATTGGTATGGCACAACTCCCTTGAATTGTGGTCACAGTGCCCTGAAAGATGGGACTGGAGCTCAAGTCTCATTTATTAAAAACTGACCACCAAAAAGACCTAGGCATCTTTTTAAGAGCCATCGAATTTGGACTGAGGTTAAACACTTTTCCTAATGAGGAAACTTACCTTGTGGTTTTGCTATATGCACACAAGAGATTCAATGAAGGGAACAGTTATGTTTTTTATCATGGTGTAAGTCTTCCTTGTTTACTGCTGAGTGCAGAGCTTTTACTGTTGAATGCAGAGATTGAGAATTTTGGCAAGTCTCTATTGATTGCTGGTTATACAAATTGATTTCCTTGCTTCTACACATAATTCTTCTACCTAGTGGTTCAGTAAATAGGCTCGGGGGTCCAAAGGAGGCAAGTAGTTTGGCTGCTTCTTCTGGAGAAGGTTGGGAGGAACAGGCCTCCTTGGGTGTTTGTCCACCCTATCTATAGTTACATGTTTTGATTGCTAATTCATTTCCTAAGTAGTACCATTTGTTTATGTAGCTATTAAGTTATTATCCATTAGTTAAATATTGATAATGCAGGAGTAAATGTTGATTTTTTTCTGATTTGTTTAGGATGATGTAAAACTGTTAAATAAGTATATGAATTGATAGAATAATTGCCTTCCCTGTATTTTTCCACGTACTGTTTTCTGTACCGTACTCTAGTACAAGGAAGAAAAAGATTAAATAGATATATGATATACAGTGATTGAATAGACTAATACTGGATGAATACACTGATGATGATTGAATAGAATAATGCTGATTGAATAGACTAATGCAGATATATCTTTCTTGTAATTTCCCTTATCTATGATATTCTGCAGTTTAAAATATCTTATGTTTAGTTACAGAAAACATATAAACATTCATATTTTACAAACATTATAATATTTCTATAGCAACAGAAGTAAACATTTCCCATTCCGTATAAAACTTAGGGTTTCATTGACTCGGTATCTGTTTCATTACAGTAAAATAAATACTTTGTACCTCTCCTATATTTTCCTTTCATATCTTATAGTTTTTGAACTTCGCTTAAACCTTGTATCAATATTTATGAATTTTAAATAGCTATAGAAACAACCATAGTAATATTCATATTATTCAGACATTAGAATATCTCTACGTTTGCAGTAATAGGTTAAATTAGGGTTTAACCTTTCCTTGTTTTATGAACCCATACAAAAGATACTTTTAATCATTCAGTAGTATTTTCACCTAAGTATTAATTAGTTATCAACATTCTTGAAACAAAAACAACTAACATACTGACTAAGCAACACTTATGTTTTTTTTACTTTTCTTTAAAACAACCGACCCTGCTCATGGACAAATGTCCCATTTGACAAATTAGTCTAACATTTATAAACAACAACTCATTTTGCTACATGATTTCATTTACGATACATTATACATGATCAACATATTTTAACACAGTCATGATTCCATTCTCCTATACAAGTCAAAACTTAAACAAAGCATCATAATCAACAAGACTTTAGACATACGAGAATAAATCCCAACATTTAGGTTACCTTTGCAAAACATTCGAAGGTCATACTCTAAACTAAACTAAGTGTGAAACTACAGTTCGAAGAGATGACCCTTTTGGCTCTCAAACATCGAAAACTTCATACAACATAATAATCACGCATGGGACTAAGAGCTCAAGGCCACACAACATTTAAACAAACCCTTATATCGAAATGAATCTAGTTAAACGAAACTAGGTCTCCACATTTTAGTTCAACTTCTTAAAACCTGACGAAATATTTCTTTAGCAAAAACAAGGTTCAGGGTTCGAAACTCCAAACATGAGGCATTAGCCTTAGAATCCAAGCCAGTAACAATACCATACATTTTTATCTACGCATTGAATTATAATAACATAGGACCTAGAGCATTACTCGTAGCCACAACGAACACAAACACATTAAGATAATAGTACTAGAATCTCCTTTCCATTAAAATGACTGAGGTTTTAAACCCTTTAAAAGATGATACATTTCAACATTTGACATACAGTAAATACTATAGAAGAACACCATAAAGGTAGGTCGAGTATTCAATCCTCCCTACGCATGCTTCATAGCATGTAAGCATTACAACGGTGACCACACCTTCAGAAAATTGAAAGCTCCAGCTAAACCAAACACGGCCATCAATTGCCAGGAGAAATATACAGGGGGAAACCACCGAAACTTACCATTTTGTTTTAGCAATAGTCCCCACATAGCTTGATCATAGAGCCCTGTAGATATGTTTCACTTGCCATTATTACAGTAAGTGGTTAAATTCAGTTTCTAAACCTAGACATTACTGATAGTTGAAACAACATGCAAATTAATAAGGATATTACCTTTTGAAAATCGAAGGTCAAAATCGATAGCTTTTGCAACCGGTTGTGAATCTAGAGTCACTCACAAATCGCTTGTTGAATGTAGCTATTACCTCTACCGTAATGGCACAACTCTTAAACCTGAAAACTATCAACCTTTCTCTACAGGTTGTGGTATCGAACCTGAGGAAGGAGTCCTCAAGAATCGGCTTCGAAACCCTACAGAAATGCAGGCCTGTCAGCCACACTTCACCCACTACTTGCAAAATGAATGCCAAGTTCACCACTTCGTTGAGGTAAGCCAAAAGTGCGGTTAGGGTTACACATATACCGAGAAGGACCACGTGATTACAACCATGTTGGATGCCAACAAGAAATCCACTAGTACCACCTTTATTGCACTTTAAATGATCCTGTCTACCACTACTACAACGACTTACCAGTAAACCTTGCAACAAGATTATCTTTCGGGTTAAGCATCAACTATGGAGTATAGTTCGGGTTATAAATTATCGCACCATCCTACCTTTGTCCAAACTTTATAAAAATCCACGATGATTAAGTGTAAGGTTTCAATCAGCAATGAGGGAACCTACAACCATAAAACATTATGGTTACATATGTATCAATAATACCTTCAACTTATAATATAGATGTGAACCTTGCATTTAGACTATACTTAGATCATTATATCAAACCCTCATGTACTATATAAAGACCCTATCAATAATATGGTTTAGTTACAATGATAAACATGTTCCAAACTCTATAGTATTAAATGGTACAAACTATAGAGATAGTTTACATATTAACTATTTTTATAAATGTAGTGACTATTGTCCATACCCTTGCACTTAGGATATTACGTAGATTCATGTATAAAGACCATGATAGTATAAATAAGAACCATGGTTGTAATGTGTTAGGTATGGATATTATCTATAGTATAACCTTTAGGAGAAACGTGAATATTAATAGTATTAATGTAAGATACTATTACTAGTTAGCCATGGCATGGTTCTTAGAACGCTTAAAGTGTTTATTACAAATCAAAACGAGGTTCAATATAAGACGCATAGGATCAAAATTTATACAAGGATTTATGTTAAGGATTATTCGAACTTAGGACATTATAAATCCTTAGACAAACGACCAAAGCATATCTTACCCTGATTGTATTGCAAGCTATTCTATTTTTTTTCTCTTTTAAAAACTTGAAAGCTATTTGACCATAATGTAGATCTTTGTACCTTCACTTTCAAACATTATTACTCTCTTACTTGTAATCTCCATTAAGAACATTCAAATGCTTTAGCTAGTAGCTAAGTAAGTTTCGGGGTGCTCATAAGACCCCTTCATCATCAAAAGAAGGAAACAAACAGTTAACACATACAAACATTAGCAAGTAATGGTAGTAAGCATCGACAACATTGCATAATTAAAACAATACACATGCATAATTGTTACACTAATTTATTACAGCATGTCATTTAATTAAACAAACAAGCATTATTATAATTCCGCATAGTTAATATAAGCAATAAATGCTACATTGAAAAATTTAAAATTTTAGTGAATTTTGGAGATGTTACAAAATTAGCTATAGAATACTTCCAATATGAGGTTAGGTCCTTCATTTATTTATTTTGAAAAAAAATTGTATAAATATATTTTTTCCATGTCAAGTAGATTATAATAAGTCTAATTTGTCAATCGTTCGGAATCATAAGTATTATGATCTTTGGAAACATGGAATGCAAAAGTTTGACCAAGAGTTTGAACAGCTCTGTCGTTGTTCATTTGAATTCTACATTTTTAATGGTATCAACACTTGATTTTTAATGGGAATCCAACGCTGGCTGGGACTCCAGAAAACAATATATTGGCCACTGTAGAAAGATTGCATGGTAATAATTTAGAATCCAAAATCACAATTGGAATGAATTTTCAGTTCTATTAAAATACATTAAACAAAAACCCTATTATTTAATTGATGGACTCCAAATCTAAAAACAACAAAGAAAAGAGTGACTTACACAGCAAATCTGTGGTGAAACACAAATACATTAAAGGAAACCTATTATTTAATTGATGGACTGCAAACTCTAAAAACAACAAAAGTGGGACTTATTGGGCATATCCGCGGTGAAACACAAATACATTAAACGGAACCCTATTATTTAATTGATCGACTGCAAATCTAGAACAAACAAAAGCACGACTTATCGGGGAGATCAACCGTGAAAACATTTGCTCCCGCAGTTTCCATCCTATCGAGCCTGCTGTTCACAATGGCCAGTGCATACCGTGAAAATGCTAGGGAGCCATGTTGGTGAATCTTTAACCTCATTCTCATTCTGATTGTTGATCTGAAAAAAGTAACAGGAGCTCCGAGTGCATTAGAATATGCAAAACCTCTGCAAAACCTATGGTACTGAAATTCTCCTGCATCTCCGGTAGATTGATATTGGGCCGATATTCCTTCCGTTTGAACAGTATGAAAACTATTTTGTGGGTATCCATGGGTTTTGGAGCTTCATAGGTAACCAGTTCGTGCCATTGCATCACTAATATTGCAGCACAATGAAACAAACATATCCACCACCGTTAACATCACGCAATGCATTCGATCGATGGATTTCTAGGTAAACAAAATAAACACAACCATGATACCTAGTTCTGGTTCGCTAGGGATGAGCGTTACAATTTCCCTCACATGAGCGTTACAATTTTACTCACCACTTCGCATTTGAATAGCATGCCAGGGTGTCCATTGAATTTAAACGTGGGCTTGAGTTAACCCATTAAATTTGAATGCTTGATTTGGGCGTAAGACGAAGCATATTCTAACGCATATTCTGGCATCATTCAAATTTCCTCATCCATTATTAAAAAAATAATAAATCACCCACCCAACCCTCAACCCAAAATTTAAAATAAAACGTTTATGTAAAAAAAAACTATGATTAAATTATAACATTAAAAATTATCTTCTAAATTTTCTAAAAATCATCATATTTTTGTTTTTGCGTGTGCTATTGCAAATCTTCTCAAGGAAAATTTACCATCCAAAATTGAAAAATGAAGTGAATGGTATAAAGGAAAAAAAGTTATATTTATCCTAACTTCAACATGCTACCAGTGAACGATGAGGAGAATGAACACTTATCTCTACCGAAGCAACTATACAACAAAATGTCTACCCCAATCGGGACATTTAGTCGAGCTTTGCCTCCTAAGAAAAACCACTAGACACTAGATAGTAATAGCTCTACATCCGTACATGCTAAAATCTCAGTCTCAAGCAAGCATTGAAACATACAAACCACTGAATCATAGTTCTATTTACGGTACGTGCTTGTGGTTGAAGCTTATTTTCTACAGATAATATTTTTCTCTCATGCTCATGTGAAACCCTTCATCTCCACATGCTCATACTTTCTGACTTGATTTCATGTTCTATTCAACAACAATTTTTTACGGGAATTGACAGCATTTCAGCCATTTCGGTGTGCAATAACAAATTCATAATGCCTAAAATCGGAGAGACTCAATAAATACATCTGCTTCAACCCTACTCGATACGCTCGATTCCACTTAACAAAAATATTCTACTCGGAGGGAATAAGCACCGATTTTCTATGAAGTGTTAGCAGATACGAAAAACACGCCCTTCATCTCTCATTCGTCATCGAAGAAGGTTCCTTTTCTGTTTTAGGAAAAAAGACTTTGGAATCTTGGGCCAATGTTAAAATAGTGAGTCAGATAGGCCATTTAATGTAGGAAAATTTTCAGGAAGAAATGCAACTAGGATTTGGGAGATTTGATCCCTCTCGGCGCATGGTAAAGCCTAGGATTTGGATCTAGTCTGGTTCCAGTCGTGGGCGGTGACACAAAACTGGAGTTTGATCAGCATTGTAAGGAACAAGATAAGTTGAAAACAAAGATAGAATTATGAGGATTATCATAATGTAAGTAATAAGTATGAGTAAATTGTTAAACTGGAAAATAGAGACAATAATTTTGTAAGGATTAAATAAATGGAAATGCGGTTCGCTTCGTGATCATTCTCAATCTATCTTCTTCATATTTTCTTATCTTCACACCTTGTACTTTTGACATCTTCTCATATCGATCATATGGGAATCTACATTGGACTTGTACTTGTATTCCAGCATATGACTCCTGGCAGACATGACACATTTGAACTTTTGCTAATTGATCTATTCGTCGATGAATTTTTCGATGTCTCGTATACATTTCTTCAGATGGTACCGATATATTAGATCGTCAATTTCAATCTCCTTATCTCGGACCATATTAGTAATTAGAGCTGCTTGAAATTGGACCATGTGATCAACACATCACTCTTTGACTGTTACACGTTGAGCATCTCTCACAGTTGGTTCTACGGGTATATTGGTTGAATATTGTCTTTGTTGTTCTACATTTTGATTTGTTTGTTGTTCTACAAATTGATTTATTTTTTCTTCCAATTGCTTCAACTTTCTCTCTCGATATGCTCTTTGTTGGTCAACGTTTTTTTTTTTGTGTTCTTCTCGTTCTTCTGCTGTCAATTCGTCTAACTTTTTTTTTTGATATTCTTTTTCTCGATCTGCGTTTCGTTTTCTTCATTCTTCTCGTTATTTTTTTTCATTTCGTCCAACTTTATTTTTCGATATTCTTTTTGTTGCTCTGCTTTTCCTTTCAATTCTTGTTCTCGTTCTTTTGTTGTCATTTCTTTAGATTTTATCCTTGATATGCTTTCTGACGTTTGACCTTCTATATTTTTTGTTTTTCTCCTGTTTGTCTAATAGCATTTTCCGCATACACTGAAATTTATGCATCCATGAAATCTACACTAAAAAATATGAGTCCATCGATTAATAGCTACACCGAAAATTATGCAATGATCAAACACCTTACACTGAAATCTATGCAAGTATAAAACTCACTTTACATGATAACGAAATTCAACATCCACATAACTTATGGTTCTGTGGTATAAACCTTTATCCTTCTCGTTCTTTTGCTCTCACCGCGTTAGATTTTCTTCTTTGATATGCTTTCTGACATTCAACGTTTTGTATTTTTCATTCTTCTCTCTTTTTTCTGATAGCATCTTCCGTGTACACATCTTCCATTTCTAGTTCACTCTATATCAAAAATTTCAAGCATTAACATATACACTAAATTTTATGCATCTATGAAATCCACACTAAAATTTATGCATCCATGAAATCTACACTGGAATCTATGTGTCTATCGATTAACAACTACACTGAAAATTATGCAATGATAAAACACCATACACTGAAATCTATGCAAGTATAAAACTCACTCTACATGATAATGAAATTCAATATATTTTCAAAAAAATTAGATGATCTCAGTGGATCGACCCTTGGACCTCACGCCCATTATCCCAACACCCTTACCACTATACCGCATTTAGTTCTTATTATACATAGTAAAGAACTTATATATAAACATGAATAATATTGCTTTTGGTGAAAATGGGGGAAGGGTGGATAAACACGGTTTGACCCCGTGACCTACCTATAACCACCACAATGTGTTACCAATGGGATACACCCAGTTGTTTGGAAGTTAAACGAAATGATATATTTAGATGTTTGAATTGGGACTATAATCCCCATACTTATAAAATAATATTTATATTTTAATTTTAATATGTTAAAATTAAAAATTAAAAATTATATTTTAATTTTAATATGTAAAAATTTAAATTATATTTTAATTCTAAAATGTTAAAATTTAAATTATATTATAAATATAATATCTTAAAAATTAAAATTTAATATAAATTTATATATTATAAATTTAATATAAATTTATTGGAGGGAGGGAGGAGCATGGAGGGAGGAGCTGGGAGAAAGGTCGGCGGAGGGAGGAGTGTGAAGGGAGGAGATGGGAGGGAGGGAGGTAGAGGGAGGAGCATGGAGGGAGGAGCGTGGAGGGAGGAACATGGAGGGAGGTCGGTGAAGGGAGGAGCTAGAGGGAGGTCGGCGCAGGAGGGAGGTTAGCGCAGGGAGGTGCTAGAGGGAGGAGCGTGGAGGGAGGTTGGCAGAGGGAGGAGCTGGAGGCAGATCGACGCAGGAGGGAGCTCAGCGCAAGGAGGAGCTTGAGGGAGGTCGACGGAGGGAGGAGTTGGAGGGAAGAGCATGGAGGGCGGAGCGCAAGAGGGGAGGAGTTGGGAGGTCAGTGCAGGAGGGGAAGAGCTGGGAGAATGGCGAGGCACAAGCTAAGCATTAAAAGGAAGAAAATAATGATCACAATAAATTATTATGGCCAACATAATATTTATTATTTATTATTATTTTGTTAAAGAAAAATGTTATTTATGGACGACAATATCGATTTTATTATTTTGTTAAAGACAAACGTTATTTATGGCTGATAGTATCGACAAACTTGACAAACGTTACAAGATCTCTCTCATACCTTGAAATATTATTTATGGACGACATCATATCGACAAACATGCACAAATGTTACAAGATCTCCCTCATACTGGGTTGTAGAGCGCCTCTCGACGTAACCAACTTGGATCCAAATTCTAGGCTCTATCAAGCGGTGACAGGGATCAAATCTCCCTAGGTGCAAACCTCTCCTCGAAAATATCCTTGAGTGCAATACCTGAGAATAGGTTTGCACCTCGAGAGATTTGATCCCTCTCAGCTTTGCCATAGAGCCTAGGATTTGGATCTAGGCTAGTTCCAGTCATGGGCGGTGACACAAAACTAGAGTATGAGTAATTGTTAAACAGGAAAACGGAGACAAGACAATAATTTTGTAAGGATTAAATAAATGAAAATATGGTTCACATCGTGGTCATTCTCAATCTATCTTCTTCATCTTTTCTTATCTTCACACCATGTAGTTTTGATATCTTCTCATATCGATCATATGAGAATCTACATTTGATCTGTACTTGGATTACGTACTTTTATTCCAGCATATGACTCCTGGCAGACATGACACATTTGAACTTCTGCTAATTGATCAATTCATTCACAAGTTTTTCGATGTCTAGTATACATTTCTTCAGATGGTACCGATATATTATCGTCAATTTCAATCTCTTTATCTCGGACCATATTAGTAATTAGAGCTGCTTGAAATTGGACCATGTCATCAACACGTTGCTCTCTGAGCGTTACACGTTGAGCATCTCCCACAGTTGGTTCTACAGGTATATTGGTTGAATATTGTCTTTGTTGTTCTACATTTTGATTTCTTTGTTGTTCTACAAATTGATTTCTTTGTTCTTCCAATTGCTTCAACTTTCTCTCTTGATATGCTCTTTGTCGGTCAACGTTTCGTTTTTTGTGTTCTTCTTGTTGTTCTGCTGTCAATTCGTCTAACTTTCTTTTTCGATATTGTTTTTGTCGATTTGCATTTTGTTTTCTTTGCTCTTCTGTTGTCATTTCGTCCAACTTTATTTTTTGATATCTTTTTTGTTGTTCTGCTTTTTGTTTCAAGTCTTCTTCTCATTCTTTTGCTGTCATTTTGTTAGATTTTCTTCCTTGATATGCTTTTTGACATTCGACATTCTATATTTTTTCTTCTTTTCCTGTTTGTCTGATAGCATCTCCCACCCACACTGAAATTTATGCATCAATGAAATCTATAATGAAAACTATGCATCCGTTGATTAACAGCTACACTGAAAATTATGCAATGATAAAACACGATACACTAAAATCTATGCAAGTATAAAACTCACTTTACATGATAATGAAATTCAATATCCACATAAATTTTGGTTCTGTGGTATAAACCTCTATCCTTCTCGTTCTTTTGCTGTCACCGCGTTAGATTTTCTTCCTTGATATGCTTTCTGACATTCGACGTTCTGTATTTTTTGTTCTTCTCCTCTTTGACCGATAGCATTTTCTGTATGCACATCTTCCATTTCTAGTTCACTCTATATCAAAAATGTCAAGCATTAACATATACACGGAAATTTATGCATCTATGAAATCCACACTAAAATTTATGCATCGATGAAATCTATGCGTCCATCGATTAACAACTACACTGAAAATTATACAATGATAAAACACCTTACATTGAAATCTATGCAAGTATAAAGCTCACTCTACATGATAATGAAGTTCAATATATTTTCAAAATTCAATATATTTTTAAAAAAAATAGGTTATTTGGGAGAATCGAACCTTGGACCCCACGTCCATTATCCCAACACCGATACCACTATACCGCATTTAGTTCTTATTATACATAGTAAAGAACTTATATATAAACATGAATAATATTGCATTTGGCAAAAATGGGGGAAGGGTGGATTAATAGGGTTTGACCCCGTGGAAGGTGGTCGGCAGAGGGAGGAGCTGGAGGCAGGTCGGCGTAGTAGGGAGGTCAGAGTAGGAAGGAGCTGGAGGGAGGTCGGCAGAGGGAGGAGATGGAGGGAGGAGCTAGAGGGAGGAGCTTGGAGGGTGGAGCACAGGAGGGGATGAGTTGGGAGGTCAGCGCAGGAGGGGAGGAGTTGGGAGAATGGCAAGGCACATGATGAGCATTAAAATGAAAAAAATAATGATCACAATAAATTATTATGGTCGACATAATATATATTTTTTTTTATTATTTTGTTAAAGACAAACATTATTTATGGACGACAATATCGACAAACTCGACAAACGTTACAAGATCTCCCTCATACTCGGCAATACGATTTATGGCCGACATCATATCGACAAACATGGACAAACGTTACAAGATCTCCCTCATATTGGGCTATAGAGCGCCTCTTGACACAAAAACAAAAAAAATGAATCAAAGTAAGACTCTACCTACCCATAAAATAAAATCAATAGAAAATTTGATTTTGTCCGGTTATTAAGTGACTCCAACTATGACCTCTTCTAGTTAAACTTTATTTTTAATCATTATTTCTTAATTTTAAAAATTTAATTGTTTCACAAACACATCTTAAACCACATAAAAAACTTATACCTCAAGGAATCGAAATAGATGTAAAATATTGAAAAAAAACACAAAGTACACATGGTGAGAGTTTTCTCCACCAAGAGTGTTAGATACACTATGTTATATCGACTTCAATAATAACAACATTGTTAATTGACAATTAACACATGCACACTATACTTTGGAAATATGGAGAAAATAAAAATTAAATTAAATACGAAGGAAAATAAGGAGATACGAAGGTAATGAAGCCATTCAAAAATAAAGATGAAATTAATTTCAAATTTGGAATTTGATCTCAATATGAATAGATTTTGATAGATTTTAATAGTGGGGATTTAGGGGAATTATGTTTTCTAGTCCAAAAGATAAGCGTTGTTTTGTAAAAAAAAATGATGAAATAAAGTGCGATAAACTATTTACATTTTATATAGATGTTCTTAGTATAGTTTTTTATTGAAAATTATATAATTAGTATGAAATAGTTTTTTTTTGCTAGTTTGTTCGTGACTTGTGGGACTAGCCCATGGTTTAAGAAACGATGACCTAGGGGCATCTAAGCCATCAGAACCACTCAAGGATGGCACCTGGATTAGCCTATGTTTTAAGAAACAATGAACTAGGGGTGTCTAAGCCATCAAAACCACTCAAGAATCGCACTTGGACTAGGCCATGCCAAGCCTTAGCATGCCTATATTTTAAGTGTCTCATCCTAGCTAATTTGTGGGGTTTGACCTTGGGTCACCATGTAAAACGAAGCTCGTCAAAACCAAGCATGCTAGTGGGATTTCACTTTTCGTATGAAATAGTTGTTATGAATCAATGTTACATATTTTGGAAATTTGTAAGGATAAACATATAATTAAACTAAATTTTACACATTAATTTTTTTTGTTTGTAAGAAATACCATTAGAAAGTTAACACATTTCATTGAAAATTGTATTTTTCGATTGGCAAAATTGTAAAGGATTATATGAGTTTTGAGGTTTTCAATTTGAATAATATTTAAAATATCAATTTTTTATCACCACTTTTCAATAAAATGTGTGCCATACTTTCATAGATTGATCCAAATAGAGAACTAATAAATATAGTTTAACAACATATATAATTGGAAATCCTTATGATATTAAAAACCATAAATTGCTAACCATTTTTGTTTTAAAACTACCAAGGAATAAAAATATATCTAGAGCACCATTTTGATGATTACTTTTGGTTTATGTAGTACAACTAACCTTGCAATATTCTCAACATGGTATAACAATAGTTGCAAATGAGTCTTTATTGGAAGATAATTGAGTCTAGCTTCACCTCACCAAATCCAAATATTTAGTGTTAGCTTTAGCATCACTACATGCACAAGTTTGTGTAGTTTTTAGTTGGCGTTACCCTCTATATCATTTTCATTCATGTAAGATTCTAATTATGGAGAGTCATGGTTGGATTCTAGCTCTATTTTTTTGCAAAATTCTTTAGATTGATCAAGTACCAATTACCAATTTCCAACATTAATGCTTTAATATTGTTTCCACTCTTCATTTTGTGGAGATAGATAAGTTTGAGTCACATATGCTTCAAGATATAGCATATTTTAAGGTTAGATAGTGTTAAGCCAAGATTACCACTATGGTTAAAGTCCTTCCATTCCTTTTAGAATGTGTATTCTTTAATGTAATTTGAATGCAACTTATCAAGACATGCTCTCTCTATGTGCTAGCTTATGGTGATTAGTTGTATCTTTATGTGCTAACTTATGGGGATTAGTTGTATCTTTGATATTTCAAGATTAAACTATGGATCTAAATAGTACACCAGCATAGATCCATCTTAAACTCGTATCTATCAAGCACCGCGAGGGATCCAATTTCTTGAGGTGTATTTCTTTTTTAAAATTTGAACTCAAGAAATTTGATCTTTCTTGATTGATAGATCCGGGTTTAAGTTTTAAGTTTTTATTTTATAAACGAACATCTATTTTTTAATTACTTTTCATAATATTTTATTTTATGAACCAACATGGATTTTGTTTTTAAATATTTTCCATAATTGTTTATTTTATAAGCCGACATGAATTGTTTTAATTATTTTGTTACTAGCGTTATATCACGTTAGAGGATCTCTCCCATACTGAGCTGTAGAGCACCTCGTTTCACTTGGCGCAATCAAGAATATCTAATTATGTACAAATAGACTAGAATTGCAAAAGAAAATAGAATCAAGTGAGATAACTTGTATCATATTTAATATATCTAGATTGCAACAATATCTGTATTGGCCGCTTTAGATCCAATGATATGATCCATATCTTTTCTTTTGTAATTTTGTCACGTTCATGTATCCAACATGAATTATCATAGTATCCTAATTACTAATCTAAGTTAGCATGCATATCTATGTACAGTTTTGCTTTAATATTTTCTTTATGGTTAATCTTTAATTAGTTAATCTATGTGGGTTGTGTTAATAAGCTTGATGTATCCTTGTGTAGTTATATATCAGCAACAATAATAACATTATTTAGTCCTATTGACATTGAAAAATGTCCCAATTTAGCTACATAAGTTTACTTGGTGAAAGGGTCTAATTAGAGCGTTGTCTCTTAAAAGGATGAACCCTATAGATACAACCCAACTATCTCTCTCTACAAACATGAAGAGTGGAAACAATATTAAAGCACTAATGTTGGAAATTGAGACCTGATTAATTTGAATAATTAATAATAATGATCTAGTTCTCTGAAATTCATTTACCCCACTATCTAAAACTATTCATATGAAGATGGAGCTTCGAGATTTGAAATTAATTTCATCTTAATTTGCACCTCACCTTAGTATATCCTAATTTCCCTCTTATTTAATTTAAATTTTATTTTCTCCCCCCAGGGCGAGTGTGTTTCATGCATGGCCCCATGGCCTGGTCATGAATAATATACGAGGTGTCCTTCGGGGCAGGCTGTGTATCATGGAAATTGTCCTCTGAAATCTGTGCATACATTCTTCATATTCTCCATTCAACATCTCTCTTATCAGTTGTTTCTCTTTCAGTCCCTTTGCTCATGTTATCTCCCCGTTCATCACCTTCGGGATCCTACTCTCACAATGGTTTGCACAAATACAAAATCAGGCCCTCGCATAATGCTTATGAGTTCAGCCCTTTTTGACATCCTGTGGAAACTTGCATTCACAATCGATGGAGAAATATTGCACCAGACAAGTCGATTGATGAGTTGGGACAAATGGTGGAAGACTCGCTACGTGCTAACTACGTGGGACAAAATTCCAAGAGGATCCCGCTTTGGAAGAATGGTTACGTTGGCTCACCCAAACCGATTTGGAGGATGATGAATGCATCAATGCGAATCCCAACGAATTAACGGGAAATACATTCAACATGGACCCCCATCGAGTCCTTCAACCACGTAAATGGTTTTCCACAAAAAATCGTCGAAGGAAAAGGAAGAACCTCCAGGTGTCAACCAATTAGTCTCTTCCCCCATATTCATTTTTTATGATGATTAGCTTTGAACATCTCTGTGTGTCTGGTCGTTATGCAAGTCTTTCAGTTGTTTCTTTTTAAATGGAAATAATTTAAAAACGACTGTTAAAAAATAGAAATCACTGTTAGAAAATGGAAATAATTTTAAAATGACAGTGAATAAAAATCACTTGGACGATTGTTCAGCGGCATTGATTGGAGCCTGGAGGACTGGATTCTCCCTGCTTCGAATCAACGGATGCACTTGTAATGGCACCTGTGGGCGTATAATCTGCATTCAGATTTCCAGCATGAGAAGTATTCCCGTTCTGAGGAGAAAATGGCGATGGAGTTGGGTTGCGCAACCTTATTGTTTCATAAAACCCCATCAGTTCATTGCAAACATCTTTCAGCTGATCCAGAGACATATCGAACTTCAGAAGCCATGGGTTCTCTGGATCCTCTGGCAACTGAACCTGGAGAGCCCTGGATGCAAGATAAAACGCCGCACCAGCAACTTGGCGGGGTTTGAACTGGAGACACACCGTTGTTAGTAATCCATCACTCACAAAGTTCCATGAAACTTGTGAAAACTTAGAATGCCATTGATTCGCTTTGAAGTCTTTGAGGGCAGAGGCCAGGGGTGTATATGGAGTTTCGATATGGACATCGAAGTTGAGTGTGGAGAGAAGAAAATGCTCGCCGTTCAAGATTAACTGTTGCCTCTGCCGAAAGAAATGAGGTTCTTTTATGCGTTCCGCAGTGGCTTGGTCTCCGTTTGCATGGAGGACTTGGTAGGAAAGCAGAGTCAAATCGTTCAATAATTTCCGTCGCGCTTCAGTGACTTTGTTGGCGAGGAAGAGGCAGACGGTTGCGATTGTGAATCTATCATTTTTGCTGTGAGAATGGCGGAGATAAAATCTGTGGCAGTATATGGTTGCTGTTGCAATGGTCACCTGAGGTAGCATCAATTCTGAGCCTACATGTTTTATAAAACTGCTGTACGATTTCCTGAGGCGATCCTCCTTCTTTGCGTCAATTCCATCCATTCTGGAAGGACTGGATTCGTCAATTTGGGATTTGGTGAAATACCATCCCTCTGCAAGTCCCACAGAGGGTGCGGGCATTTCTACAGTCGCTGCGTCGACTCCATGGATTCTGGAAGAGCTGGATTTGTCCATTTGGGAGCTCGTGAAATACAATCCGTCGCCCGGTCCTGCTGAGCCTGCGGGTATTTTCGAATGTTCGGGATTCGACACTGCGACGTCGAGCTGACGATGAGTTTGTGTATAGTTGAACTGTTTGGTAAGAAGGAGAAGAGATTGTTATTTATAAAGGGGAGGCAATGAGACGTGGTCAACAAGCCGACGAATTCGTTAAAGAAGGAGCCGTGGTAACAAGCCAACGAACGAATTCGTTAAAGAAGAGCCGTGGTGAAGAATATGCCGAGGACTAACTCTAAGGTAACATCCCAAAAATTAAATGTGTCTAAAGAGGGATGTGGGTTTGTTACCATGGTGATGGGGATGTGAGCTACCAAGGTGATAGTTATGTGAGCTAGTGGATTATCTTAATCGGTTTTAATTCGCTTAATGGTAGGTTATGGGTTTAAGTTAAAAAAAAAAATAGTTAGGAATTTATGTTGTATTGTAATATTCTTTATTTCAAGTGTTATTTATAGAATGCAAAGTAATTGTTAAAAATAATATCACTTTTTTTGTTTTTTTTTACATTTTTGTGATATTTTTTATTTTGTTTTTCATGTTCGGTTGTTTATTATGTTTCCGACATTAAGTTTTGAGTTGGGGACATTAACCCTCCCGTAGTTGCTGCATCTGTTTGGTTTTCAAGTTTCGACGTTAATGGTGGAATATCCGGATTTTTGGGGTTTTTTGGAAAATGTTATTTGGCGGGTGCTTATTGGAATTGTGCGTGGTGACGCCCGCCTCGATTCCTGTTCCCTAGAAGTCGGAGGCATCATGGTGTCACGACGTCTTAAATGGTTTTGTGTGTCAGAGTGCAGGTTCAATGTTGTCCGGAGGGCTACGAGGGATTGTTTGGAAGGAGTTCTTCCTCGAGCAGATGGTTGCGGGATGGCGATCATTCTTGTTCCAGGCTTGTTTATTGTTTTGGTTTTTTCCTGGTAAGCTAGGGGCGTCCTGCATTTTTAAATGTGGTTCCTGTACATGGCCGCTTCTTTGTGTATTGGGTTGGGTTAGGTTTATGCCAAATGAGGGTTTATGTTGCACTTGTCTCATGGCCTTTCATACTAATTCTGGGTTCGGTGTGCATGGATTAAATGTGGTGGGCCTTTATTTAGGTGGGTTGTATTTTTTAATTGTTGTTGTTCTTATTCCGCATTTTGTTGTCGTGGGGAAGACATGGACGAGATTAATTGCGATGGCCCTATGTTCAGGTGATTTCCTTGATTCGGTTGTTGTGGACAAGGCATGGAGCTCTAGATCTTGTTGTCTTTTGGAGGTGACCGACGACCTTGGTACATGCATGACTCTCGTTAGAGGTCCTCTTTGTGGATTTTTTCAGATTATGGGCATGGTGGTTTCCAATTTCTACATTTTCGGTTGGTTGGTTCTCGTTGTGGTTAAAAGGGTTCCGATAGCGCATTCCAGAGGCTTTGCCAACTCTTTCTATTGTTTTGTTGTGTTCTCGAGTGTGTATATTGCTTTCATCTGCGATTTATGCACCTTCATAGTTATGCTTCTTCAAAAGGTATGCTAATGGTGCCCTTTAACTTTCATTTATGGCCTAATAACTATCTGCATTTATGCCATTGTTATTGCTCATTAGGCTATTTTGGTGGCATACTAAAAGATGTGGTATGTTCTTCTTCTTGGGGTTTACGGTGCTTCTATTTTTTTATATCTTGCAGTTGTCTCTGTTTCAATTTTTTGATATGGGGTTTCTTCTTACCTTTTTTTTATTGCTTTTTTTGTTCTTGTGCAAGTTTGCAATATCATTGTGGTGGTAGCCTCAAATTTACTAGAGGCTTACAACATCTTTGCAATGCTATTTTGGCCATATTTGCTTTCTTGGTCACCTTGCTTTCAATTTCGTTTTGCACTGTTGTTACTTGTTGCATTATTGATGTCCTGTCATATATATTTTTCCCACTTGAATTATGTCGTGTTTAGGACTAGGCATAGCATTGATAGTCGAGCGACTTCACAAACCCTTCTTCCTAATGGATTTGATGGTCTTAGGAAAAAATTTGGGTCAAGGGTCTGCACTAGGTGTATCGAAATGTTGTCGTTTCTTATTATTGGAATGGTGTCTAGATTTGTTAGAAAGATTGAACCTACCTATAGGTGTTTAGTCTTGGTATATATGATGAAGCTTTGTTGTTATGGTTTTTCAAAGCATATGCTCTGCAATAGAGTTACTATATAACCCTTCCAATAGCAACCAATGAAGATTTGTATGGAAAATGGAATTACAATATGGAAAATATATGGTGCTATGGTGAGGAGAGATTTAGAACATATACACATATATATTCATTCATTGCCTGGGAATTCGAGGCATGTCTTACCTATTCTAGACAATTCTACCTTTTTCATTGTTGCTACCATACTCATGCAATGCAAGTTCACATCATATTATTTGCTTTAGGTTTACAAAAAAGTAAACTCTTGTTTTGATTTAGTTCAAAAATATTTATTTCTTTAAGGTTTTTGGTTTCTTATTTGATATACTGCAATCTAGTGTTTGGGATGCAACATTATTTTGTCAAGTAATGGTTTCAAGGAAAGGAGTTGATGTTGCCTTCTGGATCTTATGTGAATTATGATTGCTTTTGTATTCATGTGATCAGTTTAGTTGTTTAAGTGAGAATAATTTTTTACCATGTTTACAAGTTTACCTCCATTCTCTGGGGGGGAAGTTGGCTTCCTGCAAATCTTGTTTTCCACTGTTAGAGTTAGGGTTAATAACTCTATGATTGGCACAAGCTCATTGAATTGGGATCGAATTGTTCATAATGGATTCCTAGACAATAGAATGTTAGATTGGTCTGGTTGTTTTATGAAAATATACACTGATAGCTTCTCTAATCTAAAAATGAGTATATAATACCTCAGTGAGGCATTTTTCATTTTAAAATTCCAATCTTAGATAAAATAGAAATTATGGCAGCCATTGCTTGCATGTATTGTGGAGTTGAATTCAAGTTATTCAACAACCATAACTTGTAGTGACAATTGTGTGGATAGAAGTAGGCAACGTTTTATGAGTTCTTTCTTTAGGGTTGGCCTTAGAGTGACTACCGAGCTATGCAATTTGTTGTTGTCGAATAGTTTGTCCATCATTGCATTGTTTCTACACCTTATGTATTGAAACCTTCTTGATAGAGGTTCTCCATTTGCTTCTATGAAAAAAATCCCATTAGATCTTCTATTCAATACCTTTATAGAAGGGATCCATTGAATGATGAAAGGTATATATTGTTCCACGTAATTAGTGTTTTTGGTGCATTAAATTGCAAGAGATAGTACAATACTTCAACTATATAAACAACGAATCCTTTTCACTTGGACATAGTATCCATTTCAGAACATGCAGAGGTGAAACATGTTTATATGTCGCGGTCCATGTCCATTGTTTTATAAAAAAATAAACAACATTAGGATGTCTCTTGGATTTCCATGTGTGAATCAGTTTTAGAATTACACTCATTTCTAAATCTGCAATGATTACCATTGCAAAGTATACTTTAAGACAAAATTGCCATTGGTGGCCTCAAGATTTCCAACTTAGCTAAAATTTGTGGCTTAGAAAAGTACAACATTCCTATATATTATTCCATGTCATCATTACTATGACAGAATCTAGAAAACAAGTATATTATGTACCCGTGGGAGAGGTTACTTGTTTTTAATGGTGGTCATGTGCTAGCTTTACACTGATTTTTTTTCCTCATTGTGCCATATAGTTGTCGGACTTGTTCAAGCCAACTAAAAACTACCAAGTATATCCAATATATTGTTGGCAAATTTGACCTATTGCTGTCTACGCTAAGTCAGTGGACATGGGGCGAGATGATGAGTATTTCATGGGAAAAAAATAAGAACATTGTCACAAATTTAGACAAATTGCTCGAGGCATTTCCAGATAAACTGCATTCAATTGCTATACTTGAAACCTATTATAGAGTTATATTCCACCTGTTTGTTGTTCATACTGTGAAATTTCAGCGATGAATGTGGACAAATTTCTGGATGAAAAATTAGAAGTAGGAATGTGTAGGACTTTCTAGGTGAGTTCTTCAACAAATTGAGCTCTATTGGATTTTATGTTCAGTCTTAGTAGTGGAAGTAATGTTTTTTGTCCTGATGGGTAATGGTTCTAAGTTGCGAACAACTTCCTTTACACCGTTCTAGAGTAAAACATAGCTCTTGACAAAATTCCAGCTTCTACACTTCATTCACTTATTTATGCACTTTGATTTGCAAATAATTGCAATGCTCTCATTTCTAACTAAAGTTCCTAAATTTGTGCTTATTTTCAAAAGGCTTCCTGACTTTGAGAAGGAGTGAGTCTAAGTAGTAGCAGTTGTTCTTTTCAACTAAAGGACATAACAGTTCCCCCCCCCAACCCTTTTACTTAGTAGTAGTTGTGATCAGAATTCAATTAAGTGCAAAAAATCACACTCAATTTCCCAAACCCATATGTTGTGTATTTGATGGCTTTATTTTGTATTTATTTTCTAGATCAAAATCCTTATAGATTGTTCTAGAATACCCCCTTTGCAAGGAAAAATTCTCATTCATCGTTTAGGTAGTACTATAAATGTATTTATTTGGTCCCTACATTTAGTGAAAGGGATTTTGTGTTTTTTAGGGCTTCTAATAAAGGTTTTCAACTTAGTTATATACATAAATAAGTACTTAATGATATACATGCATAATCAGGTTACAAACTTAACTTAAGGTCATTGTTATTCAAATCTCTTCTTGACACTACTTGAAACTCGATAGGGTAATGCATGTTGCTTGTGGAATGATAATTGGCAGCCTATTTTGAAAATGAAAATTTCTGACATTATGTAGTTGATGACACCAAATATATCCTAGAGAAAAAAAAATTCATGTCGACAACATTGAATAGACATCCTTGTTGTCTGCCTACATGGCATGAGTGATATGGCTTATAGATCATTGCTTTGTTGACAATGTAGTTGTTTGTTTCTTGGTTGCATATGGTCTTTGGCAAGCTAGTTTCATTTTCCCATTCGTTTTTTCCTTTACTTTTTTTATTGATTTGTCCCTCCTTCAGTGATGGTTGTTATTGTTGAAGTCATATATCATGTAGTCTTAGAAGGTTATCTATGTTTGTTTTCGTTATTTTGAGGAAAAAAAACGGTTTACTTGTTCTCTGATGTCTGTATCGATGATCTAAGTTTTCTGTCTATTGAATTTGTTGGTTTCTTTTCCCCATGAAAATTGGTTGTGTCCATTCTATGGCACCATGCAGTCAGTCTATTGGCAATAGAGACATCTACATGACAAAATGTTGCCATGTTGCTGAAGCAAATTTGGTGGCATTTGTATATCATCTAGTTATATATTCAAGCTCTTGTTAACATGATCGATTTCTAGATTGATCAAATTCACAATTGTTGTTGTTTCCATGGATGCAAAGAACAATAAAAAATACACTCCTTGCAAAGATGGAACCATTGGAACTCTTGTGCAAACATGTCACCAAACTAGTTCTCCTTTGATAGCAATTTACTCTTGCGCTGTTGATGAACTAATAAAAAAAAATTCCCCCCATCGTTGCATCCTCATTATGTCTATGTTTTAGATTTAGGTTTCCATCGTAAATATTTTTGTTTTTTGGTCCCCCCATCTTTTCAACAGTTCACTTTCTATGTCTTTCCTATTGTATGTTGTTAAGGAAAATGGAAAATATCTATCTTGCAAATATCATAGTAAACTAAATCTTTGTTTTGTCTATCATCTAGTTATATATTCAAGCTCTTGTTAACATGATCGATTTCTAGATTGATCAAATTCACAATTGTTGTTGTTTCCATGGATGCAAAGAACAATAAAAAATACACTCCTTGCAAAGATGGAACTATTGGAACTCTTGTGCAAACATGTCACCAAACTAGTTCTCCTTTGATAGCAATTTACTCTTGCGCTCTCGATGAACTAATAAAAACAAATTCCCCCCATCGTTGCATCCTCATTATGTCTATGTTTTAGATTTAGGTTTCCCTCGTAAATATTTTTGTTTTTTGGTCCCCCCCTCTTTTCAACAGTTCACTTTCTATGTCTTTCCTATTGTATGTTGTTAAGGAAAATGGAAAATATCTATTTTCCAAATATCATAGTAAACTGAATCTTTGTTTTGTCTTCGTTTTTGATGCTTTGGTCCATTGTAATGAATCTGTTGATATGTCCACATAACTGGATAGGAATTAGTGTCATACATATACTTGAAAATAAATAAAGAAAGAAAGAAAACACATACTACTTTCCCCTGCAAAGGTGGTTGGTTCATAGCTTCTGGAAAAAAGATGTTTGCATAGGAATTTTTTCATATGTTGTTTGTGTTCCATGCTCCTAGCATCCTATCTATTTTTTGATGCTAAAAATTGATTCCCATCATTCTTCTTCCTCTTTATTTGTTTTTATTTGCATTTTATATACATTATTCTGAGAAATACTCTTTATTTTCCTGTCGTTTTAATCTTTTATGCGGTTTGAGTATTGTTATATTACAATTACTATTGTATTCTTCATGTAAATAGCTAGCAAAAAGCTTCATGTTTGGAATCGGTATGCTTGAGGAAACTACTTGACATTCTTTTTCTTTCTTTTTGAAATGTTCAAGTTTGCAACTTGTTAACGAAAAATGTTTCTTTGCATGGAATCATCTTCACTTTCTTTTGATTTATTCATATACAACAATTCATATTTACTTGATTCTATTCTTATATGTATGTGTAAATATATGTTACCTGATTCTACTTTTTCCCCTTCTAGGCATTGTGCACTTGTTCGATGTTGTTTTATGTATTTGTTTTCATTATTTTCTACATGATCTTTGTGTCCATCATAGCTTATTTCATTGTCATGGTTGGAATAGATAATGAAAATGTGATGTCCATTACTCATTCTTGCATGTTGTTGTGCAATTTTCCTACCCCGGTTTTTTAGGGCTGTAGATAGCTAGTGTCTTTGCTTATTTTAGAAAGAAAAAACACTTGCCCCTACATATGGACACCTTTTAAAAAAAAACCACATTCCAAAGTACAATTTAGTTGTCTAGAATTTCATATCTCGAGACATATTACTAATGTTATAAAATATGATGGTAGATATCGATCTATCCAAAAACATATTTGGCTTTCGGACACTCAAGATCTAGTTTTTTGTTGTTGTCCCCATCCCTCTATAAAGTCCATAGAAAGAAATTTCCCATGCTTGGTTGGCATCATACGTGGAAATAGAGAATGGGTTATGTCTTTTGTAAAGCCAATTGTTTCTTGAAAAAAAGAGGCTTCCATTAACAAATGTATTCGTCAATAATTCTATTTGTTTAGATTGTGTCAATGTTATCTTCTTTTTTATATAAAGAATGTGGGAAAATGACTTTCTCATTCATGCTGGATATGTCTTTTGTTATGTGGCTTGGTTTTTTAAAATGATAATTTCTTGGCCCAAAAACAATATCTATAATCCTATGGTGTTCTTCGTCTGTTCTAAGCCGTATCAATAAAAGAAATCCAATATATGGGTGCTTGTCTACATATTTTTCCTTAATCAATTGCTTTTCCTTCGTCATGTTTTGAATTTCTAGAACTATCCTCCTTTTTCTTGTTGGATTGCAAGCCTTCTACTTTCGCCAATAGTGAAATTGTTCAAGAAAATGTCTTCTTCAATAAGAAAGATGTGCTTCCAAAGACATGGGGAAATGTCTTTATATGCATTTAAATCCACATGGCCTTATTAATTCCTTTTCTCTCCGCTATTTTATTTTCCAAATGTATCTATCCATCTCTTCTTGATCTATTAGAAATTTAGTGTGCCTCATAGGTTAGATGTTCAAGAAGCTGCCTCTTTGATTGAAAGAGATGTGGATTGATTTGCTTACTTCACTGACTATATATACATTTGATCTTGCAACTTCTAGCAAGGTTGTGCATTGGATTCTTTGTTTCAATGCATGAAGATTGAATTCTGACTTCCATTCCTTCAATGTCTTTGTTGAAGTATTCTTGTTGTTTCTCGTCACCATCTTTTAAGCAAGACAAATAGCCATTTATTTACGCAAAGTGACAGGGGAAATGGGGATTGCACTAGTTTTTTTAAATCCCTTCTCTCATTGAAGATAAAGAGTTCGCATTGACAATTGTCTTTGAAAAAAACCATTTAGCTGGACCATTGAAAAGACACTTATCTATAACATATATTCATCCTGCATAGGTTCATCTACTGCTTTTTCCTTTGTTTCACGTGTCAATTTCCCTTATCGAGTTCAAGTTTCAATAAACAAAATATTCTAATCTCCTTTCTTCCATATAAAAAATAAAAAAAATTATGTAGTCCAAGTCATAGACTCTTCATCTTGGCCTTTTAGCACTTTAAGAGCTTCTTAACTGTTTTTTTTACCATGGTCTCTCTTTTTTTACTGTACAAGGTCCGTGGCTATTCCTTAAATGGATTCGTTCTAACTTCTTTTTAAAATAAACATAAATCATGTCCAAAAATTATATTTTTCCCCATTCTCCCTTTTTTTCTTTTTTCTTTCCCCTTGTTCTTTGCATTTGCAATGTCAAAAAAGTTGGCTTGTTCTAGTTTTTTCAAATGTTATCTAAAAGTTTCTTCGGTTCTATGTTTGCATATTCGTTGCAGGTGTGTTTTTTTGTAATTCTATATGCAATGGGAAATTTCAACTCCATCAACAAATGCATTGGTAAAACACTTGGTCTTCCAATTAGGCGTCAAATGCATTGATGTTGTGCTGTCAAGAAACTATTTGTTTCATTTAGAGACTTTCTATTACCAAATGGATATTGCCTCTTCGATTCCATTTCCATTCTATTGCATTTTCGATACACCTTGGTACAAATTCGAGAAGCAATCGTAACTCACTTATGTCTTTGTCTATCCTAGGAGGACCCTTCCGGAATAACTTCTTTTAACTTGGTACTGGCTCCTGGATACTTGTCAAAGTTGCATGGTTTGTCAGACTTCGAACTTTAGCTTCGACGAATGTCCCAACCTTCCTCGCAACCAGATGAACAAAATATTTATGGTCTATGGGGTGATATGTTTTGCATTAAGTGGTTTGCAAATTGGCTAGATGTTCATGTTTTTGTTCGGTCATTGACATCAAAAAGGAAATATCTTCACTTCAACTGCACATGTCCTAGATATTGCTACAATGTTTTGTTCCATGATCATACACCAACTTCTGGTCACTCTGAACCTTTTCTTTCTTACAAATCTTTTGAACCTGGCCTTCAGTTTTCTCATCGTCCATCGAATAACATTTTCAACACCTCTTGTGAAATTAGCCTTCCTGAAAATCATCCTCTTCGAAAAATGGTTCTGCAACATGGTTTTGATATCTTCTTCTCCGTTGAAGGTCATTGTCGTGACTCATGGTTTGAATTAGTTTCACAATTGACAAAAAGCTTTGACGATTCCATCCTACGAAAAGCAATTGCACAAAATTTCTGCATTTTCATGGCATCCAATGATCCCAGAGCATTACAATGTTTGACTAGATATCTAGATAAAGACATTTTGCAACAAGAATGACTTGTTTGCAATTGGGAAAGATTTATTGTTAATTTGCCGGAGCCTTTCTCAATTGGACATATAGATGGTAGTCAATTTGCTTTGCAATGGTTGTGTGAGATCTTGGAAATTAACATATTTATCTTGAACTTCCACTAGGAAAACTTCCAAGAACAATTTTATTCCACGAACACTTCAAATACAACTATCTATATTTTTCGTGAGGAGATGGATACATGCCATTCGCATTTTCATCCATTGGTGAAAACAAGTATTCAAACAACATCCCTTGTTATGCCAAATTCTATATCAAATAGCTTCTTTGGTAATGTGACGAAAGAGACAAACAACAATTAGACCCGATTTACCGTTGAAAAATCCATCGAGATAAAAAATCCATCGAGATAAAAAATCCTGCTAATCAATACAATGACCTTGTAGAAAATAAATCTAAGAGAAGACAAAGAACTTTTTCAGAATAGAAAAACATCAAATCAAAACAAAACAAAAAATCGCACCGACTTACAAACAACAACTATGAATCAAACAAGTCTATATCAACATTCAAAATGCATGGAGAATTTTTAAATGGAGCAATAAAAAAACTTCGTTGAGTGAAAAAGGCCATTTGTCTGAAGGCATTTCAGATTTCAAACAAACAAAAGCAAAATGAAAAATCTAGAAAAGCAACCATACAGTATTACAAAACTATTCAAGATACACTTATCCATGCATGTTGTGTTTGCAAACACCTTCAATTTAGGAAAGATATTTGTCGCATAAACGAAAAACACTTTCTACATGCTAAAATGATTTCCATGGAATTATATGCCCGTCCTGTATTGCATTGGAAAAATTTATCGATAGATACTGCAAAAAACAACATTTCAAATATAGAGACACCGGTCTTTGCAACGCCATTTAACATTCATCGTAACATTGCCTTTCCTTCTATGAAACTGTTGTCACTTTTAGAAGAGCATATTGTGTCTCTGAGAATTGCTTTTGCTCAAATCCGACAACTAGGCTATAAAAGAGCCCAACTAGGCTTGATGGGGATAGTCATCAATGTCCCTACATCTTTGGAGAAAGTTCGGAAGGAATTTCCTAGAGATATCGACGAAGAAATGACAATTACAATTATCATAAAACAAAAATTGGAATACAAAAATTCTTTTGTTTCTGGAAATGTTCGATCAAATTTTGTCATGTGTACACTAAAAACTCTCTATGCTCAAGAACTTTACAAAATGGAAAATGTTAATGTCATTGTAGATTGGGAACAAAAATTACATGAATTTGCAAAGCAAGAGTCGAATGAAATTCCCATCCCTACTTTGGATAATGAAGATGAATCTTATACAGACCTCGAAGAAAGAAGTGAAAGCATTCATGAAACAGAAATGGAATCGGTTACAAGGACATTGGTCCATGGCTATTGAGAAACACATCTCCTCGATGATTTGACAAACAAGATTATAGAAATTGCACGTTCTAAAAACTATAGGCCATTGGGCATTTTCCAAGATATATTCTTTGAGGAACTCAATTTCCCCACACTTTTCTTTTGTTGTAGTCGATTCAATTACATATATGAACGATATAAATACCAACAAATAACACAATGGGAGCTACAACATGAAAGCATGGAATTTGAAGCACATCCAACAAATCTATTCTTCAAAATAGTGAAAGTATTGATAGGTCAATTATATAGTACTGCTTGGATATCTATTCGCATAAGTGAATTGAAGGGGGAAAATTGAATGCAAAAGATGTTAAATCCCAAGCCAATATTCAAAAAATTATGAAATTGCCAATTTCTCTTCGTGCATTGAAAGTGATTCGAACCTCTCCTGACTATTTCAACGTTATGAAAAAATATATTTTCTCAATGATTCGACAGGTAGGGCCACCAATTTGTTTGTTAGATTTACAACTGCTAAACATCTTTGGAAACCTTTATGTCCTGCTTTGCAAGAACTTGAGAACCAATACCTTGATATGCCTCCTCAATTGCTTCCTGAAAATGATATTGACACTTTAATAATAAAACACCCTGTGCTCTGCAGTCACTACTATAGACACAAAATGAATGCATTCAACTTCTTGATCTTGAAAAATAATATTCTCTTTGGCAAGGTGAATGACTACTTATTTACAACTGAATTCCAACAAAGAGGAAATGACCATGAACATGGCTTCCTTTGGATTGAAGGTTCTCTAGTCTATGGCAGGAACACCAATGACGAAATAACATATTTTTTCGATCTCTACATTTCCATGGAATCGTCGTTACTTACCAAATATTTTGTTAATATTCAAACTCATTGGCACACAAGAGCATGTAAAAAACAGAAACATTCTAAATGCATGTTTCAATTTCTAATGTTCCCTATTGACACAACAATGGTTTTGTAACCTCTCCAAGATAGTACAAAGATCTTGGTTGAAAAAACAAACATGCTTTTGTTTCTTCTTGAATCTAAGGAATATCCAAAGAGCATGTCTTTAGATTCGTTCCTCCAAGAATTGAATTTGAACAAATGTATCTATATAATTTTATTGTGTTGTTATATTGATCAACCCACATTGCTATTGAAAAGGGACCCTTTAGACAGTTGGATAAATCCATTCGGAAAGACATCCGAGAACTATAGGAATAAAATAGTGATGCTCAATTCATTTTGGATGCATATGCCACCACAACATACGTAATCTCATACATAAAAAAACTAGAAAGGCCTATGACAACGGCTCTAAAAAAAATTAAGCAACAGAATGCGTCTTTCAAACAATTGTGGCCAACTTCAAACAATACAAAATCTTGGAAATACACTATTGAACATGTTGCAAATGTACATTAGACAAGTAGTCCATATTGTGCTTTCCCTGCCTTTACGTTCGTCTTCAAGGAGAAGAATTTTCATAAACACTGCCCCTGTTGACAAAAGAACAATTGTGATAAAGAAATAATCTCTTCTAGAAAAAGAGCCTGATGATTTTGAATAAATCATTTCGCCCTCTATTGTTGACAAATACCTTGACCGTTCTCATGAGCTTGAAAATATTTTCTTGGTTGAATACACGTCTTCCTATTGTCTCATTCATGGAAAAACAATTAATTGAAACATACCATGTATCATTAGGTATATCCATTACAACCAAGAAAAAGATCCCACTTTTTTTTTTCAAAGGAGCAACTCATGCTTTTTGTATCATTCAGAAATCTTTCCAACTTGTTAGAACATTCTCTTCAAACATGGTCTAAAGCATACGAAACTTACAAAATGTAAATAGCTATTGTTGAACAACAGTTCATGGACTCCCCAACAAAAAAATGGGGTGATATTAACATCGCAAAAGAGAATGTTCAGTCACACCTTCAATCGACATCTGAACTCACAATAGACACTAGCAACAAAGTCCATATCATTCCTTTTGTGTTATAAAAACGTGATCGCAGAGCAATAAAAATAAACAAGATGCAAATCTGAATCACATAAAACACATTACAAGAGAGACACCAATATAATGCAGTTCACCCAAGATGGGCTATATCCACACATAAATTTTATGGTCCTTATTATTATATCATCCAACAAATGAAGGGATACAACATATAGAAAATACGATGCAACTTCCTCTTCACTCTCTCACAGTCTCTCTTACACAATCAAAGAACTTTACAATGCTACAATACATTACACAATCGTATTACAATGTCTTAATTATAAAGGGAAATTACCATCGGAAAATACCATGGGATACCCGAAACCATGGGCCCGAAATATGTTGGAAAACAAAACAAACCCAAAAATTTCTTTTGGGGGATTCTTCCCCAAACACCCTTTCTTGGGGGTGCTGCACCTGGACACCCATGGGGGACAATGACCCCCCACACCCCCCTGTTGGGGTGAGTTTACAGTCCACTTGCATATCATATAAAACTGGGGTACAAACACGGATGAAAAACAACACTTATGAATCAGGAAGATTATGATCCACAACCAACATTTTGAGGAGTATGACATACACAATGATCTATTAAAAAAATAAAAGGTCAATTTCCAATAGCCTCGACAACTTCCAAATTGTCAGAAAATGCATTTGTTCCTAGCACAAATGAATATCTTTCAGCTAGAATCTAAAATGTTTTGCAACAATGTATTGTCAAAGTAATTATAACAAGGAAAACAAATAACCCTTCAAATCCACTTCATGTTTTCCTCACAAGAAGCATTGGCATGGGGAAAACCCATACTGCAAAAATCCTTTTTGATGCACTTGTGCTATTCTATGACAAGGAGCTTGGAAGTCACCCGCTAAAAGAAAGGTCTTTTTGTTGCATTCACTAGAAAAAAAGCATATCATGCTAATGGTATTACAGTTGACTATGCCTTTAAACTTCCATTGGGTTCAACAACATTGCTTCCGTTAAATTCAAATACGCTTGATCAATTAAGTAAAGACTATGAACAACTACCAATTTTATTAATTGTTGAGGTCTCTCTAATAGGCTCTAGAATGCTCTATAACATTGATAAGCGGCTACATGAAATCATGCACATGCCAACAAAACCATTTGGAGGTCTTGATGTCATCTTCTATTGCAATCTATAGCAGAAATTGTTCATGATTCTTTGATTTTTGACTTCCCAAGGTTCCATCAATAAAAATTTCCTTATAACTTTTGGACTAACTTTGTAAAATACTACAAACTAAAAACTGTTGTGAGGCAAACAGATGAAACATTTATCTTGATCTTGAACAAAATAAGGATAGGGAAATAGACATTTGATGATATTCAATATTTAAATGGACATTTACGTAGAGAACCACCACTTAATCCTCCATTCCTCTTTTTTTATTATTGTAACAAATATGTGGAACAACATAATTCCAAAATGTTGTCCCTTGTAAATACAAAAGCATTTACTTTCGAAGCTATTGATACAAATATTGAGCAACTTCAAAAATTCTCTGATGGCCATAGGAAAAATAAATTGCACCCCGCAATCACTTTGAAAAAAAACATGCTAGTTGAATAAATCGACGGAAACTATTCAATTGAAGATGACCTTGTCAACAGTGTTGGAGGAATCTTTAAACACTATTCCGATGTAGAGCCAGACATTGTATGGATTGAATAAATTCTAAACCAAAAAATTGGTTCAATTGCAAGGGCCTCTATGAAACATCTTTACACTGATTCCATCAAGTGTAGCTGGACACCTCTAAAAAGAATAACAACCCAAATATCTCTTGGGAAAAAAGGAAATTTCACCTGGACACAATTTCCAGTTCAATTGGCATGTGCTCAAAGAATTAATAGAGCACAAGGCTTGACACTAGAAAAAATGGCATTTGACCCTAAAGGAGTCACGAAACATGGCCTTGTTTACATTGCATTATCTCATGTAAAGAACATTGAATGTCTATATCTTATAAATAAGCTAGAGAAAAATAAATTTTCAATTTCGTCAAAAGTGGTTGCTAAATTAAATAGATTAGAGAATGAAGTTGCCTTGCAATTTGAATATGGGTTCAAATCAATCAAGTGTTCTGCACACATTCATTTATTCACTTAACAACGCAGTTTGATTTCTCACATTGATGATGTCACCAAAGACATGGAATTTATGCAGTCAAACGTTCTATGGTTACAAGAAACTCACATGCATATGCCTCCCAAATTGCTATGTTTGAAAACCATTACAAATGCATTGCAACACATTGAGTGCATGGCTTGTTGATGGAAATAAAAAATTATATTCTTGTACTCAAGACAACCACTTATACTGAAGCATAGATTGAGGCAATTGTGGTTGTCCTCAAGCTTCCCCACACTATTCTAAAACTTGTAAATGTTTATATCAAACCGAATAGTATTTTTGACAAATTGTTGCATGTTTTCAACTCTATTCTATCACAAAACAACAACGAAATAATGGTTTTAATAATTGGTGACTTCAACATTGACATGTTAAAAGAAACACCGTCACAAAAAAATTTAGAAATTTTATGCACATGAACAATCTAAAATTAAAAACAAACAACTTCACAACAAACTATGGTTCTATGATTGATCACTTTTGGACAAATATAGACACTCATAGCATTTCATTTATTGTTTCTGATGCCTACTCGTCTAATCATTTCACTACCATTTTGTTAGTTCCATTTTCTTCTATATGATATTGCTCCTTTCCAAATAATTTCTCGCTTATATCTGTTTCTACTATTTTCTTTCATCTTATTTATTTTCAGTTCTCTTGTACCATTTGTAGTTTTGGATATTGACAACTTTAAAAAACTCGTCTCTTTACTTTTTCAATTGATAAAGATGCTTTCGAAGCATCAACGAAACAATATCTTATCAAATATCTATTTTCTTTCCAAAGTTGCAAGAACTCACATATAATCAATATGTCATGCATATAATATATTGAAACGACAATCATCAATATCTTCATATCTTCAAACTTTTTTCTATAATTTCTTTTTCAATGTAACACTTTCACTATTTAACCTTCTGCATAGAAAATTGCATTTTATGTTGGCATTTTTGCTTCCTATGCTTTGCATCTTTTTTATATACATACTCCAAACTTGCTTATGAAAGTGCTTAATGGTTCAATTGATGCCATTGTTAAACACTTTTCGAAGGTTCTGCATTTTATTTTATAGTTGTTTCTTTTCTTTTCCCTATACTTATTTTCCGCTATCAAACATGTATGCCAAGGTTGTTTTCTTTTTTTTTTTTCCAGATCTCATTGCTTTTACAGATTCCACAATAATTACTCATCATTCAAAAAAAATTTGCTACAAATACTAAAGCAGGAATATTGCCAGGCACTGTCATTTGCAATGAAAACATAATTAAATAGCCCTTCTATGGAAATACGTTTATCTTCTTCACAAGATATTCCACAGACCAATACTCTTGCAATGACTTCAGGTCCTTTGATAGAGGACACAACAACAAGTTCAAAGAGGTGATATTCTTCTCCACTAATTGAATTTATTTCAATTCTTTTAGCTACTTGGATGCTCTCCTTTGTTTCATGGGATTCTGGTATATCAGTTCATATTTTTGTTCCCCGTTAAAATATACTTGTTAAACTATTTTCATAAAATTATTCAAAAAAAAAATTTCCCTTGTTTAATACAAATTTCAACATGCATACAGATTAAAGCAAGTCAGTGCTGATCCCTCATCTGTAATGCAACTATGCACAGTTTCACATAGTAATGTCTTTGAGGGTGATATTTTAGTTGTCTATGGACCTGCTCAAAATCGAAACCAGAATTATTCGATAAAGACAAAGATTCTGCATGTAGATATTGTTGATAAAGATGGCTCGATGACAATCACCACAGCAATTAATGATATTTTGATAAATCGCTTTGGCAGTTTTCTCTTTCCTGGGAAAAGTGTCAGATTAGTTGGCTTTGAACTAAAAAAAAAGGCTAGTATGATCATGGAGATGCTATCTATTCAATATCCATATTTACAACCACCATCATTGAAACAATTGAGCAAGTGTGAAAAATGCGTTGTCTCCTGCCAGACATGACAATTTTTTAGTTGGTGTGATCCGAGGAGACATATGTTGTTGGCTCTGTTGTAGTCATGGTTGTTAGATGTCAATATAAAAACAAACAATTGGATTTTTACATAAGAGATGGTCAAAATGCACATGATTATGCCACTATAAATTCATTCTTTCCTAAAAAAAAGATAAAAAAATCTTCTTTATTTACTTCAATTTTTTTTCCAACCTTTTCACCCGCTGTTTTTTTATATTTTTTCCCTATATTCAAAATAAATTTTCCAACAAGAAAATCTATATGCATCCATTGTTTATGATTTTTACATATGATTTTCCCTTTGCTTTCCCATGCTTAGTTTCAGGCCAATGAAACCTATAAAAACTTCTTCCTTTGTGTACAACATGAGCTAGCGGTAGAGGCACCACCTCTTTATTTAATTAAAAACATTGTAAGACCTAGACCAAAAGGAATTCATTTGATGAAGACATCGCAAGTGACCTTTGTTGATCCTCTCAATGATGAATTATCCATCTAGAATCTGCTCCAAATTGTTGAGGCGAATAAACAGGACAAGAATCAACAATCATTTCTATTATGACATTTGTAAAGATACTTTGAAAATGCTTTAAGGTAACGAGTTCATTGTTGTTTTCTATGGTTATACTTTGTAATGTGAAATCAAATAATTGAGACGAATTTACTTTATTAAATTGTGTTTGCATTGTGTTGCATGCAACGCCATTGTTATTTTCAATTAATGTAAAGCAACAACAATCACTACATCTCTTGTCACCTAATAGAAACATAAAATTGTCACTGGAAAACCATATAATAGTAAATTTAGCTAGTCTGCAAAGATCCTAATCAAGGATCATTTGCAATATACATTAGCTCCTATCTTTTCTCTCCATGCAAAATCTAGACAAGACACTTCCTATTGCACATGGGAGTTTTCTTTGATTAAAACTCCATTCTATGTTAACATGTTACGCAACTTGATGAGAACCCGACATTGTTCTCGTTTTTTTGATGGTCAATTGTAATATCCCGAATTTTGGACTAACTATTTTGTTGTTATATTGGGCCATGGCCCTAGAACATATGTGTTATTTTGAATATTGGGCATGGACCCTAGCACCTATGATTTATTGACATATCGGGCATGGACCCTAAATGACTACTTTATTTGAGTGAATACTAGGTGAGAAGGCCTCAATGTTTTAAATGATTTTCTTCAGCTTTGATATGGGTACAAACCCTAATATACTAAGATGATCTTTTGTTACTTACTTTGCAAAGCTATGACTTTACATGACTTGACTTATGAGTGTGTTGAGCATGGACTCAGAAACACGCATATAACCTACGTACTGGGCATAAGCCCCGATGTACCTAGAAGAATGTTTATGTACTGGGAGTAAGCCCTAAGGTACATTGAGTGTTGGGCCAAAGCCCTAGAGCACTGCAAGCTTGATAAATGAATACCGGATCTTAGGCAACTTAAATAATCTAGATGTGCCTCACAACCACATTCTAGCACTAGTGTTGAGTAGAGGCTCTGGAATTGCACTAGCGTAATGCCCATGTGAGAGTGTTGAGTTAAAAGGCTCTAAAGAGCACTCGAGGTTACTGGATCTCAAAGTGTTGAGTCGGAAAAGACTCTGAATAGCACTTTTACTTTCATCACATTTATTTAAACTTGATTAAATGATTCACCTTCTATCTATCATCAAATACTGCGGGAACTATCGTGTTAAACGAGGGAATCTGACATGCAAAGAGAGAGAGACTAGAGGTGCCTATCCTAGCCTACCGAAAGACCATCCAAAGAAGTGGACCCTAACCTTAAGTTGCTAAATCTAAGTATCATGTAAAGATACGAGATTTAATATTATTATTAAGAATATTTAATGATGTGATTAATTATTTATAAAAGACATTATTGCATATAGTCTATGCATAGTGGGATGCCACATTATTTAATAGTATTACTAATGTATTAATACCTACGTTAGAAAAATTATTAGTATAATTATTGTCATCATAATTATTATAAAGAGCTTAAATAAGAAATCATTGATAGTTTAAACCATTGAAAAAGTCTTAGTGCAAAAGACTAGATATTTATTAAATAATATCTTTTAAATATTATTTATCTAATTTAAAGAAAACTAATTATTCCAATAGTCATAATTCAAGACTCCCCTACATAAAGATGGAAGATCCTAAGTTTTGCGGATCATCTATCTTTTTCATTATCATTTTTTATGGTAATCAAAGGGAAGTCATATGCTCCAAGAAACTGAACCAGCAACAACCCTAGGTCCTCTATCTCTTTTGCATGTTGGAATCCAGCTTGGGGGGATCCATACAGAACCAGGAATGGTTGTAGGATCATGGTTGGGAGGAACACGGTAGCCCGAAAGTTATCCAACTAAAGGAAATCATCCTAACAGGTTAGCTAAATACAACAGGCTCTGCATTAACTATTGTTGAGTGTGCAAGTCTCTACAGGAAGGGATCAAGTGCCGAGCAGCCGGGCTTCCACAGGAAAGGATTGAGTACTCAAGCAATGAGGTATGGAGTATTCATTGTTTCCAAATTTCCAGTTATAATAAATTTAGGATTTTAAAAATTAGAATAGAAACTGTAGCATTGTTCTCACTACCAATATTATCAACTTCGAGGTTCTGCCCAAAACTCAGTGGAGGGTCTAGAAGTTCTAGCCAAGCTAGCCAGTGCTAGACAACACCCCAAACTTAGATTTATTATGCTGTTTTAAATATTTATGTTTTTCTGTCTGAATCATCCCACAAATTTCGTAGTGCAGGGATTTCTTATGTCCTCGTTAAATCGTCTATTTAAACATTAAATAGAAATAATAACAGTAGCAAGACATACATCAGACATCCTAGTCCTTTTAAACATCTCTACTATTCTATCAAATGGCCAATCCATTACAAAGAAAATAATGCATCGAGCATTCCAAGGAGATACGTTTTGTAAATACAGACTCAGGCATTCAATTCATTTTATTCACACAGTAGTTCCAAATCATAACCATTGACTTTTGAGTAAGAAAACGATTCTCATTACAAATAGTAAATGATTGTTAAAGTTAGGGTTTCATTTCTGTTCTCATGATTTCCCATATAGGATCAACAAACTCAGTAAATCAAAATAGCAGCATTACAAATTAAAAATCGCAGACTCATAGCATCCATACCCTTTACCCATGATTGCTTGTATCTTTCTTTCCTTTAAACATATTAGCAAACCATAAGCTATAAATTGTAGGAAGAAGTAAAGAGATCCCATAGAAAGCATAGCATTTATTTAGCAGCATCTTTTAACATTAGACACACAAGTCAGGAGGTCAAACCGCACAACAACTCCACAAGTGACATTGTTCCTCATACAAATCGCCACAGCATAGCAGAAACACACAAAGCCCTGTTCTCTCAAGTTCAAACGTTTTAACAGCTAGGGTCTCATCATCCCTCTATTAAAACGCAGAGAACACTACATAGTTGTTTACTAAACCAAAACGCATTACAGAACCAAATCCACTATCCACTAAGCTTTCAAATAGCATTGTCAATCGCATACAAACGAGCCTCCAACACAAATGCAGGTCATGGGATCGAATCCCTACCCTCTCTCTTCATTTAAAAACCTTTCTATCTTTTGCAAACTCCAGAAACGTAGAACCGGAATACATTTATCTTAGGCTCATAGCTAAAATTTCATGAGGGTTACAATTCCTTCCCATCATTACATTGACACCTTAAGAGAGCTAAATCATAACAAAAGCAACGAAATCCCATTACAGAGAACACACAGAGATTAGTCGTAGGTCCAAAGTCTCATAGAATTTCATAGAAGCCACACTTTCCCTATCTTCTCAGACATAGGCGACGATGGTAAACACCGAAATCGAGAACTACCATTACCATAAGAAAACATAGAGACCAAAATTGTAAAGCTATTCTCTCCATTCTTGAGTCCACGGATTATTTTATAAACATTACGTAAACATGAAAATCTCAGTCTTTACATTGAGTATTATCATTATAAACTTACGAGGTCCAACATTGAGACAAATGGCATAATCCCTCCAGGGCCATTAACAGAAAACCAACAGGTACATATCACAATGGTCCAGCCAACGGCGACCTCAAAGAACCCAAAATGTGTTACAGTAAACCCAAAGCAGGCTCACGATTTTTCCTCACAACATACACCATCAGTACACTCCACAGAGGAGAGAGGAGGAGTGAAGGAATGATGAACTCTGAACTTACCTTAACCGATGAAATCAGAGTCGAAGTACTAGCCAACATCTGGTAGCCATGTAGAAGGAAGATGCCACACGACCCCTGCCAAACAAGCAAACGACATGGAGTCAAAACCTGAGATTTAGTATCAAAACCTGCCAAATAGATTAGCAAGAAAGAAACGTAGTTAGGGAAAGAGTTACCTCTACTCTCCATCTCTGCATATAGAGCCATGTAAGGTGCATTGGCCATGAGCGAGAGCTCAGGACAGAGCACAAAAACCCCAAATGCACACACAACAAAACAAGTGAAGCAAGCTACGAAAATGCACTTCATTGGTGTACAACCCCAGGAATAAACCCTCAGCACAACTGACAGCTTGGCCATGCGCCAACGTAGCGCCACATTCAATTCTACCACCAACCCCAATATTTCGATTTAGACCCAAATCTCTATAGTGATAAAGTCACAATTGATCCACAACGTTTAATAATTTCCCAAGTATTACAAATACCATAAGCATTGCTTAGTACCAACAAAGACATTACTAATTCAACAAAGGATATGAGTTACCCAAGTATTGCAAACGACCTTCAAAGTTTTTAAGGTGTCGATCTTTAAACATCTCATACTCTAGGTTTTAGAATTTGTTGGAACCATGTAGTAAGTACCCTTGGTGGATGCCGTGGTAGGAGTACTTGTAAATAGATGCAAATTGAAGACATTAGCGAATCTCGCTAAGTAAGTCAGAAGTTCCATTTCTTACACCCTACCTCTCGGAAGCCCTGCTTGGGGTACTCTTACCCTTAAAAGACCTAGCAGCACATCATGGGCCTCAACTGCCACCATTAGGGGTCCATCCCACCTAAATTACCAGTAATATTTTAATACATATGCACACAAACCCTTACAGCTGTAAGAAGGAGATTCACATTATTACATTCAATACATTCGTACACATGTGACAGTTGATACATCTATTCATTTTAAACGCTTCCGCAAAGCGGAAGGATTTATAACCAGCAAACCATGATACTTATGAAACTAAGACACTTCAAAATGTAGAAATCAAATACCGGTGCAGTAGGTACTTATCAGTGCTGAAGTTAATTTACTATTCATCATCTCTTTACCAGTTTGATTCAGTATCGAAAAATCTTTAAATTTTTTACTATTATTGTAAAATTAGTCACAGCAGATCTAATGAACAAGTAAATCAATCACAACAGATGAACATAGAAAATATGGTGTAAAACTGTGCAAAACATGCAGCAGTGCTCAATATCCCAATGAGGGTGAATAATTACAATACAATACTGTCACAATGAATGAGCAATTCGAATTTCCTGGGGAGGTCATTCGAATCATTGAATGGAGTAGCTTGACTCCAACTAGGATTCCTCATCATCAATCAGTAGTGGTCATCAATGCACAAGAACCAGTCATCCAAGTGTCAATCTGAGTCTAACTGAGTGTAACATGTGTAACTGAAGTGTGTAGCACTGATATAGGGAAGTGGGCTCAGTGGAGGGTGCATGGGAGGCTAACTGAAGTCAGAACAAGTCATCTAGTCAATCTGGAGGTCCAACGGAAGTGAAACAGTCAGTTGGGAGCGAAACTAGCCTCAAATCAGGGAGAATCGGAGCTAACTGAGTGTAACTGAAGTGGAACTACAGTGGTAGGTGAAGAAGTGTGCCCTTCTCTGGAAGTAGGTGAGAAGTGGGCGCCTTCCTGACTAGGAGGGCTAAAACTCTGAAGTAAGTAGCTCCTGGGTGCTAGAATAAGGTGGCTAAGTTGCTGGAGGCATCAACCTGGTGACTGGGATGCATGCAAACCCTAGAATTTGCATGCAAACCCTAATTGCATGCAAGATCCTGAAAAAGATGATGTGGATATCCGAACACCCCCCCTCAAGCTAGACTATGATGTGCAAAATAAAATAATGTGGGACCCTGGTAACTAAGACCAAAGGTCACCCCAATACAATAATCCAAAAAATGCTGAAAATAAACTAAGTGAGGAAAGAGGGAAAACTCAGTGGGAAGAAAGCCCCCCCTCAAGATAAAGCATAATAATGGATCAATCTGTCTCCACCATGATGGAACTCACCCCCAACAGTGAACGGAGGTAAGAGAACTTCTTCTCAGTGAAGCTCTTGGTGAAGATGTCTGCAATTTGCTCATCAGTAGGGCAATATTGCAGAATGATGGTGCGATCATGCACCGACTGTCGAATGTAATGCATATGAATCTCAATGTGTTTGGTCCTCTGCCGCTGAACTGGATCTGTGGAGATATTGATAGCACTTTGATTGTCACAAAATAGGACATTCGAAGTAGTGCCACCAAAACCAAACTCGGAAAGAATACCCTGCAACCAAACTGCCTGAATGCAGGCATTGCCTGCCCCTCGATACTCTGCCTCTCCTGAAGAAAGTGCAATGGATGCTTGCTTTTTGCTGGACCATCAAATAGCACCATTACCAATCATGAAAACATAACTGAAAGTGGACTTCCGATCAATGCTATCACCTGCCCAATTTGAATCAGTAAAACCAATGAAATCAAGCTCAGAATCTGCAGCATAATGTATGCCAAACTGTCTCGTACCTTGCACATACTGCAAGATCCACTTGGCTGCTTGCCAATGAAGTTTATGTGGCTGCTGCATATACCTTGACACGGCACTCATGGCATATGAAATATCAGGCCTTGAGTGTGTCAAATAAAGTAGTGAACCAATCAACTGTCGATACATACCGCAATCTGCAAGTGGTGTAGAATCTCCCTCCTCAAGACTGATTCCTGAGAGGAATGGGAATGGGGCTGCCTTACATTCAGCCATATTAAACTTCAATAACAGGTCAGAAGCATATTTTTGCTGAGATATAGTGATCCCATCAAAATTTTGAGCTATCTCCAAGCCCAAAAAATGACTCAACAAGCCCAAATCGCTCATGTCAAAAGCTAGATTTAAGACAGTTTTTAGCTTGTTTATTGAAGTAAGAGTGATACCAGTAATGAGAAGATCATCAACATAAAGTAAAATAACCAAAAAATTACCTTTAACTCACTGAATATACACATTCGGATCAGATTTGCATCTTTGGAAATTCTGAGAAAGAAGGAAGGAGTCCATCTTTGCGTACCAAGCTCTTGGGGCCTGTTTTAACCCATACAAAAATTTCTTCAATCTAGAAACTAATGATGGATCTGATGTGTAGCCCTCTGGCTGCTGCATATATACCTCTTCAGCAAGGTCTCCATGTAGAAATACACTCTTCACATCCATGTGGTGCACTTCCCAGTGCTTGGATGCGGAAATAGCCAAAACAAGGCGGATGGAATCCATCTTTGCAACCGGTGCAAAGGTCTCAGTGTAGTCCACTCCTTGGACTTGGGAGAAATATTTTGCCACCAACCTTGCTTTGTATTTTCTTATAGATCCATCAGCATCAACTTTCGTGCGGTAGACCCATTTACACTTTACTAATTTTCTTCCAGGTGGAAGAGAAACTAGCTCCCATGTGTTGTTCTTTTGAAGAGAATTGTACTCTTCATCCATGGCACTTTGCCATCTCGGATCTCGGTGGGAAGAATAGTATGATGTGGGATATAAAATAGCCATCAAATAAAAAATCTCAGGAAGTAATGGATCAGCAATAGAAAGAGCCATACCTGCTCTTTGAAAGTCTTCTCTTGTTCGTCTCGGATCAGCAGGATTTCCAAGGTTCGAACCAACAGATTGAAGAGTGTTTTGGGCCCACTTTGGTAACTGAGGAGGATCATAATGGTCGGATTCCGAACCTGATATGTCATGATCATCATGTGCTGCTAAAATGTTAGAAATATCAGAACTCATACCTTCATTATCGCTGCACGGATCTTCTTCTGGTGAAGGCGGTGAATCGGCAGTCTTTTCCTCGACTAGTTGCAATTATTGAAGCAGTTCTTCAAATTGCACACTGCGCTCTATGAATATCTTTTTAGATCTGATATCCATGAGTTTATATGCTTTTGATTCTTCCCCATATCCTATCATTATGCACTCAATACTTTGTGGATCCAAATCTCGTCTCTTCTTGGAAGGAATTCTAGCCCATGCAGTAGAGCCAAAAACTCTCAAATTTGACACATCCAGTTTGTGACCAAAGAATGCTTCGAAAGGAGTCATACCTTTCACGGATGAATGTGGAACATGGTTCTGTATGTATGCAGCAACATTGATTGCTTCATCCCAAAGATTTGCAGCCAAACCTTTTGATTCAATCATGCATGTAGCCATCTCTTTCAGTGACCGATTTTTCCTTTCCGCTACACCGTTCTGCTGGGGTGTGTAGCGAACTGTATGTTGGATCTGAATTCCGCTTTGGGAACAAAGTTACAGCAACTTGGCCTTGATATATTCTCCACCATTATCAGATCTAAGAGCTTTGATCTTGCTCTCAGTGGTGGTCTCAACAGAAGCCTTAAAATCCTTGAATTTTCCAAGCACTTCTGACTTGTTTTTTAGAAAGAATACCCTTGTAAAGCGGGATAAATCATCAATAAATGTCAAAACATACCTTGAACCATTTAATGAAGTATGGGGCAGCGGACCACTGATATCAGAATGTATCAAACCCAAAACTGTAGAAGCTCTGCTAGCTTTTCCGCGGTCGAATCTGTGCTCGGGGTGCTTCCCAATGATGCAACCAGTGCACATTCCCTTCGAGGAACGAAGTTGTGGAAGACCATCTACCATGGATTTGTTTGATAGCAGCAGAAAATACTTATAATTAGGATGTCCAAATCTTTCATACCAAAGCCTACTAACCTCATTACCATGTGTGCGAAGGGCAGTGGGCTTTGCAAGCGGAATAAAGTGTGAAAACTCATAGCATTTTGCAGTGTGGTTTGCCTTTCTGACTACAACAAGTCTTCCACTTTTGATATCAGAAATTTCAACTGTATTAGGGATGAATGTAACTTGCTTCGGTTCACCAGTGTGTGTCATTTGATACACAGAAAGAAGATTTGAAGCCAAGGAAGGCACATAGAGAACATTCTGAAAGCTTCCATGATCTACATGAATCGTACCTTTGCCCTTTGAAGAAATTTTTGAGTCATCTCCCAAATGGATGGGGATGGATCTGTTTGGATCGGATGAAGAAAAAGAATCAATATTTGTAGCCATATGATTCGATGCACCCAAATCTATCAAGAGAGTAGTGGGCTTCGAAACAGTTGCCATGAGTGCTTGTCCTCTTTCATGATCATCATTCCTATCCTTCTTCCTTGCACCGTCAGGAAGAGTTATGTTGTTTTTTTCCAAAAGGAGGGCCATTTTATCTATAGTCTTCTTCATACATGAACTTTCGGGATGAAAGCCACAGTTGCAATAAGTACATTTAGATTTTTGGTTACCTTCTTTGCCCTTTTGCTTGAACTTTGAACTGGATGGTGCATCCGTCTGTTTGCCTTTCTCTCTTTGCTTGTGAGGCTCGAATTTGGGCTTCTCCTTCTTTTTCTTTCCTTTACCATTTGAGATCTTGGGTCCTTGAACATATAGGGATGAATCTTTGGAGCTTATGGACCCAATTTGAATCAACTTGTCATGCTCTTTTGTGATGGACTTAATGAAGGCATTCAAGGTAGGCATCTTCCAATTTGGGGTAGTTAGCCGACCGGAATTGAAAGTAGAGACAAATACCGAATAATATTTACCAAGCTTACTGAGAATGGAGAGGATCAATTGTTTATCCTCTTTGATAACTCCACTATTCTTCAACTGCAAGTTCAAGTTCTTGAATTTTGTGAAGAATTCATTAATGGTCTCGAAATTCTCAGGACTAAGGGCAATCAATTCATTCTCTAATTGAAAATCCCTAAGCTCGTCCTGCTTGCCAAATAATGTTTCAAGTTGCTCCCATATGTATTTTGGAGTCTTCAATCCACTGAGATGGAAGTGAATATCTTTGGAGATGGAGAGACAAAGAAGACCATAAGCTTCATCAAGCTTGTTGTAGTGTTTGGTTCTATCTGACAAGTTGTTTGGCTCCAATTCAAGACCAAGAGTGACTCGGTAGTAACCTTTTGAATGTAATATGATCTCCATATCATCTTTCCAATCAAAATAATTGAATGGGGTGAGGATAGGCTTTGAAGAAGAGTATTCCATTGCTAGGAGTGAGTGCACACTGATGTAGAGAAGCTTGCAAGGGTAGAGTAGCGAATGCAAATGATGGAGACAATAACCTGCAAATCACAATAAACCAAGAATAATGAGGTCGAACAATCCATCCTTTTAGAGTTGCATCACACCTGGGATTGGAGATCAAACAATGTTGAATGGGTTCAATGTATCAGATCCAGGAATTATGTGGAAAATCAAGCTTCTGGAGTGGTATTGGATGTATTTTCAAGCTTTGCATGCATAGGAGCGAATGCCCTTGAGATCTTTCATGCCAAAACTTTTTGCAATTTTTGAGCAATTCACTCAAATCTTCTTGTAGAAACACCTGTAGAAAAGAGATCTTGTCCCTACAATGGCTCTGATACCATGTAAAATTAGTCACAACAGATCTAATGAGCAAGTAAATCAATCACAACAGATGAACATAGAAAATATGGTGTAAAACTGTGCAAAACATGCAGCAGTGCTCAATATCCCAATGAGGGTGAATAATTACAATACAATACTGTCACAATGACTGAACAATTCAAATTTCCTAAGGAGGTCATTCGAATCACTGAATGGAATAGCTTGACTCCAACTAGGAGTCCTCATCATCAATCAGTAGTGGTCATCAATGCACAAGAACCAGTCATCGAGGTGTCAATCTGAGTCTAACTGAGTGTAACATGTGTAACTGAAGTGTGTAGCACTGATATAGGGAAGTGGGCTCAGTGTAGGGCGCATGGGAGGCTAACTGAAGTCAGAACAAGTCATCTAGTCAATCTGGAGGTCCAACGGAAGAGAAAAAGTCAGTAGGGAGTGAAACTAGCCTCAAATAAGGGAGAGGCGGAGCTAACTGAGTGTAACTGAAGTGGAATAGCAGTGGTAGGTGAAGAAGTGCGCCCTTCTCTGGCAGTAGGTGAGAAGTGGGCGCCTTCCTGACTAGGAGGGCTAAAACTCTGAAGTAAGTGGCTCCCGGGTGCTAGAATAAGGTGGCTAAGGTGCTGGAGGCATCAACCTGGTGACTGGGATGCATGCAAACCCTAGAAATTGCATGCAAACCCTAATTGCATGCAAGATCCTGAAAAAGATGATGTGGATAGCCGAACAATTATTAGGGACATTACATTAATTTTAGTAGCTCTTTTTTCCTCTGTTTCAAAAAGTGTGTGCACTCGTAGCACCATTTTTCATTTTGAGCCATTTTATTGTGATTTTAAAACTTCTTGGTCATAAGAAAACTATAAATTTTATTTCCATGGGCGTTTTTTCAAAGTTTACAAAAAAAGTCTACATTTAGTAACTAGTTATAATGAGAAAATACACACTTTTTTGATTTTTTGTTACTTTTAGAAACCATTTAGAATGAAAATTATATATATATTTGAAGTTTTTTTTTTTAAATCTCTTAAATAAATCATTTTATGAACAAATTTGTAAAAAAAATGAAAAAAAAATAGTCATTTCGATCATTCTTATGCATTTTAAGCATTTTTATGTATAGAACTAAAACAATTTAAATTAAAAAAAAATGAAAAAACACTCAAAACACCCCAAAAAAAAAGAAAAACAAATAAAAAAAACTTAAAAACAAAATGCAATAATTAAATACAATAAAATTTCAAAACTATAAAAAAATTTAAATTAAAAATATATATATATATATATTTAAAGTTATATCAAAAAATTTAAATTAAAAAAAAACCAACAACTACCCCTCTCGGCCCCCTCCCCTACCTCCATACCCCCTCTCCCCTTCCTCTCCTCCCCACATCCCACCGCCCCAAACTCCCTACCTCTTGTCCTCCCCTCCCTCCCCCTTTCCGCCCTCGCGCTGCCCATCTAGACCCTCTTGGGGAGTGGCGAGAAGTGGTGCTTGGACAGAAGAATGAGCGACGTTGCTCGTTCTTCTTCCCAAGCATCTTCTCTATGCGGCGGCGCGATTCTCTGAATCGCGCCACTCCACGAGAGGGTCTGGTTGGGCAGCGTAAGGGAGGCAGGGAGGGTGATGGGGGTGGGGGGGGGGGGGGCGGTAAGGGGGGAGGGAAGGGGGGAGAGGGGAGGGGGAAGGGGGATGGGAGGGAGGGGAGGAGAGGAGGTAGGGAGGTAGGGGCGGTGGGAGGGGGAGAGGAGAGCGGAGGGGATAGGGTGTAGGGAGGTAGGGGAGGGAGGTGGGAGGGGTAGGGAGGTAGTGGTTGGGCTTTTTTTATTTTTTAACTTTAATTTGTTTTGAAATGTATTTTTCTAAGATTATTTTAATATAATTTTTTTTATAGTTTTAAATTTTTAAATTGATGTAAATTTTAAATTTAGTATTTTATGTTTTTTTTTCAAATATTTTTATTAAATTTTCTATTAAAATTTAAAAAAAAATTGTTTAATTTGAAAAAAAATCAGAAAAATTAAAAAAAAAATTGAATTGAATTTGATTTGTAAGTTTTTTTTTAAATATTTTTTTTCCTTATTAAATTTGTATTTTTTTGAAATTTGTGTTTTATTTATTTTTTTACAATTTTTTTATATTTATTGTTAAATTTATTGTTTTATTGATTTTCTTGTAACGTTGTAATTTTTTTTTTTAATTTGGTTTTTTAATTTTTTTGATAAATTTTGGATTTTGCATTTTTTATTTTTTTAAATTTTAGGAGGTACACTTTTCAATCCAAGGGTTGGTTTAGGGTCTTGATTACAACGATATCACCCATGGTTCATTTTGAGGTTTTTTTTGGGTGTTTTTGATGCAAACATAAGAATTTTTATAGCTCGAGTTCTCGTTCTTTACAAAAAGTTGTCATTTTAGAGTATAGTGCATTTCCTCTTTCCCCCTTGTGCCCCAAAATATCATAACTTCTCAATTTTATGGTTTAATATATAGTTTTATTATGAATGATATCATAAATTCTTTTATTTTGTATGAAAAGTGTGGTAAAGTAATTTCTTGAATAATTTTTGTTTACTCAGCGTTAGATTTATATAGTGTTACTAAGAGATTTAATAAATACAATTTTAAATTATGATACAATGATATAATAATGTCATTTTTTGAAAAAGTGTGCTACCAGTAGCAATAGATTTAAATTTAGGGCTTTTTGATTTGGGGTTGTTTTTTGGTGTTTTTTTATGAAAAATATGAGTTTTTATGGCTAGAGTTCTCGTTTTGAGTATAAAGTTCTCGTCAAGTTATATAACTTGTGTGTTTCTTTAGTCTATGCATTTAAATACAATTTGTTAAATAAAATTTCATGAAATCAATTCATTTGTACCCATAGATTACACAATATGAATATTTCAATGAAACATATTTCTTGTGCTTTTCTCATTACAAAATACACTGAAATTGCAATTTCCATGAATACATTAAAAAAAATTGCACTCACATTGTTAACATTAATAGGTTAAAAACCATTTTTTTCATAGTTTATTTTAAATACATTTTTCCATGCTTTTCCCTTGTTACAAATATTGTATCTAATCATATTCGATCTAATGTTTTTTGTACCTTTCCTTTACAAATTGAAACAGATATATGGCATACTAAAAGTAAAACATGCATTTGTGCCTCCATTTCAATTCAACTGTGCTTAATGCCAACTGCCCATGATCCAAAATGCCTCTTTTTGCTAATTCTATAACCGTGAAATACCAACAACGCATGAGCATATTTTACATTGCAATTTGGATGTAGATGAAGGAATGATCGATTGTACATTATGAGGCCCGCAATTAAAATAATTGTGTCCATTCATTGCATATGTGTCTTATGAACAGTACTATAAAAGTGTTTCGTCTACTAGCTTTAGTCTTCGGAAAGTCATCTATCAAGGGATTTACACTCTGGCAATGAACAACAAAATTGTTGATTTCAAAAACTTCTAGCAACAAGGTATGAATATACTTGGTTATTCTTGAACATAATTCAAATTTTCAAAATCATTTTCCAATATGTTTATTTTCAAGTTTCCCACAACAAAAAAATAATTTTGGAGTTGTTTAAATACTAGGTTTAAATTCGAAAAAACCGAAACAGGAAAATCTTACCATTTAAAAAAAATTGTTCCCTTATTTGCAATTATCTTTTTTTGAACTTGATATTTGCAAACTATGGCATATCATTGCTTCAACCTTTTTCACTTTTGAATCAATTTTCACATAGAATCTACAATAAATAGTCATACCCTTATTACATTTTGGTTTTGCTTGATGCATTTTCATGGCCAGAGCTTTCCTAGGCGTAAAACAAATGCTCGTAAACTGTTCTCTAAAGTCGCCTCATATAAATTCTTGTTTTGTTCTACTTTCAGAAAAAATATGCATGCATACGATTGTGTTGTGCCTTTGTCTTCATCTAGATCATCCGAAATAGTAGCTTTCCAAAGCCATGCTTCAGTGCCTTCTATTTGCCTAAGAATACAATTTTTTTATTTCATTTACATTGACTACATCCCTTGCATTGTGATATGTTCTCTATTCAATATATCTTTCTATAGAAAAATTAACTAGATACCTTGACACCGCTTTAAATACACTTCAAATATTGCCTTCCAACTTAGTTTCCAACAAGTGTTATCTCTTCTAGATAATGAATAGGCATTTACTTACATCAAAACATTTATTAGGGATATTAGATACGGATATGGGAAGACATCCCTTTGGTTTATTTGCATACTTTTCATTAAAAAAAAATGAGTAATACAACGCATTGGTGTATAACCTCCTCATGTGACCATTGCGTCATCATAAGTTGATAAGTTGATTGATTTTAGAATAATAAATGAATAGGTGATTGGTTAGTTCTAAAACTTTGCTTTCTCATTTAAAATTGAAAGAATAAAAGAAGAAGAAGTAGGTTTATGTTGAACAAGTGAACCTAAACTCATCATAGATTGATAGCCCAGTTTCAAGCATTTTAATCAAAAATTTAAATGAATAATTTCTAATTGCATAGTCATGAATAATTTCTTCCTTATTGCAACACAACTTTCTCATTCAAACTTAGAAGAAGAAAATAAATAATATATTAACCTGCACATAATTCCAAAATAGGAAAACACTATTATATTACACATAATAAATCAATGAAATGTGTCTTCCCTCTTCTTTCCCCTTAATTTTGAGCATCTTTGTTGAATCCTTTTGTAGAATGTTATCTGGGAATTTCCATGAGTGATTTGAATACTTCGACTTCCCTGGATCATTACATCTGTTATGACCAATATTGCAAGCGGATAGATTGATTATCATTAATGTTTCACATGGAGATTACCAAAGCTACAATAACAATGTAAGTTCCTAATAAATACAGACTTACGTCTGAGCCTTCATTGTTGCACCTAAATTTTTCTATTGATAAAAACTATCTTCATATCCTTACATATATACCTATGATAAAACAAGTTACTTCTATTCAGATCTCATTAAATTTTGTCTTACCTCATCGTCCATAGTATATCCAATACAAGGAGATTGCAATTGCATATTAATATGGGATGTCATGTCCTTCTATGTGTGTAGGCATATCTATTGTAAATACATATAGTTGTGTTCAATAAGCAATTATTGTGCAGTTTCCATCATATTCTCCACATTGCATGTATGTGCTAACCAAATCTACCTAGTATTGTTATACAGTACCAACACGAGGCATGTTGAAGATTATGAAAGAGCCTAGTTTAAAATAGCACAAAGAAAAAAAACAAAGAAAACAAGAGAGAAAGTTTTAATCAAAACACAAGAAAAGAAAAACTTGGATTCTTTATCTCCCATTGATGTTTAGACTTGCACAACTACATACTTATATAGATTACATTGCATAGAAATCAAGGCATTATTTACATGCCGTAAAATCAGCTGTAGATTGATGTATAATTCTACAAATTATTTTCTTCTTTACATGCATTAGCATGCAATGAAGTTTGCTGCTAATTATTTAATAAACACCTGCAACCTAAAATTAAAACTGACACTATCAGTGATTCTGCACAGCATCAGTTATAAACATACTCCCCCTTGATGCTGAGAGGGCTCACAATAAGATCTCTGAGTTTCAAAAACTGGTCCTTTGAGACTGTCTTAGTGAAGATGTCTGCTAGTTGTTTTTGAGTGTTAATGTATTTCAATTCAACTTGCTTCTTTTGCACCAAATCTCGAATAAAATGATAGTTCAAGTCAAAATGTTTTGTCCTCCTATGGTGTACTTGTAATGCCCATATTTTTGATTCGGCATATTTATTAGTTAAGACACACCATACTTTATTTCTTATATATTCTGTTGAACTCAGCTCGATTGAGTAAACTATATTGGACCTCATTATATGATGTTACTCTGTTTTATGATTTCACCATGATTATGATGTTACTATGTTATGCGGTTATAATGTCATGATTATCATATGATTTCGTTATTTTACGATTACAGTATATGTTTATATGTTTTCATTAATGAAATGTGAAATATACGATTCGGTACGTGGATACCATCTTCTTATATGAATTATTGAAGTGTTATGTGTCATATGCACCTATGATGAGCTAAAAAGGTTACATGAAATAAAATGATTTTTGATAACATGGATCAATTGGCGATCAATGAGAAATGCTTTCTATAAATTTGTATTTTGAAAAATACTAACCTACAGGACACAAGGGCTATGGGATAGCCAGTTACTTGATCTGATATATATTGGAAAGGAAAAACATGTTCATACAGTAAACCTTAGCAGCCAAAATGATGATACGATAACACAAATTGATAATCCCGATAGCAGCAAAGTATGAGTTGATAAGGGCGTAGGCCTAGTATGTTGAGAGGGATGGATGTGTTTCCCACCCTATGTTTCCATGAGACCCGAGGTCGTGGGAGGGCCATGCTGAGACACGCTCCCCATGTTGTTGTGATGACGATGGTCTGATGCCTGCTAGGGGAGGATAGGTCCGTTGTTCAGCCGACGCTATCGCTCTCAAGTTTTATGTGGTCAGATCGGTGAGTCCGACATCCACTTTTGTACTAGCAGAGGAAGGATAGGGAGGATGCTGGACGTAGGTTATGATGGGAGGATGTGTTAGTTAGTACTGTTGAGGGTTTAGTATTCCTTGATTCCGATTTAGTGGTAGTAGGTACCCTTCCTTGTACATGATTGATTAAACTAATGTAAAGATAAAGATAATGATGTGAAATCGTAAAGAATTAACTGTTAAATAACTGAGAATGTTGAAGTAATTGTACTATTTATATTATGTTTGTTCTTCTACATGGGGGTAAATACTACTATTAGTTAGCAGGTATGCATAGGCGGGATGGGGTTTGTCTATAGTGCATTTATGATCTGTGCATACGCTGGCCACGCATGCACACCTTGCAGATGTACACTAGTATCGATATACAAACACTTAACATATTGAATAAATATATAAGTTGTCGTAAGTAACTAGGTTAATCATGCATTGACCAAATTCAGATAATGGATATAAAGTTATCTAAGATGTGTAAAACAAGTCAATTAAGCTATGCATTACCTGTTGGTAAACATTGTGATATACAATTGAGACAAGTGTCATCAGTTAACATTGTCGCCTGAGAATTGTTGTAAATAAGGTAATGGTACTGTTTAATTAATTGGTAAGGTTGTTTAAGCACTTAAGGGTGCTTTGTTTAGAAGAACGACGATACTATGTAGATGTTAGGGTACTCATGTGATAAACAAATGATGTAAAAGACATCTTTATTAAATTCACCATTATTATTACCTTATGGGGATTTAATTAAAATTATTACCTAAAATTTATTTTAATAATATTACTACCCATGTCATAACAATTGCAAAATAGGTGAAATTTAAATATTGATTAATGAATGATTAGAATGTGATTATTTTACATTTCTAAGTTAGACATAATAGGATAACTATTTTTGGAATGAACGTGATGTGATGGAAAATGGGTTATTACTATTTAATTATTCAATATGAATCGTAGAATTTAAATCTCAAGATAAGTGATCTCGACGGATAAGGTAGACCCTTAAGACACGCCATGTCCAAGTTGAAAGGAGTCAACTATTTATATAATATTTTATTAATTACCTTAACAACAATAAATACAAGGTTTGGTGAAAAGACTTGTAATTAATAAACTTTGTCCCAAATGGATAACCTTTGGGTGATAATTCCCATCGTAATAAATACTTACGACCGTCAATCCAAAACCAAATAAATTTTCCATGAGAGTAATTAATTATACTTTTTTATAAGGAAACGTGTATGAATGAACTGGTGAAAGGAGTAAATGTTTGAGGGGCTCGAGAGGGGGAGTTTGGGGCGGTGGAGTAAGCCCAAGGTTTTCTCGAGGAAGGGAAAGTATATAGAGGGGGAGAGCTTGGAGTAGAGGGTAGGTTTTTTTTTGGGAATAGAAGGAAGTTTTTGAGAACAGAAAAGTTTGGGAGAACCTAAGTGAAGTCTGCTCTCGGGATTATCAGATTGTGGGCTCGGGGGCTTGGAAATCCTTTGATTTCCAAGGGCCAGCAAGATAATAGATGGTCGGTAGGGTGGACACTTCATTTTGGCTGTCTAAGAGGTTATACAACCTGCTACAACCTACGGTTAGCATCAGCATCAGGTAATTTCCTTGTTATTTACGTTATTTGATTATTATGCTAAAACTTACTGTAAACATGCATAACTTGCTATTTACTGATTTACTAAGTTGTGAAACATATTCTTATGCTGGAACATGATTGTTGAAAAGAAAATATTGATATGTTTGTTTATTTTAAATTACGAATGTAACGTCGATAAAAACACGACAATACACTAAATATCATTTAGAAGCATAGTAATTGTTAGAAATTTACTCCCATACACCTAATGAAGTTTAAAGCATAGAAAATTAACTCTGAAATTTTACTTAGTGCCTTGCTGTAAAAACCAGAGCACTACAGATGGTATCAGAGCTTAAGGCTCAGACACTTTAGACCTTTCGGGAAAACCACCATGAAAATTCAAGACGTTAAATCCTACAAGAACTTAGAACTTAGGACATAAACCTGGATAGAATTGAGGTATGAACAACACCAAACTTCAGCCTCTTTTACCTGCACGAACACAAATTGGAACACCATTAGAAAATCAGGATATGTTAGAAAACTGCATATGTATACATATGTGTTTGTATTTCAAAATAGATACATATTTGAAATATATTTAGAAATAAAAATAAATAGAGCAAATATATTTAGAAATAAAAATAACACGAGCTAGCAGTATTTTTTTTAGTACAGCTTGGGTTAAAATTAATAAAGTAACCGAGCAAATTAGAAGTGATAAATTTCGGTAAAATTTGTGCAAACGAAAATCAAGGAGCCTAAATAATTGCATTACACTAGATATTCTTAAACTTATGGACTGCATATAGTTGCATGCAATGTCACAAGACTCATCATTTTTTTTTTTAGGGGGGCAAAGTCTCATTCCAGTGGCCACCATTCACATGCGAAAATCCTAAAACATAACTTTTTTTTTTACCTACTGAAATAAAGCCTAAGCAAAAAAAAAAAAAAAAAAAAAACCCAACCATAAAGCAAGACGTGAAGTGAAGGGTAGTATAAAGCACTTATAGAAAACAAATAAAGTGCAATTCAGTAAACAACAAAAAATAGAAAAAAAAAAAAAAACGTAAACAGAAAATTACTTTGAGGCTCTATATTGAGATAAACACTGAAAAAAAAACCATCAGTGCAGAAAATGAAGAACTTGAATTAAGGACAGCAGATAGCACTCATAGAAATGAAGTTTGAAGGTGTAGTTCAGCAACGAGCAGGAAAGAGGATAGATGGGAATGGATGCTGTGCTCGATACCCCCACTAACTCAAATGGAGGTAGCAGCAGCAGAAATATATAAAACCTATGCAAAGGCTCATTATGTTTCTGATGGTTAATCTTTGATTTTGCCTCACATTTGGGCTACCTCAAATATGACGACTGCTATTGTATACATAGGCATTTCAAATTAATATATGCATTTAAATGTTACACAAACACATGCCCTATTTCCATCTAATGCATAAAATCAGGTCCACTCAAGGCACTTCTCTTGACATACAAAATATCAAGAATAACATTTTTGGTTTAGGATAAGTGCATAGAACACTAATATTTAGGCGAGATTTTTATTATAGCTAGCAAAGTGTTGCCTCACACAGATGCTTACCCACAGTCAATTTGACGTAGAGAAAATAGTATCCTGCAAATTTTGGTCCATTATGAGGCATACCCAAACCTAGAGCAAGGTCAGCATCCAGCTGCGTATGAGGTGCAGGCCCTTGCATTTGCTTTACCCGTTTCTTGTGGCGTTTGGTTTGAAAGTGCTCATCTCTGATTGAAACAGTAGAATTGGCCCATTCTAAGGAGAACCCTGCAGCTGTAATGAATGAAGTTGTAAAATATATATATATATATATATATATAAATAAATAGATAAAATCAAATAAAATTTTATTTTTTGATAAAATAGAAAAGGGGAAACCCCATGTACTTAACAGCCACACGCTCTAAACCAACTGAGCTATTCTAGCATGAATATCATGCTGAAAATGCAAGGCTTTTACGATTTTTTTTAGCAATTCATGGTAATCTATTCCTTTCGTTGGCATTTTGGTTTCATGCTAGTCTGCTGAAAACGAAAATGAAATATTAGCAGGCACACGCCTTAACCACTAAGCCAGAACGACCTCTAAGCCAGAACGATGGTGAAAACGCCTTAGAGTGTGATTATTTTCGATAAAAATAGAAAAAAAGTGAAACCCTAGCGCAGCTTCAGAAAAGAAATAATGGGCTAAGCCCAAGCGCCCAGCACCGAGAAGATACAAGACCAAAAACGCAGCCATCCAGCACCCGAACATCACTACAGCCGATAACCCATGCTTTCTTTCTGTTCAAAACGCTCAGCGAACCCACGCGCTTTATTGCAGTTCAAACGCCCAGCCCAAGAGCGTAGCTCTCCTGTATAATAAAAGAATTGTTTTGGGACTCGAGGAGCATCCTCTGGCTATTTCACCACAGCCACGGAAACGCACTAAACTACAGCCCAAGCGCTAAGCTCACACCAGAGTGAAACCTTCCTCTGTTCATCTGCCACTATAGACCAAGAGCCAAGCCAGGAGGGTCCACGTATCACCTATTCTCCAAGCGACCAAGAGCAAGCCCAAATGCCATGGACGCCCAAGCCAACGCCCAAGTGCCGAGAACACCCAAGTGCCCAGAACGCACCAAGAGCGTGACCTGTAGCCATGTTAAAAGTCTATTTAAACAACCGTGTGGCTATTTCATGGAGGGTTTTCGTTTCTGTGAAACCAAAAAAAAAAAAACAGGTTAGCGCTTCAAACAAACCTCCGATTTTTGAAAATTCCTATCACCAAATGGAAGTGATGACTGCACGGTCACGGGCGCGTTTTACTTCTTTTGCAGAGAAAAAAAAAGAAAGTAACAGGCCCTCACAAGTACCTTTATAATCTTCTATTTTTACCAGTCGCGCCCTCTCCTTCAGGCACATATCTCACCGACATAAGCTCAATTCTGAAGGCCTGAACACAATCGTGTTGCATAAGAACAAGAAGGCAATTCTTCAATTGTGCAGGCAGCTGCATACTTTCCCAAAAATGTCGCCGAAATGGCTTGTAATGAGTTCACAGGAGAGCTTCTGAGCGTGCCGAGCAACCATTTTCAGCCTGCTCGAGCTCAATGTTTTCTGAAAATCACGCTGGTATTTTCCCACTGGGCCAGCCTCGTGAGTGCTTCTACCATAGAAGATGGGAGTTGCAGAGCTAAAACTCCACGAGAGAGGGTGAAAATGGTCGCGTCTTGGGGATTGACACTATTTAGGGTTTCCCCCTCTTTCGCATGGCAGTGGGGTGCGTGGAGAGACCACGTGCCTTCATGCTTCTTCTCATGGCAGTAGGAGGACGCGTGGGTCTCATGCAAGGGCGCGACGGGCCCATGAAGATCTTAGGGGTAGGTTAGTATTATTTGAACAAATTAAAATTATCTAAATTTGGTAATTGATTAAAATTGTTAAAAATTTAAATTAATTATTATAATTCAATGTTGTCAATTATTCGAAAACTTTAAAATAATTTAAAGTTATTTTTTTGTTGTTGTTTGGTGAAATTAAATTTGGTTAAATTTATTTAGCACAATTATCAATTAATTAAAATTTAACAAAACCATAATTTCACTTTAGTGATTATTACATGAATTATTATTAGAATTAAAAATTAATATGAATTATGGTTTAAGTAATTATGGTTTACATCTCATGTTAGGATTAGTAAAATTCTAGTTATTTATTTGATTTCTTATAAAATAAAAATAAAATAAAATATAAAAATATAAAATTTGCCGAGATTTCAAGTCCTAGCCGAAGGGATGAGAGAGACCCGAAATCTCAAAAGAAGACACCATTAAGATCAGCATGACGAGCTGAACACCATGACAAAAATCGTTTAAATAAAAACGATTGTGGATTTTACTGTGCTAATCCTGACAATTTGTTATCCCATAATGCAAGTTATTCCTTACGCATAGGTATAAAGTATGAATACTTACATTTTAGTTCCGCATGTATTTTGAACAACTAAGGATATGATTTTATTGCAATAACACAGGAACTATCATGGTAACAACACGCAGAGGTCGAGGTCGGGGTCAAGGTCGACCCCCGTCACCGCCACCTTCGCCACCGTCGTCGCCGCCAACACCGCCACGACCAACCTCAACACCAGAAATGCAGATCATAATGAGTTCTTTGGAGGCTATTATGACCACGATGAATAGGCAGTCGAAAAGGGCCGTCGAGGTGGAAACCACTCAAGTGAGTCGAGAGAACTATGAAAGGGCACATGGCCCAAGACTGGAACCGCTTCAGGACATATCAAGGGAGTTGCAAAAGATAAAGGTTCCAGAGTTTTCAGGAGGACGACCCGGTAAGCATGCCGAAGCATGGCTGGAAGGCATGAAGAGATGCTTCGCATTGAATGAGTACACATCTAGTTCCAAGGCTAGGATGGCCGTCTTTCAGCTTAAAGGTGATGCTTTGAATTGGTGGTCATATCTCGAGAAGCAATTGCACCTTACTCCTCTTACAACTTCTTGGGAGCTGTTCGAGGAGAGGTTCCACAAGAAGTATTTGCCAAATTATTACAAGGAAGAACAGGCAGGTGCACTCCATGCCTTAGTACATGGAGACAAGACGGTGGAGGAGTATGAATCTCGGTTTATGGAACTAGTAAAATATGTTCCTTACCTAGATGCAGATGATTGTCAGGTAGAGCGTTTTGTGTATGGACTTAACTACAAGATTAGAGCTGCTGTGCGGATGTGGAAGCCAACTTCAGTTGCCATGGCAGTTGAGTATGCTCGTTATGCAGCGGATATGTCAGATGGAAAAGGGGGGTAGTAAGTTGACAGGAACCAATCAGTATGTTTCAGGGAAGGCGTCACGTCCTTACTTCAGGGGAGGACAATCTAGACCTCCTCCTTACGGTAACAGGTTCACACCGAGGGGTAATACTTCAGTTAACTCAATCTCGCAGGCATCGTCCGCAACCCACCAAAGCCAGGGATGTACACAGGGAAGTTCCTATAGAGGAGCAAGGGGTTTTAGAGGACCCAGGGGAAGGAACTCATCTCAGAGGATTCCTCCAAGCAACATGCAAGCCCCTCCCAATCTCTCTTGTTGGGGATGCGGAGGTCCTCATTTCCAGCGAGACTGTCCCAAGGGTCGGTCAAGCAGCAGGCACAGGGAAGGAAAGGCACCCATGGATAGTTCGGGTAACAGTCATCGGATTCATGCAGCGGTGCATAACCACCAGGCAGAACATCAGTCTACCATAGTAGAATCCACTGGTAATGTAAACAATGTCAAACTTAAAATTTTGTTTGATCCAGGAGCAACTGATAGTTTTATTTCAGCATTTGCATTAGATAAATGTGGGTTGGCAGCCTACGAGCACGATGATTTCAAATTGGTTGAAATGGCTTTAGGAGCTAAGCAACCAGTAAGTCTTAAAGTGAGAGGTTGTGAGGTTGACTTAGGAGTTTGCACCACTAAGTTGGATGCTTATGTCACCAATTTGGGGACTTATGACCTCATTATTGGCATGGATTGGTTAGAAGGCCATAGAGCTTTCTTAGACTGCTATGCGAAGAAGGTGTTGTGCCTCGATGATGAGGGAAGGACAATTCAAATCCAAGGCTTGAAGAGGAAGGTATCCCTCCGTTTCATCTCTATGGTGAAAGCTAAGCGGTGCCTGAGACAAGGATGCCAGTTGTTCGTAGTGGAGGCCATGAGCGATAGTAAAGGACCTTCCTTGAATTCTTACCCAGTACTTTCCGAGTTCAAGGATGTCTTTCCGAAGGAATTGCCAGGACTACCTCCAGAAAGAGAGCTCGATTTCACAATCGAACTAAAACCTGGTGCAGAACCTATCTCAAAAACTCCTTATAGAATGACAACTCCAGAGCTTCGTGAGTTACAGATCCAGTTAAAAGAATTGCTAGATTTGGGACTGATTAGACCTAGTATCTCACCGTGGGGAGCACCAGTGATCTTCGTTAAGAAGAAGGATGGATCTCTGCGACTGTGCATAGATTACAGAGATTTGAACAAGGCCACCGTGAAGAACAGGTATCCCATACCAAGAATTGATGAACTCTTTGATCAAATGAAAGGTGCGTCAGTCTTCTCAAAGATTGATTTACGATCAGGGTATCACCAGTTGAGGATCAAGGAAGGCGACATTCCTAAGACTGCCTTTCGAACTCGATTTGGGCATTACGAGTTTGTAGTGGTACCATTTGGTTTGACCAATGCTCCAGCTGTATTCATGAGCCTCATGAATGGTGTCTTCCGAAAATACTTGGACCACTTTGTTCAGGTCTTCTTAGATGATATTCTTATCTATTCTAAAAATGAGAAGGAGCATGAGGAACACTTGCGGTTAGTCTTGACATGCTTGAGGGAACATAAACTTTATGGTAAATTATCAAAGTGTTCCTTCTTCCAAAAAGAGATTCACTACTTGGGGCACATCATCTCAGGTGAAGGGATCTCTGTAGACCTGGAAAAGGTAAAGGCCATTGAAGATTGGCCAATTCCAAGGAATGCTCATGAGGTGCGCAGCTTCATGGGGTTAGCAGGCTATTACCGGAGGTTTGTGGAAGGATTTTCTAAAATTGCAAAACCTATTACCACCTTGCAACGCAAGGGAATCCGGTATGAATGGACCGATGAATGCGATGCCGCTTTTACAGAGTTAAAAAGATTGTTGACTAGTGCACCGATCTTGTGGGTACCTGACATGGATAAAGATTTCATGGTATGCACCGACGCCTCGAAGCAAGGACTAGGAGAGGTGTTGATGCAGGAAGGTGGGGTAATAGCTTATGCATCTCGAAAGTTGAAACCTCATGAGGAGCAGTATGCCACGCATGATCTAGAATTGGCAGCAGTAATGTTGGCACTAAAATTATGGAGGCACTACCTAGTTGGTAGAACCTTCACCCTTAAAACCGACCATCAGAGCTTGCAGTACATCTTTACCCAAAGGGATTTGAATGCTAGGCAAAGGAGATGGAGTGAGTTCATGAGTGAGTATGACTTTGGTATATCTTACATCAAAGGAAAGGAGAATGTGGTGGAAGACGCTCTAAGCCGAAGGCTGAGACTTTTCTCCTTTAATTCCCTTGAAGGTTGACTTGAGGGAAAGGGTACTAGGACAACTATTGGGGGATAGTTGGTATCTAAAAGTAACCTCATCTATTCAGAATGGAAAGGAACAGGAATTAAAGTATGATGGGTACCATCTTGAGGAAGATGGATTGTTGCGGTATCAGGGAAGGATGTATGTTCCTAAGGAAGGTGATATCAGGGAAACAATCCTTAGAGAGGCCCATAGATCGCATTACTGTGCGCACCCAGGGGTGAAGAAGATGTATACTGACATGAAGCAACTCTTCTTCTGGCCAGGTATGAAGATGGATGTAGTGGATTTTGTTTCGAAGTGCCTTGAGTGTCAACAAGTTAAGGCAGATCACCATCACCCGGCCGGTCTCCTACAACCGCATGATATTCCTATGACTAAATGGGAAGTCATTTCCATGGACTTCGTTGTAGGACTACCACTCACATCTCTGAGACATAATGCTATTTTGGTGCTAGTCGACAAACTGACCAAAAGTGCTCACTTCATTCCAGTCAGAGACACCTATGATGTGACAGATGTGGCAAGGGTATTCATAAATGAGATTGTACGTCTTCATGGAGTTCCTAAAAAGATAATCTCTGACAGAGACCCTAATTTCACCTCCAGATTTTGGACAAGCATGCAGTCAGCATTAGGGACACAGTTGAACTTAAGCTTATCTTATCACCCCGAGACAGATGGACAGACAGAGAGGGTAAATCAAGTGATGGAGGACATGCTTAGGATGTATGTTATGGATCAACAGACACAGTGGGAGAAATATCTTCCTTTAGTGGAGTTTGCATACAACAATAGTCATCACAGCTCCATTGGTATGCCTCCATATCAGGCATTGTATGGGAGGCCATGCAGGACACCACTCAGTTGGGACAGGTTAGAGGATCGAGTTTTAATTGGGCCTGAATTGATTCAGGAAATGGAGGAGCAAGTGCTACAGATTAGGCAGCGGCTGAAGGAAGCACAGGATAGGAAAAAGAGTTACGCTGATGCACACAGATCAGATAGAACTTATGAAGTAGGGGACCGTGTATTTATTCGCATCAGACCAAATAAAAGTACCATTCGGTTTGGGAAGGGTACCAAGTTGTCACCTCGCTTTATAGGTCCATTTGAGATTCTTGAGAAAATCAGACCAGTTGCTTATCGTCTTGCGCTGCCACCCCACTTGCATAAAACTCATAATGTATTTCATGTTTCTGTATTACGACATTACATAGCTGATGAGACTCACAAAATTCATTGGAAGGAATTGCAGGTCTCGGATGAGGGAACCTTCAGGGTCGAACCATTACGTATACTTGATCGTAGGGTTCGACAGCTCCGTAGTCGCCATGTGGACCAAGTTAAGGTCCAATGGGACAAGTATAGCCCAGGGTCTGCTACCTGGGAGGATGCAGAGACCATGCGTCGAGATTTTCCCTCACTATTTTGACCATAACTTTGGGACGAAGTTTCCCGAAGGGTGGGTGTATGTAATGCCCATATTTTTGATTCGGCATATTTATTAGTTAAGACACACCATACTTTATTTCTTATATATTCTGTTGAACTCAACTCGACTGAGTAAACTATATTGGACCTCATTATATGATGTTACTCTGTTTTATGATTTCACCATGATTATGATGTTACTATGTTATGCGGTTATAATGTCATGATTATCATATGATTTCGTTATTTTACGATTACACTATATGTTTATATGTTTTCATTAATGAAATGTGAAATATACAATTCGGTACGTGGATACCATCTTCTTATATGAATTATTGAAGTGTTATGTGTCATATGCACCTATGATGAGCTAAAAAGGTTACATGAAATAAAATGATTTTTGATAACATGGATCAATTGGCGATCAATGAGAAATGCTTTCTATAAATTTGTATTTTGCAAAATACTAACCTACAGGACACAAGGGCTATGGGATAGCAAGTTACTTGATCTGATATATATTGGAAGGGAAAAACATGTTCATACAGTAAACCTTAGCAGCCAAAATGATGATACGATAACACAAACTGATAATCCCGATAGCAGCAAAGTATGAATTGATAAGGGCGTAGGCCCAGTATGTTGAGAGGGATGGATGTGTTTCCCACCCTATGTTTCCATGAGACCCGAGGTCATGGGAGGGCCGTGCTGAGACACGCTCCCCATGTTCTTGTGATGACGATGGTCGGATGCCTGCTAGGGGAGGATAGGTCCGCTGTTCAGCCGACGCTATCGCTCTCAAGTTCTATGTGGTCAGATCGGTGAGTCCGACATCCACTTTTGTACTAGCAGAGGAAGGATAGGGAGGATGCTGGACGTAGGTTATGATGGGAGGATGTGTTAGTTAGTACTGTTGAGGGTTTAGTATTCCTTGATTCCGAGTTAGTGGTAGTAGGTACCCTTCCTTGTACATGATTGATTAAACTAATGTAAAGATAAAGATAATGATGTGAAATCGTAAAGAATTAACTGTTAAATAACTGATAATGTTGAAGTAATTGTACTATTTATATTATGTTTGTTCTTCTACATGGGGGTAAATACTACTATTAGTTATGTGATATCCCTCCTTTATGACCTATTTTGATCTTTATTTTTGTTATTTTTAATAAATGTAATTGTTATTGCGTAAGCGACATTGGTGAGGAGCTCAAGGCCAAGCCCATCAGTAAGGTTTGAGATTCATGAAGTTTAACTCATCAGTCGTAAATTTATAAACTTAGGATTTGAGCATGGGTAATGCAAAGAAGAAAAGGGAAAACATCGATTGTTTATTAGAAGACATGAAATGGGTAAGATGGCTAGGAATCCATACGAGTCCTCTTTTAAATTGTAGATGTTTGAGGGAGAGGAGCTAGAGATGATCATTTTAAATTCTTAAATAAATCCACCTAAGTAGGTTCTAACATTCATAATGATTTGATGAATATTATATATGTTATGATATAATAAGATTATATTAGTAATTTTAGTTTTGAACAAGTGATTAAGTGCCACCTAAAGAGGTTGGACTTAGAATCAAGGCCAAAAGAATTTCTTTTAAAAATATATTCTATATATGTATTCTTGTTAATCTATCTCTATAATGAGAAAATCACCATCCTTTACGTAACCTAGTGGGTAAGCATACTCTCACTTAACAAATGTGAGTTTACATTGAGAAGTAATACTTATTAAATTCGATCCCTAAAGAATTAAAAGTGCCAACTCATTCTTAACTCTCCACTCCCTATTTTGATCGAGTATATAGAACGTGTAGCTTGAGTTGAGGGACTCTTCCACCGCCACTTGCTAATTTGTTTTAATGGAGAAAAACTCCATGGATAATTCGGTGCAAACCCCCACTTTAGTTGCTTTAATGGCAAGCGCACCAAGCATAAAAGAGTAGTTAGTTGTGTAGTGGGGAAAGCTGGTTGAGAACTATGAGGGAGTTTGTCTCCTATCAAAAGTTAAAAACCGCCACTTGTTCCTAAACTATCTCCGGTTGTCATGTAGCTATCTCATTATATGAAGACGACCCAGCCTTAAGTCCGGAAGGGGGGGGTTACGGTGATTAGCGATGGGTTTCTCCTTCTCTGAATCAAGCCGATCCCGCATGTGAATAATTGCTGGAGCCGCGTCCTGCTTCGGTGTATTTTTGTTCTTGGAGGAAAAGGGGGTTACTGGATTGGAAAGAGAGAATAGCTAGTGATCTCTGCATAGCAAATGGTCTCTACAGGAGAGAAGGAGGGAGTCCTTGGGAAAAGGCAATCTCGGCAAGGAGTTGATCTCTGCGTGATTGATTGGGAGAAATCAATGAGTTAGCGTTAGCCTGGTAGTTCTCTATAGGAGCAGAGTTACTGTGTAAGAACCCAATACCCTGTTTTTTTTATTTCTCTGTATGATTGGGGATAGCGCCAACTTAAACTTATCTCTTGTTGAGTGGTTATTAATTTTTTAATATTATTCAGAGATTTATTGTGGGATAGATCCTGTGGATCAGGGTTAGATCTGGGTAAAATGTTGCTAAATTACATAATGCAGCCAAAGCTTTATTTTGTCTATAATGCTGTAAGAAATTTATAACACACAGATCCTGTGATGGATTATTAACTTGAGCTCAGATCCGAGAGTGGATCTCGAGTAGGTATGGTTATAATTATATTGTGCCAGAGTTATAAATAAATTTCTCTTTAACAAATAAGTGCAAGGTTAATTATGGGATCAAGCTTGCGCCATCAAGCTGAGCCGTCCCATTTAAAGAATTGAACCTAGGTTGAGTCTTTTGTTAGAAAACTGCATGGATCTCAGTAAAGCTGAATCCCACTCATCTCACGATAGTCACCTTCGCTTCAATCCTGTGGTTGCATGCATCTTGCATTTGGCTGGACGAGTTCAGTCTTGAGTTTTCTGTAAGATCGTTGTTAGTGAAAACGCAGTAGTTTTCTAGATAACTTTTTTTATATTAATTTATGCTCTTCTAAAACGAATTATGTATTCACGAATTCGAGTTCTGAACAGAGATCTATTGTGTACCTCTGTACACACTTGTCTGATAGAGTGCTATGCGATCTCTGTTTTTTGTTGGTATTATGTTCCTAGGATGGAAACTCTTTTCTGTAAATGGATAGTTTCATCACCTTATGTGGTTTACGATGGTAGAGATCCAGCACAGATTTTGTGTGGATAGGATGGCTCTCCACAGAGTTCGTCCTATTTTTGTTTACGGATATGTTTTAGGTGAGAGTTGTATAAGTTTTCCTTTATAACTGTGTGAACAAATAAATAAAGATCGGTTCTTGGCTTGGTTAGAATAATGGATTAAGATCTAAGTACAGATTTGATGTTATATTAATAAAGTTTTATGGTCTAGATTCGATTCTATGGTGGGATTGTGGATCTATCATTATTAACCTTTTGGATTATTAAAGTGAGAAAGGGATTTACTTTATATGTTTAAAAGGAGAGTTTACAATAAGGTTGTATAAAATTTAGAGGAGTTATCCTTATAATCATGTCTCAAAATACATTATTTTGGATGTGGGTGACGTAGGGAGAACATGGACTACATGACTTTGAGGATTATTAGAAAGAAGAAAGTTTTAAAAACAATGTATAGCTTTGAGAGATTTTTTTCTATTAAGTAAGAGTATCATCAATTATTATTGAAAAGGAACATGATTTCGTTAAGTATTGTAACACATAGTCTTTTTCCTTTTAGAATGAAAATTTAACACAAAGGATAAAAAGGATTTATCCTTCTTCCAACTTCTGAATGAGAAGTAAGGTATAAATATAGAGATATTACCGTAATACATGTAATTAAGTATAAGAAATTATAAAGTACTTTTACATTCGAGGTTAAGAGAACTTTAACCTTTATTTCCATTACTAAATGAATGGGTTATATATATATTACATTGAGTTAAAACATTAATGAAGAATGTGATCCCAAGTCTATCACCTTAAAGAAGTGTCTACACTTAGTAAGTGTACCTTAGGTTATGTTTTAAGAAGGTAAGGTATGTTGGATTTTATATTAAAACACAAAGGAAACTAGATCTCATTCGGTTAGGTGCATAATTGTAGTGATATGTTGTTTTATTGACGATTGTTGTATTTAAATGATAAATGCACAGGAGCACCGCTCCTTGATTTAATTCGTCTATACTTAGATAGCTCTCCAAGTTGAAGCAAGCCTCTAGATGGTGTGGCAATTTAGTTGTTGCATAGCAATATGTATGCTGTTATGAATTGATATGGTCTTCGGTATGGTCTATCAGGTCAATTATACTGCTCAGAATGTTTTCTTCTCATTGTAAATTTCTGGATTATAATTGCTACCACATAATTGTTATTACTTGTTGCATGCGGCAGATCAGTGCCGACCTTGGTAATAGAATATAGTAGATGATGTTGACCTAAATCTGTCTAGATGTTAATCAGGTTATGTAAACCTAAAGTATGTTAATCAGGTTATGTAAACCTAAAGTATGTTAATCAGGTTATGTAAACCTAAAGTTGTAATATGAATATCAAGGAACAAAATATATGGTAATATAAGATATTATTTTAAAATGGTATTATCCCTTGTTTAAGATATGGGAGGTTGAATGTTTTCTTCGATTTATTGGTTAAAACTTTATGTTAGAGTGGAAGGGTTTCCTTAGTTAAGGTTCTCTTTTAACCGTTTATCTTTTTAAGGCTATTTATTATTTTGAAGTTATTTAGAATTCAAATTAAGGTATTTTGTACATTTGGTGGATTCATGAAAAAGCTCTATGTGATAGAGACTTTATAGGAAAAGAAGGAATCTTGTTACAGCAACTAGGTTGCTTGTTGTAATCTTATTATTCTTTTTGGCCTAATAATAAAAGATGCACACACCTTTTGTGGACTAGCCCGTGTACGGGTGAACCACGTTATATTTTGTCTCTTGTGGCTTCTATGGTGTTTCTCAATGTGTCTTATGTATGAGTACTTATTTCTGCCCTTAAAAATGTTATGATTACTTGATGTATACGATCATATACAAGGTTGGTTGTTGATAAAATGTTTCGCTTATGATTATGATGGTGTTATTACCATTGTTTTATTGAAAGAAGTATTTGTTTCTAAAGATGCATATTAAGACATAATGAAGTCTTTGTGTTTTCCGCAAGAATTAAGAATTGGTTGACTTATCAAGTTTAGGATTTATTTAGTTGAAATTAAAACGTATATCTTTCCCTTGATTAGTATAACGACATTTGTAAATAGTAATAAATGTCGCAAAGTTTTAATTTATTTTGTAAAGCAGTATTTAAAGAAAGCAAACCCACACTTTATGGTTCCGCATATATTTAAGTGGCATTATTAGGCACTTAGAAAAGTTTTAATTTTTATGAATTTTCGGGTTCGTGACATATCGTATCAGAGCTCATTAGGTTACAACACTAGGGCCTAATGAGCTCAACATGCGATAAGTGAGTATGAAGGTTGTTAAGCTTACTAATCAATTGTTTTCATTTCATTTTGGATGCATGGATTGTACTGGAGGAGGGAAAATGAATCTCCGAGCTCGACTTCAAGTTTCTTCCGCCAGAGCGCAGGTTGCAAACACTCGGGCTTATTGGGCTCAATAGGGGAAAAAAAAAAAAAAAAAAAGTTTGTCGAGCGAGGAAAGGAACTCCATTCTATAAGACGCAAACATAAAACTTCATTTCCAAGGATCAGCAAGAGGTAAGCAACATGACGTGTTGGAAATTGCAAGTAAGTATGTTCCATTTCGCTGGAGCATTATAATGTCTTAGTAGTGTCTATTGGTGAACATACATCGCATACGTCTCTTTATGTAATTGAATGATCTTCTATTGATAAATACTAAACGATGAATGTCTCGTCATACTCTACAATGTATTTCGTACTCTATAAGGTCAAAAATTTACTTAAAAAAAAAAAAAAAAAAACTATGGGAGTTAAGTCCTTATGAAATGGGTACTTGTAAGTAGAGTAAAAGCACGTATTGGAAGTTATCCTAGCTATTTCACAGTGAAGTTTATAGGCTAAGGAAGTCTCCTAATTTGGTTGACCTTAGATAACTAAGTAAACTTGATTGACCAATAGTCTAGATTTCCAAATACGAAATTTAGATGGGAAATGTAAGCAACTTAGATCTGTTAAAAGATCCATTAAGTTCAGAACAAAAGTAAGTCTATATGTTAAAAGGTCCATTAAAGATTTGATAGTTGGGGTCAGTCTTGGGTTTTGAACTACGTAAGAAACGATCAAGTTCCGTTTACATATGAGTTACCTTAAATAAGAAAGTTTATATGTTTATGACAACTTGCTATCCATGTACAACTATATGTTTTCTCAAATTGATTATTCGGTTAAGGGATAGATTATTGGAAACCTAGAACCAACATGAAATAAATACAGGTTAGTAGGATGCTGTAATCTTCTGACGTCCTTATGTTGCCACAAGGAATGACTGTTTTTATTTATTACGTGTTAAGGAAAACATTGATGACATGGAATTTGCAGGGTAGATTGGAAGTGATCTTTGAGATAGTAATCGAGGTATAAGCTTTTATGAAACAAGTAAAAATGACGTTTGAACATATGTATATGTACGATTGTTCTTATGATTTAATTACTTTATACGACTAACACTTTGAATGTTGTGGTCGAGCAATTGTTATTTTCCCACACATCACTGGCTGACACCCATCAATGGGTAAAGGTGGGATATACATCGATTCATTTATAATACTAATGCATGATGACACAAGTAAACTCGAACCTCGACAGATGAAGGTGAGCTATGCGGTCGCCTTTACAAAGGTACATGGTTATCAGTATAAGGTATGTAAGTTTGTTTTAGACAATTGGTTATCTCTATATGATGTTAGGGTATACAAAAAGGGTTGTATAACTAAAATAGGAATTGTGTTGAAAATGGCGAAAGCTAACATTCGAGGTTAAATGATCATAATGTCCATGGATCATCATAGAAAGAATGTTATATCGTGTTCAAAACATTATGTAATCTTATAAGCTAGTTATGTGTAGTAGGAAATGACATCTTAGATGATTACATATGGATATTTTGGTAAGATAGATGATTTTCTGTTTAAGGAAGGGATCCTCTTACAATATTTGATTTTGTATATAAAGTGATACTAACAAGTGAAATTTGGCAGATGGTGAAATTTCTGTGAAGCTTGTGAAAATGCAAGAGCATAAATATTATGCATGGTAAAATAAGGGGGTGAGGATTTAAGATCCACATCGCAACTGTTATGGATTCTTTTAAATTTTGATATATTTTTAATCAAGAAACTCGACCCAGATTGGTCAGAGTAATCGTATGGGTACAGAATGTAATGTGACGAAATAAATTGATTAAATTGAAAGAGGTTTTTCTAGACTCAAGCAAGGTGGCTTGGGGAAAATAAATTCCGGGACTCAAGCGAGAAGACTTGAGGGGAATTGTGTAAAGAGTGTTGTAATGACATTGAAATACTCCCTGAAATCAGGGATTGAACAGCCACTAGGATTCTTGGAGAATCGGCTGGCTGTAAGACCTGGGCAAGCTATAAGAAAATGTATATGTGGGAGGCAGGATGCTGCTTAGTATGCATGAAAGAAATGTTTGCTGCGTGAGCACTAAGGTGTTAGGCAAGACATGAATGAAATGTTTGCTGCGTGAGCACTAAGCTGTTAGGCAAGGCATAAGAGAAAGGATTGCTGCGTGAGCACTAAGGTGTTAGGCAAGAATCTCCTGGATCAAGTGAATGCTATTTGTTGATTTTGTCAACAGTATACAATCATGGAGCACTAGATTTATTCCATATATCACAAGTGCTATGTGCAATAAAGAACTCATGATTTATGTTTCTGAGTTTGATTATGAAGTTGATGACAAGTTGTTACTAAACATTGTTTCTTTTGAATTCCAGTTTTGCGGTACAAATGATTACTCCAAGAGAAGAGTGAACACCGAGGACGGTGTTATTTTAAAGGGGTTGAGGATGTGATATCCCTCCTTTATGACCTATTTTGATCTTTATTTTTGTTATTTTTAATAAATGTAATTGTTATTGCGTAAGCGACATTGGTGAGGAGCTCAAGGCCAAGCCCATCAGTAAGGTTTGAGATTCATGAAGTTTAACTCATCAGTCATAAATTTATAAACTTAGGATTTGAGCATGGGTAATGCAAAGAAGAAAAGGGAAAACATCGATTGTTTATTAGAAGACATGAAATGGGTAAGATGGCTAGGAATCCATACGAGTCCTCTTTTAAATTGTAGATGTTTGAGGGAGAGGAGCTAGAGATGATCATTTTAAATTCTTAAATAAATCCACCTAAGTAGGGTCTAACATACATAATGATTTGATGAATATTATATATGTTATGATATAATAAGATTATATTAGTAATTTTAGTTTTGAACAAGTGATTAAGTGCCACCTAAAGAGGTTGGACTTAGAATCAAGGCCAAAAGAATTTCTTTTAAAAATATATTCTATATATGTATTCTTGTTAATCTATCTCTATAATGAGAAAATCACCATCCTTTACGTAACCTAGTGGGTAAGCATACTCTCACTTAACAAATGTGAGTTTACTTTGAGAAGTAATACTTATTAAATTCGATCCCTAAAGAATTAAAAGTGCCAACTCATTCTTAACTCTCCACTCCCTATTTTGATCGAGTATACAGAACGTGTAGCTTGAGTTGAGGGACTCTTCCACCGCCACTTGCTGATTTGTTTTAATGGAGAAAAACTCCATGGAGAATTCGGTGCAAACCCCCACTTTAGTTGCTTTAATGGAAAGCGCACCAAGCATAAAAGAGTAGTTAGTTGTGTAGTGGGGAAAGCTGGTTGAGAACTATGAGAGAGTTTGTCTCCTATCAAAAGTTAAAAACCGCCACTTGTTCCTAAACTATCTCCGGTTGTCATGTAGCTATCTCATTATATGAAGACGACCCAGCCTTAAGTCCGGAAGGGGGGGGTTACGGTGATTAGCGATGGGTTTCTCCTTCTCTGAATCAAGCCGATCCCGCATGTGAATAATTGCTGGAGCCGCGTCCTGCTTCGGTGTATTTTTGTTCTTGGAGGAAAAGGGGGTTACTGGATTGGAAAGAGAGAATAGCTAGTGATCTCTGCATAGAAAATGGTCTCTACAGGAGAGAAGGAGGGAGTCCTTGGGAAAAGGCAATCTCGGCAAGGAGTTGATCTCTGCGTGATTGATTGGGAGAAATCAATGAGTTAGCGTCAGCCTGGTAGTTCTCTATAGGAGCAGAGTTACTGTGTAAGAACCCAATACCCTGTTTTTTTTATTTCTCTGTATGATTGGGGATAGCGCCAACTTAAACTTATCTATGGTTGAGTGGTTATTAATTTTTTAATATTATTCAGAGATTTATTGTGGGATAGATCCCGTGGATCAGGGTTAGATCTGGGTAAAACGTTGCTAAATTACATAATGCAGCCAAAGCTTTATTTTGTCTATAATGCTATAAGAAATTTATAACACACAGATCCTGTGATGGATTATTAACTTGAGCTCAGATCCGAGAGTGGATCTCGAGTAGGTATGGTTATAATTATATTGTGCCAGAGTTATAAATAAATTTCTCTTTAACAAATAAGTGCAAGGTTAATTATGGGATCAAGCTTGCGCCATCAAGCTGAGCCGTCCCATTTAAAGAATTGAACCTAGGTTGAGTCTTTTGTTAGAAAACTGCATGGATCTCAGCAAAGCTGAATCCCACTCATCTCATGATAGTCACCTTCGCTTCAATCCTGTGGTTGCATGCATCTTGCATTTGGCTGGACGAGTTCAGTCTTGAGTTTTCTGTAAGATCGTTGTTAGTGAAAACGCAGTAGTTTTCTAGATAAATTTTTTTATATTAATTTATTCTCTTCTAAAACGAATTCTGTATTCACGAATTCGAGTTCTGAACAGAGATCTATTGTGTACCTCTGTACACACTTGTCTGATAGAGTGCTATGCGATCTCTGTTTTTTGTTGGTATTATGTTCCTAGGATGGAAACTCTTTTCTGTAAATGGATAGTTTCATCACCTTATGTGGTTTACGATGGTAGAGATCCAGCACAGATTTTGTGTGGATAGGATGGCTCTCCACAGAGTTCGTCCTATTTTTGTTTACGGATATGTTTTAGGTGAGAGTTGTATAAGTTTTCCTTTATAACTGTGTGAACAAATAAATAAAGATCGGTTCTTGGCTTGGTTAGAATAATGGATTAAGATCTAAGTACAGATTTGATGTTATATTAATAAAGTTTTATGGTCTAGATTCGATTCTATGGTGGGATTGTGGATCTATCATTATTAACCTTTTGGATTATTAAAGTGAGAAAGGGATTTACTTTATGTGTTTAAAAGGAGAGTTTACAATAAGGTTGTATAAACTTTAGAGGAGTTATCCTTATAATCATGTCTCAAAATACATTATTTTGGATGTGGGTGACGTAGGGAGAACATGGACTACATGACTTTGAGGATTATTAGAAAGAAGAAAGTTTTAAAAACAATGTATAGCTTTGAGAGATTTTTTTCTATTAAGTAAGAGTATCATCAATTATTATTGAAAAGGAACATGATTTCGTTAAGTATTGTAACACATAGTCTTTTTCCTTTTAGAATGAAAATTTAACACAAAGGATAAAAAGGATTTATCCTTCTTCCAACTTCTGAATGAGAAGTAAGGTATAAATATAGAGATATTACCGTAATACATGTAATTAAGTATAAGAAATTATAAAGTACTTTTACATTCGAGGTTAAGAGAACTTTAACCTTTATTTCCATTACTAAATGAATGGGTTATATATATATTACATTGAGTTAAAACATTAATGAAGAATGTGATCCCAAGTCTATCACCTTAAAGAAGTGTCTACACTTAGTAAGTGTACCTTAGGTTATGTTTTAAGAAGGTAAGGTATGTTGGATTTTATATTAAAACACAAAGGAAACTAGATCTCATTCGGTTAGGTGCATAATTGTAGTGATATGTTGTTTTATTGACGATTGTTGTATTTAAATGATAAATGCATAGGAGCACCGCTCCTTGATTTAATTCGTCTATACTTAGATAGCTCTCCAAGTTGAAGCAAGCCTCTAGATGGTGTGGCAATTTAGTTGTTGCATAGCAATATGTATGCTGTTATGAATTGATATGGTCTTCGGTATGGTCTATCAGGTCAATTATACTGCTCAGAATGTTTTCTTCTCATTGTAAATTTCTGGATTATAATTGCTACCACATAATTGTTATTACTTGTTGCTTGCGGCAGATCAGTGCCGACCTTGGTAATAGAATATAGTAGATGATGTTGACCTAAATCTGTCTAGATGTTAATCAGGTTATGTAAACCTAAAGTATGTTAATCAGGTTATGTAAACCTAAAGTTGTAATATGAATATCAAGGAACAAAATATATGGTAATATAAGATATTATTTTAAAATGGTATTATCCCTTGCTTAAGATATGGGAGGTTGAATGTTTTCTTCGATTTATTGGTTAAAACTTTATGTTAGAGTGGAAGGGTTTCCTTAGTTAAGGTTCTCTTTTAACCGTTTATCTTTTTAAGGCTATTTATTATTTTGAAGTTATTTAGAATTCAAATTAAGGTATTTTGTACATTTGGTGGATTCATGAAAAAGCTCTATGTGATAGAGGCTTGATAGGAAAAGAAGGAATCTTGTTACAGCAACTAGGTTGCTTGTTGTAATCTTATTATTCTTTTTGGCCTAATAATAAAAGATGCACACACCTTTTGTGGACTAGCCCGTGTACGGGTGAACCACGTTATATTTTGTCTCTTGTGGCTTCTATGGTGTTTCTCAATGTGTCTTATGTATGAGTACTTATTTCCGCCCTTAAAAATGTTATGATTACTTGATGTATACGATCATATACAAGGTTGGTTGTTGATAAAATGTTTCGCTTATGATTATGATGGTGTTATTACCATTGTTTTATTGAAAGAAGTATTTGTTTCTAAAGATGCATATTAAGACATAATGAAGTCTTTGTGTTTTCCGCAAGAATTAAGAATTGGTTGACTTATCAAGTTTAGGATTTATTTAGTTGAAATTAAAACGTATATCTTTCCCTTGATTAGTATAACGACATTTGTAAACAGTAATAAATGTCGCAAAGTTTTAATTTATTTTGTAAAGCAGTATTTAAAGAAAGCAAACCCACACTTTATGGTTCCACATATATTTAAGTGGCATTATTAGGCACTTAGAAAAGTTTTAATTTTTATGAATTTTCGGGTTCGTGACATATGGTATCAGAGCATTAGGTTACAACACTAGGGCCTAATGAGCTCAACATGCGATAAGTGAGTATGAAGGTTGTTAAGCTTACTAATCAATTGTTTTCATTTCATTTTGGATGCATGGATTGTACTGGAGGAGGGAAAATGAATCTCCGTGCTCGACTTCAAGTTTCTTCCGCCAGAGCGCAGGTTGCAAACACTCGGGCTTATTGGGCTCAATAGGGGAAAAAAAAAAAAAAAAAAAAAAAATTGTCGAGCGAGGAAAGGAACTCCATTCTATAACACGCAAACATAAAACTTCATTTCCAAGGATCAGCAAGAGGTAAGCAACATGACGTGTTGGAAATTGCAAGTAAGTATGTTCCATTTCGCTGGAGCATTATAATGTCTTAGTAGTGTCTATTGGTGAACATACATCGCATACGTCTCTTTATGTAATTGAATGATCTTCTATTGATAAATACTAAACGATGAATGTCTCGTCATACTCTACAATGTATTTCGTACTCTATAAGGTCAAAAATTTACTTTAAAAAAAAAAAAAAAAAAAAAAACTATGGGAGTTAAGTCCTTATGAAATGGGTACTTGTAAGTAGAGTAAAAGCACGTATTGGAAGTTATCCTAGCTATTTCACAGTGAAGTTTATAGGCTAAGGAAGTCTCCTAATTTGGTTGACCTTCGATAACTAAGTAAACTTGATTGACCAATAGTCTAGATTTCCAAATACGAAATTTAGATGGGAAATGTAAGCAACTTAGATCTGTTAAAAGATCCATTAAGTTCAGAACAAAAGTAAGTCTATATGTTAAAAGGTCCATTAAAGATTTGATAGTTGGGGTCAGTCTTGGGTTTTGAACTACGTAAGAAACGATCAAGTTCCGTTTACATATGAGTTACCTTAAATAAGAAAGTTTATATGTTTATGACAACTTGCTATCCACGTACAACTATATGTTTTCTCAAATTGATTATTCGGTTAAGGGATAGATTATTGGAAACCTAGAACCAACATGAAATAAATACAGGTTAGTAGGATGCTGTAATCTTCTGACGTCCTTATGTTGCTACAAGGAATGACTGTTTTTATTTATTACGTGTTAAGGAAAACATTGATGACATGGAATTTGCAGGGTAGATTGGAAGTGATCTTTGAGATAGTAATCGAGGTATAAGCTTTTATGAAACAAGTAAAAATGACGTTTGAACATATGTATATGTACGATTGTTCTTATGATTTAATTACTTTATACGACTAACACTTTGAATGTTGTGGTCGAGCAATTGTTATTTTCCCACACATCACTGGCTGACACCCATCAATCGGTAAAGGTGGGATATATATCGATTCATTTATAATACTAATGCGTGATGACACAAGTAAACTGGAACCTCGACAGATGAAGGTGAGCTATGCGGTCGCCTTTACAAAGGTACATGGTTATCAGTATAAGGTATGTAAGTTTGTTTTAGACAATTGGTTATCTCTATATGATGTTAGGGTATACAAAAAGGGTTGTATAACTAAAATAGGAATTGTGTTGAAAATGGCGAAAGCTAACATTCGAGGTTAAATGATCATAATGTCCATGGATCATCATAGAAAGAATGTTATATCGTGTTCAAAACATTATGTAATCTTATAAGCTAGTTATGTGTAGTAGGAAATGACATCTTAGATGATTACATATGGATATTTTGGTAAGATAGATGATTTTCTGTTTAAGGAAGGGATCCTCTTACAATATTTGATTTTGTATATAAAGTGATACTAACAAGTGAAATTTGGCAGATGGTGAAATTTCTGTGAAGCTTGTGAAAATGCAAGAGCATAAATATTATGCATGGTAAAATAAGGGGGTGAGGATTTAAGATCCACATCGCAACTGTTATGGATTCTTTTAAATTTTGATATATTTTTAATCAAGAAACTTGACCCAGATTGGTCAGAGTAATCGTATGGGTACAGAAGGTAATGTGACGAAATAAATTGATTAAATTGAAAGAGATTTTTCTAGACTCAAGCAAGGTGGCTTGGGGAAAATAAATTCCAGGACTCAAGCGAGAAGGCTTGAGGGGAATTGTGTAAAGAGTGTTGTAATGACATTGAAATACTCCCTGAAATCAGGGATTGAACAGCCACTAGGATTCTTGGAGAATCGACTGGCTGTAAGACCTGGGCAAGCTATAAGAAAATGTATATGTGGGAGGCAGGACGCTGCTTAGTATGCATGAAAGAAATGTTTGCTGCGTGAGCACTAAGGTGTTAGGCAAGACATGAATGAAATGTTTGCTGCGTGAGCACTAAGGTGTTAGGCAAGGCATAAGAGAAAGGATTGCTGCGTGAGCACTAAGGTGTTAGGCAAGAATCTCCTGGATCAAGTGAATGCTATTTGTTGATTTTGTCAATAGTATACAATCATGGAGCACTATATTTATTCCATATATTACAAGTGATATGTGCAATAAAGAACTCATGATTTATGTTTCTGAGTTTGATTATGAAGTTGATGACAAGTTGTTACTAAACATTATTTCTTTTGAATTCCAGTTTTGCGGTACAAATGATTACTCCAAAAGAAGAGTGAACACCGAGGACGGTGTTATTTTAAAGGGGTTGAGGATGTGATATCCCTCCTTTATGACCTATTTTGATCTTTATTTTTGTTATTTTTAATAAATGTAATTGTTATTGCGTAAGCGACATTGGTGAGGAGCTCAAGGCCAAGCCCATCAGTAAGGTTTGAGATTCATGAAGTTTAACTCATCAGTCGTAAATTTATAAACTTAGGATTTGAGCATGGGTAATGCAAAGAAGAAAAGGGAAAACATCGATTGTTTATTAGAAGACATGAAATGGGTAAGATGGCTAGGAATCCATACGAGTCCTCTTTTAAATTGTAGATGTTTGAGGGAGAGGAGCTAGAGATGATCATTTTAAATTCTTAAATAAATCCACCTAAGTAGGGTCTAACATACATAATGATTTGATGAATATTATATATGTTATGATATAATAAGATTATATTAGTAATTTTAGTTTTGAACAAGTGATTAAGTGCCACCTAAAGAGGTTGGACTTAGAATCAAGGCCAAAAGAATTTCTTTTAAAAATATATTCTATATATGTATTCTTGTTAATCTATCTCTATAATGAGAAAATCACCATCCTTTACGTAACCTAGTGGGTAAGCATACTCTCACTTAACAAATGTGAGTTTACATTGAGAAGTAATACTTATTAAATTCGATCCCTAAAGAATTAAAAGTGCCAACTCATTCTTAACTCTCCACTCCCTATTTTGATCGAGTATACAGAACGTGTAGCTTGAGTTGAGGGACTCTTCCACCGCCACTTGCTGATTTGTTTTAATGGAGAAAAACTCCATGGAGAATTCGGTGCAAACCCCCACTTTAGTTGCTTTAATGGCAAGCGCACCAAGCATAAAAGAGTAGTTAGTTGTGTAGTGGGGAAAGCTGGTTGAGAACTATGAGGGAGTTTGTCTCCTATCAAAAGTTAAAAACCGCCACTTGATCCTAAACTATCTCCGGTTGTCATGTAGCTATCTCATTATATGAAGACGACCCAGCCTTAAGTCCGGAAGGGGGGGGTTACGGTGATTAGCGATGGGTTTTTCCTTCTCTAAATCAAGCCGATCCCGCATGTGAATAATTGCTGGAGCCGCGTCCTGCTTCGGTGTATTTTTGTTCTTGGAGGAAAAGGGGGTTACTGGATTGGAAAGAGAGAATAGCTAGTGATCTCTGCATAGCAAATGGTCTCTACAGGAGAGAAGGAGGGAGTCCTTGGGAAAAGGCAATCTCGGCAAGGAGTTGATCTCTGCGTGATTGATTGGGAGAAATCAATGAGTTAGCGTCAGCCTAGTAGTTCTCTATAGGAGCAGAGTTACTGTGTAAGAACCCAATACCCTGTTTTTTTTATTTCTCTGTATGATTGGGGATAGCGCCAACTTAAACTTATCTCTGGTTGAGTGGTTATTAATTTTTTAATATTATTCAGAGATTTATTGTGGGATAGATCCCGTGGATCAGGGTTAGATCTGGGTAAAACGTTGCTAAATTACATAATGCAGCCAAAGCTTTATTTTGTCTATAATGCTGTAAGAAATTTATAACACACAGATCCTGTGATGGATTATTAACTTGAGCTCAGATCCGAGAGTGGATCTCGAGTAGGTATGGTTATAATTATATTGTGCCAGAGTTATAAATAAATTTCTCTTTAACAAATAAGTGCAAGGTTAATTATGGGATCAAGCTTGCGCCATCAAGCTGAGCCGTCCCATTTAAAGAATTGAACCTAGGTTGAGTCTTTTGTTAGAAAACTGCATGGATCTCAGCAAAGCTGAATCCCACTCATCTCACGATAGTCACCTTCGCTTCAATCCTGTGGTTGCATGCATCTTGCATTTGGCTGGACGAGTTCAGTCTTGAGTTTTCTGTAAGATCGTTGTTAGTGAAAACGCAGTAGTTTTCTAGATAACTTTTTTTATATTAATTTATGCTCTTCTAAAATGAATTATGTATTCACGAATTCGAGTTCTGAACAGAGATCTATTGTGTACCTCTGTACACACTTGTCTGATAGAGTGCTATGCGATCTCTGTTTTTTGTTGGTATTATGTTCCTAGGATGGAAACTCTTTTTTGTAAATGGATAGTTTCATCACCTTATGTGGTTTACGATGGTAGAGATCCAGCACAGATTTTGTGTGGATAGGATGGCTCTCCACAGAGTTCGTCCTATTTTTGTTTACGGATATGTTTTAGGTGAGAGTTGTATAAGTTTTCCTTTATAACTGTGTGAACAAATAAATAAAGATCGGTTCTTGGCTTGGTTAGAATAATGGATTAAGATCTAAGTACAGATTTGATGTTATATTAATAAAGTTTTATGGTCTAGATTCGATTCTATGGTGGGATTGTGGATCTATCATTATTAACCTTTTGGATTATTAAAGTGAGAAAGGGATTTACTTTATGTGTTTAAAAGGAGAGTTTACAATAAGGTTGTATAAATTTTAGAGGAGTTATCCTTATAATCATGTCTCAAAATACATTATTTTGGATGTGGGTGACGTAGGGAGAACATGGACTACATGACTTTGAGGATTATTAGAAAGAAGAAAGTTTTAAAAACAATGTATAGCTTTGAGAGATTTTTTTCTATTAAGTAAGAGTATCATCAATTATTATTGAAAAGGAACATGATTTCGTTAAGTATTGTAACACATAGTCTTTTTCCTTTTAGAATGAAAATTTAACACAAAGGATAAAAAGAATTTATCCTTCTTCCAACTTCTGAATGAGAAGTAAGGTATAAATATAGAGATATTACCGTAATACATGTAATTAAGTATAAGAAATTATAAAGTACTTTTACATTCGAGGTTAAGAGAACTTTAACCTTTATTTCCATTACTAAATGAATGGGTTATATATATATTACATTGAGTTAAAACATTAATGAAGAATGTGATCCCAAGTCTATCACCTTAAAGAAGTGTCTACACTTAGTAAGTGTACCTTAGGTTATGTTTTAAGAAGGTAAGGTATGTTGGATTTTATATTAAAACACAAAGGAAACTAGATCTCATTCGGTTAGGTGCATAATTGTAGTGATATGTTGTTTTATTGACGATTGTTGTATTTAAATGATAAATGCACAGGAGCACCGCTCCTTGATTTAATTCGTCTATACTTAGATAGCTCTCCAAGTTGAAGCAAGCCTCTAGATGGTGTGGCAATTTAGTTGTTGCATAGCAATATGTATGCTATTATGAATTGATATCGTCTTCGGTATGGTCTATCAGGTCAATTATACTGCTCAGAATGTTTTCTTCTCATTGTAAATTTCTGGATTATAATTGCTACCACATAATTGTTATTACTTGTTGCATGCGGCAGATCAGTGCCGACCTTGGTAATAGAATATAGTAGATGTTGTTGACCTAAATCTGTCTAGATGTTAATCAGGTTATGTAAACCTAAAGTATGTTAATCAGGTTATGTAAACCTAAAGTTGTAATATGAATATCAAGGAACAAAATATATGGTAATATAAGATATTATTTTAAAATGGTATTATCCCTTGTTTAAGATATGGGAGGTTGAATGTTTTCTTCGATTTATTGGTTAAAACTTTATGTTAGAGTGGAAGGGTTTCCTTAGTTAAGGTTCTCTTTTAACCGTTTATCTTTTTAAGGCTATTTATTATTTTGAAGTTATTTAGAATTCAAATTAAGGTATTTTGTACATTTGGTGGATTCATGAAAAAGCTCTATGTGATAGAGGCTTGATAGGAAAAGAAGGAATCTTGTTACAGCAACTAGGTTGCTTGTTGTAATCTTATTATTCTTTTTGGCCTAATAATAAAAGATGCACACACCTTTTGTGGACTAGCCCGTGTACGGGTGAACCACGTTATATTTTGTCTCTTGTGGCTTCTATGGTGTTTCTCAATGTGTCTTATGTATGAGTACTTATTTCTGCCCTTAAAAATGTTATGATTACTTGATGTATACGATCATATACAAGGTTGGTTGTTGATAAAATGTTTCGCTTATGATTATGATGGTGTTATTACCATTGTTTTATTGAAAGAAGTATTTGTTTCTAAAGATGAATATTAAGACATAATGAAGTCTTTGTGTTTTCCGCAAGAATTAAGAATTGGTTGACTTATCAAGTTTAGGATTTATTTAGTTGAAATTAAAACGTATATCTTTCCCTTGATTAGTATAACGACATTTGTAAACAGTAATAAATGTCGCAAAGTTTTAATTTATTTTGTAAAGCAGTATTTAAAGAAAGCAAACCCACACTTTATGGTTCCGCATATATTTAAGTGGCATTATTAGGCACTTAGAAAAGTTTTAATTTTTATGAATTTTCGGGTTCGTGACAAGTTAGCAGGTATGCATAGGCGGGATGGGGTTTGTCTATAGTGCATTTATGATCTGTGCATACGCTGGCCACGCATGCACACCTTGCACATGTACACTAGTATCGATATACAAACACTTAACATATTGAATAAATGTATAAGTTGTCGTAAGTAACTAGGTTAATCATGCATTGACCGAATTCAGATAATGGATATAAAGTTATCTAAGATGTGTAAAACAAGTCAATTAAGCTATGCATTACCCGTTGGTAAACATTGTGATATACAATTGAGACAAGTGTCATCAGTTAACATTGTCGCCTGAGAATTGTTGTAAATAAGGTAATGGTACTGTTTAATTAATTGGTAAGGTTGTTTAAGCACTTAAGGGTGCTTTGTTTAGAAGAATGATGATACTATGTAGATGTTAGGGTACTCATGTGATAAACTAATGATGTAAAAGACATCTTTATTAAATTCACCATTATTATTACCTTATGGGGATTTAATTAAAATTATTACCTAAAATTTATTTTAATAATATTACTACCCATGTCGTAACAATTGCAAAATAGGTGAAATTTAAATATTGATTAATGAATGATTAGAATGTGATTATTTTACATTTCTAAGTTAGACATAATAGGATAACTATTTTTGGAATGAACGTGATGTGATGGAAAATGGGTTATTACTATTTAATTATTCAATATGAATCGTAGAATTTAAATCTCAAGATAAGTGATCTCGACGGATAAGGTAGACCCTTAAGACACGCCATGTCCAAGTTGAAAGGGGTCAACTATTTATATAATATTTTATTAATTACCTTAACAACAATAAATACAAGGTTTGGTGAAAAGACTTGTAATTAATAAACTTTGTCCCGAATGGATAACCTTTGGGTGATAATTCCCATCGTAATAAATACTTACGACCGTCAATCCAAAACCAAATAAATTTTCCATGAGAGTAATTAATTATACTTTTTTATAAAGAAACGTGTATGAATGAACTGGTGAAAGGAGTAAATGTTTGAGGGGCTCGAGAGGGGGAGTTTGGGGCGGTGGAGTAAGCCCAAGGTTTTCTCGAGGAAGGGAAAGTATATAGAGGGGGAGAGCTTGGAGTAGAGGGGAGGTTTTTTTTTGGGAACAGAAGGAATTTTTTGAGAACAGAAAAGTTTGGGAGAACCTAAGTGAAGTCTGCTCTCGGGATTATCAGATTGTGGGCTCGGGGGCTTGGAAATCCTTTGATTTCCAAGGGCCAGCAAGATAATAGCTGGTCGGTAGGGTGGACACTTCATTTTGGCTGTCTAAGAGGTTATACAACCTGCTACAACCTACGGTTAGCATCAGCATCAGGTAATTTCCTTGTTATTTACGTTATTTGATTATTATGCTAAAACTTACTGTAAACATGCATAACTTGCTATTTACTGATTTACTAAGTTGTGAAACATATTCTTATGCTGGAACATGATTGTTGAAAAGAAAATATTGATATGTTTGTTTATTTTAAATTACGAATGTAACGTTGATAAAAACACGACAGTACACTAAATATCATTTAGAAGCATAGTAATTGTTAGAAATTTACTCCCATACACCTGATGAAGTTTAAAGCATAGAAAATTAACTCTGAAATTTTACTTAGTGCCTTGCTGTAAAAACCAGAGCACTACAGTACTGGATTCTTGGCCAATTTAATGGCACTCATATTATCAAAAAAAATTACTGTAGGTTGATTTTTTTTTCTTCAATTTCTTCAAGAACTTTTCTAAGCCATAATGCTTGTATGCCTGCTGAGGTGACTGCAACATATTCTGCTTCTATAGAAAAAAGAGAAACTATACTTTGCTTCTTTGAGCTCCAAGTGATCAAACCAGAACCAAAAGAAAAACAATTACCAGATGTAGACTTTCTATCATCCAAACTACCTCCCCAACCAGAATCACTAAATCCAACCAATTCAAAACTCTTAGAAGTATAGTAATGAATGCCAAAATTTAGAGTGCCTTTCACATACCTCAGAATTCTTTTAGCTGCATTCATATGCATTTCAAATGGCATTGTCATATACCTAGAAACAAGTGAAACTGAATAAGCAATATCAGGCCTTGTGTGTGTTAGAAACATTAAGGTTCCAAAAATACTTCTGTAAACTGTCTCATCAGCCATTTCAACACCATCATCTCTACACAACACAACTCCATGAGCAATTGGAGTAGCAGATGGTTTGCAATCATCCATATCAAATTTCTTCAACATATCCTTTGCATACTTTGTCTTACAAACAAAAATTTGATCTTCACTTTGATAAACTTCCATTCCAAGAAAATATTGCATGAGGATTAAATCTTTCATCTCAAACTCACTCATCATAGCAAATTTCAATTCATCCTTCATCTTAGCACTGCTACCCATATACAACAAATCATCAACATATAAACTGACAATAAGAATATCATTACCTTCTTATTTATAGTAAAGGGTAGGTTCACTCTTACTTCTTTTGAAGCCATTCTCTTGAAAATATCCATCAATCCTGGCATACCAGGCTATTGGTGCTTGCTTTAGGCCATACGAAGCCTTCTTCAACTTGTAGACTTGATGTTCTTTTCCTTGCATTTCAAAACCCTGTGGCTGTTCCACAAAGACTTCCTCTTCTAAGTACCCATTCAAGAAGGCACTTTTCACATCCATGTGATGAATGCTCCATTTCTTTTGTGCTGCCAGTGAAATCAACATTCTGATAGTCTCTTGCCTTGCTATAGGTGCAAAGGTTTCTTCATAATCAATGCCATACTTCTATGTGAATCCCTTAGCAACTAACCTTGCTTTGTGTCTTTCAACAGTCCCATCACTGTTATACTTTGTCTTGTAGACCCATTTAGTACCAATTTTTTTTTGTCATGTGGAAGATCTGTAAGCTCCCAAGTATCATTCCTATGAATTGAATCTATCTCTTCTTGCATAGCTTGCACCCAAACCTCATTAGTAGAAGCTTCTTCAAAACTTGATGTCTCAAAATCAACTTGTGAAAATAAAGCAAAATTTACAGTCTCACCTCTTGGATTTTCTTCATGAGCCAGACTTGTACTTCTCTATTAAATTTCATTCAAGCTTCTCACCTTCCTTGCAGTACTTGGATTTGAATATGGACAACTAGATCAGGGGCTACTTGGTGGGTTTGTAGCATTTGATACTGAAACATTAGTGGGATTATCATTATTAATATCTTCAATAATATCACCATCCAAACCAGATTTTGACTTCTCAACATGGTATTTTTGATGACCATAAACTCCCCCTTCATAAACAATTACATCTCTTGACACAACAATGCGATTGGTGAGAGGATTATATAACCTGTAAGCCTTACTTTTCTCATTATATCCAACAAAAATGCATGCTTCACTTTTTGGATCTAACTTTTGTCTCTTTTGATCAGCTACATGAACAAAGGCTAAACAACCAAAAAAATTTAAAAGATTAACATTAGGTTTTTTCTCATACCAGAATTCATAAGGAGTCATCATGTGAAGTGCACTAGTGAGACTTCTATTAAGAATGTACACTGTTGTAGAAACTGCATCACCCCAAAAGGAATTGCTTAATCCTTTGGTATGTAACATACTCATTTCCATTTGCACCACTGTACGGTTATTCCTTTCAGCTACCCCATTTTGTTGAGGTGTGTAAGCAGTGGTGAGTTGTCTTCTAATGCCATTCATATCACAAAAATTCTAAAAACATCTTGAACAAAATTATCCTCCATGATCAATCCTTAAGCATTTGATTTTGTAACCACTTTCATTTTCTACAAGGGCTTTAAACCTCTTGAATGTATCAAATGCTTCACCCTTGCTCTTCAAAAAATAAACCCAACACATTCTTCAGTAATCATGTATAAAAGTAATGAAATATGATGACTTACCCAAACTTTTTGTCTGCATAGGACCACAAATATCAGAATGAACTAGATGAAGTGGATAATGGGCCCTCCATGCCTTGCCTCTAGGAAATGTCTCCCTTGCATGTTTTCCTTTAGCACATCCTTCACAAACCTAAGGCCTTGTGCTCTTCAACCTTAGGAAAAGAATAAACTAATTCTTTTGATGTTAGAAGCTTCAAACTATGAAAATTCAAATGACCATACCTAAGATGCCACAACCAACCTTTGTCCTCATATGCCATATTAGCAAGGTTGATGCTAGTTTCTCCAAACTTTAATGGGAACATCCGATTCTTTGACATAGCGACAACTATAACCACCTTATTGCCTTGATTCTTATCATAAATTTTGCATTGTCTATCATCAAACACTACTTTGTAATTCTTTTCACACAACTGCCCAACACTTAATAAATTATGCTTTAACTGTGGAGTGTTTTTGTGGAGGAAACTACACACGAGGTTGCCGTTTAGCTCGGCATATCATCTGTAGACAAATGAACAGACTGAGGTGGTGAACAGAAGTTCGGGAAACCTTTTGAGATGTTTGACGACCGACAGACCCAAGCAGTTGGAGAACGTGTTGGCGCAAGAAGAGTTCTCGTACAACAATTCTGTGAATTGGTCGACAGGTTTGAGCCTATTCCATATTGTTCAAGGAGGAATCCCACATAGAGTGGTAGATTTGGTTGCGATACCGACATAAATCAGGATGCAGAATAATTCGCAAAGCATATTAAGGAAGTGCATGAAGACGTGCGAAAGCACATACAAAAGAGCAATGCGGCATATAAGTTGCGAGCCGATAGGAAGAAGAGGCTACAGTCATTCAGCAAAGGAGACTTACTCTTTGCACACTTGTGGAAGGAGAGATTTTCGACAAGAATGTATAACAAGATGAAGCTGAAGAAGATTGGACCATGTAATATTTTGAGGAAGATTTCGGACAATGCTTATGTGTTGGAGCTGTCGAAAGACTTGAGCATTTTACCCACGTTCAATGTCTCAGATATGTACAAGTTTGAAGAAGGTTCAACCAGTGGAGGTGCAGAAGTGTCAAACATCGACTGGACGTATGCGCAGTTCGCAAAGTTGGGCGTATGCATAGTTCGCGAAAGAAGGAATCTTAGTGTGATGGAAGGATGATGAGTTGCAGGGGGCGACATGGATTTTCGAAGAAGAATACAGGAGACTGACGTAGCAGTGGAGTTCTTTTTCACCTGGGGAGTCTGATGCAGCAGCATCGAGGCCTAGGAAAAACAGTCGAAGATGATCGATAGGAGAAGTCGACCACGGGGATTTTCGACGACCACTGGTGAGAAGGAAGATTGGCTATAGAAATCCACTGAGAAGAAGTTGTTGAGGTGTGTTCGACATAAAGAGAAGAAGGTCGACGGTCGACTAGTTAAGATGTCGACAAACGACATGTTTGTAGCGAAAGAGGTAGGGTGTCGAACAACAACACCGACAGGTTTGCAACGGAAGCCAAGCCTGGAGGAAGGGGTGGATTGGCAGCCGAGGAGCGAAGTGAAGCCGACAAGTAAGGTCGAAAGGTGACGAAGTGCAGTATGGTCGAGACGTGGGGCCGACAACTGTCACAGAGTTTGAATTTTGCAGAAGTCAAAGCGGAGTACTTGGTAGTCGTTTAGGGTTGCTAAGGAAGTTATGAGGTTTCTAAGGAAGTTAGCAACAACCTCTTCATTGGTACAAAAATTTCTTCAAGTAGGAACCAATTTGATGGTTTTCAAATCAACAAGATAATGCTTATCCATAAAGGACACAAAAGCATTCCCCTTGGGGGTCCTCCCTTGGATTGGAGCTCCAAGCTTCTCTCAGGGAGGTAGAAAATTTTAAACCCCCCCAACTTCTATGTTTGGATTACTAAAATCTCCATATTCAACCAAAATTTCCCAAAATAGAATTATATCTACACATGACCCATAGATGTTCATGACATTCAGACTACAGCAAGAGTCCCTGAGATCCAATGTTATAGCGATGGAAGAATCAAAAGATGATGAAAAGGAAGCTTTACAACTGAATTCCAACCTATTAACAAGCCTCCAAACAAACCAACTACATCCACAACACAGAAGGACCACTCTCTTAACCAGGGTTCCAGAGCAGCTCATGCCTTAGAACCTTCTCAAATTGTTTCTTGTATCAAATGGACCTTAGGATTATGGCTCTAAATGAGCCTTTTGAGGGATAACATTTTGTGGGAACCCTCAACCCTTGAGTTGCATGTTGAATGAAAGAACAATCATTGCCGGTGTTTCTTCATGCCAGTCCTTATTCTAAGGGCCCCATAAATGGTAGATTGCTTCCCTTTTTGAATGTCTAGCACAACCTCCTGCTAAGCTTTGAGGAGATGAGACTTCCTTCCTACTGGATCAAATTGAGGAGGATCCAAAACAATCCCGCACTAGAGGAGGAATTCTCCTTCCCACAAGGCAAGGTCTTAAAGCATATTCTTTTTCTAGGGAGAGGAGAGGGAGAAATGGCCGAAACTTGAGGAGGGGACTCAAAGGAGGGATCAACAAACACAGTGTGGACAAAACCCTAAGCAGGACAAGCAAGTTGTTTAATATAGGGAAGGGGAGGAAAGAGAAACCCGAACAGAGGCTAAGGGATGAGGAGAAGAGAGCCTAGGGATGGACGAGTGAGAAGGAAAGGGAGGAATCCAGGAACTAAGACGAGAGGTGTGCATAATGGAATAAGGGGGGGAAGTAATTGCAACCATAGGAGGAGAGGAACCAAGAAAACTACAGGTAAAATAATGAGGAAGAATCCAAAGGATGCTTACCAACTAAGTCCTCTTAAATATGGGCGAGCTTTGACACATCCGCACTACCATTATCCTTTGTTAATTATTTTGAGCATTAATTCAATATACTCAAGGATATTTACTGAGAGAATAACATGTACAGCATATCAAGTATAACAATGCATATCAATCACACCAAGCAATCACATGAGACAATAGACACACAGAGTTTCACTGGGGAAAACCATAAAGGTGAATAACCCCACAACTTCCTCAGAGATAGAAAGAGAAATGATACAACCCAAGTACAAGAGATAGTCTTCTCCTAGTAGCTGAACCTCCTCCTCAATTGTGTGCCACTTTCTGAGTAGTGTAGAAGTGAATAATGAGATGATCAAATAGAGTGCATCCCGCACTCTATTTATACATGACCTCACCTGCCTAATAACCTAGCAGGGTCGACTTATCTAAATCAGTCTAATAACCCATGGTTATACTAATCAGGGCCGACCCCACACTCGGTGGTCTAATAACCCATCACTGCAAGTTACGACACTTGCGACAGTTGTCAATACAAATGACGACACTTCCGTATAAAGGAACAATAACATCTTTATAGGAGTACAATATACATAGGTGAAATACATTCCAAAGTTACATATACATCAACACTCCCTCTTAACTAGGAAGGTATTTCTCGACACAGATATGCTCGCACAAGTCTTCTTCTCTGGGTCATCGTCATCGAATCATCGTCATCGTCACTGCTGCTGCTATCTAAATTAATCTCCAATCTACTCATCATAGGAAGTTCTACAGAGCCAATCCTTTTTCATACTGGATGTAGGCCCACCACCTGTAGGTGTTCATCATCACTGGCCATACTGTGGAATCCTCAGGATTTATTACGTGCATCAACAAAATCTCGAAAGAGCATCCCAGAACTGATTACGAGCTTACTGCTCAACCTATCGGATCTCCCAGGATCTTTTACATGTTGACCTTCACAAAACATACTCAGAGCATCCCAGGATGTTACGAGCATACCGCTCTACCTGTTTGGATCTCGATAGAGCATCCTAGGATGTTACGAGCACACCGCTCTACCTGTCCGGATTTTAAAGGATATTTTCTATGTGAAATTTTGCAAAACCTACTCAGAGCATCCCAGGATGTTACGAGCACACCGCTCTACCTGTATGGATCTCGATAGAGCATTCCAGGCTGTTACGAGCACACCGCTCCACCTGTCCGGATTTTAAAGGATCTTTTCTATGTGAACTTTCTCAAAACCTACTCAGAGCATCCCAGGATGTTATAAGCACATCGCTCTACCTGTCTAGATCTCAATAGAGCATCCCAGGATGTTACGAGCACACTGCTCTACCTGTCTGGATTTTAAAGGATCTTTTCTATGCAAAACTATAGAAAAACCTACTCAGAGCATCCCAGGATGTTACAAGCACACCGCTCTACCTATCTGGATCTCGATAGAGCATCCCAGGCTATTACGAGCACACTGCTCTACGTGGATGGATTTTAAAGGATCTTTTCTATGCTACCTGCACAACCTGTCCATGGCCATAGAGTATCAACCTGATACTCACCATACATCATCCTGATGTACATCATCACATGATCAACCTGATCATCATCATAGCATCAACTTGGTGCATATCATCTGGAGCAACATCCTGAAGCTCGTCATCTGTGATCATCCTGATCACCATCATAGCATCAACCTGATGCATATCATTTGGAGAAACATCCTGAAGCTCATCATCTGTCATCGTCCTGATCAAACAATATATCCATCTGATGCATATAAAGTATCTACCTGATACATATCATCATACATGATCTACATGATCATACAATGCATCCACTTGATACATACATCAGTACATGATCTACCTGATCATACAATGCATCCACCTGATACATACAATACATGATCTACCTGATCATACAATGCATCCACCTGATACATACATAAATACATGATCTAACTGATCAAAGCATCCAACTGATGCATATACAGAGCAGTAACTGGAGCATCATCCTAATGCTCATCATCCAGCGCTTACATCCATAGCCATGGGAAGGATCCTCCTCTCACCATGCTTGGAATGGCTCCTACAAATGTGTCCATCACTTCTTCCTCGAAGTGTCATCAATCTGAAGAACACCAAGCCTCTCTCTAAAGTACTCAAACTTCACTCTGGCTAGTGGTTTTGTCAACACATCTGCAACCTGTTCATCCGTTGCAACATACAGGAGCTTCACTACTCCTCTCTACACCATATCCCTAATATAGTGATATTTGATCTCGATGTGCTTCGACCTATCGTGGAACATCGAGTTCTCAGACAGCTTCACACAACTCTGGTTATCACAAAAGATACCAGTAGCCTCCAACGGGAGATCAAATAACTCAAACTGCAGCTTCCGAAGCCATACTACCTCACAACTAGCCGAACAAGCTACGACATTCTCTGCCTCGGCTGTACTTAGTGCTACGCAGGACTGCTTCTTGTTAAACCAAGAGATCACACCTGATCCCATACTGAAGCAACACCCAGATGTGCTCTTCCTATATGCAGCGCTTCCTTCCCAATCTGAATCAACATAACCCTGTAGGTTAAACTTTTGATTCACATCATACTTGAGCCCATAATCAATTGTACCATTCAGGTACCTCAGAATATGCTTTACAGGAACAAGGTGAACACCTCTAGGATTTGTTAGGAATTGGCTCAATGTGTTCACTACAAAGCAAATATCTATTCTAGTGTTCATCAGGTACATCAAGGACCCAATCATCTGATGATACATCGTAACATCAACCAGATCAGATGAATCATCACACAGAAGCTTCAGGTTTGATGCCATAGGTGTAGCCATGGCCTTGCAGTCCATCATCCCAAACCCCTTCAGGAAATCTATTGCATACTTTCCTTGTTCAAGGAAGATTCCATCTGCACTCTGCCACACCTCCATGCCTAGAAAATAGTGCATCATCCCCATGTCCTTCATCTCAAACTCGGCATCAAGCTTCCTCTTTGCATCGGCAATCAATCTATCCTCACCTGTTACAAACAGGTCATCCACATACAAGAGTAGTATCACTGGATTGCCTTCCTCAACCTTGTAGTAAAGGTTGGAATCTCCTTTACTCTTGGTAAAGCTCAAACTGGATAGAAAGCTGTCAATCCTACCATACCAAGTCCTAGGAGCTTGCTTCAAGCCATACAAGGATTTCTTCAATCTGCACACATATGACTCTATGTCATGTATCTCAAAACCAAGTGGCTACTCCACATACACTTCCTCCTCGACTACACCATTCAAGAAGGCTGTCTTGACATCCATCTGGTGTATCTTCCATTTCATCACTGTAGCCAAAGCAAGTACTGATCTGATGGAAGTGTATCTGGCCACAGAAGCAAAAGTCTCTTTGAGAAGCCACGAGCTACAAATCTCGCTTTGTATTTCTCTATGCTTCCATCTGCAGCATGCTTGATCTTGTAGATCCATTTAGAAGTCACCATAGACTTCCCTTCAAGTCTTGGTACCACATCCCAAACATCATTCTTCACGATCGACTGGTATTCCTCGACCATGGAATTCTTCCATTCTTTCTTTTCCGCTACTTCTTCATAACTGGAAGGTTCTTTGTTCATAATGTCACAGAGTAATGCAACATAACTGGTATGTGATCTAGTCCTCTTCCTTTATCTTTGTTCTTCTTCTGGGATTCCATACCTTTCTGCATCTTGAATGAGCTCTCTAGTTCATGCAGGTTTTCTCTTGTGAGAGTTCCTCTCATGGGGTGGATCTACAAGTTCTTATAGATCTTCTATTTCACGATTTGCATTTGGAATTGCTTCAGTCATGGTGGTGTCTTGAAATCTGATTTTCTTTGGTTCTTCATGATCTTCAACAGGTGTTTTCCTTGACTTGATGAAGGCTGATTTTTCATCAAATGTTACATCCCTACTGACATCAATCTTCTTGAACCCTGGAAAATATATTCTGTAAGCCTTCGAGCTTTCAGTGTTCCCCACAAATAAGCCCTTCTTTCCTGAAGGATCTAGTTTTGTCCTCTTTTCCTTTGGGACATGAGTATATACTAGACAACCAAATATTCTGAGATGGTTGACTTCAAGTTTCTTACTAGAGAAGTCCTCTTATGGTGTCTTGTTGTCCAATATCTTGTGAGGTGTTCTGTTCTGTACATACACAGTTGTCCTAGATGCTTCTGCCCATAGATGCATAGGCAGATCCTGGTCATGCAGCATTTCTTGTGCTGCTTCCATGATTGTTCTAGTCTTTCTTTCTGCAACTCCATTATGTTGTGGATTGTAGGGAGCAGTCAACTCCCTCTTAATCCCTGAATCACTGCATAACTTCTTGAAATCACCTGAAGTGAATTCTCTGCCATTGTCAGATCTGAAAGTCTTGATCTTCTTATCAGTTTGATTTTTTATGGTGCTTTATTATGTGTTAAAAAATTCCAATATTTAAATTGTCAACCTGAGGAGGGAGCTTATGAGATGCAATCACTATATGTGCACGATTGAAGGCTTAAACTATCCTAAGCTAACTAAAGATGCGAATGTGCTAACATGCAACTATATGATTTTAAACTACTTGCATGACTTTCATAATTCAAATGCAAGAATTTATTTTAACTATGAAAACAGAAAACTAATTAAAAAATGAGGTGAGTAGGAAAACTTAATAAAGATGTTTAACTGAATTGTATTTGATTTGGAAAGTAGAAAACTTGATAAAGATATTTAATATTAATCCAAATCTTAAAACATGAACATCTTTACTAAATAGAAACTATCAAGCTAAAACAACTTGGAAAATGGAATTATTAACTATTACTTGGAAGACAAACTATCTAGAAATAAGACTAATAAATTATGAACAGTAACTAATTAGCAAAACAAAACTACAGATCTGAACTTTGGAAGAAGGATGAGAAGAAAGTTTCAAGAAGAAAGTAGGAGAAAGGAGGAAATAATAACAAGATTTAATTAAGAACTTTAAGTAACATGAAATAAACTTTAAATTACATCTAAAACTATTAAGGAGGAGTAAGAAGAATTATGATTGAATGCAGAAGAAATTAGATTCTAAAGAAGGCCTAAAACAATACCGAAAACACACATGTACGAATGACGATTCGAACGCCGGTCTGAATGGCGGTCTGAATGACAGTTTGAATGGAGGAAAATGAGTTAAAGTGAGGAAAATGAAGAATTTGGATGATTTAATGACCAGCTGGCTTGATGCAAATGATCCTATAGTGCACAGGAAGCAATAGATGATTATCTAGAGGCTAAAATAATGAGGAATTATCTACTCTAATCATTTTCTAGGTAGAGGAATTGTTTCTATGAGATGTAGGAAGAAGGTTGAGATGGAAGAACAAAGAGTTAACCTACAACAGGTAGGAAGAAGAACTAACATAGGGGAAGAAGGGAGAGAAAGAAATGCTAACTATGGAGGAATTTGGAAGCAATATCTAATTATAATGATGGAAGAAGGACTGAAAGCAAACTACAAGTTATTAAGCTATTGGTCGACCATTCTAATCGTGGAAAAATAAACTGTGTTAGCAGCACAATACAAATTACATAAATATAGAAATGACATATACAGAAAAATGAAATTATTTACAAGTATAGGAAAATAAACTAGCTATTTGCAGAAAAGAAAATGCAGAAAAAAATAACAAAACCTCTGGTTGATGAGGGGCCCTTCCCAACAATCAGAGGTGAAACTAAATTACTTAGTTACTATCGACAGAACAATTACGAAACTGGAACTTCCATTAATTGATAAAAATTACACAACATCTATGTGTTACGACTTGCTATCTCATGATCATCCTCTTCTGTTTCTCCAAAGGAGGCATCTATTTATAAGTTTACAATAAGAGAGAAGGTCGACATAGTCAACCTTTCTAAAAATGGAAGTCTTTAATAATCTACAAACGACTGCATGGTAGTTAATGACAACGCAGATGCATCTTTCCTAAGTCCACGGCGTTAATCTTCTTATTCGTTGGGCAGTTTCCTGAAAAAGAGTAACGGTGTTGCGGTGATAGATAAAGAACTCCAACGGCTTCGATCCAGTGACTTCTTCGATCGTCATAGTTAAACCTACAACAATGAGAGAGAAGGAAAATAAAAGAGTAATCGCAGAATGTAGAATAATAGAAAATATATATAGCAGATTTTTGTAAAGTAGAAGGTAGAATAAGAGAAATTTAATAAAGAATATCTCCCTTCATATGGTATCCTTGATCCATGAATTCCGCTTCTCCAATCGCATATCATTCAACAACTTGCCAGATAGATCAACAACTCTAGAGATCTTAGTTGAATAATCCAAAGATCCAATGCTTTTCTTTTGTGGGCATCTATTGAATTTCAACTAACTTCATAATTATCAAATGACATGGTGAATGCTGCGCTTAAATATTGACAGTGTTGTCATGCTGCCCATGGGTACAACAAACCTTATATTCCGGAGTTACATATGATATCATTAATCATATTCTTATGTGTGATTTACATGTAACCTGGTGTAATCGTGAATTCTGGAGCAAACATGGCATCACTGGCAACGATTCCTCAATGATGTAGTAATATCTTTTGGCTGATACGTAAATTTCTTTTCACCATTTATTTTCACTCTTGTAATGGTGTGCTATCCTGTTGTGATATTTAGTATAAACTCTTTATAATCTTTTTCACTGCTATAATCTCAACGATCTGGTGAGACATAGTGATCCAAGTGACATAATCATTGCGTGAGATCCATATAAATTAATAGCACGACGGACCAATAGTATTTGCATACTCTTAATTTTCATAAGGATGTGTAATGTAAATAAGATTTTAATTTGATGAAATAAGATCTTAAATTTGACCGGTGCTTCATGTGAATAATATTATCATACACCGGTCATTTGTAAAGTAATCGCCAATTTTGTTGAATGACAAAATTATAAAACTTTATACTAACTCATGAGTTGAAATAATTTATGTTTAATTTTGTAAAAGCATTTTAATATTACACAAATATAAGCATGGATTTTAAATGCCATCGAAAATCATCGATAAGTATGATAAAAAGGAAAAGTATTCAACGTGATGACTTAAACTAAAAGAAATCAATAATAAATAGGAAAACTCTTTTGGATCATGGTTAAATCATAAACATTAAAATTACTTTAACATTTTGTTTTCTTTAATTCTTTTATTTTAATAAAAGAAATTATCAAATAATTATATTTTGTGATTTGAATTATATATATATAAAAAGTAACTTTATAATATTATAAAAAGATAATTTAACTAAAGATGTTTTTTTTTTCTTTCTTCTTCTTTAAATGCTACTAATTTCTTGAAGTTCAAGTAATAATAAGCAAACCAAAGTATACAATGAACTTGGGAAAGCTTAATTTAGATCACCCAATATTGATTCTGAAATCAAGAGGCCAAGAAACTCAAATAACCAAAATCACTTTTTTTATTTGCATATGCATGATCAATAGGACCGGCAAGAAATAAAAGGCAAGGATAAAACAAACCAATAACCTAATAAGAAACATGCCATTAAACGTAGCATGGAACTCAGAGACGAGTGAAGGGCTGGATGGACGGTCATATGAAGTACCGAAATGAGGGTTGTATGGACCATACTACATAAGAAAAGAAGTAGATTAGGCTTTCTTTACGTTTAAGAGTTTTCACTAATAAAATAAAGTAAAGATAGCCTTATTGAACATAGATGTACTAAATTATGGTAGATATGATGGGAAATTAATGTAAATAGCATCATTATAAAAGACAATTTCGGAGCCCAACACTCCCCCAGACCAAAGGTATGGCACGTTCGCATGCCATGAATGAATTGGAAGTGGTCTTACCTTTATTCAAAAACTTTGTTTGACCATTAATAGTTTATAGGCAATCTTCAGTAAAATTAAGCCAACTTTGTTAATCCATAAAAAACTAGAGCTTAGAATTTTTTTTATTAATGTTATGTTATGAGAAGACCAAAACATCTTCATATTACTTAAGATTTTGCCAATTCATAATTATGAAGATCATATAAATTGAGACTCTCTGCTCCCCCAGACCAAATGTAATGTCCCAAAAATAACAAAAATTCAAAATTTTTCCTGCCTGCAATATTGGTCAATTTTTAGTAAAAAGATTCAGACATTAAATTTATCATCATTAAAAACATCCATGCTTACACGAAACAATTGTAAGCCTAAAAATTATGTTTTACATGGTCTCTTCTATTTTAGAATTGTGGAAGCGATGCGAAAAATATGATGGCATGTTTTTGTTGAAATTGTAAATGCTGGTCCAAAAGTAGGAAATAACACTCCTTATTGTTTTAAGATTCATAAGATTTAATTATGAATGTCTAATGCACCTTGAGGTGATGAGCTCCTTTGATGACGGTATGTTGTTCACATGGTGGCTACTATAATACTCCAGGAAAGGTAGTTACATACCTCGGCAGGGTTTCCGGGAGGTATGGGTAAGGTTAGTGGTTGTCGAACTTACTTAGCATATTGCTAATGCCACTCCGTACTTCTGTGGTTGCAGGTATATGAAATCTAAGAAAAAGGGTTGACCCATACTTTACTTCTTGACTATGTTTTACTAGGGTGGATGATATGTATTGGTAATGGGTGCCTCATTACCAAGCGAGCTCATATTGTAATGTATGTTCCAATGTAAGGTTAAGACTATGGATTGGATTACGAATTCACTATAGACTTTGTATAAAATTGAACCTTTTGTGTTGTAAACAAATGTGGATCTGAGTCCATGACTTCACTATAGACTTTGTACAAATAATTGCACCTCCACTAGAGTGAGTTTGGTGTACCATTTAATGTGCTTTAAATGAGTATGGGGGACAGGTGGTCATGAGGGTTTGGAGAAAATGAATTGGGGCTTTTGCCAGTCACTCCTGTATTCAACTTGTTCCTCATTTTGGCTTTGCACTTCGTTTGTATGGTGACTATGTTGGGTACTAACCCGAGCTTTGTTCATGGTCAACCCGTTTGTTATTTGTTGAGCTCGTTTATGGGGTAGGGATGTCACGCTTCCCATGGGTAAGGAAGGAATCTTTGTCTACACTTGTCACTTTATCTCTCTTTGTTGATTTGAGAATACAGGGTGTGGCTAGCTGATAGTTGTATTTCGTAATTGCAGGTGATAAATGCTTTGGTATGGAGGTACGATGGTTCATGGTGCTGTAGGCGTGGCTAGGGTAATGGTAAGTCTGGCTTACCCACTCGTGCCCTACCTCTCACACCCCTTGTGTTGTATGTATGCGTTTTGGTTTGGTTTAGATTGGAGACTCCCGTAAGCTCTTGGCTTACTGCTTCACCTTGGAAAGTCCGTTAGTTGCCTATTGGCTAGATAAAAAGGAATGGGATGTCAATGTAATTTAAATAGTTGGAAAGTAACTGGGACTGTGAGGTAAAAGAACTTATGTAGTAGTTGGTTCTTACTGGTTACTCTGCTCTGCGAAATCTTGTAGAAATGTAATGCTATTTCGTTTGGGTATGACTCCTGTGTAGTTGCAATGATTCCGAAGGATACCTTTCGATTTTTCTTGTGTGCATATAAGCATTTAAGCTGGAACTTATTGGTTCTGATATTATGGGGTTCCTGGGTATTTTTGTAAACTATGGTACAAAAATTGTTGACATGATAAAAGGCCTTAGGCGCCCTCAGCTTGGAAATGCAGTTGCGGTTCGTGTGTTGGTTTCATTTGCACTTGCTAACTATGTTGGATATTGCTATGGTGTTTCTGTGTAAACAATATATTGCCTGTGGAAGGATATAGGATATCAAACGAAGTTTTCTACGCCTTTGTTTTTGTAATGTGGTTAGATTTTAAATAAGAAGATCTCGCTTAACTTACTGGTTGCGTGGATAGAATGGATACTTATGTGGAGAGGGTTTCAAGGTTGTTCTCAGAGTTTTGTTTTTGTTGTTGGTGACCATGGGCCCTATAGGAATTACCTACAAGTTTTTAGGTGTGAGAGAGCCATGGGATTTGACCCTTGACCTTTGCTTTTGCTGGGCGTCTGTGTTTGAAACTTTCTGGCATTTCTAAACGCTATGGATTTACAACGTATGCTTGTTAGTATTATTTCGTGGTTGGATAGAGTACCGGTCTGTGCATTTGTAAAACTTTGTGTCTCTTTGATGTACTAGGTGATAGTGGGTAGCGATGGCAAAGTATGATGCGTGTTTTGTATTTGAAAAGAGAAATGTATAATAGAATGCAATCATTTCTGTCCTATCTGTTGTCTTCATTCTTTTAAAGAAAATGTAGCAGGTGTAAATTCGTTTTTCTTAAAAAAAACAAAGAAGGAAAGAAATAAAATAGATCGGAAATGGATACATGTATAAATATATATATAACAGACTTATTTTAGATGTGAAGTAGATAGGAAAAATCATACAAGGAAATATGATGTGTTTCTCTTACTACAATTTTGTATCACTAGGTTTTCAAAATGTTTGGACTAAGGATTTCTGTTTAATAACTGGGTCTCAGTAGCTAAATTTTTTTGTTGAAGTTTAAAATGAGAGTTGAGATGAGAGAAAGTAAACACAAAATATTTTGGCTGAATTAAATCAACGATTCATATATCCTAGCAGTTTAAGCAATACAAATGACTAGCAAAGACTAGCTGGCTAGTCCTGCTAGGAATGCCATTTGATTTTGGGAAATCTTGTTTTAAAAACTGATACTGAGAACATTGCTATTTTAACATTGCATTTATAAAAGAGATATAAATTGTAAGAGGGTCTTATAAAGATTTCATACCTGTTGATCCCTGTAGCTTGTTCCAGCTGTTAATGTCCTGCTAATCCCTGTAGCTTGTTCCTGCTGATAATGACCTGCACGCTCAGTCAATTAATTAATAAAAAACTCCTGAACTCTTAGCTGGCCTGAGGATTGATCTTGAATTGGATGACTTTGGGACTACCACGTTCCTCCCAACCATGATTCTACAACCGTTCCTGGTTCAGTATGAATCCCCCCGAGCTGGTTCTGACATGCAAACTGAGAAGTAGAGGCCCTAGGTGTATAGCTGGTTCAGATCTGAAAAATCTATAAGGAGAGTTCACTTCGTGGAGCAGCGAGTTCTTCTTAGCATAATAATACCAAAAGAAAAATATCCCCCAAACTTTGGGGTTTGTCCTCCTTAAGTAGGACAAATCTTGAATTAGGACTGTTGGAATTTACTGGTTTCTTTAAAATTATTTAAATTATAAAATAATATTTGTTTACTTAACTGCTAGTTATTTTGGATCTAGGACTTCTCACTTTGTTCGATTAAAGTGTTTTTGATATTTAATCTTTGTAAAATAATAATAATATAAAAGAATTACAATATTGTCTAAATATTAATAAGTAATAATTAATAAGTGGCAACCCACTTATGTATAAGTATACATTTAAATAGATAACAATATTATATATTGAAACTCCTAAATAATAATACTTAGCTTTGTGGTCCTTAGCATTTTGTTTCACATGATGCTTCTTTTAATTCTTTTTAAGGAAAGGGTCGACTTCCTAGGACAGTTTTGGTAAGCTGGTAAAAGCACCTCTAGTCTCTCCCTTTGCATGTCAGATTCCCTCGTTTTAACTTGGTAGTTCCTGCAGTGGATGATGATAATAAGATTTATTTAATCAAGTCGAAATAGTTGTGATAAGACACGTAAGTGCTATTCAGAGTCCTTTTGACTCAACACTTGAGATTTAGTAACCCCGAGTGCTCTTCAGAGCCTTTTAACTCAACATTCTCACATGGGCGTTACGCTAGTGCAATTCAAGAGCCTCTGCTCAACACTAGAGCTAGAATGTGGTTGTGAGGCACATCTAGGATATTTAAGTGGCGTAAGATCTGGTAATCATTTCTTTCAAGCTTGGAGTTCTCCAGGGCTCATGCCCAACACTCAATGTACATTGAGGCTTAGGCCTAGTATGAAATAGAATCCTCTAAATACATCGGGGCTTAGGCCCAGTGCAAAATAGAATCCTCTAAATACATCAAGGCTTAGGCCCAGTATATAGGTCATTCGTGTGTTTCTGAGTCCACGCTCAACACACTACATAATCATCCATATAAATCATGCTTTGCACAGTATAATGTAACAAAAGAGAAAATCTCAGTATTTCATAATTTGTAGCCAATTCTCATAATACAACATAGTTTATTCATTTAGGCTTTCCTGCCCAATATATATATATATATATATATATATATATATATATATATATATATTCAACAATGAAACAATCAGGGTCCATGCCCAATACATCAACTCATTAAGGAATAAATCAAAACATACTAATGCTATGTCAAACATAATAAATCACATATACTAGGGCCGTGACCCGATATAACATCATAACATAGTTAGTCAAAAGGTTGGGATATTACGCCAAAGGTATGGCACATCCTCATGCCATGGATAAATTAAGAATGGGTTGTGTTCTCTTATGTTAACGCTTTGGATCAACAACACTTAGCAGGTAATATCATACTAAGGAAGATTCTTTAATACATGCAAATTCATCAATTTATGCTCACAAAGGCCACATAAAGAATAATAGTGTAAGAGATGCAAAAAATGCCATAGGAAAACTTGTCGTCCATGACTCATTGTAAAGATCTCTTGTCAACCAAAGAATATAGATAAGGTTCACCGTAAAGTTTGTGAGATCTACTATAATTATGGGTCCCATTTCTAGGATAATCATATCCTAGGTATTTGTTTGAATTAGATGATAGGGTCCAAGTCCAACTTACAGCCATTATCTAATGACAATATAAATAATCGGCCTAAACATGTGTTTGTATACTGAGGTTTTTTATGAGCTATGTGAATAGCAAAGTGTTAACCAAACCTCTTTTACCCGATATTTCCCCGCTGCCAAAAGGCCTATTTAGTACTCCGGCGGGTTTATCTTGGTACCATGCAAGCATAGCCCCACTGCCAGCGAGCCTATTCAGTACCCCGACGGGTTTACTCCCACTTACCAAGCTTCCTTGTTTAAGATTTTACTTAGCATGGACCCGCTACCAGCGAGCTTGTTCAGTACCCCGATGGGTTTGCTTCATATATATATATATATATATATATTTGTAAGGAATTCGGTTGACACTGGAGTGTGCTAAGCCTACTAAACACATAATTCAATATTTTAGCATGAACCTTATGAGTAACTTTATTTATAATGGCCTAAATTATAGATTATGTCAAACGATAATAACCTAAAGCTGTTCTTTGACTTCATAGTCTATCTTCTTCATAAAAGGTTAGTAATGTTCCCCACAAAATAGAAAATATCACCCACTTTTAGGCTACCTTTTAAAGGTTCTTTAGAGACATTTTTTTATAATGAATGCAGGATGAACTAAGATTCCATAGGTGTAAGATTGAGTTTTGTGGAGATCATAAAAGTAGGTCTTCGAGTAACTGGTATAATAAGAAATATGCATGTATGATGTAAGATTGCTTTGGTTTAGTCATTAACATGATCTTATTCTTAGTTCTTTTATTTTAAAGTAAATCAGAAAGTGAAGTTGTATGAATATCTAAAGCTAACTAACCACATACAACTTTTTATTTATATACATACTATCCTATGCTATCTAAAACATAGAAACCCCATTATTCAAGTGTAAGAACTTTTCCAATGTAACCATGTGCGAAGCAAAATTAAAAACATAGCTATATCACATATGAAAAATTTAAAGCAGTGATTACCTGGATGTGGAGAATCAACCGACTTACTTGCTTTTGCAACAGAAGGTGTTGAATGAAGGAATGGTATTGTGGCCTCATTACCTCTTGGAACCATATTTCGATGTAATCCTGATACTCACCTTCCTTCCTAATTCCATGCAGATCATTTTCTTCTGAATCTTCAATTGCTTGAGTACATGAAAGATCTGTCGATATATATGTGGAGAACTCTTCAACATAAGGTCTCTCTCCATCAAATGTAGTCTCCAAGTTTTTTGTTTCCTTGGAAGATTAGCAAGGAGATTCGGTTTGTAGCTCATGGGACTGTGGTTCTTCTATTATTTCTGGAGAGGTAGATAAATTATTGACTTCTGTCAAGATGTGTTTTCCTTGAGAAGAAGATATTGAGATCCCAGCGGCTGCTAGGATTCGAGAGAGTTCTCTCGTGCTGATGGTCACCTCGGAATCCATTTTGTCAGTTGATAGATCCTACTTCACACATGGATTAGTCCTTGGGTTTTTACAATACCCAAAAAAAATATAATGTGTTTTTAAAATACTTTATATTACCAAAACAAATTTGTGAACCAAAACACGCCACACTTGCTGAAAGAATAACACACTTGAAAAGAAGGAAGACAAACTTTATGAAACAAATTGCGGAAAATTAAATACTCAGATGTTAGAAAGGAAATCACACTTATGCGGAAATGAACAACAAGGATTTGGGGAAACCCACTAAAGTGGATGCGTCAGGCTATTACACTATGGAAAACCGTAGTGAGGTCGTCTCTATGTCTTACCATTTCCCCTCCCCCTTACTGTGTAATGTAAAAGCATCCTATCTATCCCTATCCACCTAGACTCCAATCCCTTTAGCACCTTCCCGGCAATAGTGCCAAAATGTTGGTGTTTTATTGTGTTAAATAATTCCAATATTTAAATTGTTAACTCGAGGAGGGAGCTTATGAGATGAAATCACTATATGTGTAGGATTGAAGGCTTAAACTATCCTAAGCTAACTAAAGATGCAAATGTGCTAACATGCAACTATATGATTTTAAACTATTTGCATGACTTTCATAATTCAAATGCAAGAATTTATTCTAACTATGAAAACATGAAACTAATTAACAAATCAAGTGAGTAGGAAAACTTAATAAAGATGTTTAACTGAATTGTATTTGATTTGGAAGGTAGAAAACTTGATAAAGATATTTAATATTAATCCAAATCTTAAAACATGAACATCTTTACTAAATATAAACTATCAAGCTAAAACAACTTGGAAAATGAAATTATTAAATATTACTTGGAAGACAAACTATCTAGAAATAAGACTAATAAATTCTGAACAGTAACTAATTAGCAAAACAAAACTACAGATCTGAACTTTGGAAAAAGGATGAGAAGAAAGTAGGAGAAAGGAGGAAATAATAACAAGACTTGATTAAGAACTTCAAGTAACATGAAATAAACTTTAAATTACATCTAAAACTGTTAAGGAGGAGTAAGAAGAATTATGATTGAAGGCAGAAGAAATTAGATTCTGAAGAAGGCCTAAAACAATACATAAAACACACAGGTCCGAATGACGATTCGAACGCCGGTCTAAATGGCTGTCCAAATGACAGTCTGAATGGAGGAAAATGAGTTAAAGTGAGGAAAAGGAAGAATTTGGATAATTTAATGACCATCTGGCTTTATGCAAATGATCCTACGGTGCACAGGAAGCAATAGATGATTATTTAGAGGCTAAACGAATGAGGAATTATCTACTCTAATAATTTTCTAGGTAGAGGAGTTGTTTCTATGAGATGTAGGAAGAAGGTTTAGATGGAAGAAGAAAGAGTTAACTTACAACAGGTAGCAAGAAAAACTAATAGAGGGGAAGAATGGAGAGAAAGAAATGCTAACTATGGAGGAATTTGGAAGCAATATCTAATTATAATGATGGAAGGACTAAAAGAAAACTACAAGTTATTAAGTTGTTGGTCGACCATTCTAATCCTAGAAAATAAACTGTGTTAGCAGCACAATACAAATTACAGAAATATAGAAATGACATATACAGAAAAATGAAATTATTTATAGGTACAGGAAAATAAACTAGCTATTTGCATAAAAGAAAATGCAGAAAAAGATAACAAAACCTCTGGTTGATGAGGGGCCCTTCCCAGCAATAAGAGGTGAAACTAAATTACTGAGTTACTATTAGCAGAACAATTACGAAACTGGAACTTCCATTAATTGATAAAAATTGCACAGCATCTATGTGTTACAACTAGCTATCTGATGACCATCCTCTTTTGTTTCTCCAAAGGAGGCATCTATTTATAAGTTTACAATGGGAGAGAAGGTCGACATAGTCGACCTCTCTAAAAATAAAATACTTTAAAAATTTACAAAGGACTACATGGTAGTTAATGACAACGCAGAGGCATCTTTCCTAAGTCCACAGCGTTAATCTCCTTATTCATCTGGCAGTTTCCTGAAAAAGAGTAACGGTGTTGCGGTGATAGATAAAGAAATCCAACGGCTTCAATCCTCATAGTTAAACCTACAACAATGAGAGAGAAGGAAAATAAAAGAGTAATCGCAGAATGTAGAATAACCGAAAATATATATAGCAAATTTTTGTAAAGTAGAAGGTAGAATAAGAGAAATTTAATAAAGAATATCTCCCTTCATATGGTATCCTTGATTCATGAATTCAGGTTCTCCAATCGCATATCATTCAGCAACTTGTGAGATAGTTCAACAAATCTAGCTATCTTAGTTGAATAATCCAAAGATCCAATGCTTTTCTTTTGTGGGCATCTATTGAATTTCAACTAACTTCATAATTATCAAATGACGTGGTGAATGTTGCGCTTAAATATTGACAGTGTTGTCATGCTGCCCATGGTACAACAAACCTTATATTCCGGCGTTACAAATGAGATCATTAATCATATTCTTATGTGTGATTTACGTGTAACCTAGTGGAATTGTGAATTCTAGAGCAAACATGGCATCACTGGTAATGATTCCTCAATGATGTAGTAATATCTTTTGCCTGATACGCAAATTTATTTTCAGTGCTGTAATGGTGTGCTATCCTGTTGTGATATTTAATATAACCTCTTTATAATCTTTTTCACTGCTGTAATCTCAACGATCTGGTGAGACATAGTGATCCAAGTGAAATCATCATTGCGTGAGATCCATATAAATTAATAGCACGATAGACCTATAGTATTTGCATACTCTTAATTTTCATCAAGGATGCGTAATGTAAATTAAGATTTTAATTTGATGAAATAAGATCTTAAATTTCACCGGTGCTTCCTATGAAAATAATATTATCATACACTAATCATTTGTAAAGTAATTGCAATTTTGTTGAATGACAAAATTATAAAACTTTATACTAACTCATGAGTTGAAATAATTTATGTTTAATTTTGCATAAGCATTTTAATATCACACAAATATAAGCATGGATTTTAAATGCCATCGAAAATCATGGATAAGTATGATAAAATGAAAAGTATTCAACATGATGACTTAAACTAAAAGAAATCAATAATAAATGGGAAAATTGTAATATCCCAACTTTTTGAGTAACTATGTTATGATTTTATATCGGGTCATGGCCCCAGTATATGTGATTTATTATGTTTGACATAGCATTAGTTTGTTTTGATTTATTCCTTCATGAGTTGATATATTGGGCATGGACCCTGATTGTGTTTCATTATTGATATATGCGGGGCAGGAAAGCCCGAATGAAAAACTATGTTGTATTATGAGAATTGGTTACAAAGTATGAGATACTGAGATTATTCTTTTTGTTACATTATACTGTGCAGAGCATGATTTACATGGTTGATTATTTAGTGTGTTGAGCGTGGACTCAGAAACACACGAATGACCTATATACTGAGCTTCAGCCCCGATGTATTTAGAGGATTCTATTTCTTACTGGGCCTAAGCCGCGATGTATGTTGAGTGTTGGGCATGAACCCTGGAGCACTCCAAGCTTGAAAGAAATGATTACCGGATTCGAGGCCACTTAATATCCTAGATGTGCCTCACAACCATATTCTAGCTCTAGTGTTGAGCAAAGGCTTTGGAATTGCACTAGCATAATGCCCATGTGAGAGTGTTAAGTTAAAAGGCTCTAAAGAGCACTCGGGGTTACTAAATCTCACATGTTGAGTCAAGGGGACTCTGAATAGCACTCACGTGTCTTATCACAACTATTTCGACTTAATTAAATAAATCTTACTATCATCATCTACTGCGGGAACTACCATGTTAAAACGAAGGAATCTGACATGCAAAAGGAGAGACTAGAGGTGCCCTACCAGCTATCGAAACCGTCCACAGAAATGGACCCTCTTTCATTAAAAAGAATTAAAAGAAGCATTATGTGAAACAAAATTCTTAAAGGATCCCAAAGCTAAGTATTAGTAATTAGGAGTTTCAATATATATAATATTAATTAGTTTTATTATATATACTTATGCTTAAGTGGGCTACCAGTTACAATTTATTATTTATTAATATTTGGATAGGATTTTAATTGTTATTATTATTATAAAAAGATTAAAAACACTTTGGTAAAACAAAGTGAGACCTCCTAGTTTCCAAAATAACTAGTAGATAAATAAACAATTATTGTTTTTATAAATTAAATTATTTTAAAGAAACCAGTAATTTGCAACAATCATAATTCATGATTTGTCCTACTTAAGGAGGACAGACCCCAAAGATTGGGGGATATTTTTCTTTTGGTATTATTTTTCCAAGAAGAACTCTCTGCACAAGAAAGTGAACTCTGCCCATAGATTTTGAGATCTGAACCAACTACACACCTAGGGTCTCTACTTCTCAGTTTGCACGTCAGAACCAGCTTGGGGGGATTCATACTGAAGCAGGAACGGTTGTAGAATCATGGTTGGGAGGAATGTGGCAGACCAAAAGTCATCCAATCCAAGATCAATTATCAGGTCAGCCAATTGTTAGTAGTCTCCCAAACTAGTTGGCTGAGTGTGTAGGTCAATATAAGCAAGGACTAGTTACCAGGATCAGCAGGTCATCATCAGTAGGACAAGCTATATAGATCAACAGGTATGATTAATTATAAAACCCTCCTACGTTTTATATCCCTATTATAAATGAAATGTTAAAATAACCATGTTCTTATTATCAGTTTTAAATCTAGCTTTCCAGAATCGAGCGACATTCCCAGTAGGACTAGCCAGCTAGTCTTTGTTTGTCATTATATTGCTTAGATTGTTAGAACATGCGAATTGTTGATCTGAACTTAGAAAAATATTTATAGTATTTTATATTCACTTATGGTAGTATTTTATTCCACTTATCTAAACCCTTGTTTTAGATCATCAACAAAATTGCCTAGTTACAGAAACCGAAACCATAACAGAAATCGTTGAAACAACACATAAACCATTCAAAATTCCAACTATACAAACCACAGCAAAAGAAAATGCAAACATCATTGTTTATTATCACTTTTTCTCTACCGATCTAATTTTCGTTGTTTCTGCTCAAACCATACATACCATATTTAAAAACAAACATACCAAATATGACAGAGATCATATATAGAGTGTCGTTCCATTTGCATTTTTTTCATACCCACTTTGTCAATAACCCTACGCTAATCAAATAGACAGACCTGAGACCCTTTCCATTTCTTTTCAAACTACAAACCTACGATAGTCATCTACAGGAAACCTTCAAGCTTCAGTTCAAATCAACTAGAAGACGCAGGAATTAAGTTATTTTTCTAGGGTCAGAGTCTCATGATACATCAACACAGAGATCAATCATAAATAGAAGCAAGAGAAACGATCTTCGTATGACCACCACAAAGACGCCTATCGAAAGCTAGGACCAAGGTCAATTCCCGTGGCCTTCACAAAAATCCAAATTACATAAGTGATTCCTACAGGATACAAGTCTCTACATAAAAACCAAAATGCTGAGTACAGAAACCCTTGCTAGGAAAGCATCCATTCTACCCACACAACCAGCAAGTAAACACGATCTTTTTATTTACAATCTACCTACATTATAGCAATAGAGGCATAGAAAAATTCATTGATGTCTTATATCTTACCATGAGCAATACCTTGTTCACACATAAACGCTGTAGCAATATCCAAAACAAATAACAAGTGCCAATGAAATCAACACATGAACCATAGCTATATTTACAAGCAAAAGGCGCCAACAGCCCTATATAATATCTACATTGTCTGTGCATTAGTTTACAAACATACCCAAGAAAACCATAACATTAGAACTCCTAAAATCTCAGCTTGAATACTTAAATACACACAGGAAAAATAGAAATGTGCCATTCGAAATCATTGTACTTATATAGGAGTAATATCCAATGAAAGAGCACTTCATTTGTTTACAAGATTTCGCAGAACCAAATAATTGGTGAAACCCAGCTGCTACATAGTCCTTCTATATCATAGTCCCAGTACTCATTTAGCCATTTAAATTACATTGAAACCCCATTTCTGTCTAGTCTAGCCAAGTAGGCGACTATCTTAGACCTCCCTAAAGCGAATCAGTAAGCCAATGGCTTATGGGAGTCTCACTCTAAAAACACCAGGCCAAACATATACATACAACACCAGAGCTGCAGGAGATAGGGCACGAAGGGGTAAGCTAGACTTACCAATACCCTAGCTATGCCCACAACTTCATAAACCATCACATCTCCCATACGAAAGTGAGTACCACCTGTCACAAGCAACACATAGTATAAATCAGTTCAAATATGTATTTTTAGCTCGAAGGAAATGGAAATATCGAGTGATAGGGTTTAGTTCATACCTGAAAGAAGTATGGCCACCTTACGCCTTGGATGATAGAAACAGTCACTTAGTGTACTGACCATGAGTAGAGCTCGGGTCAATACACCCCACCATCACCCAACAACGAAAGCGCAGAGCCAGAACTAAGAACGATTCGAATACAGAGACTAGGAATAGAAAACCCCAAATCGACATCCAAACCCTCATGCTAGGATGTTCTCCACATTCATTAAATGGATTAAAGACTGCACCAAACTTTATCTAAGTTGAGTTCCAATAAATCACATTCCCTATAGTGAAGTCATGGATTCAGTCACCCTATATTAAAATACAAAAAGGGCTCATTTTATATACAAAGACTTTTGTAAAGTTTGACAAATCCACATTGGGTTGCATTACTAAGAGCTAATAGTTGTAACCCCACTTTGGGAAACAATCAAATTGAGGACTCCCATGATGATGGAGTATTAATTTTAAAAGACTTAGCATACACCCGGTGGAATAGGACCAATAGTTAGATAAGGACCATCCATTTAGAGATACTACTCGTAGATTTGAGATACCTGCAAACACAAGGGTACATGATGGCATTAGCATTACGCTAAGTAAGTCCGGCAATCTCCACAACTGCCCATACCTCCTGGAAACCCTGTCGAGGTATGTAATTACCTGACCGAGAGTATTATAGAATCCCCATGTGAAAAACATACCTTCATCAAAGGAGCTCATCAGTTGGATGTGTCATTAGGCATTCATAATTAAAACCACATCATTCTTCAAACAATAAGTTGTGTTATATTCTACCTTTTGAACCAACATTTGCAAATGCAATGAAAACATGATCTCATTTTATTTCCACACCGCTTCCACAAATTTTATACTTACATGTAGAAGAGACTATGTAAAATAGAAAGGCTTAGACTTACATTGCAGCATACTAGTATGGTGGTTGTTTAACATCATTACATTTAATGTATGCATTTTCTATTATAAACTGACAACTATTGCAGACAGGAAAATTTTAAAATTTTTGTTATTTTTGGGACGTTACAAGTGGTATCAGAGAAAGCTACAAACACTAAGTGACCTATTGGGATCACTACCAAACACAGCTGTAGATACAGGAAAGTGTATAAATGTTGTATTATGTTTTTACGAAAAGAAGTAACTAACAAATTGTTTTGTTTTCAACAGCAACAGTAGCAAATACTTATATAAATTCCAGGTACAGGCAGTAGCAGGAATGAATGCAAAACAAGGCAACAGTGTATGAGGCAATCTAAATTCCCCACCACGAAAGCAAGAAATTGTGGTGGAGCTCAACTCAAATTTGGAGAAATCCATGCAATAGCTACAGGCAGAATTCCAGAGTTTCAGGGATGAAAATATGCAAGAAAGAAGAGAACAATGGGCTATAAATGAAGCCTTACTCCAAATCCTAACAAGGGAAAAAAACCCTAAACATCCTACTCTCTCTATCAATTCCCTTAACATAAGGAAAGCAACCAGTTACAAAATAGGAGATCAAGTAGAACATAAATCAGAACCATTGGAAGAGGACTGCAAGAGCTCTTCCAATGACAATGGTTCTCCACCTCCTTGCAAGAAAAGGAGGAAGAGTGATAACAGCTTACAAGGGGAGTTAAAAAAGATAAGGGCCCCAACTTATGATAGGGAATTTAACTCAAGAGAAAAGGTTGAATAGTGGTCGTTAGGAATGAACAAATACTTTAAGGTTCATAATTACTCCAGTGAGATGCAAGCCCGACTAGCCATATACAACCTAAATAGAAAAGCTGCCAAATGGTGGTGGGACCTAAAACACATTAAGGGACAAGAGCTACGAGACATAAGCTGGGATACTTTCAGCAGAATCTTTCAGGACAAATACATGTCTAAAAGATTCTTCGACAAGAAGATAAAAGAATTTCATGAGCTAAAAATGGGTTTCCTGACTATGGAAGCTTTCATAAATCAATTCCTAGACTTGCTGCACTATGTGCCTTATATTAAGGACGAGAAGGTGAAAATCCAGTTGTTCTTCAGTGGGATGCCACCAAAATTTAGAGAGAAAATAGAATTCGACATGCCCAAAACCCTTGACATAACCCTACATAAAGCCAGGCCGTGCTATGAGCACAGGTAGCCAAGAAACAACAACATCAACAGAAATAGGGACAGATTCAAGACCTTCTCAGACAACCGCAGACTGGGTTTTAAACCCCCACCATTTCGGAAACATAACAATAGTTTCCCACCTAGCAGAGGTTTCGGCCGACCCCAAGCTCGACCAAATGCACCCCCACCACCAGCCAACAGGCCAACCTTCAACAAAGGGACAAAGACAGTCCCACCAATTGTCTCTTGTTGGAAATACCAGGGACCACATTACTACAGAGACTGCCCCAACAAAACAAATGGGACTTTACACAACATCCAAATGGAACCTACCGTGGGGGACATGGCAAAAAACACCGAGGATTCATGTTGCCCTTGATGTACGACAGGCAGATCATCCAGCTACCATGATAGAAATTGAGGGTAAGATATCTAACACTGCCATTTGAGTTCTAATAGACCCCAGTGCTTGCTGAAGCTACATCTCCCCTAGGATAGTAGAAACTTGCCAACTAAACTGAGAAAGTCACAAGGTACCATGGCTGGTACAACTAGCTACGGGTACCAAGCGGAAGGTTTTCAAACTAATTAAAGGCTGTGAGATTGATTTAAATGGATTCCCAACTAGAGTAGATTTAAACCTCCTGCCATTAGGGTCTTATGATGTAATAATAGGCATGGATTGGTTAGAGGGACATCATGCCTTGCTAGATTGTTTAAACAAATCCATATTATGCACAAATAGTCAAGGAAACCAAAGAACCATCCAAGGTATACCTAAGGAAGTATCAGTATGGCAGATATTGGCATTACAAGCAAAGAAATGCTTAAGAAAGGGTTGTAAACTATTTTCAATCCACCTTCAATCAGTAGAAGCCGATAGGGAACAAAAGATCGAGGATTTCCCGATACTAGTAGAATTCAGAGACATATTTCCCGAGGAGATACCTAGGTTACCACCCAAGCGGGACTTAGACTTTTCCATAGAACTAGCCCCCGGATCCGTACCCATCTCCAGGACTCCATACTGTATGAGTACACCCGAACTAGTAGAGCTCAAGATAGAGTTACAAGAACTAATAGACAAGGGGTACATTCTACTGAGTGTGTCTCCCTGGGGAGCACCAATCCTCTTTGTTAAGAAGAAGGACGGCACGATGCATATGTGCATCTATTACCGCCAACTCAACAAGTTAACCATCAAGAACTGTTACCCATTCCCTAGAATCGACGACTTGTTTGACCAAGTCGGAGGAGCAAAGATCTTCTCGAAGATCGACCTATGATCCGGATATCACCAAGTGAGAATCTGTGATGAGGACATCAGTAAGACCGTGTTTCGCACCCGATATGGCCACTACGAGTTTGTAGTAATGCCTTTCGGTCTGATGAATGCACCCGCCAACTTCATGTGCATGATGAACAACATTTTTAGTAAGTACCTCGATAAGTTTGTTCTAGTCTTCATAGACAATATCCTGATCTATTCCAAGAATGAAGAAGAAAATGAGGAACACCTCCGAATAGTCCTACGTATATTGCGAGAACATTAGCTATACGCAAAATTTAGCAAGTGTGATTTCTATAGACCTTAGATACAGTACTTAGGGGATATCATTTCTGAGAAGGGGATAGCAGTTGATCCCGAAAATATCAAGGCTATCGAAGAATGGCCCACACCTACGTGTGTTTTCAACATACGATCATTCCTAGGTTTAGCTGGTTATTACTGAAAGTTCATTGAGAACTTCTCTCAGATCACTTGCCCCATGATCGCCTTACAGAAGAAAACCAGTAAGTTTATCTGGATCGACAAGTGCGAGGAAAGTTTTTAGAAGTTAAAACAACTTCTCATTAGCGCACCAATTTTACGAATTGTCTACCCGAATGGGGACTTTGTAGTTTGCACCGATGCAAGCAAGGAAGCACTTGGTGGAGTCCTTATGCGAGATGACTTTGCCATCTGCTACAAGTCAAGGAAGTTAAAAGAACACGAGAAAAAATATCCTACTCATGACCTCGAATTAGCCGCCATTATCCACGCTCTAAAGATGTGGAGACATTACCTCATGGGTAAGAAATTTCTACTAAGGACAGACAACATGAGTCTAAAATATATGTTTGATCAACAAGACCTGAATGCTAGACAGGATAGGTGGTTAGCCTTCCTTAGTGAATATCACTTTGAACTGAAACACATCAAGGGGAAAGAAAACAAGATCGTCGACGCCTTAAGTCGACGAGCTCATATGTTATAGGAGGTAACTTAATGTCGAACTGACTCCGACTTACACGACAAAATTAGAACGACATGCCAAAATGACTAGTTCTATGTCGAGATCCTTAAAAAGATCCAGGAAGATAGGTTTTTTCAACAACAGAAAGAATACAAGATAGATGAATCAGGATTGTTATGGTCAAAGGAGAGGCTTTACGTTCCCGAGGGGGGGAACATTAGACCTAAGATACTCACCGAATTCCATCGGAGCCCCTATTTAGGACACCCCGGATATCAAAAGATGATTTCAGCCGTAAAGAAACACTACTTTTGGCCTAAATTGAAAGCCGACATCGCATTGTTCATCACGAAGTGTCAGGAATGTCAGTTGGTCAAAGTGGAACACCAACACCCCTCCGGACTACTTCAACCATTATCCATTCTAGAATGGAAGTGGAAGGTAATAAGTATGGATTTTATTACGGGTCTACCCAAGAGCAAGAAACAAAATGACTCCATCTTCATAGTAGTAGACAAGCTGTCTAAAGCCGCACATTTTATACCAGTAAAATCTACCTACAAGGCAGTTCACATTGCGGAAATCTTCCTAAAGGATATTTTCCGGTTACACGGGATACCCAAAGCAAATATCTTGGATCGAGACACAAAGTTCACTAGTAACTTTTGGAGAGCACTGTTCTCCGAGTTAGAAACACAACTACATTTTAGTACCGCATACCACCCCCAAACCGACAGACAAATAGAACAAGTAAACCAAATCTTGGAGGATATGCTGAGAATGTATGTCATGAATAATCCCACTAAGTGGGAAGACTACTTACACCTTCCGGAGTTTGCATAAAACAATGGTTATCAAACCTCGTCCAAAATGAGTCCTTTCGAGGTACTCTACAGTCGAAAGTGTTGGACCCCAATCACCTAGGATAGCCCTTTGGATAGGCTTATGCTAGGGCCAGACTTACTAAAAGACTTGGAGCAACTAGTCTCCAAGGTGCAACTGAATTTAAAAGAAGCACAAGACCGACAAAAGAGTTACACAGACAAGAAAAGAAAGGACAAGGACTACCAAATCAGTGAACATGTCTTCCTAAGAATAAAAGCGAAACAAAGCTCGTTAAGTTTGGGATGTTGCGTTAAACTAGCCCCAAGGTTTTGTGGACCTTTTGAAATACTGGGCAAGAAGGGTCCAGTAGCATATGCGTTAGCCCTACCAGCACATATAAAAGTTCATAATGTTTTTCATGCTTCCTTATTAAAGAAATATGTATACGATACTAAACATGTTATTGATTGGTCCTTATTATAGGTGGAGCCCAAAGGGGAGTTCACACCAGAACCACTCCACATTCTGGACAAGAGAGAAGTCCAGCTTAGGAGGAGGACCATTACTCAGCTGAAAGTGCAATGGAGGCACTTTGGACGAGATGAGGCCACTTGGGAGAATGAGGCTACCATGAGAGAGGCATACCTCACCTTGTTTCATGATCTCATTCCTAGTCCCTAGAAACACCGAGATGGTGTTGTTCTAAGCGGGGAGAGATGTAATATCCCAACTTTTTGACTAACTATGTTATGATGTTATATCGGGTCACAACCCCAGTAAATGTGATGTATTATGTTTGACATAGCATTAGTTTGTTTTGATTTATTCCTTCGTGAGTTGATATATTGGGCATGGACCCTGATTGTGTTTCATTATTGATATATGTGGGGCAGGAAAGCCCGAATGAATAAACTATTTTGTATTATGAGAATTGGTTACAAATTAAGATATACTGAGATTATTCCTTTTGTTACATTATACTGTGCAGAGCATGATTTACATGGTTGATTATTTAGTGTGTTGAGCGTGGACTCAGAAACACACAAATGACCTATATATTGGGCTTAAGCCCCGATGTATTTAGAGGATTCTATTTCATACTAGTCCTAAGCCGCGATATACGTTGAGTGTTGGGCATGAACCTTGGAGCACTCCAAGATTGAAAGAAATGATTACCGGATCCGAGGCCACTTAATATCCTAGATGTGCCTCACAACCACATTCTAGCTCTAGTGTTGAGCAGAGGCTCTGGAATTGCACTAGCGTAACGTCCATGTGAGAGTGTTGAGTTAAAAGGCTCTGAAGAGCACTCGGGGTTACTAAATCTCACGTGTTGAGTCAAGGGGACTCTGAATAATACTTACGTGTCTTATCACAACTATTTAGACTTGATTAAATAAATCTTATTATCATCATCTACTGCAGGAACTACCATGTTAAAATGAGGGAATCTGACATTCAAAAGGAGAGACTAGAGGTGCCCTACCAACTACCGAAACCGTCCATAGAAATGGACCCCCTTTCATTAAAAAGAATTAAAAGAAGCATTATGTGAAACAAAATGCTTAAAGGATCCCAAAGCTAAGTATTAGTAATTAGGAGTTTCAATATATATAATATTAATTAGTTTTTTTTATATATACTTATGCTTAAGTGGGCTGCCAGTTACAATTTATTATTTATTAATATTTGGATAGGATTTTAATTGTTATTATTATTATTATTATTATTATTATTATTATTATTATTATAAAAAGATTAAAAACACTTTGGTAAAACAAAGTGAGACCTCCTAGTTTCCAAAATAACTTGTAGTTAAATAAACAATTATTGTTTTTATAAATTAAATTATTTTAAAGAAACCAGTAATTTCCAATAGTCATAATTCAAGATTTGTCCTACTTAAGGAGGATAGACCCCAAAGTTTGGGGGATCTTTTTATTTTGGTATTATTTTTCCAAGAAGAACTCTCTACTCAAGAAAGTGAACTCTGCCCATAGATTTTGAGATCTGAACCAGCTACACACCTAAGGTCTCTACTTCTCAGTTTGCATGTCAGAACCAGCTCGGGGGGATTCATACTGAACCATGAACGGTTGTAGAATAATGGGTGGGAGGAATTTGGTAGTCCCAAAGTCATCCAATCCAAGATCAATTATCAAGTTAGTCAAGAGTCAGTAGTTTCCCTAACTAGTTGGCTGAGTGTGCAGGTCAGTATCAGCAAGGACAATTTACCAGGATCAGCAGGTCACCATCAGCAGGACAAGCTATATAGATCAACAGGTATGATTAATTATAAAACCCTCCTACGTTTTGTTAAATTTTCTGAATTTACTTCAATATGATCTAGGATCTTAACTGAGAGAACAACATGTACAGCATATCTACAGCATATCAATCATGGAGACAATAATGCAAGCACATAAGAGACACAAATATTTACTTGGGGAAAACCATAAAGGTGAAAAACCCCAATAACTTCCTCAGAGATAGATAGAGCAATGATACAACCAACCAAGAGAGATAGCCATAACCTAGCAGCAAATCCTCCTCCTCCATAAGTGCACCACTCCTCCTTGAGTGCATGTGTGATAAGTGAGTGAGCAAATAGAGTGCCTCCCGCACTCTATTTATACTTGACTTGACTTGCCTTTTTACCTAACTCATGTAGGCTCGAACTTAACCACATAACATAATGCTGAGTGGGCCGACCCCCAATAGGGTGGTCTAATAACCCTTTGACCCACATGGCCGACCCCCAATAGGGTGGTCTAATAACCCTTCGACCCACATGACTTATACAGGGCCGACCCCAACAAGGTGGTCTAATAACCCATCAAGTATAAGTTACGACATTTACAATATAAATGACGACACTTCCTTATAGAGGAATAATACCATCTCTATAGGAATACAATATACATATATGTGAAATATATTCTGAAGTTACATATACATCACCACTCCCTCTTAACTAGGAAGGTATTTCTCAGCACAGTTCTTCTAGCACAAGTCATCTTCTCTGGATCATCGTCACTGGATAATCATCATCGAGTCATCATCATCGTCACTTCTGCTGCTATCTCAATCAATCTTTGAATCTACTCGTCATAGGAAGTTCTACAGAGCCAGTCCTTTTTCATACTGGATGTAGGCCCACCACCTGTAGGTCTTCATCATCACTGGCCATACTGTGGAATCCTTAGGACTTATTACGTGCATCACAAAACCTGGCTGCAGCATCCCAGGCTATTACGAGCACATAGCTCTACCTGTAGGATCTCCCAGGAGCACATTACATGTGACCCATCACAAAACCTGGATGAAGCATCCCAGGCTGTTACGAGCACGTGGCTCTACCTGTCGGATCTCCCAGGAGCACATTACATGTGATCTCACCACAAAACCTGGCTGAAGCATCCCAGGCTGTTACGAGCACACAGCTCTACCTGTCGGATCTCCCAGGAGCACATTACATGTGGTCCACCACAAAACCTGGCTGAAGCATCTGAGGCCTTTTTTCATCCTGTCCAGATCTCCCAGGAGCAAATTACATGTGGTCATGGCAAAACCTGGCTGAAGCATCTGAGGCTTTTTTCATCATGTCCAGATCTCCCAGGAGCAAATTACATGCCATAGGACAAAACCTCGCAAGAGAATCTGCTAGATATCCCAGGGCACCGAATTACATGCCATAGGCAAAACCTCGAAAGACTATCTGCAGATCTCCCAGGGCACAAATTACATGTCCTCCCAAGCAAAACCTCGCAAGAGCATTTGCCAGATGCCCCAGGGCACCGAATTACATGCCATAGGCAAAACCTCGAAAGACCATCTGCAAATCTCCCAGGGCACAAATTACATGCTTTCCTGCACAACCTGATCCACGGCCACAAAGTATCATCTGATACTCATCATCATCACTGCAACATCCTACTGCATGTCATCTGGAGAAGCTCGTCATCCACGATCATCCTGATCATACAATGCATCCATCTGATGCACACATAGATACATGATCCACACAATGTATCCATCAATCATACATGATCTACCTGATCATACAAAGATACATGATCCACACAATGTACCCATCAGCATACATGATCTACCTGATCATACAAAGATACATGATCCACACAATGTATCCATCAGCATCCATGATCTACCTGATCATACAAAGATACATGATCCACACAATGTATCCAACAGCATCCATGATCTACCTGATCATACAAAGATACATGATCCACACAATGTATCCAACAGCATCCATGATCTACCTGATCATACAAAGATACATACACATGATCCAACCGATCATATCCAGCATCCAACATGATGCGTACATACATATAAATGATCCAACTGATCATATCCAGCATCCAACATGATGCATACATACATACATATAATGATCCAACTGATCATATCTAAGCAGAAACCAGAACATCATCCTGATGCTCATCATCTAGCGCTTACATCCACAGCCATGTGAAGGATCCTCCTTCCAACATGCTTGGAATGGCTTCAGCAAATGTGTCCATCACTTCTTCCTTGAAGTGTCCTCGATCTGAAGAACGCCAAGCCTCTCTCTGAAGTACTCAAACTTCACTTTGGCTAGCGGCTTCGTCAGCACATCTGCAATCTGCTCGTCTGTCGCAACATATAGGAGCTTCACAGCTCCTCTCTGCACCATATCCCTGATATAGTGATATTTGATCTCTATGTGTTTCGACCTGTCATGAAACACTGGGTTCTCGGATAGCTTCACACAACTCTGGTTATCACAGAAGATACCAGTAGCCTCCAATGGGAGATCAAATAACCCAGACAGTAGCTTCCGTAGCCATACTGTCTCACAACTAGTTGAACAGGATGCAACATACTCTGCCCCATCTGTACTCAGTGCTACACAGGACTTCTTCCTGCTAAACCAAGAGATCACACCTGATCCCATACTGAAGAAACACCCAGATGTGCTCTTCCTGTCTGCAGCACTGCCAACCCAATCTGAATCAACATAACCCTGCAGGTTAAACTTTTGATTCTCCTCATACCTGAGCCCATAATCAACTGTACCCTTCAGGTACCTCAGAACATGCTTTACATCAACCAGGTGAACACTCCTCGGATCCGTCAGGAACTGGCTCAATGTGTTCACAGCAAAGCAAATGTCTGGTCTCGTGTTCATCAGGTACATCAAGGACCCAATCATCTGACGATACAAAGAGACATCAACCAGCTCAGATGAAGCATCACATAGAAGCTTCAGATTCGATGCCATAGGTGTGGCCATATCCTTGCAGTCCATCATCCCGAACCTCTTCTGGATCTCTACTACATACTTCCCTTGTCCAAGGAAGATTCCATATGCACTCTGCCACACCTCCATGCCAAAAACAAATAGTGCATCATCCCCAAGTTCTTCATCTCGAAATCGGCAGCAAGCTTCCGCTGCGTGTCGGCAATCAGTCTATCCTCACCTGATACAAACAGGTCATCCAAATAGTAGTATCGCTGGATTGCCTTCCTCAACCTTGTAGAAAAGGTTGGAATCCGCTTTATTCTTGGTAAAGCCCAAGATGGATAGAAAGCTGTCTATCCTACCATATCAAGTTCTGCACACATATATGACTACACCATGCTGTCTTTGAAATCCATCTGGTGCATCTTCTATTTCATCACTTTTGTATTTCTCAATGTTGCCATCTGCAACATGCTTGATCTGATAGTTCTATTTGGAAGTCACAATAGACTTCCCTTTAGCTCTTGGGATCGCATCCCAAACATCATTCTTCATGATCGACGGATCATGGCATTCCATTTCTTCATCCCGGATCCTGGGAACTTCAATATCTTCAATATCTTCAATAGATATCTTTGTTGCTGGAACAAATGTTGTAGTTCTTCTTTTGTAGGAGATGGCATATGATCTTTCCTACACAACAAGTTAAATTGCATGATTAGAAAACATCTCATAGTTTTTAGAACAAATTCTTACACATAAAGAAATATGCCATACAGTCATGCAATTATCTTAGCCAATGCTTCAATACAACATTTATCCATATTCCATAACTTTCTAGATGCCTTCCAATCTCTACCAGAACATTGTTAAGAGTGTGCACAACTCCCAACATGTCAGCAAAGAGGTTTCATTCTAGATAAGTAGCAATGGAATGTTGTATAGTGCCATAGGCCACTTACCCATGTATATTAGTAGCATACTGTTCATCAATTCAACTATTCTAATATGCATAATACATATCCTAAGTCTAGGATCATGAGCATATACATCATTGAACAATTTTATTTAAACAGACAAATATGCAAGAAATTAAAATACTTATCTTTGTTTGTTCGTTGGGTGGACTCCCTCTGAGTCTTTGCTTCCTTACAGGAGCTGCTGGAGTCCTAATCTGAAGTAGCTTCTTCTACACCTTTCTGTTGTGGAAAGATGGTCAACTCCCTCTGAATATCTGCATCCTTGCAGAAACTACTGAAGTGTGTTCCTTTGCTTTCTTACAGGAACAACTGGAGTGTGCTCCCTCTTGATCTTTGCTTCCTGGATTACCTGTTCTTGAACTCATATTCATCCTTGGTCCCTATGCATGCTTATTAGTATCATGATTGTGTTATCCTTGTGATCTCATATAAAATTATACATTCATTAGTATACTATTAAAACACAATAATCTCAAGCATGTATAGTCATGATCATTTCAAACAGAAATAATAAGTATTAGCATTTAAGGTTTATGTAGGATTCTTATGGTTAGTCAAATCATAAGAAACATAACATGTCTAAACCTGTAATTACTCAAACCTATGACTCTTCAGGTTAGTTGAATCATCAATCAAGATAAGAGATATAAAATGCATAAAACCTGTGATTATTCAAACCTATACCATCATGATTCTTCTGGTTAGTCATATCATCAATTATGGTAAGAAACATAATATGCATACAATCATGATTATTCAAACCTATGACTTCATGAATAATCATTATCAACAACAGTATAAGATCCTAACACAAGGTAGGATTCTATCTTGATATAGGAAAAACATACCTGGATTAGAATGCTAGCTATTTATGTATAACATACTCACATGATGTCTTCTTGTTCTTCTTCAATGACTTGTGCTAGTAACCTGTATATCTCATAGGTTAACTATTACAAAACCAAGTTATACATACCTCGTAAATGGATCTTCTATGAGATCCATGACAATGGATGAATCTTTGTCCTCATGTTATCATGATCATATGTTCTTGGACCAGAACATGATTTGTCTTTCTTGGTGTACCTTTCATGTTAGTAGACAACATAAACCTCATACAACACCATAATGCATTAGTACAATCATAAGTGTCAACACCCTAACCAGTGAATATCTTCTATCATGCATTCATAATTTTGTTAAGGTTATACGACAAATCTAAAATCAAAATTGTACTAACCGTAATAACATGAAGACAAACATACCATAAACTTAATCATGGACAAATATCGAAACATACCTCGATGAGTCATACCTGTCGAGATCGCTTGTAATCTTCTTATGTAAGGCCTTATCCTCATCTCCCTCTGAGACAGGAACTTCTTCACTTATGCAGGTGATCAATCCATCTTCTTCTAGGATTAACCCAATCCACTTGATTTGCAAGAACTGGACCTTGAGCTGGATATGGGTTTGTCAAAGAAACCCCAAAAATTCAAACTTTGAATTTCAAACTTCTGACAGGATAGAAATATGTGCCTTGATGAGATGATCAAGTTGGTATATTCAGAATTTGAAAACTGCAAAGTTTCACTCTTCAATTTTGCTTTTGAAACTTCTGGATTCACTGGACGTGACCCTGAACTGGGGTTTGATGAAGCTCACTCTTCTTCCCAATCAAAATGTTTGATCCAAAGCTCTAAGCTTCTATTTTTCTGAGGAGCTTCCAGCCGTGGTCACAGATTTCAAAAATTCCCATTTTTACAGAAGCCCTAATTTTCCACTTTTCTGATCAAAGTCCCGAACTAGGGTCTAATCAAGCCTGGCCTTCTGCCCAACCAAAAATTCTGATCTTGGTCTCTAAATTTCTATTTTGATGAGTAGCATCCAGCCGTGGTCTCCGATTACAAAAATTCCAACTTTCTCCAAAGCCCTAAATTCCGGAAGCCATGAATGAAGGTACCAAAAAGTAATTCTGTTTTGACATAAATATGTACCTGATTGTTTCTGGTGTAACTCTGAAATTTTTGATCCACAGGGTCTGAAAAAGGTTACCTGAGATAGCCTGACCTGTTAGCTTTCCATCCTGACAGTTCTGACCTCAATTGGATTCTCTGAGAGAGAGTTATGCCAAATGTCGCAACGTGACCTGTTTTGGGATAAAACAGGAGAGCGAACTTGTACGGCGTGCCACGTGTCACTGTTTTAACTTCAGCCTCTGAAAAATGTTTCCTGAGATAGCTCGGCCTGTTACCTTTCCATCCTGACAGGTCTGACCTCAATTGGACTCTCTGAGAGAGATTTATGCCAAATGTCGCAACATGACCTGTTTATGGGATAATACAGGAGAGCGCACTTGTACGGCGTGCCACGTGTCACTGGTTCAACTTCGGCCTCTGAAAAATTTTTTTGAGATAGTACAGACTGTGTACTACCTGTCACTGTTTACGAAATTTCATTTGGAGCTTCCTATCCCAAGATATGACCTTTTTCCCAAGGTCACCTGATTTTGACTCAGATCTGGAAGAGGCAGAAACCCTATATTGTACAGATCATAAATCACAAAGTACAACGAATTAGAGGTTTTCCTTTGGACACAAGGTACCTGGAGATTTAATATTCATCCTGTAACAATTTCAGATCCGAAAACTTCGCCAAAATGGATTTATAGTGAAAGTGCTACGATGACTGGTTTTTGCTATATCAAGCCCTAGCATCGTAAGTGCAACAAGTGTCATACATGCCATGTCATGCCTTCTTTCAGGCTAGCTCTGATACCATGTTAAATTTTCTGAATTTACTTCAATATGATCTAGGATCTTAACTGAGAGAACAACATGTACAGCATATCTACAGCATATCAATCATGGAGACAATAATGCAAGCACATAAGAGACACAAAGATTTACTTGGGGAAAACCATAAAGGTGAAAAACCCCAATAACTTCCTCAGAGATAGATAGAGCAATGATACAACCAACCAAGAGAGATAGCCATAACCTAGCAGCAAATCCTCCTCCTCCATAAGTGCGCCACTCCTCCTTGAGTGCATGTGTGATAAGTGAGTGAGCAAATAGAGTGCCTCCCGCACTCTATTTATACTTGACTTGACTTGCCTTTTTACCTAACTCATGTAGGCTCGAACTTAACCACATAACATAATGCTGAGTGGGCCGACCCCCAATAGGGTGGTCTAATAACCCTTTGACCCACATGGCCGACCCCCAATAGGGTGGTCTAATAACCCTTCGACCCACATGACTTATACAGGGCCAACCCCAACAAGGTGGTCTAATAACCCATCAAGTATAAGTTACGACATTTACAATATAAATGACGACACTTCCTTATAGAGGAATAATACCATCTCTATAGGAATACAATATACATATATGTGAAATACATTCTGAAGTTACATATACATCAACACATTTTATATCCCTATTATAAATGAAATGTTAAAATAACCATGTTCTTATTATCAGTTTTAAATCTAGTTTTCCAGAATCGAATGGCATTCCTAGCAGGACTAGCTAGGTAGTCTTTGCTAGTCATTATATTGCTTAGATTGTTAGAACAGGCCAATTGTTGATCTGAACTCAAAAAAAAATTTATAGTATTTTATATTCACTTATGGTAGTATTTTATTCCACTTATCTAAACCCTTGTTTTAGATCATCAACAAAATCACCCAGTTACAGAAACCAAAACCATAACAGAAATCATTGAAACAACACATAAACCGTTTGAAATTCCAACTATACAAACCACAGCAAAAGAAAACGTGGACATCATTGTTTATTATCACTTTTTCTCTATCGATCTATTTTCGTTGTTTCTACTCAAACCATACATACCATATTTAAAAACAAACATACCAAATATGATAGAGATCATATATAGAGTGTCATTCCATTCGCATTTTTTTCATACCGACTTCATCAATAACCCTACGCTAATCAAATAGACAGACCTGAGACCTTTTCCATTTCTTTTCAAACTACAAACTTACGATAGTCATCTATAGGAAACCTTCAAGCTTCAGTTCCAATCAACTAGAAGATGCAAGAATTAAGTTATTTTTCTAGGGTTAGAGTCTCATGATACATCAACATAGAGATCAATCATAAATAGAAGCAAGAGAAACGATCTTCGTATGACCACCACAAAGACGCCTATCGAAATCTAGGACCAGGGTCAATTCCCGTGACCTTCACAAAAATCCAAATTACATAAGTGATTCCTACAGGATACAAGTCTTTACATAAAAACCAAATCGCTAAATACAAAAACCCTTGCCAGGAAAGCATCCATTCTACCCACGCAACCAGCAAGTAAACAAGATCTTTTAATTTACAATCTACCCACATTACAGCAACAGAGGCGTAGAAAACTTCATTGATGTCTTATATCTTACCACGGGCAATACCTTGTTCACACATAAACACTGTAGCAATATCCAAAACAAATAACAAGTGCCAATTAAATCAACACATGAACCATAGCTATATTTACAAGCAAAAGGCGCCAACGGCCCTGTATAATATCTACATTGTCTGTGCATTAGTTTACAAACATACCCAAGAAAACCATAACATTAGAATTCCTAAAATCTCAGCTTGAATACTTAAATACACACAGGAAAAATAGAAATGTGCCATTCGAAATCATTGTAACTATACAGGAGTAATATCCAATGAAAGAGCACTTCGTTTGTTTACAAGATTTCGCAAAACCAAATAATCGGTGAAACCCAGCTGTTACATAGTCCTTCTATATCACAGTCCCAGTACTCATTCATCCATTTAAATTACATTGAAACCCCATTTCTGTCTAGTCTAGCCAAGTAGGCGACTATCTCAGACCTCCCTAAAGCGAATTAGTAAGCCAATGGCTTATGGGAGTCTCACTCTAAAAACACTAGGCCAAACGTATACATACTGTTGGGTAAATATATAACATATTAATCAACATCTAATTGTCAACCCGGGAAGGTAGACTTAGAGGAACCAGCACAGGAAATGCAGGGTTGAAGAGGGAGTTTAAAGAATGTGAAACTATTTTCTGAACTGCTAAAAGAAACTTGCCGTTCTGCACTCATTCTGCACTACTCTGTACCAAATTCATAAAATTATAACTCCTCAAACATTTGGCAATCTATTTTGTAATGAAATGATTCTACGGCGATCAAATGAAACCTCTCTGAATGTTACTTCTGTACTATGAGATCAAGGAGACAACTGAAAGCTGAAAGACAAAATCGATGGCTGAAAAAGATAACATTTAAACTTGAATCTTGAAATGCCAAACCCTCTGAAAGATGATGTTCAAATATGAGAATGGTGTCTACTGTAAATGCAATGTATACAGTTCTGTTTCGATTGAAGGGGGCCCTGCCTTCTCTGTCAATAGACTGTTCTTTAAATCAACGCATACTGAAAAATGAATAACTTACAGCAAACTTGCAATAACAGAAATCAAATGGATGAATATCTCTTAATTAATCATAAACAAGAGCTTTACAACTAATGAAAGGAATTCCTATCTCTGCCTCTCAATTCTATCTCCATATCTCTGGCTCTACGCATCACTTACAGAGCTTTAATCAATTACAAAATCTCCATCTTCACCTATCTATCCTATCTAATCTATGCTCTGTCTATCTGTATTACATCTCTCGAGCATAGCAGCTCTTTATATAACGTTTCAGCTCAGTTACAATGCATGGCTTTGTGCCCTAGATAGGCAAGTGGTTACAAAACGGTTTCGGTCCCCTTACCCTGCGCCTCTTGATGGGTTAAATATCGATTATATGGGTAACTGAATGCCTCTGTGCCCTTTGTGATATGGTTACATTTATAAATACATAAAAGAATTATGTGACTAATCTTTAGGAACGCCTTAATCTCATGACACTCCGTGTCATGAGATAAGGCAATACATTAATTTTCAGAATGTAAAAGATCAAAACGTGGAGGTGAGAAGATGGATTAATGTGAGGGAGCTATCCACCATTTGCGTTAAAGAGATCTTGACCAATTCATAGAAGAGTAGAGATAAGTGAGTCGACTCATTCACTTGTGGCAGTAAATACATGGCGCCAGCTATTGAGAATCGATGTGTCCAGCTTATTCATCATTGCTTTCAACACAGTGTTCGCCATTCTGAAGTAGTTCAGAACCTTGCTTTTCCTCCGAGTATTTTGACAGAAAGAATCCCCTGGGATATACAAGAAGCGTCAAACCCAATTTTTAAAAGTTCACGCTGGTTCTCAATTCGTCTAGAAGAATAAAATATATACATCAACAAAATACTTTTATGGTGAACACAGAAATTCCAGCTTATAACAAAAAATCATTTGTTGAGTCTTGTCTAGATCGCCCTCACTCCCAATAGTGCTATCCTTAATATCATAAATCAGACATGTTCGATCAAATACTGCATTGCTATCACACCCTTGAGATATCTGTAAAGCTCATCTTTTGGCAAAGGTGCCATTCACGGGCAGATAAATGAAGCTCCATGTCGAAAGGCAAATAATCTCCTTGTGCCCGATCATTGGATACCCAAACTCCAGCCTAAGCCGACTAGTGCCTCTTCTTATAAACTCATGTTCTAGTAATATGCTCTTGAGCCACGGCCCAACAAATATCCATCACTTGATCTCCGGCTACCATACAGGGAAGAATATGCACTACCTCCAATGTCATTCCTGCCCAACAGGAAACTGGTACCATAACCAGGAGAATAAATAAGAGAGAGACCATACGCTGAGCATATGTGAATACTCTATAGTTTTATTTGAGAACCAAAAGGTCCTTTGCGCCTAGCCAGAAGTGTTGTTAATTTCCATATCAATTGCACCGCCACCAGAAACAATGGTAGAATTCTTCATTCTTTTGTGGTTTTGGAAGCACTTCATGATTGCTGTACATGAGGAAGCATATATGTGTAACAGAATACAAATAGCACAGAAGGAATGCCATTTGTTTAACAAAATACTTCAGGAAAGTAAACAATATCTTCAAGAACCAGCAAGAAAATGTTATAAATCCGGAGCCCAACACATACAACACCAGAGCTGCAGGAGATAGGGCACGAAGGGGTAAGCCAGACTTACTGGTACCCTAGCTATGCCCATAACTTCATAAACCATCGCAACTCCCATACCAAAGCCAGTATCACCTGTCACAAGCGACACACAGTATAAATCAGTTCAAATATGTATTTTCAGCTTGAAGGAAATGGAAATATCAAGAAGTGATAGGGTTTAGTTCATACCTAAAAGAAGTATGGCCACCTTAGGCCTTGGATGATAGCAACAGTCACTTAGTGTGTTGACCACGAGCAGAGCTCGGGTCAGTACACCCCACCACCACCCAACAACAAAAGTGCAGAGCCAGAACTAAGAATGATTCGAATACAGAGACTAGTGATAGAAAACCCCAAATCGACATCCAAACCCTCATGCCAGGTTGTTCTCCACATTCAATAAATGCATTAAAGACTGCACCAAACTCTATCTAAGTGGAGGTCCAATAAATTGCATTCCCTATAGTGAAGTCGTGGATTCAGTCACCCTATATTAAAATACAAAAAGGGCTCATTTTATATACAAATACTTTTGTAAAGTTTGACAAATCCACATTGGGTTGCATTACCAAGAGCTAATAATTGTAACCACACTTTGGGAAACAATCAAACTGAGGACTCCCATGATGATGGAGTATTAATTTTAAAAGACGTAGCATACACCCGGTGGAATAGGACCAATAGTGAGATAAGGAACATCCATTTAGAGATACTACTCACATATTTGAGATTCCTGCAAACACAAGGGTACATGATGGCATTAGCATTACGCTAAGTAAGTTCGGCAATCTCCACAACTGCCCATACCTCCCGGCAACCCTGCTGAGGTATGTAATTACCTGATCGGGAGTATTATAGAATCCCCATGTGAAAAAACATACCGTCATCAAAGGATCTCATCACCTGGAGGTGTCATTAGGCATTCATAATTAAAACCACATGATTCTTCAAACAGTAAGTTGTGTTATATTCTACCTTGTGAACCAACATTTGCAAATGCAATGAAAACATGATCTCATTTTATTTCCACACCACTTCCGCAAATTTTAGACTTACATGTAAAAGAGACTATGTAAAATAGAAAGGCTTAGACATAAATTGCAGCATACCAGTATGGTGGTTGTTTAACATCATTACATTTAATGTATGCCTTTTCTATTATAAACTGATGACTATTGCAGACAGGAAAATTTTAAAATTTTTGGGACGTTACAAAAATTCTTTTGGATCATGGTTAAATCATAAAGATTAAAATTACTTTAACATTTTGTTTTCAAATTTGTTTTCTTAAATTCTTTTATTTTAAGAAAATAAATTATCAAACAATTTTTTTTCTGTGATTGGAATTATATATATAAAAAAAGTAACGTTATAATATTATAAAAAGATAATTTAAACAAATATTTTTTTTTTCTTCTTCTTTAAATGCTATTAATTTCTTGAAGTTCAAGTAATAATAAGCAAACCAAAGTATACAATGAACTTGGGAAAGCTTAATTTAGATCACCCAATATTGATTGTGAAATCAAGAGGCCAAGAAACTCAAATAACCAAAATCACCAAGACATCATCATGGTAGATATTGAACATAGATGTACTAAATTATGGTGGATATGATGGGAAATTAATGTAAATAACATCATTATAAAAGACAATTTCGGAGCCCAACAATTTTCCATCAAGTATTTGACTTCCTTGAACTTATCAAACACTTCATCTTTGTTCTTCAAGAAGTAAACCCAAGTCTTCTTAGAGAAAAAATCAATGAAAGAGACATAGTATACATACCCACTCAGAGAATTGGATGACATCGGACCACATACATCGGAGTGGATAATTTTCAATATTCCTTTAGCTTTGCTTTCACTGCTTGGAAATTCCTTCTTAATGTTATTTCCTTTTGCACATCCTTTTCAAACCCCTTCATGCTTTGTCTTGATTTCAGGAAGACCCTCTACAGCTTTGCTTGCAACTAGTAGTGCCCTATAGTGTACATGAGCAATCCTTCTATGCCAAAGTTCATTTGGCTCCATGGATTCATGTACTGTGGCATGTTCAGGTTGTCCCTTCAATTTGTACAATCCTCCCTCTTGCTCTCCAATCACTACTGCATCATCTATAGTTTTACCCTTTGGCCACATTAGGACTTGTCCGTCTACAAATGCAACCCTCATGCCTTTTGCATCCAATGTATATATGGACAGTAGGTTCTTCTTGATCCCAGGTACATATAGAACATCTTTAATCTTCAAGGACTTCCCAGAGTCCAGGTTGTAGGAAGCTTCACCACTTCCCTTGATAGGATATTGATAGTCATCCCCAAGTTTCACTTTATGGGGTGACTCATGTTAAGATAGATTTAGAAAAGATTCTTTAAACCCAGTCATGTGTTTGGAAGCCCCACTATCAATAAGCCAATCATTACATCCATGAGAGATAGTACCTGTGAGAGCAGAGATTATAACATATTCGTCTTCACTTGATGAAGTATCACTTTTTGCCCTAACCTTGTTCTTCAGAGGTTCATCGTCCTCAGAAGCATGAGCATGAAATCTCTTCTTGTTGTACCTCTTCTTCTTGTTGAATTTGTTGTTGTTGTCTTTCTTCTTCTTGGGATAATTTGAAGCAAAGTGTCCTACTTCATTGCAATCAAAACATCGAACATGAGATAGATCTTTCTTCTTGTGATGAGGGTGAGAATGTTTATGAGATCTCTCCCTCTTAAACTTGCTTCCCTTGGTGTGTGCTGTGAGAGCTTGATCTTCATTCCCCATTTTCTTTTCTCGAGCCACAACCCTTGCTTATTCTTGTGAGCATTCCTCCCATAGTCTATTGAATGAGATCAACTTCCTTCTTGCACAAATTCCTTGGATGAAGGAGTCCCATGACCTAGGTAGGCCATTCAATGTGGTCATGACAACTTCACCATTGTCCAACACTTCATCCACAGCTTCAAGTTGTTCCTTGATCTGAGAGACCTTAGAGAAATAGGATTGAATGGTCTCTCCATTCTAAAGTTTTACCCCTTTCAATTGGTTCCGCAGAGTCATCTTCTGATTTATGTTCTTCCCTTCAAATAGGTTGGTTAGGGAATCAAACATCTCCTTGGGTATCTTTAGAGATGACACATGTGGTATGAGATGGTCTTTGATAGAATCAACAATGATCCTCTTTGCCTTGACCAAGTTCTTCTTATGCAAGGCCTTAGCCTCTTCTTCCTCTGGGATAGGGACCTTAGAACTTATGTAAGTATCCAATTCATTTTCTTCGAGGAAAAACCCAATCCTATGCTTCCATGCTCGGAAGTTATCAACCCCTTCAAGCTTATCCTCAAGCTTGGTGTGGTGAGACATCTTAAAGAGTACTTCAAATGGAAATAGAAAAGACTTAGGTCTTACCACTTGATTTGCATCAATCTAGATCTCGTGCTCGATTAGGGTTTGTCAGAGAAACCCTAAAAATTAAAAATGTGAATTTCAACTTTCTGAAAGGATGGAAAGATGCGCCTTGATGAGTTGATCAACCTGGTATACTTAGAAATTGAAAACTGCAAAGATTCACCCTTCAGAAATGATTTTCAATCTCCCGAATTCACTCGGGAGGACCCTGAATTAGGGTTTAAGTTTCCCGGAGCTTCACCCAACCAAAAATATCGATCCAAAGCTCTAAACTTCACTTTTTCCAAGGCACTTCCATCTATGTTCTTAGATTTTAGAAATTCTTATTTTTGTGGAAACCCTAATTTTTAGGGCCAAAAACGAAAGTGCCCAGAATTGAATTCTGATTCGACAGAAAGATGCGCCTTGTTGAGGAGAGTCAAAATACCCTACTTCCTTTCAAGATATGTGGAGAGAAACTCAATAAACAAGAAACCCTAGTTTCCGCAATTGCATAGTGTCTTCTTCTCAGGTTAGCTCTGATACCATGTTAATTTTTTTGAGTATTAATTCAATATACTCAAGGATATTTACTGAGAGAATAACATGTACATCATATCAAGTATAACAATGCATATCAATCACACCAAGCAATCACATGAGATAATAGACACACAAAGTTTCACTCGGGAAAACCATAAAGGTGAAAAACCCCACAACTTCCTCAGAAATAGAAAGAGCAATGATACAACCCAAGTACAAGAGAGAGTCTTCTCCTAGCAGCTGAACCTCCTTCTCACTTGTGCGCCACTTTCCGAGTATTGCAGAAGTGAATAATGAGATGATAAAAAAGAGTGCATCCCCCACTTGGTTTATTCATTACCTGACCTGCCTAATAACCTAGTAGGGCCGACTTGTCTAACTCAGTCTAATAACCCATGGTTATACTAATCAAGGCCGACCCCACACGTGGTGGTCTAATAACCCATCACTACAAGTTACGACACTTGCAACACTTGTCAATACAAATGATGACACTTCCGTATAGAGGAATAATAACATCTCTATAGGAGTACAATATACATCGGTGAAATACATTCCGAAGTTACATATACATCAACATCCTTTACTATCCTTGAAATTTTAGCATCCTTTAATTTGAGAAGGTTATCAACCTGGACATTGCTGGGTTTCTTAACTTATTTTTTGAAAGGCGTACAGAAGCACATAACCTTTATACACTAGCAATACACATATTACACGTCATGACAAGTAAAACAATGAAAGGGAAAGCGCGAGTAGTCTACCTTTTGTTGCCCGATACGGTCATTGTAAACCAAGTCCACATTGCTTACTAGAACCTCCTTGAGGTCGACCTCAACCTGAACCCAATCCCATCTTCTATTTGTCTTGCGATTGCAATTGGGCTCTAGGCCTGAGAAGACCTCAGACTTGTTACTAGTGGCATCCAATGCTTTAGTGGTATAGAATACAAAGGGCATATCAGGAAAAATTGCCCAAAACTTTAAGAGAGAGACATGCTTGTGAGCAAGGTCAAAACCTAGATCCCAATTATGCAAAACCAATCTCGAGGGACCCCAACTCCAGCTCTTATTCAAAATATTTGAATTGTCATCAAGTGAAAGGAATATAAAAAGAAACTATCCTCTAATTAGCACATAAAAGGTAGAGAAATACTCCAACTATGGCTTCCAATTGTGCTCTAACCACCTCGAAAGGGCTTCCTGCTCCAGGGATTTACGTGAGAATCTACCTACCAAAGTAGCACCATAGAATCTCCCCACGTCTTTGACCTTCAAATCTTTTCCAGCCACCATTTGGACCAAGCTCAATTGTTCCCTAATACACTTTTTAGGGTAGCGACAAGCCTTACCTTCCTTCGCCTCCTTAACAAGCTTTTCTTTTCCTTGGTCTAGTAAAACTGAAGAGTCTCGAGTATTCGAAGCAACAAAGATGGGAGGAATGACTTTGCTGCCATGTACAGTCTGGGAATTAACCCCTATCCCATTCTTTTTAATCTTTGCATTTAAATTAGACAATGTCGAACTGTCATTTTTTACCGGTGGAATTTTTCCCAAATACCTACCTTACATGTTAGTGTATATGTTTCTAGATTTTTACTAGGTACATGTTTAAGGAATGTCCAATGTTTTGAGTGGACATTTTATCCATCCTTGCGAACCATGAAAAGAAGGTGAGCCCAAATACGATTTTAATTAAGTCAATAAATGAGTTTGAAAAAAAGAAGGGTATGAAAATTTAAAAATAATTTCAAAAGAAGGGTACGAAAATTTAAAAATATAATGAAAATAAAAAGAAAGGGGATATAGTCGATATATAAAATAAAAAGGGGCTCCAAAGAATAAAATAATAATATATTAGTAAGTGAAAGAGAAGTAAAAAATAAGAACAAGGAAAAGATAATTTATTCATGGCACATAACTTGTGGTTTATTGGTGTTCACCAACCACAAATTAGGTGGTTATGCTAGTAATCAAAAGAATAAAGAATAGTTACATTGAAAGGTGTTTATATCTTAGAATTTGGGGTGAACTATCATCGATATTTATTCTAAGTTTTAGATTTTATCCGTTTTGGTTAGGATGTAATAAAATCCGAATTAGACTTCAAACAAAATATTTAAACTACACTGTTAAATATAAATCATTGAAAAATAAAGTACACTGTAACTAATATTCAAAAATATATAAATTAAAAAGAGGTTCAATGACTAAAATAACAAAATTAATAAGTGAAACACGCTGTAAAGATGGACGCGGAAGGATAACAAAAAGGGGAAATAGGCTTAATAGAGGGAATCATCAAAAAATTTAAAGAAAAAAATAATAAAGACTGAATACAAATAAAATAAAAAATTTAAAATATAATGAAGATGGTTTAATATTAAAAAGCATAAAAAATAGTTCGATCGGGAATCTATAAGTATACATATAATTTTGAATATTAATGCTCGTCACAATTCCGAGCCTAGTGGTTCCTTCTTTGCTTCTTTTGCTCGAGTTCGATCCTCTTTATAGCAAGTTTTCTCCATTTCTGTTGTAGTGGAAGATTTTTTTCGCGGACCAGAACCTCCTTGTTCTGGATTGTAATTATCCCATTTATCCGGCTTAGAACGCATTTTGCGGCCCGACACAGAGCGATAGCAGCCTCTTCATCTGTATTTGAAGACCTAATTGAACTATAATTATCCCATTTATCCAGCTTCGAACTCATTTTGCGGCCCGACACAGAGCGATCGCAGCCTCGGCATTCTGTATTTGAAGACCAAATTGAAGCAAAACCCTCATTTCATTAATCGGTAGGAGAAATGGATTCAGAGAACGATGTGCACGATGGAAATGATACCGTGTCCGACGTATACGATAGCGAAGGATATGCGATGGAAGAAAACGCTGATGATGATGGCCTCTTTGCCGAAAATACCAGCGATGACGATTCTGAGGAGAATACCTCCTCTTCTCGCCGTCCACGGTCAATCTACACTATTTTGAGTGAGGAAGACATTCTCCAACGTCAAAAGGAGGCTATAACAGCTGTTTCTGCAGTGCTTCACTTATCCAAAATTCAGGCCGGGATTCTCTTGCGTCACTTCAAGTGGAGTGTTGATAAGGTCAGTGATGAATGGTTTGCAAACGAGGAGAAGGTCAGAATGGATGTGGGGTTGTTGGAAAAGCCTGTTCTGGAGGTTAGACCGGATCAAAAGGACTTGACGTGTGGGATATGCTTCGATTGTTACCTCAGAAGCAGAATGAAGGCGGCTGCTTGTGGCCATCACTTTTGTAATGAGTGTTGGACAGGCTACATTCATACTTCGATAAATGATGGTCCTGGATGCCTCACTTTGCGGTGCCCAAGCCCTTCATGCACTGCTGCCTTGGATGAAGATATGGTCCTTTCTTTAGTCTCTGATGATGAAGATAGAGCAAAGTATACACGGTATCTTTTGAGATCATATGTTGAAGACAATAGAGAGACCAAGTGGTGTCCAGCTCCTGGCTGCGAGTATGGTGTCGAATTTGCTATGGGAAGTGGCCCTTTTGATGTTAAGTGCAAATGTGCATATAACTTCTGCTGGAATTGTTGTGAGGAAGTTCACCGTCCAGTAGACTGTCATACGGTGGAAAAGTGGATCTTGAAGAACAGCGCAGAATCACAAAACATGAACTGGATATTGGCAAATTCAAAGCCTTGCCCAAAGTGTAAACGGCCAATTGAGAAAAATCATGGCTGCATGCATATGACGTGCACGCCTCCATGTAATTTCCAATTTTGCTGGTTATGCCTTGGTGCTTGGTCAGAGCATGGTGAACGAACAGGTGGTTTTCAAGCGTGCAACCGATATGAAACTGCAAAACAGGAAGGAGTTTATGATGAGTCGGAGCGGAGAAGGGAGATGGCGAGAAAGTCATTGAAGAGATACACCCATTATTATGAGCGATGGGCGACAAATGAATCGTCTAGGGCAAAGGCATTGTCAGATCTGCAACAAATGCAAGCAGTGCAGATTGAAAAGTTAAGTGATAGACAGGGTCAACCTGTTTTACAACTGAAGTTTGTTACTGAAGCATGGTTACAGATAGTTGAATGTAGACGTGTTCTGAAGTGGACATATGCATATGGATATTATCTTCCAGAATATGAGCATGCTAAAAGACAATTCTTCGAGTACTTGCAAGGTGAAGCTGAATCTGGTTTAGAACGACTTCATCGGTGTGCCGAGAAAGAGTTGCAAGGTTATATTGAAGGTGAAAGCCATGCAAAGGATTTTAAACATTTTCGTACTAAGCTTAGAGTTCTCACAAAAGTAACGCGTAATTATTTTGAGAATCTTGTTCAGGCTTTGGAAAACGGCCTGTCAGATGTGAATAATCGACAAGCTAGAGTTAAAGGCAGCAGTTCAAAAGCTTCTGCTAGCAGAAAAAGGAAGAGGTAGATCAAAATTTGTTAATTCGAAAATTAGTTGCAGCAGGAACACAGATGATAATAGCCATTGACAAATTCTACCTTGTCGTATATCCTTTAGATCACCTGCACAGAACAGCAATCTGGGCTCTCTTCAATTTGCATATGCAATTTTTGCGACATTGTAAATTTTTTGGTGTTGTACCTCACCCAGACAAATACAATTATTGGTGCATTCGATGAAAGCATTGTAGTATTCAATTGCAACAGAACTGAGCACGTCAGTTCTCATAAACTTGGGAGTTTATGCCTGGCATTTGTCCTTGAGCTGGACCTTCCCTTGCAGGTTACCCTTGTATAGAATGGCGTAGTATAATCAGGTTTTCTTTCTTGAGAGCAGGCTAAAGAACCTGTAGTAATGTTTAAGTGTTTCATTTGAATAGTAAAGTGAAAGTATTAAGATTTTTATGTGACAAAATCTGGAAGAAATTTTTTTAATGTAATCCTTTGTGAGCTATTTCTGGTTATGTTAGTCAAGAACTATTATGATGATGCACTCAGTAACTTTTAATAATGAGGCACTTAGTCACTTATACTTTTGGATTCATCATGATAGATCCACTTTAAGGATCTATTTTGGAAATTGCTAACGCACTTAGTCACTTATAGTTTTGGATTCATCATGATAGATCCATTTTAAGGATCTATTTTGGAACTAACGCACTTAGTCACTTATAGTTTTGGATTCATCATGATACATCCATTTTAAGGATCTATTTTGGAAGTTGCTAGTAGTATAGTTCGCCGATAGGCGCTACAATGAATAAATGTATATAGAAGGCTTACTTAGTTACTTATACTTTTGGATTCATCATGATAGATCTATTTTAAGGATCTATTTTGGAAATTGCTAGTAATATAGTTGGCGGATAGACGCTACAATGAACAAATGGCGTTACAATGAACAAATGTATATAGGAGGCAGGCGACTGCGCTCTTTCAATCTTGATTAAAAACTAGCGGTGAAGATGCAATGAAATGGCATATACTTAGTCGAGCACAAAGATCTAACGGCTAAGATAAGATCTAACCGCTAAGATTTTGTGAGGATGGACAGCTTACCCAAACGTCAATTTATAATCCACGGTTTTTTTTCTTAATTTGATTCTCTTGCAGGTATTAAACTCTTTATGTTTTCTGACATTGGATTTCATCAGATCCAGTCTACCGGCTACCTCATTGAGGATGGTTTGATCGCCTTGTTCTTTGCTTCGGCCAGTACTCGGGTTCTGGGACGAAGGATATCTATGCTCATAGGAGGAGCCACTTTCTTGGTCGGAGCTACCCTCAATGGTGCAGCGGTTAATGTGGCCATGCTCATACTTAGCCACATTCTTCTTGGTATTAGTGTCGGTTTTGCCAATCAGGTTCAAAAGCTTTATCTTATTACTCAGTCGATCTTGTGAATTGCACTTTATTCTCGAAATAGTCTCTACGATCCTAAAATCTTGTGTATTAATCAAGTCGATTTTGTGATTTGCAATCTATTCCCCTGTATTGATCTGAAATGGCACCTCCAAAACCGAGAGGAGGGCTCAACATGTGCTTCCATTGTTCATAACCATTGGGATTTTGGCTGCCAATTGCATCAATTATGGCACCCAGAAACTTGAAAAATGGGGATGGCGCGTATCGTTGGCTCTGGCAGCCGTTCCTGCACTCATCATAACGATAGGATCGCTGTTCCTTGCAGACACACCCAACAGCCTCATCGAGAGACGCCATCAGGGGAAGGCCAAGGCTATGCTGGAAAAGATTCCAGTGACGCCCAATGTTCAGGACGAATTCGACGATTTGATCGAGGCGAGCTAAGCTTCCAAGATGGTGATGCATCCTTTCCCTAACATCTTGCAGAGAAAATATCGGCCTCATCTGGTTATGGCCATCGCCATTCCTTTCTTCTAGCAATTGACGGGGATCAATGTTATCATGTTTTATGCTCCCGTCCTCTTTAAGACGATCGGTTTTGGTTCCAGTGCTTCTTTGTTTTCTTCTGTTGTGATTACTGGGCTTGCGAATGTGATGGCCACGCTGGTCTCCATTTTCAGTGTTGACAGGCTTGGAAGAAGAATTCTCTTCATGGAGGGAGGAGTTCAAATGTTCATATCTCAGGCAAGTGCTTTTTCCTTAGTTTAACTAATTGATTCTGTGCCTCTATGAATAGTGTTTCTTGGTTGTTAATAAATGGACCTGCAAATTTTTTATTTTTTTCCAAGTTAGCTGATCCATTCAGTACTCCCATGAATAGTGTATATCTGTACTTAATAATGGAGATAAGTATTTGGGTATATCTGATTTAGTAATGGATTTATGGATCTGGTTTGACAAGTAACTTTTGTTTTAATAGTATATTTTGATAGATTTACATATTTGATAGATCAAAGTTGGTTTCTGTGTAGGTAAAACAACATCTTCATAAAAAAATCTTTACTTTTACAACTGTTATTTTGGATTGCATTGACAACTTTTTTGAATCGCAAATTGACAACTTATTCCTGCTTTTTTGCAGGTTGCCATAGAAATAATACTGGGGCTTGAATTTGGATCATCTGGAGAAGGAAGTCTAACAAAAGGATAGGCGGCTCTCGTTGTAGTCCTGATCTGTATATACGTTTCAGCTTTTGCATGGTCATGGGGTCCTCTTGGATGGTTGGTTCCAAGTGAGATTTCCCTGTAGAGATCCGTTCAGCTTGGCAGAGTATCAATGTTTCAGTAAACCTTTCATTCACATTTATTATTGTGGCAAAAAAAGTCAATTTAGGAATCCATGTAAGCGATTTTTATTTATTGTGTGACCATTTACTATGAAAATTTTATGATTTTTTAAAAAATATATATTATAATTTTTATTTAAAGTTTTCCTTGTATTTATCATCAATCCATCAATCCACTCATAGTAAAAAATAATTCACTTTCGAGGTTAGATTACATCTTCCTTATCAATTTAATATTTCATTTTTTAATTTGCTATTATATATATTTGAAAAATCTTTGTTATGGAAGGAATTAATTTAATTTTTAATTATTTTATATTTCAATAAATAATATATATTTTGAAAAAATTATTAGTTTATATTAATAATTATTAAATATGATTTTGTCTTTATATTCTCTAACATAGCTTAAAAAAACAATTAGAGTAGAGCTAATTACCCCTTTCATAATAAAATATACATTAAAACTAAATATTTTAAATATTTAATTTCAATGTATATTTTATTGTTATATTTAATTATAGTTAGTTTTAGTGTATATTAACAATCATCATCATAGATATATTTATATGAAATTTAAATTTTAATGTAATAATAATATTATTGATATTAACAATAATAATATTATTAATATTTACAATAACATTAATATTAATATTAGCATTAATATTAAAAATCATTCATATCATCTTCAAACATAACATAACATTGAACAAATTTATAAAATTATTACTATCATATCATATCATATATAAAATTATTACTAACATAGCATACCATTCATATCAAATATATAATTATACTAACATTAATATCAATGTTAAGATTAATATTATTATTATTAATATTAACAATATTGATATTGATATTAATATTAATAGTATTAACAACATTAGCATTAATATTATTAACATTAAGAACATTAATATTAATTTTCAATGTCACTAATGTCTTCGAAATATTAAAGATATATTCATATCAAAGATATATTTCTTCTTTCATGATAATATTAAAAGTCATGCATATATAATCAAGGTGCATTAAAGTTAAAAATATAAATATCCATGGTGCACCAAAGTTACATTTACAATCAACCATGCTACACAAGTTAAATATATAGTCATTCATAAAACACCATAAGCAACCACACTTTACCAAAGGAACCCACATTTTTCAAATTGCTTTATTCACTAAATTGCTTTATTTATCAAGCACACCACACCAACCAAAGTCAACAATGGTCAACAATGGTCAACCATAGCCAACCATCGTCAACCATAGGAAACCATAGTCAACCAAAGTCAAGCAAAATTTAAATATGGTCAACAAAAGTGAACCATGGTAAACCTAATCTAACCATACTAAACCAATGTTAACCAAAATTCAAATGAAATAAAAAAGTCAACAATGGTCAACCAAAGTCAACCATGGTAGACCATGCTCAACCATAATAAACCATGATAACCATAATCAACCAAAACAAACCAAAAGTCAACCTTGATCAACCAATTGCATCAATTATGGCACAGAAAAACTTGAAAAATGGAGATGACACGTATGGATCGCTGTTCCTTGCAGACACACCCAACAGCCTCATCGAGAGACGCCATCAGGGGAAGGCCAAGGCTATGCTGGAAAAGATTCTAGTCACGCCCAATGTTCAGGAGGAATTCGACGATTTGATCGAGGCAAGCTAAGCTTCCAAGATGGTGAAGCATCCTTTCCCTAACATTTTGCAGAGAAAATATCGGCCTCATCTGGTTATGGCCATCGCCATTCCTTTCTTCTAGCAATTGACGGGGATCAGTGTTATCATGTTTTATGCTCCCGTCCTCTTTAAGACGATCGGTTTTGGTTCCAGTGCTTCTTTGTTTTCTTCTTTTGTGATTACTGGGCTTGTGAATGTGATGGTCACGCTGGTCTCCATTTTCAGTGTTGACAGGCTTGGAAGAAGAATTCTCTTCATGGATAGAGGAGTTCAAATGTTCATATCTCAGGCAAATGCTTTTTCCTTAGTTTAATTGCTTGATTCTGTGCCTCTATGAATAGTGTTTCTTGGTTGTTAATAAATGGACCTGCAAATTTTTTATTTTTTTCCAAGTTAGCTGATCCATTCAGTACTCCCATGAATAGTGTATATCTATACTTAATAATGGAGATAAGTATTTGGGTATATCTGATTTAGTAATGGATTTATGGATCTGGTTTGACAGGTAACTTTTGTTTTAATAGTATATTTTGATAGATTTACATATTTGATAGATAAAAGTTGGTTTCTGTGTAGGTAAAACAACATCATCATAAAAAATCTTAACTTTTACAACTGTTATTTTGGATTGCATTGACAACTTTTTTGAATCGCAAATTGACAACTTATTCCTGTTTTTTTTGCAGGTTGCCATAGAAATAATACTGGGGCTTGAATTTGGATCATCTGGAGAAGGAAGTCTAACAAAAGGATAGGCGGCTCTCGTTGTAGTCCTGATGTGTATATACGTTTCAGCTTTTGCATGGTCATGGGGTCCTCTTGGATGGTTGGTTCCAAGTGAGATTTTCCCTGTAGAGATCCGTTCAGCTTGGCAGAGTATCAACGTTTCAGTAAACCTTTCATTCACATTTATTATTGTGGCAAAAAAAAGCCAATTTAGAAATCCATGTAAGGCTTTTTTATTTATTGTGTGACCATTTTCTATGAAAATTTTATGATTTTTTAAAAAATATATATTATAATTTTTATTTAAAGTTTTCCTTATATTTATCATCAATCCATCAATCCACTCATAGTAAAAAATAATTCACTTTCGAGCTTAGATTACATCTTCCTTATCAATTTAATATTTCATTTTTTAATTTGCTATTATATATATTTGAAAAATGTTTGTTATGGAAGGAATTGATTTAATTTTTAATTATTTTATATTACAGTAAATAATATATATTTTGAAAAAATTATTAGTTTATATTAATAATTATTAAATACGATTTTGAATTTATATTCTCTAACATAGCTTAAAAAAATAATTAGAGTAGAGTTAATTACCCCTTTCTTAATAAAATATACATTAAAACCAAATATTTTAAATATTTAATTTCAATGTATATTTTATTGTTATATTTAATTATAGTTAATTTTAGTGTATATTAACAATCATCATCATAGATATATTTATATGAATTTTAAATTTTAATGTAATAATAATATTATTGATATTAACAATAATAATATTATTAATATTTACAATAACATTAATATTAATATTAACAATAATATTAAAAATCATGCATATCAACTTCAAACATATCATAACATTGAACAAATTTATAAAATTATTACTATCATATCTTATGATATATAAAATTATTTCTAACATAGCATACTATTCATATCAAATATATAATTATACTAACATTAATATCAATGTTAAGATTAATATTATTATTATTAATATTAACAATATTGATATTGATATTAATATTAATAGTATTAACAACATTAGCATTAATATTATTAACATTAAGAACATTAATATTAATTTTCAATGTCACTAATGTCTTCGAAATATTAAAGATATATTTATAGCAAAGATATATTTCTTCTTTCATGATAATATTAAAAGTCATGCATACATAATCAAGGTGCATTAAAGTTAAAAATATAAATATCCATGGTGCACCAAAGTTACATTTACAATCAACCATGCTACACAAGTTAAATATATAGTCATTCATAAAACACCATAAGCAACCACACTTGACCAAAGGAACCCACTTTTTTCAAGTTGCTTTATTCACTGAATTGCTTTATTTATCAAGCACACCACACCAACCAATGTCAACAATGGTCAACAATGGTCAACCATAGCTAACCATCGTCAACCATAGGAAACCATAGTCAACCAAAGTCAAGCAAAATTTAACCATGGTCAACGAAAGTGAACCATGGTAAACCTAGTCTAACCATACTAAACCAATGTTAACCATAATTCAAATGAAGTAAAAAAGTCAACAATGATCAACCAAAGTCAACCATGGTAGACCATGCTCAACCATAGTCGACCATGGTAACCATAATCAACCAAAACAAACCAAAAGTCAACCTTGATCAACCAATTGCATCAATTATGGCACCCATAAACTTGAAAAATGGAGATGGCGCATATCATTGGCTCTAGAAGCCTTTCCTGCACTCATCATAACGATAGGATCGCTGTTCCTTGCAGACACACCCAACAGCCTCATCGAGAGACGCCATCAGGGGAAGGCCAAGGCTATGCTGGAAAAGATTCGAGTGACGCCCAATGTTCAGGAGGAATTCGACGATTTGATCGAGGCGAGCTAAGCTTCCAAGATGGTGAAGCATCATTTCCCTAACATTTTGCAGAGAAAATATCGGCCTCATCTGGTTATGGCCATCGCCATTCCTTTCTTCTAGCAATTGACAGGGATCAATGTTATCATGTTTTATGCTCCCGTCCTCTTTAAGACGATCGGTTTTGGTTCCAGTGCTTCTTTGTTTTCTTCTGTTGTGATTACTGGGCTTGCGAATGTGATGGCCACGCTGGTCTCCATTTTCAGTGTTGACAGGCTTGGAAGAAGAATTCTCTTCATGGAGGGAGGAGTTCAAATGTTCATATCTCAGGCAAGTGCTTTTTCCTTAGTTTAACTGATTGATTCTGTGCCTCTATGAATAGTGTTTCTTGGTTGTTACTAAATGGACCTGCAAATTTTTTATTTTTTTCCAAGTTAGCTGATCCATTCAGTACTCATGAATAGTGTATATCTGTACTTAATAATGGAGATAAGTATTTGGGTATATCTGATTTAGTAATGGATTTATGGATCTGGTTTAAAAAGTAACTTTTGTTTTAATAGTATATTTTGATAGATTTACATATTTGATAGATCAAAGTTGGTTTCTGTGTAGGTAAAACAACATCATCATAAAAAATCTTTACTTTTACAACTGTTATTTTGGATTGCATTGACAACTTTTTTGAATCGCGAATTGACAACTTATTCCTGTTTTTTTTGCAGGTTGCCATAGAAATAATACTGGGGCTTGAATTTGGATCCCTTTGGGGCTGGCTCTCGTTGTAGTCCTGATCTGTATATACGTTTCAGCTTTTGCATGGTCATGGGGTCCTCTTGGATGGTTGGTTCCAAGTGAGATTTTCCCTGTAGAGATCCGTTCAGCTTGGCAGAGTATCAACGTTTCAGTAAACCTTTCATTCACATTTATTATTGTGGCAAAAAAATCCAATTTAGGAATCCATGTAAGGGATTTTTATTTATTGTGTGACCATTTTCTATGAAAATTTTATGATTTTTTAAAAAATATATATTATAATTTTTATTTAAAGTTTTCCTTATATTTATCATCAATCCATCAATCCACTCATAGTAAAAAATAATTCACTTTCGAGCTTAGATTACATCTTCCTTATCAATTTAATATTTCATTTTTTAATTTGCTATTATATATATTTGAAAAATCTTTATTAGGGAAAGAATTAATTTAATTTTTAATTATTTTATATTACAGTAAATAATATATATTTTGAAAAAATTATTCGTTTATATTAATAATTATTAAATATGATTTTGACTTTATATTCTCTAACATAGCTTAAAAAAAAAATTATAGTAGAGCTAATTACCCCTTTCCTAATAAAATATACATTAAAACTAAATATTTTAAATATTTAATTTCAATGTATATTTTATTGTTATATTTAATTATAGTTAGTTTTAGTGTATATTAACAATCATCATAGATATATTTATATGAATTTTAAATTTTAATGTAATAATAATATTATTGATATTAACAATAATAATATTATTAATATTTACAATAACATTAATATTAATATTAGCATTAATATTAAAAATCATTCATATCAACTTCAAACATATCATAACATTGAACAAATTTATAAAATTATTACTATCATATTTTATGATATATAAAATTATTACTAACATAGCATACCATTCATATCAAATATATAATTATACTAACATTAATATCAATGTTAAGATTACTATTATTATTATTAATATTAACAATATTGATATTGATATTAATATTAATAGTATTAATAACATTAGCATTAATATTTTTTTTTTTTCCTTGGAAAAAGTCCGTAATTTTATTTCAAAAAGATGATTAAAATTACATACTGCACATGTAGTAGAATCAACAAGGATCCCTACATTTTCACATATTTCTGTCCCATATAAGCAGAAAAACAGCTTAGAATGAGCTGAACCAAATAAAAGAGAAACCCAGAGAATGTTTCCACAAGAAGTAGAACAGATATTTCATGATCAGTGGTGAAATTAGGGCCACCGATTTCAGATCTGGTCCCTGAAACCGCCGCCGCCGCCACTGGATCTTGCTCAGACCCAATGGGTCGCCGCGCAAAGGCACCGCCCTCTCTCCATACTCAGAAGAATCCATCACGCTCCATCAATGCCTGAAAACGTAGGAAAGAGAAGAGGTCTCCATGGAGGAACCCTTGGCCGCCAAGAAGTGCTGCTCACAGATCTTTCCAGGTATCTGGACGACCAGCGTGATGCTGCACTGTTAATCTATGATCCATCAGCTCGTCCACCCTCCAAGAAACCAAAGAATAAGCCTCAAACGGCACCGCAGAAGCCTAGGTCCATGACTTACTCAGGATCCGCCGATCTGCTGTCAAAGCCGTCGTTGGATCTTCGCGTTGGAAGCTCGACCGTTGTTGGAGCCGCTCCGCAAAGATGCGCCTCTGCACCCGCTGCTGCCCGCCACAGGAGCCTGTTGCGCCTTCCCTCATCGTCGACCTTTACTCAAACGGCACCGCAGAAGCCGAGGTCCACGATGAGGCCACCGGAACAGAGCAGCTGATCGCTCTCAGGATCCGTCGATCTGCTGTCAAAGCCGTTGTTGGATCTCCGTCAGGCACATTAGCATTAATATTATTAACATTAAGAACATTAATATTAATTTTCAATGTCACTAATGTCTTCGAAATATTAAAGATATATTCATATCAAAGATATATTTCTTCTTTCATGATAATATTAAAAGTCATGCATACATAATCAAGGTGCATTAAAGTTAAAAATATAAATATCCATGGTGCACCAAAGTTACATTTACAATCAACCATGCTACACAAGTTAAATATATAGTCATTTATAAAACACCATAAGCAACCACACTTTACCAAAGGAACCCACTTTTTTCAAATTGCTTTATTCACTAAATTGCTTTATTTATCAAGCACACCACACCAACCAAAGTCAACAATGGTCAACAATGGTCAACCATAGCCAACCATCGTCAACCATAGGAAACCATAGTCAACCAAAGTCAAGCAAAATTTAACCATGGTCAACAAAAGTGAACCATGGTAAACCTAATCTAACTATACTAAACCAATGTTAACCAAAATTCAAATTAAGTAAAAAAGTCAACAATGGTCAACGAAAGTCAACCATGGTAGACCATGCTCAACCATAGTCAACCATGGTAACCATAATCAACCAAAACAAACCAAAAGTCAACCTTGATCAACCAAAGGAAACCATAGTCAACCATGGTCAATAAAAAGTTAACCAAAGACAACGATGGTCAAACAAAGTCCAGCAAAATTTAAACATGGTTAACAAAAGTCAACCATGGTAAACCTAAGTCAACCAAAATTAAAAATTAAACCATGGTTAATCAAAGTCAACCATGGTTAACCAAAATTCAACCATACTCAAACATGTTCAACCATAATCAACCATAGTCAATCAAATTTAACAATGGTTAACCATACATAGTCAACCATGGTCAACCAAAGTCAACCAAATTTAACCAACGTGCATTAAATCTAACATGGATTAAAGTCAACAAGGTTTAAAGTCAACTATGGATTCTAGTCAACTATGGAACGAAGTCAACATGGATTAGAGTTACAATTGTTCAACTATGGATTACAGTCAACCAACAACACCCATGGTCAACCAATTCAACCATGGTGAACCAAAAGTCAACCATAGTTAACAAAAGTCTACAATAGTTAACCAAATCCAATAAAAAATCATCCATGGTAAACCTAAGTCAACCATGGTCAACCAAAGTAAGCCATAGTTATCCAAAAGTCAATGAAAGACAACCATGGTTAACCATGGTCAACCTTGGTCAACCATAGCCAACCATGGTCAAGGAAAATAAACTATGGTCAACCAAATTCAACTGAAAGTCAACCATGGCAAATCAAAATTTAACCAAAGTCACCATCACCAACCATGGTCAGCCATAGTCAACCATGATCAATCATTGCTAACCATGGTCAATCATAATTAACCGTGGTCAACCAAAGTCAACAATGGTCAACCATAGCCAACCATCGTCAACCATGGTCAACCATAGGAAACTATAGTCAACCAAAGTTAAGCAAAATTCAACCATGGTCAACAAAAGTGAACCATGGTAAAGCTAAGCCAACCATAGTAAACCAATGTTAACCAAGATTCAAACGAAGTAAAAAATTCAACAATGGTCAACCATGCTCAACCATAGTCAACCATGGTAACCATAATCAACCCAAAGTCAACTGTGATCAACCAAATAAAACCATAGTTAACCAAAGTTAACCAAAGTCAACCATAGCCAACCATGGTCAACAAAATGTTAACCAAAGACAACCATGGTCAAACAAAGTTAAGTAAAATTTAAACATGGTCAACCAAATTCAACTTTGGTAAACCTAAGTTAATCATAGTCAACCAAAGTTAAAAAGTAAACCATGGTTAACCAAAATTCAACCATACTCAACCATGTTCAACCATAATCAACCATGGTCAATCAAATTTAACAATGGTCAGCATACATAGTCAACCATGGTCAACCAAATTTAACCATGGTCACCCATAAATAGTCAACAATGGTAAACATGCTCAACCATAGTCAACCAAAGCTAACCAAAACTCAACTATGGTCAAGAATGGATTAAAGTCAACAAAGCATTAAACTCAACTTTGGATTAAATTCAATATCATATAAAGACAACATTCATTAAATTCAACATTAATTAAAGTTAACCTGCATTATATCCAACATGGATTAAAGTCAACAAGGTTTAAAGTCAACTATGGATTCAAGTCAACTATTGAATGAAGTCAACATGGATTAAAGTTACAATTATTCAACTATGGATTACAGCCAACCAACAACACCCATGGTCAACCAAATTCAACCATGGTCAACCAAAAGTCAACCATAGTCAACAAAAGTCTAGCATGCTTAACCAAATCCAATCAAAAGTCATCCATGGTAAACCTAAGTCAACCATGGTTAACCAAAGTCAACCAAAAGTCAACTAAAGACAACCATGGTTAACCATAGTCAACCTTGGTCAACCATAGTCAACCATGGTCAAGAAAAGTAAACCATGGTCAGCCATAGTCAACCATGGTCAATCATAGCTCACCATGGTTAACCATAATCAACCGTGGTCAACCAAAGTCAACAATGGTCAACCATAGCCAACCATGGTCAAGCATGGTCAACCATAGGAAACCATAGTCAACCAAAGTCAAGCAAAATTTAACCATGGTCAACAAAAGTGAACCATGGTAAACCTGAGCCAACCATAGTGAACCAATGTTAACCAAAATTCAAACGAAGTAAAAAAATCAATAATGGTCAACCAAAGTCAACCATGGTAAACCATAGTCAACCATAGTAACCATAATCAACCATAGCCAACCAAAAGTCAACCATGATCAACCAAAGGAGACCATAGTTAACCAAAGTCAACCATAGTCAACCATGGTCAACCAAAAGTTAACCAAAGACAACCATGGTCAAACAAAGTGAAGCAAAATTTAAACATGATCAACCAAAGTCAACCATGGTAAACCTAAGTCAATCATAGTCAACCAAAGTAAAAAAGTAAACCATGGTTTACCAAAATCAACCATGGTTAACCAAAATTCAACCATACTCAACCATGTTCAACCATAATCAACCATGGTAAACCAAATTTAATAATAATAAACCATGGTCAACCAAAGTCAACCAAATTTAACCATGGTCATCCATAAATAGTCAACCATGGTAAATATGCTCAACCATAGTCAACCAAAGCTAACCAAAAGTCAACCATGGTCAACTAAATTAAACTAAAGTTAACCAAATGCAACCATGGTCAAACAAATTCAAACAAAAGTTAACCATAGTCAACCAAAGTATACCATGGTAAACCTAAGTCAACCAAAGTAAAAAATTAAACCATGGTTATCCAAAGTCAACCATGGTTAACCAAAAGTCTATCATAGTCAACACTGCTCAACCATAATCAACCATGGTCAACCAAAGTCAACCAACTTTAACCATGGTCCACCATACATAGTCAACTATGGTAAATTAAATTCAACCATGGTCAACCATAGTTGACCAATTGGAATTAGACAACCATAGTTGACCATATGGAATTAGACAACCATAGTAAAAATAGTCAACCATAATTAACCATAGTCAACCAAAGTTAACCATATTCAACCAAAATATCCATATTCAACTAAAGTCGATCATAGTAAACCATAGCCAACCCAATTCAATCGTAACAAACCAAATTCAACTAACCATAGTCAACCAAAGTTAACCATATTCAACCAAAATATCCATATTCAACTAAAGTCGATCATAGTAAACCATAGCCAACCCAATTCAATCGTAACAAACCAAATTCAACTCAAGTTAAAAGTTAAACAAGGTCAACCATAGTCAACCATGGTTAAGAATACTCAACCATAGTCAACAATGGTCAACCATAGTCAACCAAAGTAGACCAAACTAGGTCAACCCTAGTCAACCATCGTCAACAATAGTCAACCATATTGAACCATATTCCACCATAGTCAACTAATAGTCAATTGTGGCCAAACTATGTCTACCAAAGTCAACAATGGTTTACTAAAGTCAACCAAATTCAAACAGGGTCAATTATGGCCATCCATAGTCAACCATAGTCGACCATAATGATTTAGTCAACCATAGTTAACCATAGCCAACCAAAGTTAACCATTTCAACCAAAGACAACCATAGTCACCAATGGTCAACCATGGGCAACTAAAGCTAACAATAGTCAACCATGGTCAACCAAAGTCAATTATCACCAACGAAAGACAATCACAATCGAACATGATTAAGTATGGTCAACCATACTCATCCATAATCAAACAAAGTCAACCATAGTTAAACAACGTAAACCATAGTCATCCATAATCAAATAAAGTCAACCATAGTTAAAAGTTAAATAAGTTCAATGAATGGTTGTTTATGGAAAAAAAAGTCAACCATAGTCAATGATCATCACCATAGTCAACCATAGTCAATTAGTTAACCATAAACAAAAGTTAAGCAAGGTCAAACAATAGTCAATTACAGCAAAACAAGGTCACCCTTAGCTAACCATGGGCAATTACAGTCAACCATAGTCAATTAGTCAACTAAAGTCAACCATAGTTAAACAAAGTTAATAATAGCCACCATGGCCAACTACATTTAAGCAAATTCAACCATAGTTGACTATGGTCAAACATGGTCAACCATAGTCATCCATAATCGAATGAAGTCAATCATAGTTAAACAACATAAAGCTTAGTCAACCATAGCCAACCATGGTCAACCATAGTCAACCATATTGAACCATATTCCACCATAGTCAACTATGGTCAACTAATAGTCAATTGTGGCCAAACTAGATCAACGAAAGTCAACAATGGTTTACCATAGTCAACCAAATCAACCATGGCCATCCATAGCCAACCATGGGAAACCATAGTCGACCATAGCGAATTAGTCAACCACTGTTAATCGTCATTAACCATAGTCAACCAAAGTTAACCATATTCAAGCAAAGACAACCATAGTGAGCAATCACCATAGTCAACCATGGGAAATAAAGCTAAGCATAGTCAACCATGGTCAACCAAAGTCAATTATGAAAAACGAAAGTCAACCATAGTCGAACATGATCAAGCATGGTCAACCATAGTCATATATAATCAAACAAAGGAAACTATAGTTAAACACCATAAACCCTAGTCATCCATTATCAAACAAAGTCAACCATAGTTAAAAGTTAAATAAGTTCAATGAATAGTGAGTTGTGACAAAAAAAGTCAACCATAGCCAACCATCATCACCATAGTCAACCATAGACAAAAGTTAAGCAAGGTCAACCAATAGTCAATTACAGCAAAACAAAGTCACCCTTAGCTAACCATGGAAAATCATAGTCAATTAGTGAGCTAAAGTTAACCATAGTTAAATAAAGTCAACAATAGTCAACCATGGCCAACCACATTTAACCAAATTCAACTATAGTCGAGCATCGTCAAGCATGGTCAACCATAGTCATCCATAATTGAACAAAGTCAACCATAGTTAAACAACATAAGCCTTAGTCAACCATAGCCAACCATGGTCAACCAAAGTCAACCATCATCAACAATAGTCAACCATATTCAACCATAGTCAACCATGGTCAACTAATAGTCAATTGTGGTTAAATTAGGTCAACCAAAGTCAACAATGGTTTACTAAAGTCAACAATATTCAAACATGGTCAACCATGGCCATCCACAGTCAACCATGGGCAACCATAGTCGACCATAGTTATTTAGTCAACCACAGTTAACCATCGTTAACCATAGTCAACCAAAGTTAACCATATTCAATCAAAGACAACCATGGTCAACAATGGTCAGCCATAGTCATCCATAATCAAACAAAGTCAACCATAGTTAAACAACATAAACCATAGTCATCCATAATCAAACAAGGTCAACCATAGTTAAAATTTAAATAAGTTCAATGAATGGTCATCTGTGGCAAAAAAAGCCAACCATCGCGACCATAGTTAACCATAGTCAATTAGTCAACCATAAACAAAAGTTAAGCAAGGTCAACCAATAGTCAGTTACAGCAAAACAAAGTCACCCTTAGCTAACCATGGGTAATCGTAATCCACCATCAATTAGTCAACTAAAGTCAACCATAGTTAAACAAAGTCAACCATGGCCAACCAAATTAAACCATAGTCGAACATGGTCAAGCATAGTCAACCATAATCATCCATAATCAAATAAAGTCAACCATTTTTAAACAACATAAAACATAGTCAACCATAGCCAACCATGGTTAACAATCATTAACCATAGTCAACCATATTGAACCATATTCCACCATAGTCAACCATGGTTAACTAATAGTCAATTGCTTCCAAACTAGGTCAACCAAAGTCAACAATGGTTTACCAAAATCAACCAATTTCAACCATTGTCAACCATGGCCATCCATATTCAACCATGGGAAACCATAGTCAACCATAGTAAATTAGTCAACCACAATTAACCGCCGTTAACCATTGCAACAAAAGTTAACCATATTCAACCAAAGACAACCATAGTCAACAATGGTCAACCATTGTCATCCATAATCAAACAAAGTCAACCATAGTTAAACAATGTAAACCATATTAATCCATAATCAAACAAAGTCAACCATAGTTAAACAATGTAACCCATAGTAATCCATAATCAAACAAACTCAACCATAGTTAAAAGTTAAATAAGTTCGATGAATGGTCAGTTATGTCGAAAAAGTCAACCATCATCACCATAGTCAACCATAGACAAAAGTTAAGTAAGGCTAACCAATATTCAATTACAGCAAAACAAAATCACCCTTAGCTAACCATGGCAATCGTAGTCAACCATAGTCAATTAGTTAGTTAAAGTCAACTATAGTTAAACAAAGTCAATAATAGTCAACCTTTGCCAATCACATTTAACCAAATTCAACCATAGTCAAACATGGTCAAGCATGGTCAACCATAGTCATCCATAATCGAACAAAGCCAAACATAGTTAAACTACATAAACTTTAGTCAACCATAGCCAACCATGGTCAACCATAGTCAACCATATTGAACCATATTCCATCATAGTCAACCATGGTCAACTAATAATCAATTGTTTCCAAACTAGGTCAACCAAAGTCAACAATGGTTTACCAAAGTCAACCAAATTCAACCATCGCCATCCATAGTCAACCATGGGAAACTATAGTCAACCATAGTGAATTAGTCAACCACAGCTAACTGTCATTAACCATAGTCAACCAAAGTGAACCATATTCAACCAAAGATGACCATAGTCAACTATGGTCAACCATAGTCAACAATGGGCAACTAAAGCTAACCATAGTTAACCATGGCCAACGAAAGTTAACTATAGTCAACCAAAGTCAACCATTGTTACGCATGGCCAACCAAAGTCAACCATTGTAGACCATAGGCAACCATGGTCAACAATAGTTAACGATCGGTAACCAAAGTCAACCATATGGTTTACCATGGTTCACTATGGTAATAGTGGTTGACCATGGTTGGCTAATAATAAGAATAATAATAATAATAACCAACCATGGTAAACCAAAGTCAATCATGGTCAACCAATGCCAACCATAGTAAAACAAAGTCAACCATGGTCAACTAAGATAAACCAAAGTTATCCATGGTCAAACATGGTCAACCATACTCAACCATGGTTAACCAAACTCAACCACAATCAACCATGGTCAACTATAGTTAACCATCCTCAACGAAAGTATATGGTTGACCATGGTTAACTATGGTTGAGCATGGTTGGTTAATAATAATAATAATAATAATAACCAACTATGATTGTTAAAAATAATATTAATATTATTATAAACCATGGTTAGCAATAGCCAACCATGATCAACCATATTCAACCATGGTCAACCATGGTCGACCATAGTCAACCAAAATCAACTAATTTTTACCATGCTTAAACAATGTCAACCATGGAAAACCATAGTAAACCATATCAAACATTTCGAAACATGGTCAACCATATTAAACCATGTCAAACATTTCCAAACATGGTCAACCATCGTGAGTAATAGTCAATAAATATTTTTATAAAATATTAACATATTTCTTAACAACCACATGGCCACCATGTGGTTGACAGTAATGGCCAACCATGGTCAACCACGTGGTCAATCCATGGTTGACTATTGTTGGCTATGGTTGACAATGGTTATGGCTGATTATGGCTATTGTTGGTTATGGTTGACTATAGTTTACTATGGCTATGGCTGCGGTTGACTATGGCTATGGTCACTATGGTTTCCCATGGTTGACTATGGTTGACCATGGGAAACCATAATCGACCATGGTGAAGAATAGTCAACCTTGTCAAAAATTTCCAAACATGGTCAACGATGGTTAGTAATAGTCGATAAATATTTTATATAATATTAAAATATATTTTAACAACCACATGGTTATCATGTGGTTGAGAATAATGGCGAATCATGGTTGACCATGGTCTTCCATGGTTGATTGTGGTTGACTATGGTTTCCCATGGTCAACCATAGTCAATCAAGGTCAGCCATGGTCAACCGTGGGTTACCATGGTTGACCATGGGAAACCATAGTCAACCATGGTCAACCATAGTAACCCATGTCAAACATTTCCAAACATGGTCAGCCAATGTAACCCATGATGTCAAACATTTCTAAACATGGTCAACCATGGTCAGTAACGGCCAATAAATGTTTTTATATAATCTTAAATATATCTTATTTACTAATTTAATTCTTATTTAATTTAATTAATTTATTTAATATTTAAATAGGTATTTGTATATATTTATTAAAAATATTTAAATTTATTTATTAGATATTTTAATAAATACATTATATAAATTTATTTATTAGATATTTTAATATATAGATATTTATTTATTTATTTGATAATTTAAATAAATACATTTTAATATTTTCATTACAAATATTTAAAATTGCTTATTAGATATAAATAAATAGTTGTCATTTAAATAAATATACTATTATTAATAAATATTATTATTTAATAATATTAATTATTATAAAAATAATATTTAATATTAATTCACAATTCCTTCTTCACATGCCGGTCGTCTACTAGCAACAACCACATTTAAAAATGTGGTTGATATTTGTTGATCGACGTATATCCACCACTTTTTAAATGTGTGGCCATGGTTGATATACGTCGATCGACGAATATCAACCACATTTAAAAATGTGGTTGTTGCTAGTGGTATATGTGGATTGTGATTTTTCAATTTAATTGGAATAAAATATTTATTTTTTTCTAGATAAAAATATTAAATATTAAAATGTTTATTAATGATATGTGCTATTAGAATTGTAGCTCCCCATTCTCTTAACTATCAAACACCTATTTCCATCTTTGTGATAGATCTGGTTGCTTTGACTGGCTACTACATTGTTAATTGTTCTTAATCCTTACGTCCATTCAGATCATGGAAGCTGTATCACATGCTTTGTAGATTGAATAATATCTTCCCCAGATTGCCACATAAACAACAAATATAAAATCTGGCTCTTTGAAGAACATGCATAGGCAAATTTCAAGGAATACTAGAATGTACCCCACAAAATGTTTATCCTCCACAAATGATATACAAATTGCGAGCTTCAAACCATGTTTACACAAAACAATCAAAATCTGGAAAAGATTTACACAAAAAGTTATGAAATAATCAAATAACAAATCTAACTCTGATATTCTGATACAAAAAACACTGCTATTACAGAGCTTTCTGGCTTTCTGTACAGATTCAATAAAAGGGGCTATTACAATTTGAATGCCTAAAAAGAACGAACTAGACTGTATTATATTCAGAAAAATACATATAAGAAATAGTTAACAAAGAGGAAACGACTTCCTTTTAGAGAAAACGGAAGTGTAATAACGGTAATCTAAAGATAGATAAAAAGAATTTCTAACTAATTCCTAAAATCAATAGATCGATGAGCTTAGTCATCAGTAACTCCATTCTCCCCCTTGATGAGTAAAGGAATCATTTCTAACTGTCTTTGTAGTTCTGCAAATCCTTCTTCTGGAAGGGCTTTAGTGAAAATATCAGCAACTTGCTCTGTTGTAGAACAAAACTGTAATTGTACTTCTCCATTCTGCACTAGGTCTCTAATATAATGATAACAGAGTTCAATATGTTTTGTTCTAGCATGAAACACAGTATTCTTTGTCATTGCAATAGTGCTCTTATTATCACAATTGATGATGGTTGGACTTTCTTGTGACAGATTAAATCTTGCAAGATTTCTTAAGTCAAATGGATTGAGTGCTTGTTGCTGTAACACCCATATATTCAGCTTCTATAGAAGAGAAACACAATGCTTTGCTTCTTGCTGCTCCAAGATATGGGTCCAGATCCAAGTGAAAAAACATAATATGAGGTTGATTTCCATTCATCCAAGAAACCTACTCAATCTGAGTCTATGTAACCTAACAGTCCAAATTTGTCAGTGGGAGAATACATTATACCATAACTTGAAGCACCATTGATATACCTTAAAATTCTTTTTGTTGTGCGCTAATGGGAGTCATGAGGATCCAAGATACAATACTCACTGCATACATTATATCTAGTCTTGTTGTAGTAAGATAAATTAGACTCCCAATTAGATTTATATAAATAGTAACATCTACTTTAGGACTTGTATCTTTTTTCACTACTACATTTTTGGACTTTAGGGGGGGTTGTGTACCTCCCCAAAAGTGACCTACGGGGGGGGGGGTTTGGCTTTGCGGGCGGTTTTGGCCCCTAAAGGCACCGATGTTAAATTTTTTTCCCTTTAAGGGCGGTTTTTGACAAGATTGGAACCACCTCCAAAAGTGAATTTTGGGGGCGGTTTGTGACCCCCCTCGTAGAGGTCTACGGAGGCGGTTTTAAACCCCCATCGTAGACCCCTTCATAGAGACGTACGGGGGTGGTTTTGAACCCCCTTCATAGAGGACTATAGGGGAGGTTTCAAATCCCCCTCGTAGAGGCCTATAGGGGCAGTTGTGAACCCACCTTGTATAGTCCTATAGGGGCGGTTTGGAACCCCCCTCGTAGAGGCTTATAGGGGCGGTTTTGAACCCCCCTCGCAGAGGCCTATAGAGGTAGTTTGAAACCCCCCTCTTCGAGTCCTATAGGGGTGGTTTGGAACCCCCCCTAAAAGTGACTTTTAGGGGCAGTTGTAAACCCCCCTTGTAGACACCTATGGGGGTGGTTTTAAATCCCCCCTAAAAGTCCTTATTACAAACCTTTGGGGGCAGTTACAACCCCCCCTCGTAGGTACCTACAAGGGTGGTTCTAAACCCCCCTCGTTGTAACATACAAGGACAATTTCGAACCCCCCTCGTAATGACATATGAAGGTGGCTTAGAACCCCCCTCGTACTGACATATGAAGGTGGTTTAGAACCCCTCTTGTAGCGACATATGAAGGCGGTTTAGAACCCCCCTCGTAGCAACATACAAATATTGTTTGAAACCCCCTCTATAGCCATAATAAATCATAATAAAATATATTTTATTAAAAATACCAATATTGAAATATCAATAGGGCACAGAGGAATCGAACCACCAACTTCTTACTTGTAAGGCAGGCGTTCTTCCATTGAGCTAGAACCCTTTCAAAATTGGGGAGAGGAGAATATGAACACCCAGATTGCATCGTTTGTAATTCTAATAAAAGACATTAATATTCAAAGGAAACCATGCTTAAAATCCAATTTATTTTTCAAAACACATTGATAAGCACAAAAATCTACCATAATAAGCCTAGAGCTCCTTCTAACTTTTGGAACTGTTTGCAGAGACCCCAATGATGTCTAACCACAAAAATCTACATAAGTAATTTCACATAGGATCTATGTTGGTAAAGGAATTGGGATTTAAGTCCCTCGTTTACAGATAATTAACATTGATCATATACTATATCCACAGGGTATACTTCAAAATTTCTAAACACCATAACCATAAAAGCATTACAAGATTATACTAATCCAATGAAAATGAAAGGAAATGTAAGAAATCATAAAATTGTTAATGAACTCACTTTCATTCAGTACTTATACTGGGGTAAAGATGGATCTAAACTAGTTGTTTTTTACTAGTAGTTGTATTGACCTCTTCATACAGTGCAGTATGATTCAATAAAATGTTCCGAGAAGGTAGCCATGAACTTGTTGATTCCTGTCTATCAAACCAAATGTCCTCCAAAGCTGCAGATGCCCTGAATTCAAATCCATTTATGAACATGCAGTAGTAGTTTTGTTTAATTAACTATATGAAATGTTACTAATCCTATTATGGTTGGGCAGTTGCAAAGATATATATAAGTAAATTTATTTTTATAATTTTAAACTGAACATATATATATATATATATATAAAGTCGACTTAACCCAGTGGGTTAGCTCAATTAGTTTGAAATGACCATTTCAAGGAAGACTTTGTTGTGAGTTCTCAAGTTCAGAGGTTAGAGTCTGGTTGAGTCCTGTTAGGTTACAAGCTGCTATTGTGGTTGGTAGTTGAGTTTCCCTCCATCTGGATATTCCAAGAGCTGGGGGTGGGGTTTGGGGAGCTCCATGAGGTTTTCCTTGCAATATATATATATATATTAAGCTGACTTATGCCACATCATTGTCATATTACATTACCCATCTCCCCATCTGGGATGTAATATGCACCCTTCACTACAAAAATGTTTTATAAATTATTCTCAGCTTATGCTCCAAGAAGCATAAGAGTTGTAGAACTGACTCTCTTCCTGTTAATATCTACTATACCCATTCTCTTGTATGCTTTTGGTACATACAGATATCACATAAGTTGTTGTAATACAGGGATTTGTACCTATCTCATAATAGATTGATCTATGTGATCAGGTGTATGAACAGATGTGAAGAAAAATGCCCGTAAGCTTTGTTCAAATGCCCGCACTGTCACTAATATGTGCAGCTTGAAGTGAAATTTATCACATTGAAAGAGTAACCAGAAGTATCGTGATCGTGACTTTATTCATAAATTTGATGTGAGTCTTCTGACTAGTGATGTGAGTTTGCATATTGGAGAAGTATCAATGCCAACTGGACTGATAAATGCCTGTCAGGAATTAAGGGATAGAGATGAAACAAGAATTATGCCCGCACAAGCTCACACATGCCCACAGCCTGTAAGAATATGCCCGCAGTGACTCTCAAGCACATGCCTACAGTGACTCTCAAGCACATGCCCGTAGCCTGTAAGAATATGCTCACAATACTATGAAAAATGCACGCAGCAGATGGAGAAATATGCCTATAGCCTAGAAGAAATATGTCCGCTAATCAAGTGAAGCATGATTTCTTAAGTGTTTTGAATGTGGGATGTGATACCCTGTTTTTCCAATATCTCCTTGTGTTTCAAAACTTTGCAAACATCTACACCACTTCGAGAGACACTGAAAGCTTTCCTTCTAAGAGATCAAAACATGAGAAGTGATGAGGTATGGTAGATGTATATGCAAGGAAGGAGACGAAACCCTCTGACTGTGATAGCTCCATTGATAAAGTAACGATGAAGATTTGGGAAAAATATTTAAATCTGTCTGAGAATGTTGAAGACTGTGTATAAGGTTGTTTGTATATAGAGTGGTTTTGAGGGATTTCAAAAGATGTAATCAGGCCATTTCTTCGGCTTTGAGAATCAATGAGTGCTTGGAGGAGTTACGGATTTGGGAAGACTCAATAGGGTTCAAAGGGTCAGAAGAATTGGCCAAGATGATTGGAGTAAATTCAAGTCTTAGGCGTCTGATAGTATTAGATATGCAGTCCATCGCAGCTTATCCTCTGGTTTGTACTACATTGGGGATGAATAGGAATTTAGAGCTTGAGGTATGGAACCGCGACAACAAAGCTAAGGATGCCTAGGTTTTGGAATTGTTCCATTCCAATAAAGTCCTAAATATTTACAAAATTGATACTTTTGGGTCTTACAGAGTAGAGTGCGCTTTGGGTCGTAATACTACTATAGAAAATATGGATATGAGTGGAAATAATATTGATTCCAAATGTGCTAAAGAGTTCAGGAGAGTCCTTCAGGAAAATAGGACTCTACAACATCTGAATATGTCAAACACTGGTATGAGTGAAAAGGTTGTTGGCTATATTGCAGCTGCTCTGTTTTCCAACCATACACTGCAATCCTTGCTACTTAAAAGAAATCCAATGGGAGGAAGGGGCATTGATTAGTTGCTCTGTCCTCTTAGTAGGTTCAAACCAAGCTAGCAGCAAGCAAATACTTCTCTAAATTTTTTTTCCTTGGGGGGACCTCAGACTAAAATGGGTAGTTATGGTGTAAATGCATTGGTGTAGATGATCTCCACAAACCATAGTTTGCTAAAATTTTCTATGAATGATGATAGTAGCATGGGTGCAGCTGATATCATCAAAATTCTTTCACCTCTTCAAATAAATATAGCTTTGAAGTCCCTGTCTTTGAAGGGATGCAAAGGAGTTGCAGGAGATGGTGTACTTGAAGCAATTATGGATACAATAGAGGTACATAACTGGCTTGAAGAGATCGATCTGAATGGAACTCCGCTTCAAGCTTCTGGTAAAACCAATCGTGTTCACCAACGGCTTGGACATAATGCTAGTGCTGAACCACAGATTAATTTTCTCAAGGACATGCCCATGAGAGTGCCCAAATCTACAAGATTTTTTCTCTGTGGACAAGAATTTGCAGGAAAGATTTATGACTTTTCCCATTCACCCTTAATCAATTCTCATTGTAGACAAAGGTATAGACAATGATCCAATCTACTTCTATATATTATTGTGGTATGAAGTGAGGAGAATGATAATATATTATATCAATATGTAATGCATACATACAAATCTAGATCGACTGATCGATCATGCAATGGCAACGAAGAAGAGTATTCATTATTTGGAATCAAATAAGATATCACCCAACAAGGGTTGAAGCTTTTTATAAGTGTCAGAAAATTTTATATTTCAAAATTTTCTGAAATTAGATGACTTATCCATGTTTTGCATGTTATTAGGCATTCCATGATAAATTCGAGGATCAAGATTCTTTTTTTCCATTCAGATGACCGATATCTCCAATTTGGCTGCAGGTAAAACAATTCTATGCAATTCCATATTGCAGAGTTTCACTCAAGCGAATATTTGATCAGTAGACAAAATAAAAACTCTTGTAAATCCAGTTGAACCCATCCCAAGAACTTGGGGTATTAAAATCAAGGTCCTAGAAGATGATGATACTAGAATCTCAATTTGGGACCTAGGGGGTCATCATGAGTTCCATGCTCTTCATGATCTCATGTTTCCTGGACAAGGGAGCCCATCTTTCTTTCTCATAATTTGTATCCTGTTCAGAACACCAGAAAACAAAGAACCCAAAAAACTTCAAGAACTCGAAGAAGATCTACTTTATTGGCTAATATTTATTGTATCCAATTCCAAAAGAGTAGAATCATTTCTCACTCATGTCACTGTTTTTTTCACTCATATTTATAAAACTTCTGAAAGCTCAGAATTGTATTTATCAGTTGTCTAGTGCGTTTACAGGCTTAGGGATCGTTTCACTGGCTTTGTTGAATTACACCCAACCATATATACAGTGGATGCAAGGTAATCTAGTTCAGTGAATAAGGTTGCGCATCATGTGCAACAAACTACCAAAACATTGTTAGAAAGGGTTCCCAAAATTTACCAAGTATGTGATGACTTAAGAGTGTTGTTGTTCAATTGAAAATCTGAGCTTTCTAGCAAACCAGTTATGAGATGGGAAGAGTTTTCTCAATAGTGTCAAATGAAGGTTCCAGCATTGAGAATACAGTCTCGCTATGATGACCCCAAAATGGTTGAAGGGAGGCAAAGAGCACTAGCATGTTGTTTCCATAAAATTGGAGAGATCATCTATTTTCAAGAGCTTGATTTCATCATAGTGAACTGTGAGTGGTTCGATGAGGAAGTGCTTGGACGTCTAGTAAGATTGAACAACAAAAATCAATCTACTTTGGATGTACAGCAAAGGGGCTTTGCAACTAGAAAATAATTGGAGGTCATTTTGAGAGAATCATTACAGGGTTCAATACCTGGTTTTGGAACGAGAATTCTTGAGAATGTGCACCCAAATGACCTTGTGAGGATGATGTTAAAACTGGAACTCTGTTATGAACAAGATCTGGGTGAACCTAATTCAAAGCTTTTCATTCCTGCAATACTGGAAGAAGGTGGGTACAAGCCACAAAGATGGCAACTAGGTGGATCATACTTCATATACACTGGTAGACATTTTGAGTGTGATGATTCAAATCACACTTTCCTCACTCATGGATTCTTCCCAAGGTTGTAGGTATGACCTTTTGATTTTAGTTTCTTAAAAGAGAAAAATAATCTATCAAAATTGATTTTACTACTTGAGAAGAATAGGAGACACGACTGTTCTAGATATCATAGATCCATGGGAATTCATGTCTCTTTATTGCCTAACCTTGAATGAAGTCGAAGCTGTATCTCATACTCTCTGGGGTGCAAGGCATAATAGGGTAGGATTCACCTACTTAACCCTTAAAAAATACTGACTCGGTATTGTGAGTAAGAGCATCCACTTCAATATTGTGAGACATTAGGAAATCACTCCCCTATGTCTATCTATCTATCTTACGAAGAAAATTCCTCTACATTACATGAAAATGGGGATGCAGGGAATATGTCTCAAGTGCATCCCCTTGTTCATGGAAGGCAGGGGATGCAGCAAATGCATCAAGGAACAAGATGAATGCTTCCACATGGTTCACTCTAAATTTCCAACAATGCTTCAAAGACCAGTTTGAAATTTCCCTGGATAATCAGCTCTCATATCTCTCTTTGAGTCTTTGTAAAGCAATATTTAAGCCTCTTAGAGCTGTCCTAAATTCAACTTCATTACTGGGAACACAGGACACGCTTTTGATATGAGAAATATAGTAGCACTGAAATTAGCATTTACTTGTAGCATCCAAGGAGAACAATAGTAAGGTGGTGAAGGCATGCCTAGACTTTGAACAAGCAAATCAGGGAAAATACTCAGATAGGTGCAAGTGCTTATTGAAGATTACCAAAAAGTTCCACAAATCCTTTGATACCAGTTGTTGACCATTAATGATGTCCACAATTAGGTTCAATCCTATTAGCAATTTCATGGGCTCTACTTTCCCCTTTCCAATGAGCCATTTAGATCCCTTCTCACCCATGAAACCACCAAAATAAAGGGTTGTCCAATCTATGAATGAATGTTTATATTTAGGGTTTTTCTGACCTTACTTTAAATTTGCATATACAAGTTTGAGCCGATCTATAACTATTCATGTGTGGGGCCAAACCATGTGTATGTATAACATCTAAGGAGTGCCTTTGTCCATGTTAGACCCTAGAAGAATTTTTTATCTTTTGTTGTCCTAGATGGTCCCGACTCCTGACAATCCAATTTAGCAGAAATGGCTGCACATTGCTTGGCAACATCATTCAAGCCCTGTTTAAGTCTGGTAAGGCCCATTTTTTCTTCTCTAGGTGTCTATAAGAATTTGAAATATTATGAAAATGTTGGTCAACAGGCTATATGCTTTTTCAAATAGCATTGGAAAGAAGAGTAAAATGCATGAGTTGTTTATTTTGGAGCAGTGAAATTCTCTTGAAGAGACACGTATGGGTCATGCTCAAAATGTGAACCCAAACATCAGTAGCCAACACATATTAGGCTGGTGCTAGAAGGCAAACTTGCCTGATGAATCTAAAAACACCATAAGGGTTTAGAAGTTGCTTTTGAGGATAAATTTGATTCTCCTGGAGGGCATTTAGCTAGGATTTTCTAATCCATTCTCTTGAATAGCAATGTATTGGTCGTGCTCAAAATGGAAACACAAACATCAATACCCAACACATATCAAGTTGGTGCCAGAAGGAAAACTTGCCTGATGGATCTAAAAGGACGAAGGGTTCAAAAGTGGCTTTTGAGGATAAATTTGTTTCTCTTGGAAAGGCATTTAGCTAGGATTTTATAATCCATGGTTAGTAGAGTGATGTCTTTAAAGTTTAAACTCTTGCTTTTGTTTAAGAGACTGAAAAAACAATTTGGTGCATTTATCCCCACCCTGGATTCCAGTTCAGTTTATCTCTTATTTGTGCACCATTGGATTTTCCAACCTTTTGGAACTTTTTAGGAATTGCCTGGGTTGGGGAGCTTGCTTTTGCATTTCAAAATTAAATGGGTTTGCTTCCAAATCCAATCAAGGCTAAATGTTCACCTTATTTGTTTTCTCTTACTTTTATGATTCTAGCAATTGGCCTACCCTATCCCACCATGCCCCCCCCTTAGTAGACTTGACTAATATGGAAATCACTTCCTCTCACCATACAATCCATCCTGGTCACTCAGGGGTTCAAGTATTTAGATTTGGGAGGCATTTTTTTTTCTTCAAGCGTCTCTTTCTAATTCTATAATTATAGAGGGGAGTATTAATGTGGAACTAAAGACCATCATAGGGATATGCCACCATGATAAAATAGCTTTCATTTACAGACATTGTGTAAATAATAGCCATAAGCTAGAGAGGAAAATATTTGTTAAGCAAAAGAAACCCACTTGCTCAGAATATGCATAGCTTTCGATTTGAGGCCTCTTTACTGTTGTTTAAGGCTAAAAATAGGGCTGAATCATGCCCAGGGATTCCTAGAATTGAAACACAACCCTAAGATGTGCCCGGAATTGCTGCTACAGGTCTGAAAAATACACAAAATTGTCCAGAACTGGCTTAGGATCAACCCAGACCTGATATTTACCACTGCTATGACCCTAAAACTGCCCATGCTGCTCAGGAACCCCCCTAGAACTGCCTTTTACTGTTGTTTAGTATCAAGAATAGTGCATAGGTTACTCAGAGATGCCCTTTTATTGTTTCTCCTATCCACAGATTGCCTAGATAGTACCCATAATTTAAAGTGATGAGGTTTTACTATTGTTTGATGGCTAACACCTGCCCAAAACTTGCCCAGAATTCACAATGACTACTACTGACCGCTTCCTTGAGGTCAAAATAGGGATACTCAAGATTTTATATATGTTTTCTTTCAAAAGTAGTTAGTACCTTGCCTTATGAGAGGAATTGGAGCACATAGTCTTTTATTCATGCAATGAAGAGAAACTAATCATAAGCTAAGAGTGCAGAGAACTTGACCTACATTCATAGTATACTTCGTTGCTAAAAAATAGTAAGGTACAAGGAGGGATCCTGCAAAGAGATGGGACCAATACACAATTGATATTGCTAAAAAAAACTAAGAATAGAAGGAGGAGTCCTTCTAAGAGATGGAACCAATACATAAATGATACTATATGTGATGATGAGGAGATGGAACCAAATGGTCTTATTGAGTAGATTGGAGTTACATGGAATCTAAACAATATGGCTAAAATGCTTTTGAACCATCAACCTTGCAGATTTGCAAACAAGTGTTGCATATGTGATGATTTGCACATTGGATTGCCCACCCACTTCCTTAATGACATCATATAAACGGTCCTTCAAAAAGATTGTGCACTTCTAATGATCTAAGCAATCAATTTCCCTTAAAAATAGGGATTGGAGCAAGAAGACACAAAATGTTCAAAGGTGGAAACATTTCAAGCATCTATCGGTGGGATAAAATCTTTTGAATGCCAAATGTTAAAATAACACAAGCTGCCCAAAGGTAAACGCCAAGCTTCCAATGCCTAGGGATAATATCTTGAAGAACGCCAAGTCTACAACGCCAATGAAGAAATTGCATGTCATTTTTCAGAGCATGTCCTAGATATGGCTCTTGATTTTCCTTTCAAGCTGGATAAATTTTAGGAGGCAATTCATCACATTGAAAGAGGTGAATTAGTTTTTGTGGCTGCTCATAAATCTGCTCAGAAAATAGTGGTTGTTGAATATGCCTTTGCATTGGCTGCTAAACATTGTACATGTGCTGTATACACATATCCCATAAAGACCATCAGTAACCAGAGGTATCGTGACTTTAGTGATAATTTTGATACGGGTTTTCTGACTGGTGATGTGAGTTTGCGACTAGAAGCCTCTTGCCTTATTATGACAACAAAAATCTTAAGGATGTGTCCCCACAACCCCTAGACATGGTGTTTTCATCCGAGGCATCCCTTGTATAAATAGGACACCGTAAGTACTTGATGAAAACCCCAAGCATAGGGGTCGTCCTCATAAAAACACATTAAAAATGAGGAAAAGTATTTTCTTTTTTTCCTTTAAAGTAGGGTGAGCACCACACCACCCTTACCTTTCCTTTTCTTCTTTATATAACCCTTCCAAACTCCAACTTTTGCCATTTATGATCTACAATACACTTGTTTGAGTCCATTATGGAGGTTGATGTATGGTTTTGTGAACATCAAACTTTTAAAGGAGAATAATTGTGGACAACAGGGATTTTCTACCATATTATAAGTGCCTTTGAAATCCAGTAAGTGCATTTCAGTGAAAACTTGAAGGAGCATCACTACTTTCTCATTTCTTTGGTTATGAAAGTTATAAAAGCAGTTAGATTTGAGCTTGGTGCCATCATTTTTCATTTTCCAGCTAAGATTTTGGCACTGTACAATATTATTTCATGAAAAAAGTCTAATTTTTGTATTTTGCTCCAAGATTCCAATTTTTTCCCCTCATTTGAAATTTACAATGAGAAGGGTATTTTCAATCCAAAAAACCCATTTTTATATAGGTCACCAAGCTCCCACAAAACAACCCAAAGAATGATGTTAGGTCATGCCAATGGAGCTGCAACATTTGTAATCATCATTGGGTTTGGAGTTATAGAAGAGTAAATAAACATATTTTGGGCATTCTTGGTAATTGAGTTACAATATGTTTTAAGTAGACTATGTTTCAAAGACCTGAATACTTGAGGTTGCAAATGGAAACAACTAAATGTTCAGTAACCACCCATGCAAATAGGGATACAACATTTGGAGTTTTTCTAGGATAATATGGGTTGGCTTTTTAGCATAAGCATGGATAAAAGCAGTAGATATGAGGTTGTAAATACTCTCTTGGCATGGTTTCCACCATCAAGTAGCCCTAATTTCCAAATCTAGAAATAGCATGGGTCAATTTTGGGTCTTATATCAGTAAGCTACAGCAGGAATCAAGCAGATCAAGTCTTTTCCAAGAATTTTTGTGCCTATTTTGACAACAAACAAGCATTAAGAGGCAGTGAAAAGGACATCTGGGCACTCTTCAACCCTCAGACAACATTTAGAAGTGATTCTGAGTGACCATAGCAGCAGTAGAAATGCTAAAACTCAGGCTTGGGAAGATTCCTGAAACTTTATGGGCATTGTTTCACCCATGATCAATGGTGAAGAAGGTCATTTGGCACATTATGGGCACAAGTTAGGCAGTTCTGAGCACGTTTCATACCATAAATCAACATAAGAAGGAAATATGGGTTGTTTCAAGGTACTTTTCACTAAGTTTTTTTGACCCAAAATCCGATGGCAAAAAAGTCGAATTTGCTACAACCTATGGTCTCTCATTTGACAATCCCAACCTTGTTTTACTATCGGTGGCATGTCGGCTTAAATCCAACGAAGTTGCAGACGTCGAATTTGTGACGCCCGTCATCCGTCGGATATCCGACTTCCTCCAGCTTGCTAGGTAGTTGGATAACCGACAACTTTCACTTCGTATATTGGTTGGATATCTTCGTTTTTCCGTTGGATATGCGGCGCAAATTCCAAGCAAAGAAAGGGCGGATCCAATGTCCCTGGCCATCGGAAGTATGGCAAATTCATCGGATTCGTCGGTTAAATGACGCCAAGCCATACAAAAAAGAAGCATATCCGACGTTCTGGGCCGTGGGAAGTATGGCAAAGTCGTCGGACTTTAACTCGGCACCGTCGGTTAAGCGACAAACATACCATACAAAAAAGAAGCGGATCCGACGTTCTGGGCCATTGAATGTATGGAAAATTCGTCGGACTTTAACCTGGCACCGCCGGTTAAGCGACGCACATACCATACAAAAAAGAAGCGGATCTGACGTTCCTGGTCGTCGGAAGTATGGCAAAGCCATCGAAATTTAACCTGGGGTCGTCGGTTAATCGAAGCACTTTCCATGCAAAGAAGAGGCAGATCCGACGTCCCTAGCCGTCGGTAGTATGGCAAGAGCATCGAAACCAATTGTAAAGACGTCGGATAACTGACTACCCTAATACATTTTTTCTTAAAAAAATCACATTTTTGAAATACATCCCGTTGTAAATCCCATATTAAGTTCAGTGCCTAATAATTAAAACGATTAGCTGCAGGTTGGAACTTGTCCCTATTTTTTTAACATTCTCAGCCTTTAAACTTTGCATCGAAATAAAAATAGGGCACGAACTAAACTGAGGAGATTTGAAGCTGCGACCAGTTCGTACCTTGTTATTTTTTCGATGCAAATTATATGTTTTCTTTAATTTGCTGTTGAATTTAATTCCTTAGCGTAAGAGGAGCCATTATGGTCAAGTTGCAGCCCTAAAAAAAAGATGAACACTGACAACAAGCAACATGTTTCTAATTGTTGTTGAACTATGCTAGCTTAGTTGCAAATATCATGCTTCAAAAGAAGCCAGCCTTGAATGGTAAATATACCATTTTGGAAGGGTTTAATGTGATTTTAAGGATATTGATTCGAAGGAAATTAAAGAGACGGTTAAGGATATTGATTCCAGTGCATCATTTACTCAACCTTTGAAGTTGTGGAAACTCGAAATTGGTTATGAGGAGCAACCAAAAATCACAACAAGCACCAAGAAATTGTCAAAATTTAGACAACACGCGAGTGGGTTGTAGAAAGCCAACATCATAGCCATTCATTGAGCTCCTCTCTGTTTCGAGAATAATTTCATATTCTCTACTGAACAGGGACAACCACGTGAAGGTGGAATCTCTTATGGCCCCTCCCCCCCCTCACATCACTCTCAATTCCCCACACCCAATGCATGTACTTGAAAAAAACAAATATGTGCAAATTCATCCATATTTCATCATGAACTTTCATCCATTATTCATTCAATAAATGCTAACATTCATTAAACCATTGTTTCAGTCGATCAACACATTCATTCAATAAAAGATAACATTCAATAAACCATTCATTAATCATTCAGTCAACACATTCATTCAATAAAAGTTGAAATTCAATAAAGGTAACAGTTTACTACACTGAATCATTAAAACATTAGAACATTCATTAAACCATTCATTCATTCATTAGGCCAAAAATCGTGGACGATATATTGTTATCAAAAATATTTAGACGAGATTTGAACCTGCGAACTATGTCTAGTTCCAAGGATACCACCTTCAAGCTTGACCTTATCAATCAATTCCCATCGCCATTTCCTTTCATACGACGTCCCACAACCATTTCTTTCGACACCCACTCTTCATTTATTCTGCATGCATTTCACTATGCAACCATCTCAGATTCCCATTGCGTTTTCCATCAATTAGTTTATCAATTCAGTATGACCCACATCTGCTATCCAATGAGTGTTTCCACGGTCTTCATTTTCATCCTGGCAACGGTGATGATTCATGGTATTACGTTTCGCTTCGGCTGCAACATGGCAAACTCATAGTTCACTATGAAGGTTTGTCTGACAAATGTGACGGTCAGAGAAATCTTCATAGTGAACTATGACTTTGCCATATTGCAGCTGAAGGGAAATGTAATACAACGAATCGTCACCGTTGTCAGGTTGGAACTCAAGACCGTAGAAACACTCCTCGGATGGCGGGCATGGGTCATACTGAATTGATAAAGTAATTGAGGGAAAACGCAACGAGAATCTGAGACGATTGCATAGTGAAATGGATACAGAATGAATCAAGGTTGAATGTGGTAGCCCGCCATCTCCCATTGTGAAATGCATGCAAAATGAATCAAGCTTGAAGGTGGTCGCCCATTGCCAGCTGCACTTCAAGCTTGAAGGTGGTAGGCTTGGGACTAGACATAGGTCGCAAGTTCGAATCTCCTCAGTTCAGTTTGTACCCTCTTATTTTTTCGATCCAAATTATATGTTTTCTTTAATTGCTGTTGAGTTTAATTCACTAGCGTAAGAGGAGACATTATGGTCAAGTTTCATTCCTAAAAAAAATATGAACATTGACAACAAGCAGCATGTTTCTAATTGTTGTCAGTGTATGCTAGCTTAGTTGAAAATATCATGCTTTAGAAGAAGCCAACATTGAATGGTAAATATACCAATTTGGAAGGGTTTAATGTGAGGTTAAGGATATTGATTCCAAGGAAATTAAAGATAAGGTTAAGGATATTGATTCCAGTGCATCATTTACTCAACCTTTGAAGTTGTGGAAACTCAAAATTGGTTATGAGGAGCAACCAAAAATCACAACAAGCTCCAAGAAATTGTCAAAATTTAGACGACACGCGAGTGGGTTGTAGGAAGCCACCATTGTAGCCATTCATTGAGCTCCTCTCTATTCCGAGAATAATTTCATATTCTCTACTGAACAGGGCCAACCACGTGAAGGTGGAAGCTCTTATGGCCCCTCCCCCCCCTCACATCACTCTCAATTCCCCACACCCAATGCATGTACTTGAAAAAAACAAATATGTGCAAATTCATCCATATTTCATCATGAACTTTCATCCATTATTCATTCAACAAATGCTAACATTCATTAAACCATTGTTTCAGACAATCAACACATTCATTCAATAAAATATAACATTCAATAAACCATTCATTAATCATTCAGTCAACATATTCATTCAATAAAAGCTGAAATTCAATAAAGGTAACAGTTTACTACATTGAACCATTAAAACATTAGAACATTCATTAAACCATTCATTCATTCATTAGGCCAAAAATCGTGGACTAAATATTGTTATAAAAAATATTTAGTTGAGATTTGAACCTACGACCCATGTCTAGTCCCAAGGATACCACCCTCAATGTTGACCTTATCAATCAATTCCCATCACCATTTCCTCTCATACGACGTCCCACAACCATTTCTCTCGACACCCACTCTTCATTTATTCTGCGTGCATTTCACTATGCAACCGTCTCATATTTCCATTGCGTTTTCCATCAAATAGTTTATCAATTCAGTATGACCCACATCCGCCATCCAATGAGTGTTTCCGCGGTCTTCAATTTCAGCTTGGAAATGGTGACGATTCATGGTATTACATTTCCCTTCGGCTGCAACATGGCAAACTCATAGTTCATTATGAAGGTTTGTCTGACAAATGTGACGGTCAGAGAAATCTTCATAGTGAACTATGAGTTTTCCATATTGCAGCTGAAGGGAAACGTAATACAATGAATCGTTACCATTGTGAGGATGGAACTCACGACCGTAGAAACACTCCTCGGACGGCGGGCGTGGGTCATACCGAATTGATAAACTAATTGAGGGAAAATGCAACGAGAATCTGAGACGATTGCATAGTGAAATGGATACAGAATGAATCAAGGTTGAATGTGGTAGCCCTCCATCTCCCATTGTGAAATGCATGCAAAATGAATCAAGCTTGAAGGTGGTCACCCATTGCCAACTCCACTTCAAGCTTGAAGGTGGTAGCCTTGGGACTAGACATAGGTCGCAGGTTCGAATCTCTTCAGTTCAGTTCGTACCCTGTTATTTTTTCGATCCAAATTATATGTTTTCTTTAATTTGCTGTTGAGTTTAATTCCCTAGCGTAAGAGGAGCCATTATGGTCAAGTTGCATTCCTTAAAAAAAGATGAACATTGACAACAAGTAGCATGTTTCTAATTGTTGTCGGTGTAAGCTAGCTTAGTTGCAAATATCATGCTTCAGAAGAAGCCAACCTTGAATGGTAAATATACCAATTTGGAAGGGTTTAATGTGAGGTTAAGGATATTGATTCCAAATAAATTACAGAGAAGGTTAAGGATATTGATTCCAGTACATCATTTACTCAACCTTTGAAGTTGTGGAAACTCGAAATTGGTTATGAGGAGCAACCAAAAATCACAACAAGCTCTAAGAAATTGTCAAAATTTAGACGACACGCAAGTGGGTTGTAGAAAGCCAGCATCGTATCCATTCATTGAGCTCCTCTCTGTTTCGAGAATAATTTCATATTCTCTACTGAATAGGGCCAACCACATGAAGGTAGAAGCTCTTATGGCCCCTCCCCCCCCTCACATCACTCTCAATTCCCCATACCCAATGCATGTACTTGAAAAAAACAAATATGTGCAAATTCATCCATATTTCATCATGAACTTTCATCCATTATTCATTCAATAAATGCTAACATTCATTAAACCATTGTTTCAGTCAATCAACAAATTCATTCAATAAAAGATAACATTCAATAAACCATTCATTAATCATTCATTAATCATTCAGTCAACACATTCATTCAATAAAAGCTGAAATTCAATAAAGGTAACAGTTTACTACACTGAATCATTAAGACATTAGAACATTCATTAAACCATTCATTCATTCATCAGGACAAAAATCGTGGACAATATATTATTATAAAAAATATTTAGATGTCATTTTTCTCGTCACTTCTTTTTATAAGTTTTTTCTTCTCTTCAGTGGTACATAATCTCTAAGAAGAGAATCTACATCTGGACTTTCTCCTCCAGTTCTTGGTTCTTCAACAGGCGCTTGTTGGTGATGTGTGCATCCTAGTTGATTGTTGTTCTAGACATGGATTTTGCGGCAAGGGGTGTTCGGGATTTACTGCAACAGATGTGAAAATTTTACATCGTTATATTTTGCTATTGTAATGACAAGTTTTTCATTTAAAAAAATTCATTACAAAGGTGTTTTTTTACCCAGTGTGACCAAATCATGTTGTTGATGTTCTTGTCCAGTCTCAACCTATATAGTTTCACCCTCTACATGCTCTGCAGTTGAAATACGGTGAAGTACAATTAATGTTCACCATTTGCAATGCTATACATAAAATTGTAGCATATGAATAAATTCATTACCAAGATTCGAAGCTTGATCATCGATTTGTTGTTGTCCCTCCTCGACACTAATGGGATCATTGCTTTCCTGTTAAAAATAGAGTCAATATTTTACATCAAGTATTTATAACGAAAATATTGCACAAGAGACAAATATTCATTAAACTATATAGATTCTATATACCTTTGCACCGGATGGATTGGTACCATGAGACTGTGTTTTCCCAGAGAAGCTTCTTTAGCGTTCAACAACAGCTCCAAAGCCTTCCTGGAATCCAAGCTTCATGTCTTCCTCTGTGGGTACTTCATTGAATTGATCGGCCTGCATATTTTCTTATCGTCGTTAATTAACATTTTATGGTGCAATAAAACGAAAAATAATTTTCAATTTATTATTTGTATTCATTGTTGGTTTCTCGAAACTTACAATCCATGCCGCCAAATTCGAATAACCAGCAGGCCCAAGCTTGTGCTGACCTATTTTTTCTAGTCTTTCCTTTGTGGCCTTTGATGTGTCTAATAGCCTATGCAAGTGTTGAAATACGTTAGATGTTCCAAGTTCGATATAGAAATCAAGGATAATAAGGTTTAGAATTACATTGCAGAAAGTATTGCATACCTCCCTGTGCCTGGTGTTAGCTTTACTTCTCTTCTCAGAGCCCTCTCCTTTCCATCTTCCACTAGAACTTTCCACTCCATTGCTGGAATCATTGGTGGGTGCTCATACCTTTGGTTTTTTTCGAGGTGGGTCCTATATTTGTCTCGGACAACCTTCATGTGTTGTCCAGCCTTTTTTTAGGACATTGGCATGACTGAAGGTTTTGTCCCCGAATAGGCCAACCAACCGATTAGTGAGTTCATCTTTTAAATGTTTCGGTTGTCTATCCCACCTTATTCGGATGGTGGGCCCAAAGATCTCCAAGGAAAATTCATTCATATGTTTATAGAAAACATTGTTTCTTGCAAAACGATCATGCCATGATCATAATTAGTTGATAAAAAACGTTTTATTGATATATTACAATGAAATTATAAACACTAATTAACCTGATCAACTATGATTAATTACCTGGGATCTTCTCTATCTTTATTGGGACGAGATCTTTGTCCACCAAAAATGTTGTCTCCATTGTTCCCGTGCCTTTAACATGGGAAGATCCTGGAAATGCAACTTCTGCGACATCAAAATTAGTAGGGGACTCGGTGTCGACCTCTTCTTGTGGACGATCCGTTGTGTGTTGGTCACTAGCGGCTGGTGCACTCACAACGGGGGTCTGTGGTGTTTCGGAACGTGTTGCCGACTGTTCAGTCGACAACAATGGTGAAGGATTCAAACCACGTGGAGTCGTTTGCTCGTGATGCAAAGTCTCTCCACAAGCCTCACTAGGGCCAACACCACCTTGACCACTATTGTGTGGTCCCTTATAATTCTGTAAATGCACACCATGTCTTATACGTTCAATACTATCATATAAAAGAGAACATTATAAATATTTAAACGAATTATTCTATGATTCAAGATTCCTCAACTTACTCGCAAGGTATTAGATATATGTTCAACAATGCAATCCTTTCTGTAATTGCGCTTGTCTGCGGAACCTACATTAGTAGAGTAAGGATTTTCACACTATATCTATTCAACAATTTGTCTACCATATTTAGTAGGTCTATGGCTTCACCAATTTTTTCGCAATCGCGAAGCACCTTAGCCACTTTAGGTTCTATAGGAAAATCTTCCAATGCTGATTCATACTGTGATTCAGTAGTGGGCTGCAACAAACATATATAAAGCACTACTGAGTTCTCTATTGATAGATTTCAAATTTTATATTAACGTAACATATCTGTCATGATAGATTCGTAAAATTACAACACAGTTTCCATTATCATAATGAAACTAGTATACACACGAAAAATACATAACAAAATTAACATTATGCTACGTATTATATTGGTACAATTGAAATGAATTATACTTGCAACCTCGAGGATGGTGATCCACTCATTGGATCAATGGTCATAGGTGACTTGCCCCGATCTGCTAATATCTAGGAGCTACCCCTTACAACACCCTAAAAAAAAACATAGTGAAAGTCACCTAAACAAATCCAAAACTATTCATGAAAAAACACATCAAAAAAATTATTATTCATATTATATTTTTAATATTACAAAGATGTATACCCATTGCGTGGACCCTGGTGTGATCGACCTTACGGAACCGGCCTGCATCAAAAACATAGACTAGAAAGTTATGTAAACGAAACCAAAATATTCATTGAAACATTAATATAATGCTAAAACATTTTGACATATTTAAATTGTACAATTAAAATTAGGTCTACCTGTTTCCCCGAGGGTGTTGTCATCTGATCAACATTCGATGGGTGTCTTTCCTGATCAATGTTCTGCATCAAATATAAATAACATTATATAAAACAAACCAATTTATTAATAATGAAAAAGCAAAGCAAATAAAAACTCTTTTTTCTTATTATATTTGTACTATTAGAAAGATGTATACCTGCTCCGTCGAGGAAGAAGTACTCCTCCGACCATTTGTTGGCAGGGATTTATCCCGATCACTAGCCTACGAAGTAAATATGGGAAATTTAAACGAAATAAACTAACAAAAAAATCCTTATGATGTTTAATTTATTAATACAAGGTTGGGTAAAATGTTATATAGTAACCTTGTTAGTATCTACTCGGTTCACAGGGTAATTAATAAGCAAATCATCCCCTGCAGATATTGTTTTAATAGCAACTACAAAAACACGGTTTCCTTCATGCCCCTCAAATTCGCAGTTTGGTTGCTTAATTGTAGACCCTGGTTGTGAACTGTTTATAAACCCCGCAATATTCCCTGTGGCCTTTGGCCTTCTGTCCATGTACAACGTTCCTCCTTTACTTTGACTTTTGTCTTTCAACTGTAAATAGTTTGTTGACAATCCATATCTACGCATACTTTTTGTATATCGGACAAGGCGCATCCAATCGTTGTAGTTGTATATGGGTCCAACAAACTCCATCAATTCTGTATATGTCCCGTAATTGACCAAGATGCAATCCATGGAAAACAACCCAAAACCATGTATCGATGACGGTGCAATTCGATATCTCCTCTCGTTCACAAAAAAATCGGTGTTTAGTGGAGGAAGATCCTTCGGTACCCATTTTTTCACTAAATGTCTGTACCTCAAGGGAAACTCTTCGTCATCTTTTGTCTCATCACCATAGGAACATGCCCCCCCTTGACCGTGAAAAAATTCATTGCGTCTATGGAATCTTCTTTTGGTTTTTTGACATCTAGTTGATACAATTCTTCTAGACCTAATGGATGTCTCACTTTCCTCTAGCCTTCCTAAACTCCCCTCGCTCAAGGAAGACATATCAGACAAATACCTGTTTGGTTCTACCTACACCATTGGAAAATAGGTTAGATTCGACCGCAAGGCATAGCGCCTCTTAAAAGTGACGTGTATCGCCTTTTTTAAATTTTACTTGATCCTCATTCCCTTTGTCAACATGTAGGCATTCAAGTGATGATCGGAAGACGACCAATTTATCTTTCTTAGGAGTAGCAATTCATGCAATATTTATGAGCTTTTTTTTATTGCTACTTTGGGTCTTGAGTCCCATATCACACCATCTTTTATATAATTTTGTGGAACTTTTATACTCTTTTTCAAAATCTAAAATGAAATATTATTAAGGAAAATGATTAACTCATTGAATGTTGGAAAGACATGGGTAGTTTTGTAATCAAGCATGGTCTTCTTAGATGACTGAAAGTAATTGAATCAAGCAACATCGAAACCATAAACATGTTAGTTGTTTTGAAAAATGGTAGCTTTCAGCCCTACTCCCAACTAATACTGCCTTAATTTGGACAATTACTTGTAATCTTGACATAGGGTATTTATTGCATAACATAGATTTTCAATCATATTGAAATAGAGAAAAGTAGGGCTTTCTTTATATTATCATGACATAGTTGCAAAGACTTTCTTTTCAAAAAAATCAGCAATGCTTTTTGCTTTCCCAGAAATGTGCTAATGAATAGTACAGTTATAACATCAAACAATGATTGCCATTTTGCTACCTTTCCTTTTGCTGTTGCAATTTTTATTGTGTTGTTTGGCACAAATGGAAGACTGGAGCAATATGTTCTTACCAGCATAGATCCATCTTAAACCCGGATCTATTCAGCACCGAGAGGGATCCAATTTCTTGAGGTGTGAATTTTTTTATCATTTACACTCGGTGCAGTAGTCACCGTTTCTAAATTCACGTTGTTTCTAAATGGACGACAAAAAATTAATTAGTTTATCACATTATGATCACTTTCTACTATTAGATGTAACGCTACATCACACATGTAACACTACACATACACGTTAGAAGATCTCCCTCATAGTATCACTTTTTACTATTTGATTTAACGCTACATCACACATGTAACACTACACATACACGTTAAAGGATCTCCTCTAATGCTACAAGTCCTGGCTACTTAATGAAAATTATTTACCACATATTTGATTACCATCAATTTGATTACTTAAGTCTTACCAACACATATTTGATTACCTTAGTGTAGATGTTTCCTGTAATATACTCAGAAAAGTTACTTTCAGAAATGACTGTGCCTCTTAGAGGCCAGTCAACTCTAGGAACCAAGTGACCCTATGATAGGGCTATTACAAATCAGAGAGAGAGAGATGACTGGGCTATGGTACAGTCAATCAAAGAAATTCAGTGACTGTAAAAAGGCTTAGTACAAAGACCAACCAGTAAGGTACAAGTCAAAAAGAAAAGAATGGGTATAAAGACTCATAACCTTTGGGACTAAGGGGGTGTACACTACCTCAAACGTGGAAAAACTACCATAGTTATAACCACAAGACCAAAAACATAAAAGGCGGTACAAATCAAAAGATAATTCAAGATCAGTAAAAGACCCAAAAGGTAAGAGGCAAGGTACCACAAAAAAATCAAAGTACCAAATTTAAAGTACAAGTTACCACCAGACAAATAAACAACAATGAGTGAGGACCAAAAGTAAATCAACCATTGTGGGGAAGGTACAAGTAAGGTCAAATATATATTGCAATAACTCCTTGTAACTACCTATTATTTGACATGCCAAAGAGATGGAAGGTAAAAAAATGTCGAATATATGCAATAGCTCCTTGTAACTACCTCTTGTAACTCAAATAGTAACACCAAAAGGTATGATAGCATGCAATCTTCCTAACTAAGGTAAGGAGGCTGGTACGAAGTGGGTATAAAGACTTATAACAATTTGGAGAAAGTGGGTGTATCTCAAATGTGGACAAACTACCATAGTGCCCACAAGACCAAAAACATAAAAGGTGGTACAAATCACAAGATATCCCAATATCAGTAAAACACCCAAAAGGTAAAAGGCAAGGTACCACAAAAATATTATCGACAAAATGAAAGGACCATAAGACAATTGACCAAGGTGGGGTACAACCATTCATCTCTCTCTCAAATGTACCATTGTTCCATATAACTTAAAAGACCATCATCATAGTAAACGAAAAAGTCCACACGGTGATGTGATCATGTGTTCCTCTAGAATACTCCTATAGTCAAGCGTTAGTGGCTCCATGAAGGAGTGTTCATTCCCTTCAGAAGACCATCTAACTCAACCATCTTGAAGACCTAAAAGAAGAGGACATCACACATCATCAGATAAGTATTGGTAACTACCGTGTAAGAACTCAAAAACCCTAAAGCAACCGGGCATGCAGAAGGGGAGCTATGAAAAGACAAGGCTTGCAGGCCAAAAAAACAAGCTCAAAAAACTATACTAGGACCGATGTCACAGTAAGCAAGCTGAAACAAAAGTGGCCAGAATGCCAACAAGTAGCACTAAAAAGAAAAAGACCCTTTAAAAAGGTGAAAATGTAAGCAAACTTCCTAACTAGGAGCTGGAAACCTCGACAAATCGTATCCTTCGCAAGGTGATGAAATCCAAGTCAAACAATACGAAGTGAGAGAGCGAATTTGAAGGATATCCCTCTACCGAAAGGGATCCTGGGTAAAAGAGCCCTAGTAGAAAAGTCACTAAGCTACCTCGTTCATGACAAGTCGGAAAAGGTTTTCGGCACTTCTGCCTTATCACCCTTGTATCACCAATATGGTGGCCGGAGAATACAAGGAAGACAATGATCGATGTTGCCTTAGGTCTAAGTGGAGTGCAGCATTCCATAGAGTTCGTCCGGTTCTCGATCCCGCAGTGGTTTAACCCTTGAAACAACAAGAGGCCCCTCCACAAACTGGTCGATGACCGTGTCAACAAGTACAAGAGGATTTTAGCACCCTAGAGGACAACAAATATGTCTCAGATGATAATGAAAAGGGGGAATTATTTGGATGCCTATCCCTGGTGTCCTACCTAACTAAAAAATTATTTTTATCCTCAAGCGAGGTTAAAGTGTGTTGAGTTAATGAGTTAAATTTTAATGGTTGTATTACTCATTCGGGTGATGGAAGTGAAACTCGTGGTGTGATGACTGACTCAAATCATGCAAATGCATATGAATAAAATAAGTCTTTCCTTTCAATGAATGCTATCTAAGGTAAGGAGAGAGTTCTTTCAAACTATAATTACTCTTTCAAATTAAATGAATCCAACAATAACTTTCTTCTACTTCTAATGACTAAAATGCATGACAATGTTTAAACCTTAGCAAGCATAAGCATGACATTGTGATATTGTGCATAATCATGTATTCTAGGACACATTATTTCAATTTAAAACCCATGTAAGGTACGCTAGGAGACTTAAATTACAGAATGATCTCATAAGTATAAGCCCAAGAATATTTGTCATAATCCAAAATCTATTCACTAAATTCAAATCATTTCTACTATAGCTCAAGTTATGTGGTGTATACAAATATCCAAACCATCTCTGATTCACCCAAAAATTACAAACCATGAAAGAGTTGTTCAAAGAAACCATCAACAATTGGAAGCCATGCAATAAAAAAAGGCATTTGCAAGACATTATCATCCACTAGAAAGGTTTGGTAAAAGGATTTAAGATGAGTAATGGAGGACAAAAGGTGGAAAAGATTCAAGTGGCACATGTCTATCAACTTTCTCTCTGTTTTTCAACCCCATTTTATTAATACTTTAAGGTACTGGTCAAATCTACATTCAAAAAGTTTAATTTCAGTATTCAAAGTGTTTTCAATTCATTGATTTTTAGATGCAAGTACACATATTTGCAATCTTCACACAGATTTGAGCATTTGTACTAAGAATTGGGTTTATCTAGTGATAAGCGACTAGTAAGCACCAACTTCTGGCCTGGCACATGGAAACTTCTGTTCCAGTCCTAAATAGGAAGGTTCATATAAAGACAACCAATCTTCTGCATTGAATGATAACCAAAATTCGTTAAAAAAAGGAATGTTTTGATGAGAAAAGTAGGCAAGATGTATAATGCTAGCCCACATATAGCAAACCCACATGATATGGGTCCACGATAAACTTCACATAGGCAAACTAGGCCCTATAGTAGATTCCCAAGATTACCTTAGCAAGTACTACTACTGTGTGTGTGTGTGTGAAGAGAGAGAGAGAGAGAGAGAGAGAGAGAGGTCAATTAGTAGTCCTTTTCCTCATCACCACATATCTTTTCTCATTTATTATGCATTTATTCTCTTTCATTCCCAGAGAAACATGGAAATTGCTAGAGTTTTCAACCCATAAATTTGAACAATCATAACTTTTGCAATGAACCTAGAAGTATGTCTCATAGCCCATGTTTTTGGGCTTTGACGAAAATATATATGCAATTGTGCAAACAAAAAACAATTTTGCCTTCTCTATTACAAGGTACAATATTTTGCACCTTGCCAAGGTACTTCTTCTCTATATTCTACTCTTGAAAATAGAATAATTCTACATGTTCGCATTTATTATTCTCCCTTGTATGGAAAAAAGGATTGATTTCACAAATGCATATCCATTTCAGCTTCTCTTTTGGAAGTTACAATATCCAACACCTTGCTCAGGTACTTTGTCTCTATATGCTACTCTTGGAAATAGAATAATTCTACATGTTTGCATTTATTATACTCCTTTGTATGGAAACAAGGATTGATTCCATAAATGCATCATCAATAGCTTTAGCATTGGCTTTAGAATCAATACTAGCTCTACTCCACACTGATTATAGTATTATTTTGTACTGGGATAGAAAAACTTTTCAATGGGGCTCGCTTTCCATCACCATCACATGACTTCTCCCATTTAGTGTGCACTTCTCGTTCATGTTGTGGAGAAATCTGGATTTAGATTGATGGAAGTCTTGGATGATGTGGATCACTGACTTCATATAAATCTTTTGATTATTAATAAGTATCGATTTATTAAACAGAAGAAAAGCAAGGTTAAACTCAAGAAAAATCACTATGATTTTCATCTCCATGAAAGCAAAAATGAGTAACATTGTGTACAAAGTAAATATTTCATAACTTGGGGATAAAATTATTTACATCAAAAACTGATTGAACATTACAAGACTGTGTCTCAGCTCTTGATTTGTTTGGCACATTCACATAGTAGTTCAAATAGCTTTGAGGGAGGTAAGTTCCTTGTGACTCACCTAATCTTCACACACTAATTGCAGAAAACCTAGACAAGTCAAAGGTGGATATACAAAATAGCGGTTGAAACTCACCATAGCTCTTTCTATCTCTCTCTCTCACAAATCAGATCCAAACTACAAACTACGTTTCTGAATTAATACAATTGAAATAGGGTCCAATAATTAAAAACCCAAATAAATAAATAGCAGTCATAAATCATTGACCCAAATTTCTTGGCTCCAATATTTGTTGAAAACCGGGTTGGGGTCTGAGATAAATTTACAATGCACTCATCTCAAGATGAAAACCAGAAGTGTTTCTAAGGAAATCTCTGCAATCACTTAACCATAAAAATATAATCCCATTCCATGTGCTAGGGCAATAGATGAGAATAACAAATTTAATTTCTCTTGGGATTGACCATTGTAGCTCGGCCATAGCAGCCCCTATTCTCATTTTGAATTACAATATACATAATTTGAAGGATGATTTAACAAATTCCAATTGCAACATGAGATTTTCCTCCCTATGGCGTTTTAGCGCATTGCAACTTTTATGGCTTCTTAAAATTGTAAATAAAATTGGATTCTTACTGATTTGGTAGGCATTGCATCTTCTATGGGTTCTCGACCTTCTCAACTCCTCAACCTTCTCAACCTCCTCAACCACCTTCAGCTCCTCAACCTCCTCGACCTCCTCTGCAGCCTCACTCAAAGAATGGCTATCAACAGGCGGGCTATCAACCGGCTCTGAGTACTAGCTATCAACACTAGGCTGGCTGTAATGACTGGTGAAAATGGCTAGATAGAATGCAGGTTCGCGCGGGTATAATAAAGGTTCGTGGGTGTAATGGTTCGAGCTCGTCGGGAGGCGCAGGTAAATTGGTAAGTTTTGTTTTTTTAAAAGTTTTTTAATGTTATATATGTAGTATTTTTTATATATAATATTAATATTATATTGTTATATATATAATATTAATATATATTATATATCTTATATATTATATATTATATATATAATATATATTAATATTATATATATAACAAAATATAAATAAACTATAAAACTTAAAAAAAATATATATAAAATATAAAACAAAATATAAAAAAACTACAAAACTTAAAAAAACTAAAACTAAAACTAAAAAATATATATATAGGAGCCATATAAAAGTGCGGTGATTTCGCCTGTCCGATCAAAACTTGATCGGAATCCGGCGATATGAAATCTAAAAATATGACGAGTTTTGTTGATTAAATCATTTTTCTGAACATCTAGATGAATTCAACACCCTGGAAAACCCCAAGGCATCCAAATTATGCAGGATTAATAGTGGTCATTATGAGTTTACGTCATCATCATCATCATCATCTTCATTGTCATCATCTCCATCTTCATCATCATTGTCTACATCATCATCATCATCATCAACAATGTCATCTTCATCATCAGCATCATCTTCATCATCTTCATCAGCCTCATCTTCATCTTCGTCATCACCATATCCATCATCAAGAATCACTACTACACATAGCTCCACTACATGAGACGCCATGGACATGGGAGTGAGTAGAGGATGCTAGCTCCCACATACGATGACGAGTTTCAGGACATATAAAAATAGTAGGGCATATGAGTTTGCTTATACTGGGATGGTAAACTAAATGAAGATGAAGATGATGATGAATCCGATGACCTCCCCATACCACCGACGACAAGACGCATAAGATATCATACTTCTAACTTCAAAAGAATCAGACGAGCTCGATTACTTGTTTGGGCCTATGATCCCAATTACTTGATGTGAAATTCTTGTTCTTGTTTTTATTTGTTTCATTATGCTTTTGACGTTGTGTAATGCCATATGTTTTCCAAATTTGGGACTAGTTTTGACACTATTCACTGAGATGAGACAAATTGTATGTGCACACAATTAAGTAGATCTAATGATCAAATTCCGATAATAAGTTAGATCGCCTCCCTCAAGAAAAAATTAAAGCATCTATAGTTAAAATATTGGAATAAGATGGAAATGGAACAAAATGCTTTTACCTATGCATATGCTTTTACTCATTTAAATTTTGCATAACTTAATATTTTACATCGGAACAAAATGGTTAATGGCATACCATATATTAAACTAGAAATTATATTATATGAAGAGTGTCTTGTGAGAAGGGAACATATGTAACAATTCCTAATGGAAAAACATGGATAATTATAACAATAGGAGGAGATAAAACCGAGTGGTGAGAAAGAAGCCAAAATCCTACCATTTGCAACCAAAAGGGGAAGAAGGCAACTCTACAATTCCTAGAATATATTACTAGAATTGTAACGAGTATGGAGAAAGTGGTAAATTTAGTGAGCTTTTTCCTCATCAACAAAATCATAAATTCTTCTTCCTTGAAAACAACTTTAGTTGGAGTTTGCTTAATTTGTCAAAAGTTAAGAATTCCATTCACTACAAATCATACCCATTCTAAGAATGAAAGCAAATGAAAGAAATTCTAAGAATGATGATGAAGACGATGATGACAATGATGATGATGAAGGTTTCAAATGGTGATGATGATCATGATGCTGATGAAGAATGGTGACGATGATAAAGACGAAGATGATTACGATGATGATGATGAAGATGGGGACGACGATGATGATGATGATGAAGACGACGATGACGATGATGATGCTGATGATGATGAAGATGAATATTTCAAATGATGATGATGATCATGATGAAGAAGAACGGTGACAATGATGAAGATGAAGATGATGATGATCATGATGATGAAGATGATGATGATTGATGACAACGACGACGATGATGATGATGACGATGATGAAGATGATGATGATGATGATGATGATGATGATGATGATGATGATGATGATGATGAAGATGAAGATGATTACAATGATGATGATGACGATGATGATGATGAAGATGGGGATGATGATGATGATGATGATGAATACGACGATGACGATGATGATGAAGATGAAGATTTCAAATGACAATGATTATCATGATGACGAAGAATGGTGACAAAGATGAAGATGATGATGATGATGATGACGATGACGATGATGATGACGATGATGATGATGATGATGATGATGAATGTGATGATGATGATGATGATGATGATGAAGATGATGATGATGATGATGATGATGATGATGATGATGTTGATGGTGATGACAACGACAATGATGAAGATGATGATGATGACGATCATGAAGATGATGATGATGATGATCATGAAGATGATGATGATGATGATGAAGAAGAAGATGATGATGATGATGACGATGATGATCATGGTGATGATGAAGATGGTGATCATGACTAAGATGATATTGATGATCAAGCAGTACGCCATTTGGGGTAGCATGATAATTGTGCATTTGCTTAATTATAAGTTTCTCTCTGTTTTGAGAATCATTTAATATTCTATACTAAATAGGGCTCACCACGTGAAGGTGGAATCTCTTATGGTCCCTCCCCCCCCCCCTCACATCACTCTCAATTCCGCATAACCAGACAAAAATATCTATGTACAAAAAATTTAAATGTGTTTTCTCATTCATACTAAATAACAAGAAAGGTTTCTAATTTTAACATACAAAAAAATGGAAACTAGCTAAGAAACAGTTAATAATTTATTATTAGTACTGCATACTTGATCATAAACTTCAATGGTCTTCATCATCTTCTTCATCTGAGTGATCCTCTGTACTATCATCCGATGATCCAGATTCAACATTGTAAGGATTGGCCATATCATCATTATCGTCGATGTCAGTGATGATCATCATGTCATCGTCGATATCATCTTCATGGACATTGTCTGAATATACATCATGATTTGATTCAAGAAGTTCTTCGACATCTTCTTTTGGAACAGGAATATCATCTAACTCATGTTGATCATGATCATCTTCAATGCCATCTTCTTCTTGGAGAATGTCTTCATTACTTTCATCTACGTTATACTTTACTGGCCTTCCCCTTGGATCGTGTCTCACAGCAAATGACCAACCCACTCTACCTGGAACCTTAGAGTAAAATACCTGTTCACATTGGGTTGGAAGAACAGAGGGCTCCATTCCTGGCTCAAACAACCTTGTATTTACCATGGTAAAACCATTATCATGTTCAATAATTGTTTTATCGGGATCACGTTGATTCAATCGAAACCTGTACCATTTGACAACGAACAGAAATACCTTGAAGGAGTTAAAGTCACACTGAAGAATGTCTTCCAGATACCCATAGTATCGATTTTTAGATAGTTCTGGATGTCTATCACTCCTAGAAGAAACATTGGTCACCTCAAAGATTGCAGATATCCCACAATCAGATGTTTTCTTTGTTTCATCCAACTTTTTTATGTGATATCTACATCCATTGCACCACATAGCCTTATGGTGTTTTACCTAGTACAACAAACCATATAGGAAAATATTACATAATGACCCCATATTTATGATAAACTAGAGCATATTTATTATAATGCCATACAAGGAAAATAATCAACGTGATGTACAACGACAATATTTTAAAAAAAAATAGTGCCATTGATTAATACGCTTACCTACTTATCTTTTAAACCTCTTGTTAAATCGATTTCCCTTTTTGTTAGATTGGTGTCTCCATTGCGATGTGCAGCTTTAACCAATGAAGCCACACCTTCCCACGATATTCCATAACCAGATTGTTCACATTTTTCAATCCATACCTTCATTCAATCAAGATTGTTTGTGATGTATAAATGAATCGCATCCCACTCTCAACCAACTGTTTGATGACAATAAAATTAAAACTCAATGAAAATGTATATTAGTCACTTTAAAAAGTATATAATTACACTATAAAATGATGCAGAATACTAAATATAAAAATAGAATATGTATGATATATAAACATAAAAATCACCAGTGAAATGTGTTATATTACCTTTCACCTTCCTCGATCTACCTTTCCCCTTCGGGTACTCCCCTTCGAAATCTTTTTTGGAGTCTAGATCACAAATGTGACGTAAATTGAGCTTTGACGCCAATATAGGAAGATATTCAATAATGTACAACATGTTTTGGTATATCATATATCCCTCCATCATAGAATCCTCAGCATATGCTCGTTGTCTGACCAAAACCTTCATAAATTTCAAGTGCCTCTCAACCATCCACATGGACCTTGAGTGCGCAGGTCCACACAGTTCAATCTCCTCAACTTGGTGTATGAGGTAGTGTTCCTGTGCATTGAAAAATGTTGAAGGTAGATGCTTCTGCATTTCACACATGATACGAGGAATTTCTCTCCTCCAATACTCTATGTCTTCTTTATGGAATTCTTTAGATGACAACCATCTACAAGTGACATGACAACCCAATCAAGAGATTAAAGAAAAAAGTCATTATATTATGCAACATGAATTAGAGAACGAAAATCAAATATAAGTTCTATGTTGAATTAAACAAACAGTAAGCACATGCAAAAATCACCACTTACCTCATGTATTTCCCAAGGCTATATATTATTCGCTTGACATTGTTGTCAAAGTTGTCCGGGATAGAGAGAGGTAGAACATACTGTAACAATAATATACAAATCGTTTCAGTATATCAAAAAAGAGTACTAGACAAACAACAATACCAACCATATTCAATGGAAAAAGAAAAAAAAAGTATTAAATGCATACCATAATAATTATTACCTTCATGAAGACATGCCAATCATGCATTTTCACCCCCGCGAAATCACCTTTCTTTGTTATGATATTCTTCATGTTAGCACAAAATCCGGTGGGAAATTTAATTTTTAGAATGACTTCTTTTACAACATTACTTTGCTGGTCCATTAACATCCATGGAAGTGAGTTTATATTAATTTTATCTCCGTTGCTATGAAATTGAATGACGTCTTTCATTGCATGGTTGTTATCTTGAATGTCTTTGCAAATTTTGACAATTTTTTCTTTGTCACTCCTTCCATCCAATATTCGCCATAATGTTTCAGTCACATTCTTTCTGATATGCATTGTATCAAAAAGATGAGCAATTTGTAGGTGCTCATAGTAGGGAAACCTACTAAATTGTCTAGGATAACTTTTCATTCCTCGTGGAAGCCCATTAATGCCTTCATGATGATCACATGAACGACAATGATGAAATTAAATAAATCAATTTCAATTACACTAAATAGCACACAATATAATAAAATACAATATGATCATATACGATGATTGATTATACGTACCTTGACAATTTCTATTATATTGTAACTTCCATAGATGAGGTGTCATTCTCTTTGGTTTTAGTGCAGTCTCTTGCTTGCCATTGAAAAGATGTTTTTTGGTAGTTCGATACCTATGATTCTTGGACAAGAAGTGCCTATACTCATCAAACACCTCCTTTCCTAAGCTTTTTGAATGATGAGATTTGATCTTAGGAGCACAGACTGGACATGCAAATTTCCCCTTTGTCTGAAGACCTAAATAAAAAGATGGAATATCAATATTGTCTATTATAACTATATAAAAAATGACTGGATTATTTATAAAAACATGCATGCGTATTATATTAACTAGTAGTTCATAAAATTAAATGCAACTAAAGTGGAACTTATAATTACATACCACAGAAATGGGTTAACCTTGGGGCATCACGTATTGTCCATACAAGCATTGCATGGAATTGGAATTTCCTTTGTCGTATTGGTCTAGATACGGCATACATAGTGATGCCATTCCATAACTTCAGTAGCTCGTCAATAAGAGGTTCGATATATACATTGATATCTTTGACTTGGTACTTACCTGATTGATTTGAACATATGAAATAGATATTCTAATTATGAGACGTACCATTTAGATATATAAACCATATTTCACAATAGAAAAACAATAAATATATATATGACAGTATGCGACAAAACTATGACAAATGAGATAACACTACATTAAAAAAAAACATGATGGTTCGTACCTGGAACAATCATCGACAACATTATGTGCTCCCTCTTTATTGTCAACCATGGAGGAATGTTGTTATTGATAACAAAAATAGGCCACACTGAGTAAATGGATCTCATCTCTGCAAATGGATTGACACCATTTGCTGCCAAAGAAATCCTAAGATTATGAGGTTCTTCTTTAAAGTGAGGCCATTTTTCCTCTATATCTCTAAATGCAAACCCATCAGCATGCATCCGAATAATTTCGTCTTGACTTCTATTTTGTGCATGGTAATCCATAAACTACGCTATGTTTTTGCACCTGAACAGTCGTCGCAAACGTGGAATAATGGGAATATAATGTAGAACCTTGCGAGGCACCTTTTTGTTACCTGATCTGTTCGATATCTGCTGATATGATATTCAGGACATTCTATTGCAAATTCATGTTGATTGTAATATAGAACATGGTCATTGGGGCATGCATGAATTGCTTCATACTGCATTCCAATTTATTTCATTATGGCAGATAAATCTCGATATGTGCGAGGTAAAATATTTGACATTGGTAACAAATATTCACCTATCATGTGATAACAACAAATTAAAATAAAAAACTAGTTAATATAACATAGAAATAATATTAATGAAACACATTTCATCCATACTAATTTGAAATATATGAGAATTAACAATAAAATACACGATCATATTATATATTTTGTGATGGAATATATTACATACCTTAACATCCGTGTGACTGATATGTTTGAAAGACCATTCATAACCTTCAAGTTCATTATCAACAATATAACAGAGAGAAGATTTGTCTTTGAGCCCTAATAAAGGGGTTTGTATGCCTTATCAATAAGAGGTATGTCATGAATATCATCAAAATGTTCATCATTTTCATGATCATCATCATCGTCATGATCATGATCCATTCCAACATTAAATGATTCATGGATCAAAGTATTTGTAACATCATCTTCAACTATGTTATCAGTATGGTCATCTTCTTCAGTGTGATCATTAACTTGTTCTCCATTAATATTCATAGCTCCATGTTCCTTCGGTACTTGTTCTGTAAGCACTTCCTGAACTGGATGATATGCCGTGGCAAGCATTTCCTTTATAATTTCATGAAACCAACAATAGATAAAAGTTAATATAAGAAATTCAAACACAAAATGTAAACATCTCAAATGCAAACTGTAACCATTTTTGTAATGTATTTAAAATGTAACAAATTTTGACTGTTGGGATGAAAAGAACAACGACCAATTGTAATGTTGGTCAAATAGGTGCATCCAAAAAATCCAAGATACATAATAATTGACCCAATTACTGAGCAAAAATACTAAAAAATAACTCAAAATTAATTCTCATACTGTCAACTAAGGTAAGTTAAACGATGCTATGGTTTGTATAGAGAAAATATAACAGAAATTACAACATGTCAATATAGTCGTTAATTCTATTATCATGATGGAAAGTGTCACAAATATAGAGAGCTAAGTGCTTTCCCCGGTGAGTGGGTTAGTCTCACTAATGAACAAATACATGGGTTATTATACTAAACACTAGATTAAACATGCACACAAGAAAAAAATTATTATAATAAATATTAAATATTAAAATAATATTTACTGTCTATGTTATATTGAAACCACAATCAATAGAATATAAAAGTTAATATAATACATACATTTACAAAGAACTCAAAATAAAAACATATACAATAGAAAATTACTTACAAATGGATGGTATTCATGTCCCCCCTCAGCGTGCCCATGCTCCCTACAATGTTTTCTGGCTGTTTTGATCAAAATTCTTCTCCTCTTAAAGCCCCTGCATTGATTACATGGACAATAACATTTCCCATCACCCCTTCTTCTCACTCCTTCCCACAATCTATCAATCAATTGACGATTTTCTTCGTCTGGATCAGGAATATTGCTAGTTGACATTTTCTTGTAAATAGCTTAATCAATTTCGATCTCAGAAAATGAAGCTCCAGTACTATTCGCTCACTTTAATCACAAAAACAATGGAAATAATGGTGAGCAGTGCACCGAAAAATAGTCTGTTGATTAAAAAAATTCTGAAAACCGTCGCATGTATAGCAAGCATGTCAGAATGTTCCAATATTTATAGTTTTCAAAAGTCATCCCGCCATTGGATTTCCGATGAGATTGACTTAATTATTGTTGAAGAATAGTTTTCAGACATCCGACAAGGCATGTCATCCCATCCCCCATAAAATTCTGCCATTTTAGGGTTTCACTAAACGTTGGATATCCGAAGACCTAGATTTAAGTAACGGGTCAGATATTCGACAACTAGCAGAACTAGTAACCAATCCTTGTCAAATATCCGACGAAGTACATATCAAATTTAAAAAAAAAACATCAAATTTCGTTATTTTGAAGGTGAAATCTGACGAGACATGACTTTTCGTCGAATGCCGTTGGATTTCCTTGTTGGATTTTGGGTTCAAATCTTGTAGTGTTTGAGCATGGTTAAGGACTATTCCAGGCCATTGATCCAATTCCCTTCCCTCTTCTGACCTCATATTAGCAGAAAACAACTTTGTATCTATTGTTGGGTAAATCTGTGGGTAAACAGTAGAAATATAAGCAACTTCTAGGTATAAAAAGGACACTCAAACTCAAATCTCTCTCTAAATGCTCTCAAAGAATCAAATAGAAAGAATTTTCTCATATTTCAATGCCATTGTCTAACTCGGATTCTACGACAAACGTGATGTTTGTGTAAATAATTCCTTAGAACATATCAAAAGTATGCCAAAAGGAGGTCACCTTTTTAACTAAATGTATTGACGTTTCTGCTCTCAAAACTAAAATAGGAGGGCCAAAAAGGTATCCCACATCTAACCAATATTATACATTAAGAGTTTGGAATAATTCCCAACATTGATGTACCACATACTAATTATAGGCCTGAACATGAGTTGGAAATCCCACCATCCATTTCTAAACTTAGTTTACTACTATTGAGTGTTGAAACTTAGTTTACTACTTTAGAGTGTCAAAAGTAGCATGGAATGGAGTGATGGTGACAACACTTATTTAGACTGATCATGTTGAAGCAAATCTGTAATAAATTATTTTGAAAGTTGAAATGGGGACATTACTTTTTATCCCCCTTGAATAATATTGTCTTTGATGTTCTTTTATTGCAACATTGTTTTGACTAGGATAGGGATGTATATGCCTCTCTCATGGCATCTTCTATCTCCGATGCCACATCTCACAAAGATCACTGCTGCTTCTACATGTGCCAAAGCATGATGGGGCTGAAATAAGAGCTTGTATAGCTTCCCACATCTGACTCCAATGGAAGAAGGAAGGATTCATATCCCCATGAATCTCCATATCCTTTTTCCCTTCGGGGTCAAAGATGACCCCCCACACCTATCACTCCTGATTGTATTTTATAGTTCACTCCATTCAATGAGTAGGGTTCTCTTCTTGTTCCTTTAGCTTTATGTTTTCCATTCTACTCTTGGGAGATGACTTTTGCAATCCCCTTATCACCATTTTGGTATGTTCTACTTTTCAGACACATTGACCTATTTTGGTCAGTTGTGGACATTAAAATAATTTCCTTTTATTTCTACCAAAATTTCCCTAAACATTATTTTTACAATTTCTTTGAAATTCCAAGTATGTGCTCTATAACATTCCATATTTAAGAATAGTGATCTTAGACAAGAAGATTGAAACAAATGATTGAAGGAATAATTGGTAAAGCAAATTTCTTGACCTGTTGTAGTTTTACAGATTACATGTAATGCAGAAGAAATCATCTAAAACTAGAAACACATATAATAGTACTCATAAATTATTAAAGCGTATTCCATGCCTTTGATTAAAACACAACTCTTGCAATATGAACTAACAATAAAACTAATTAAAAAACTCTGATCCTCTTAGATGGTAAGTAAGAACTTAATTGTTTATATCTTGAAAATGCATACCTCTTTTCTTCCTCTTCCTTTGCTGCAACTTCACGTCATCAAATAAGTATTTCTCATCCTCCAAATCATCTCTGAAATTTGTGTAAAAAAATGTCCACATAGTAGATAAATTTCAATCTGGATGAAATATTTCAAGAAAGAATCTCCCTATGATAGATAAATATCATACTCAGGTGATCTTGAATACCAACCTTAGCATGCTAAAACAAGCATATGCTTTCTAAAATCAAGATGGCTATGTCAATATACCTTAGCTCTTGAAGATTTTTTTGTTCCCTCGTCTTCAAGTATTCTTAACGAGAAATTTCTCTGCATGCTCAAATCCAAAGTCACATAAGCCAAATCAAAATAGCCAACTAAGAAGTTACATTTGTTGTATATTCTTACCTCCTAGGAGTAAGTATACATGAGATTGAAAATAGAAAAGAGAACACCAAAACAACCAAGAATAAGGAGGAAAATAAAACCTTAGAGTGGGAAGAAGATCTTTCTCATTCTCAGCTTCATAACATCGAATTGCATCCTCTTTCAATAGAATACTGAATATTAGTAATTAGTCTAGAAGACATTTGGCAGCAAGAATGCTAGTTCTGAGGAAATTATAGAAGACCATTATCAATGACCAACAAAGTAATACACCTTCTTGTTTTCGGGTCAACTTTGGCTCCATTAGCTCTAAATACAAGAATAAATTGTTGGCTTAGATAAAAATCCAAAACGAAAATAAGTGCAAATTTCATTAGTAAAAGTCTAGTTGAAATACAAATCCCACCACAATTTCTTCAAATCAAATATCTAATGTTTACTATTTGATGGCCACTTAAACTTCAACATAATAAAATTCATATCAAACATGGACACATAACATAAAATTCCAACCATGAAATGCCATATACTGACAATAGATGACCATTCATGTTGCACTAAAACAACAAGAGTACAAGAAAAACATCACTACAAACCTTCCTTGTACTAGCTTCATCCTTTTCTCGAAGTCTCCTTTCCAATTCTTCCCTCTCTCGCTGATCTTGTTCTCTAGCCTCCTCTTTCTTGCCTAGAGATTTCAAGACAATCAAATAAAACCATTTCCTTTGAAATATTTGTTTATTTTTAATTCACAATATAACAAAAGTGCATAACATGTACATTAGAACTGAAAGCTTCTGATGCATGTTTTAATTTAAAATTAGATAATAGAAACATTTCTGTGACAAATAGTATAGACAAACACACAAGAACCACTCAAAGTATTTGACAAAGCTTAAAATGGAAATACAAAATACTATATACAGTTTATAAAATGGATTCCTTTTAAATGAAATGGCCTTATGGCCCTAAATAATTGGACATTCAAATGATGGAACATACAAGGTGTTATTATGCATCCCAAAGGAGGCCCAAATTGAAGGCCTTGTAGAATATATGGAACATACAAGGTGTTATTATGCATCCCAAAGTGGTCCCAATTACTTGAATCAACAACATAGATCTTGGGGATGAAATGGTCAGATATCTAGTCTTAAAACATTGCATTAGATCTAAAGTAGTAGAGAGTATTGACGTCATCACTCCATAAGAAATTAATCATGTTAGGACACTGCCATCATCCTTTCCTATCCATGCCTTGATGATGAAGATGACTAATTTCCCATAAGTAGACACAATGCTCCAATTAGTGATCCCACACTCATATGCATTGTAGAATCCCAACACAAAATGTTGACGACCATCGAACCATATTTAGAAACTGGGAGAGTCTTCTCAACTCGGCTTTGGTAAGATGGTAAAAGTGGGATTGTGAAGTTTCAAAGTGTGAGAAATTTTAGGCCTTTTGGGCACATGAATGAAAGTAAGTAATTTCATGTAGTCCGATTTAGGTACAAAGGTGAATTTGGCAAGATACATATTTTACTCAAGGATTTTCCAAAAATTTCACAATGCATTGTTAATTCCTATTCTCAAATTTCACAATGCATTGTGAATTCTTATTATTTCGAAGTTAATGGGATATTTCAAGAGTGTTTAACACAAGGTTATCTTAATGTTAACTTCTCATCTTTATTGAAATTGGGTGAATTTATTATTTATTATTTTAGAATGATACATTTTGGATTTGCAATTCAATCATATGAGTTGATTTAAAGGTCATTTAACAATTGATGAAATTAGGCAATGAATTGTCATAATCAAATGAATTGTCATATGTTTGACCTTGTGGTTTGTCATAGTCCATAGTTCACCAACATATGAATATTATTATTATTATTTTACAGTTTTAAGTTTCTTCTACATGTTCTTAGTTGCATTGACTAATATTGTCTTAATTGGCATAAACTAGAGATATTTTTTTCTACATTTATATGTGTCAATGAGTATTGGATTTACATGTTTAATTATCCTATATATATGTACTCTATTCAGGTATATGGCATGGTGATCCAACAAATAAAGAATATTAAATACTACCTCATATACATCTAATGGGACCGCATCACATTCTACCTCATCAATTAAATGAACTAATATGCCAAACTTTGAACTCACATCCTTTGTTCTATTTTTTTTTGTTGCCATGAGCCAAACTAGAGGGTGCAAATGAAATCAATGGGTCATAATATTGTATATCACTTTGACCACTATGTATAGTTGATGGAAGAAGAGGATTCAAAAGGACCTTCCCTTGGTAACTAGTGATGGAAATCAACAAGTAATGGATACAGCAATACCCTAAGATGAGCAATAGTAAAATAAGATGTTTATGAAAGACAATATACCCTAGCTAGTGAGAGATAGGTATGTTTCCCTTGCTGTTGTATCCATAGGCGTCATCCCATATATTTTTCATCTTATGAAATGGTACTATGTATCGGTGGCCTACATAGTGGTACCTGTGTTGGGATTCTACAATGCATATGAATGTGGGATCACTAATTGGAGCATTGTGTCTACTTATGGGAAATTAGTCATCTTCATCATCAAGGCATGGATAGGAAAGGATGATGGCAGTGTCCTAACATGATTAATTTCTTATGGAGTGATGACGTCAATACTCTCTACTACTTTAGATCTAATGCAATGTTTTAAGACTAGATATCTGACCATTTCATCCCCAAGATCTATGTTGTTGATTCAAGTAATTGGGACCACTTTGGGATGCATAATAACACCTTGTATGTTCCATATATTCTACAAGGACTTCAATTTGGGAGCTCCAAATTAATGGATAGCATATTTCCCCTTATCACCAATTTACAAAAACATGTCCATCCTAGAAGTAGATGGATTTGGTTCACTTCCCAAGCATTGCCTTGTTATCTCTTATTGTTTATTTCTTGTACCCATAGTCAACATAAACTTGATAAGAGACCATGTACCTAAAAAAGTGCCTTAGTATACCCCCTTGCCTATAACCATTTATATACCTTTCTATAGGGATGACTAGTGAAAACTAAATACCTACCAATGAATCCATATATCTCCACTACAAATATGTATACATGCACAGGCTAAAATCTCTAGTTTTTCCCCAAAACTTGTGTCCTCTTCCAAAATTGACCCCTAATCCACAATTGGAAGCCTCAAGTGCCTCTCAAGCTACCACGTTCTTGTGAAAGGCTCTCAAATGGTGCTAAATGAACCTTTTTCCACACTCACAATACCAAGTTTCATGGCATTGTCCCTACTTCATCAACACATACAACTTCAAACAATAAATAGAATAGTATTTTATGTTATATATATATATATATATATATATATATATACACACACACACACACAGCGAGAGAGAGAGAGAGATAAGAAAAACCCTGGAGAAATAGTAGGGATAAGAAAAGCTCCTGGGAAAGCACGTCCAATGAACTTACAGACAAACAAAGAAATATTCAAGGAAGCACGGGACATGTTTAAACAACCACCACCTACTTCACCAAGGATTCCGCTATGAAGTCAAGCACCACAAATACAAAACATGCCATTGGCATATGATCAGACCCGCACTGCACCAGATACCTCTAATTTTGTTGCGCAGTTTCTACAAAGGTGCATCAAGTTATTTAAAAACAAGGACACTCTTATGGAATTTGAAAAACTGATAAATCAGTACGAATCATGCAGTAAGAAAGGAATAGCACATAGCGCAATACATAATATTAGAAGTCCCAAAAGAACCATCAGGGAGATGCGGTTCACTGCACATATAGGAGACTATGAGATGGACGAGATCATTCTTGATCTGGGATCCGAAGTGAATGTCTTAACCAAGCAGACATGGCAGGCGATGGGAAAACCAAAGTTACAGTGGTCACCTATACAGCTAAGAATGGCTAACCAAGGCATAGTTATATCGATGGGAAGGTTAACCAACACCATTGTCGACATTGATGGAGTGCGAAGTTAAGCAGACTTCGAAGTAATTGAAATTGTGGATGATAGCAATCCTTATCCAGCACTACTGGGAATCGATTGGGCAATGACGAAATCCACTGTCATCAATCTAGAAACAATGAAAATGATATTTGAAGGCAATGACATAAGGGTCGCCGCACCTTTGGATCCTTCACAGGGGGAGCAATATGTTGAACCTATTCAAGGAGAGTACATAGCTCAAGACCTTGACCATATCTATCAAATGACAACAAATTCTGTGGATTATATTGATCCTACTATGGATGGAACACTCAGCTGGCGTTGCGATAGTTCTTGCATCTCAAACTCTGAGGCAGGATTAGAAAACTGGCAACGCAGAATGCATGAAGTATCTTCCAGGAGATGCATGATAATTACAAAGTCACTCCGCTTGATTGGAAAGCAGGTAAGTCCAATCCCCACTTACGATGGTACAACTAACGTCTATTCATTTATCAAAGAATACACTGCAGCAGTGGCAGATGAACATCATGTCTCAGCATTAGACATGGCACTGAGAGACACACCTGCCAGATGGTGGGCTACACACAAAAAGAAAATGACAACTTGGGACCAGTGCAGAATAAAACTACAGATTAGATTTGCTAATAAGGTCACACTACCATTTGAGAAATATAATGGCCAGAGGGACCCAGGAGATCATATCGCAGCTTGTGTACAAGCTTGGAAGGAAAGACCACAAAAAAAATGGGTACATCTCTTTGTGCATACATTGCAGGAGCCTATTCGAGAATACTAGTACCTACAGGAGGAGATGCGTAAAGGAACCGCGGATTGGTCCATCCTTACTGCGACCTTCCAGAAGGATTTTAGTTTCCAAGATGACCAGCCGACTATACATGATGCGCTGCAACTGATTAAGCGAAACATATTTAGCCCACATCACAAAGAAGAAAATATAACACTAGAAGAGTTTTTTGACGCAAGTAATGTACTTGCGAGTCTCCAACCAGATTGGACAGAACAAACAGAACAAGTCATGGGATATTAAAACTTAGCTAAAAAAGATGAAGATAAGGAAGACAACGATGAGAGGCATCCACGCAATATAAAAATCCCTGAATCAGAAGGAATATGCGAGGTAGAAGGGCCTCCATTAGAGATTCCTGATATAAGTGGACCAGTCAAGACAAAGAAAGTGAACATTGGTACTAATGAAGAGCCGAAGTTCGCAGCAATAGGAGACTACTGGGATGATGACACAGTTGTAGAGATTGCAGCTATATTACAGGAATATCAGGAAGTATTCCTGGCAAAGTTCACAGAGATGAAAGGTATTCTAGGAGACTTAGGAGTCATGAGAATTCCCCTTAAGCCTAGATAGAAACCTATTAAACAAAGGCCATATAGACTGAATCCACGCTACAAAGAACGAGTTAAGGCAGAACTCGATAAGATGCTCGATGCAAGAATTATTGAGCTGGTTGAAGAATCTTAATGGATAAGCCCAATAGTAATCCAAGACAAGAAAACAAAGGGTGATATTAGAAATTGTGTTGACCTCAGAAAGTTGAATGATGCCTCTATGCATGATCCATTTCCTACACCTTTTACCAATGAATTTCTTGATAATGTTGGAGGGAATGAAGCATACTCTTTTATTGATGGATTTTTTGGATACCATCAGATAAAAACTGATCCAGCCGATAGGCACAAAACCACTTTTGCAATAGAATGGGGGTCATTTTTGTATACAGTGATGCCTTTTGGCTTGAAGAATTCACTAGCCATAGTTTCAAGAGTAGTGATCGCATCATTCAAGGACTTCATCCACAAGTTTTTAGAAGTTTACTTCGATGATTGGACCATTTTTGGCTTATTGAAGAACCATGTCGCGAACCTCAGAATGATGCTAGAAAAATGTAGATAGCATCAGATTTCATTGAATTTTAAAGAAATGTATTTTCTGTGTTTCTTATGGGATTCTACTGGGACACATCGTGTGTAAGCAAGGGTTAATGGTTGATCCAGCGAAGATCACAGTTATTGTAAATTTACCTACACCAAATTCAGTTAAACAATTGCACACTACACTAGGGCATACCGAATACTACAGGAAATTCATAAAGAGGTATGCACAGATAACCGCAACAATGGAGAAGCTTTTGAAAAAAGATGCACCATTCATTTGGAATGATGACTGCGAGTAATGATTTGACACATTGAAAGAAAAAATGGTCACCGCGCCGATCCTAGTTTTTCCAGACCGGGAAAAGCCATTTCACGTACATGTTGATGCTTCATGTATAGCATTAGGTATCATTCTTGCACAACTAGGAGAAGGATGAATTGATCATCCCATTGCATTTTCAAGCAGGAAGATATCATCTACTGAGAAGAACTACACCACTACTGAAAGAGAAGGACTTGCAATGGTATATGCACTACAAAAATTTAGACACTATTTGCTTGGTGTGCACTTTTCAATGTTTACTAACCATTCTGCATTGAAATGCTTGGTCAATAAGCTAGTGTTAGGGGGACGAATATGCAGATGGCTCTTACTCTTACAAGAGTATGATTTTGAAATAATAGTTAAACCAGGTAGATTAAATTTAGGACCTGATCATCTATCAAGGATCGAGTCAGGAGAGGAACCAATGAATCTAGAAGACAATCTGCCTGATGCGCAATTGTTTTCTATACAGATCGTCGATGATTATTATCAGCATATCATTGACTTTCTAACTACTGGGTTGGCACCTACTAAATTTACTATGTAGCAAAAGAAGCAGATGGTAGTACGAGTTGCAGACTTCACCATTATTGCAGGTCAAATTTATAAGTTAGGACCTAATGAAGCGAATATGTGTATTAGAACATGAGAAGCCACATGTATTAGCTGATGCACATTCAGGAGCCACAGGAGGTCATTATGCAGGAAGGGCTACAACACAGAAGATACTGTGTGCAGGGCTATGGTGGCCTACAATCCATAAGGACTCCAAAGAACATTCCCAGAACTATGATGTCTTTCAGAGGACAGGGAAACCATTAGGAAGAGATGAAATGTCGTTGAATCCTCAGCTGACCTTGCAGGCATTCGAGAAATGGGAAATCGATTTTGTGGGACCTATTGACCCACTGGGAAAAAGAAATGGTGCGAGGTATATTATTACAGCAACTGACTACCTCACCCGATGGGGAGAAGCAAAACCAGTCAAGGACTGTAGCGTAGCTACAGCTGCACAATTTATTTTTTAGAATATCCTTACACAATTTGGATGCCCAAAAATTTTGATGAGTGATCAGGGTACTCATTTTTTGAACAGAACTATTGAAGCTTTGACTGAAGAATTCCACATCCATCATCAGCACAGTACGCCTTATCATCCACAAGCGAATGGTACTGTTGAAGTATTTAATAAAGTACTTGAGAATGCGCTAACCAAGGTATGCAATGTAAACCACAATGACTGCGACCTGCGCATTCCTTCAGTGTTATGGGAATACAGAACAACATGCAAGGAATTAACTGGACATACACCTTTCAGATTTGCTTACGGACAAGAATCATTAATGCCTATGGAGTACATTATACCCAGCTTGAGAATAGCTACATTTACAGGGATGGTAGATCACGTAGCACTAGAAGAAATTCTATCACACTTGGTTGGATTGGAAGAAGAGCGCTTCATCGCAGGATTCCACCAGCAAGTGTAGAAAGAACAAGAAAAAGCATGGCACGATCGCCACATCAAGAATAAGTCTTTTTAGGTAGGTGACCTAGTCCTACTGTATGATAGTAAATTCATGAAGTTTCCTAGAAAATTTAAAATGCATTGGCTTGGACCATATACTATAATAGATGTTACTAATGGTGGCGCGGTCCAATTGGCCACTTTAGCTGGTGATTCATTACCCAATCTGATAAATGGGAGCAGACTAAAGCTTTACTGCGATAGTCCTGCTTCACAGCATCCATAATGATCAAAAGAAGGAAAAGTTTCTAGGTGCCAAGTATGGTCAGAATTGGGCACTAGAAACTATGAAAAAGTCTGTACATAGACAAATAGAGATAGATCTATACAGTGCCCCGTGTTGAAAAAAAAACAACTAAACAATGCACCTGTTGCGACATCCAAAAAGAAGCAACTCAAAAGATTACCATTGCACCATGTGTTAGCAGTTGGAAAAGGGTCTGTGGGGACTTCGCAGCAGCAAATAATGGTTCCCACGAGGTCCCGTATTGTCCAATTGCAGCCACTATCTATAAGATTTCCATTACAATATCAAGCAATGCTAGATACAAAGAATGTAGAGCGCGTGGAGATTGATCTTGCAACCATACCATTTCCAGGACTCCATTACTTACAAACGCAACTAGGTGAAGAAATGCATGACAAAACCATAGAAGCACTGAAAGGACAAGCAGAGTTACAAAGGCAACTTGAAGAAGAGAGCTCACGAAATTATATGAAATAACAAGATGAGATAGATCATCGACTGAGATTGGAGAGCACGATCACTGCCGTTGCAGGTAATATAGATGATTTTGAAATTCAAACAGAACCAGCAGATACCATCATCAAGATTGGCGATTTGGTCAATAGCCTAAGGACTGAGAAGGAAGACATGGAGATTCTCCATGAATCTGAAATTGCTGCCCTGAAGGAGTAGATCAATCCACAAACTCCACCAGATGAACAACAGTTGAGACAAGGAGTAGTGAAGACCACGGGACATAATATTGCTATAGAAGTCACTAGGTGCTAGAGTCTACTGGAAGCAGCACTGAAGGCATTTACTACCCTTGAAGAAGATCAACAATTACAGGAAATAAAGAAGGAATTGAAGGAAAAACAAGAAGTACTAGAGAAAATGGGTGAGGAGGTTAAGGCACTACCAGCAAGGGAGAAACTCCTCAAGTACAGGGAAATCAACAACCTCAAGAAGGAAGTTAAATCGTTGCAGGAGAAGGAGACAGAAATGGGCGATAAGTCACATACATTATTAGAAGACGCTAGCATGATCTCACAGGAGATCGAAGAAAAGTTGAAGGAGCTGAACCAGAATCAAGAGTATGTGGAAGGACAGATCGACGAGGAGATAATATTAGAGATGGTGGAAACAATTGGGAAAATTGAACAAGATATGAAGGCCACAGTAGAAAAGCTAACTCACACATTCCAGGAGTTCGTTGCGAAGATCAACCCCCAATCAGTGGAACACCTTCAAGGAATTCCATGTGGCTTTGGGGCTAGCCACAAGTAAGTGTTAGGGACCTATTGGGCCTGGCCCAGATGGGGCAATTTTGAACAGGAAGTATTGTGAGAACTGCGGAGCTAAGAGTAGTTAAGTTTGAACAATTATGGGATAAGTTTTGGTATGCTGTGAAGTTGCGTGCAGCATAGTGTTAGAGGAGCTGCAAGGAGTACAACACCACGATGTGCCACGTCAACGAAGACCTAGCTAAGCACAACATCGATGGATGAAGGCGGTTATTTTGGTTAGGTCACAGAAGACCTATTTTTGGCAAACATCGTCGATAGCTACCAAGCAGTGGGTAGGTGCAGATTGGAGGTAGGTGACTGATCACAACGGACAGAAGACTACTACTACTTGAACCAGTCATCTAAGGTCGAAAAAGAAGGAATAGATCGGCGGAAGCAACCTATTGGCACGCATATAATAGAAGATCTACTGCCAGATATTAGTAGTCCGATTTTGGGAAAACCGCAACAGTTTTGTAAACCTAAGGGTTCTGCCTTCGTAAAATGTAAAGACATGACCTACGGGTCTTGATCTATATATAAGGCAATTTTGTAAAGGAAAAGGGTTAGAGGAAGGTTTAGAAGTTAACTCTCATTTTGGTTAATATTATTGAATATTGTGAGATCTGTTAGATAAAGCATTGTAAAGGATCTGCAGCTGAGTGCACAGAGACCTAATTTTTGAGAGAGAGGAAGAGAAGAGTGTCTGCATCTGAGTGCACAAGAGAAGAACTATTGTACCCTTTCCAAGATAAATAAACAACAGTTCTTGTGGACGTAGCTTCCCATCCGAGGGGGCGAACCACGTTAAACCATTGTGTTATGTGATTACTGTGTATGATTGCCATTAATTTGTGATCTAATTTACTTACAGTGCATGCATGAGGTTATTATTGCTTGTTATATGTTTACTGTGATCTGTATTCGCCATGGAAAGGATGGGATAAGATGCTAAGTAATTCATGTAGGGAGGAATATTAAACAGTAAAGCACCTATAAGTTTCGAATGAATAGATCGATAAGCTAACCACACAGTTAAGTGTGAAGGATTAAATCGCAGTATCAAAGCACACAACACTACGCATCTCACATATTTGCATAAGCTCTAGTGTTTATCAAAGCTAAGTAAGGATGAATGAGTAAGGTTTATCAACTAAAAATTGACTAAGAAGTGATCATATCTAATAAACCCACTGCACGGCTTTGGGGCAGCATTGAGGGTGCCAATATCCTATCTCTTAAAGAGTCTTGATGTGAAGTAGAAGACTTCGTGTAGTCACTACAAAGTTGCACAGTCCGTCACCACGCTGCACATTAATCAGCTTGTTGGCACTTATAAATTTTTACAAAAAATCCTAAGAGAGAGACTATTTCCCACTGATAGGCTCCGTGAAAAGATGATCAAAACCCCTCCCTACTCAGGTCCAGGCTGCTAGAACCAAGAAAGTAGCTCAGTTAGAAAGGAAACAGTGAGGAAGATGGAGGTTTTGGACACTTTAAGCCTAAGGAGGTAGCCCGAATAATAAAAAATGGGTAAAAATACAGAAAACCTATAGTCTGAAAAGAAATAAAGTGGAAGATAGAGCTCGGACAGGTTCCAACCATTGATCCAAAGCACGAAAGAGATCCACGTCCCACAAATCACCCTTGCATAATGAAGTTGCGTGAAAGGAACCACAAGAAAGTGGTCGTGAGAGGTAAACCGCCAAGACAGATGGCAGTCGGAGGGGCCCTTGCATGAGCGTTCCGATAGTAAGCGAAAACCACCAAAGGGATTGCGATACCATTGCAGCGGAGAAATAAGGTATAAGATCAATGACATGGATTGCAAAGCCAGAGATCAGACGGTGCAGAAGATATGTTGTCACATCAGCAAAAAGATTCAGGTAGATCTACGGCTCTTAGCAAAAAGGGTCAGATCTACAGCTGGCGGATGCAAAAGATGCAAGGTCGGCAACATGGTAGGCTCCACTTGTAAGAATACTGAAAGTTAGATACCAAGATGGCTCTCCACCATAGATATGTTAAAGTCAAGATCAACTCTCCTCGTCGATCGTCGCAAGGTAAAGAAGCACCCAAGATAAGCTGAGAAGGTGGTTGCGAGAGTATGTACCATCTGCCAGGTGTCGCCATATGAACACCTCGCGAGGGGGATTAAGTGGTAACCCAAAATCGGAAGTCGGGTCACAATACCACCGTATCCTTATATTTGTCTAAGTAAGATGAATGGCTAAGATTTAAAGCCCATAGAAGATCCTACGGAGGGGGAGAAGAGATGTCAAATCAAAAGGGTTAAATAAAGAATAAAGTCAATGGCTCGGAAGCAATGCCCAGCAGATCAACGGACGGAAAGGGGGGATAGTTGGCAAAGGTGAGCAAAATTTATTCAGAAAATTTTTATATATATAATGTGGCATGTGGAAAATAAACATTTCTTTCTTGGACCTGTCGGAGTTGGAAGCTTTTGGAAGTGCAGAAGCCGAAAAGGATGACAGGTGAAAGGTCGCTCTCAAGCTTCCCGTGATAGGTAGGGTCCCCATATCCTTTGTTTATAGCGTGCAGTGTGTTTTATAATCATAGAATGGAAGACCAATAGGTCTCTACTAGTTTTGAGGCCAAAGTAACCCTAGAAGACAAAGATGGTGATGTGTTTGACCCAAGCCTTCAGCTCCCTATACCATAACTTAAAAGAAGGATGAAAGCTCTGCTCGAATAGGGGATAGATGTCCATAGAGTCCACCAGTCCTTATTCATCTTTTTCTGCTTAGAACAAATAATGCCTTTCCCAGAGTTCATGTCATGGTGTTCATTAAATTACTTAGAACCCCAACGAGTGATAATGAACGCCAAGAAGTCCAAAAAGTCTGTAGCATCGACACTACCGTGATTCGAAATACCCTTGCCGTACCAGAGTCCCCATCCTTAGCTCCCGAAAGTTCCTTGGAAGAATCAGTTGTTACCCTATACAAGCAAATTTCCACTAAAATCGCTAAGGCTTTCCTAGATACCTGTTTAAAACCTGCTGTAGAAATTTTTGACATTCCCTACCCGCTGGACGTCAACCTTTTTAATGAAAACACCCAGTTGGTTTTATCTTTGATAGCTTAGTTCTTAGGTTTAGACTCAGACTTATGGATAACTAAAGTACAAATAAGCTTGTTATTTAGGATTAGTGTTAGTTCGACGGAGGCAGGAAGTGAGTCAGTACCATCCCTCAAGTTTGAGGAATTTTTGGCAGAAATAATACATGCACAGTTAAGTTGTTTTGAAAATACCAAATTTTTTTGGTTCCAGGCATATTTGACCAAAAAGATTCTGCATAGCAGTACAGAAGAGTTAAGGTTCTCTCAGATACTCTTTACAGGGAATTTGGAGGATAATGCTTTCAATTACATGAATTATATTCTATCTGTTATGTATAAAGATATGCTTGAAGAAGAACTACCCAGAGTACTACCAGAGATGCAAACCCTAATGCAGTTGAAGGATGAACTAGCCATTGGCGACTGGTTCTTGCTGAAGGATGCTACAGTAATAAGGGTATACGGTTTTGTACATGAACCATGCTTTTTTCCAGCATTTTCGACCTTGAGAGTTTTTTCCCTTGAGTTCATCCGGCAGAGGTTGATTGCAAAAGAAGAGCAGTTTGGGCAATATAAGAAAGGCTCTGATATAAAACTACCTTGGCAAGTCAGTCCTTTCATTTTAAAGTTTAAAGAAGTTGTTAGTGAAGTGGAGATATTATTGAGAAATATGGGGTTCAGAAAGGATATAGCGATTTCATATGATCCTCTACATATAATAGCTGAAAGAAAGAAGAAAAATGGTCTGAAAGCGTGGGAACACCAAGAAGTTGAAGGGCTGCTGAAGAGGTGAAATTTATTGCAGTATGAGCCCGAAGAGGCTGAAGATATAGATTTACAAATACAATCCCTAATCACGGCTGATGATCCTATGGAAACAAACTAGCTGTTTAGTAATAAGGAGGTATGCAGGAAAAGAGATTCATAGGAAGTTATTGAAATAGAAGAAGAGGAAGAAATTGAAAAGAAAAGACTCAAATTGGAAACACCAGATGAGTTAACCATCTAGATAACCTATATGGATGAGCTGGAAGAAGGGCCATCAGCCCCAGTTATCCAATTCCATGAATACCAATTCCAAGATGAAACAGGAGGGAATGAGGAAGGAAGATTTAAATCCCAAGAAGATTTAAGTATCATGGGAAAAATAAGCAGGCCTCTGCACAGAAACTTTTTGAACTAATGCCCATTGTGAGGAATTTGTCTAAAACATGAACTTCTTTGATAACGAGTAGAGGCATGCAGAAACACACTTTCAATCTGACGATATCTGATAAAGACAGAATGACAGAAGCAAAGATAGACTGGAAGAAGATACCTTTTCTAGATAGGATTCAATTTCATAGGAAAATCGGAGAAGGTCTATATGACGATCTAGTGGAGGCGGCCTTGAGGATTTCTAATTTGGAGGTCAATGTAAATAAGATGGATGCCCAGCTAAAACATGAAAGATCCAAGAATAAAGCACTTCAGCAACATATAAAAAATCTGCAGTTTGACTTAATTGAAAATGATGGTGGAGGCAAAGAAAGCCATAAGTTGTTAAAGGATAAAGACAATTTGATCTAGACCCTACATAAGAGAATGAAGATTCCCAACACCTAGTTAATACAAGCTCCCGAAGAGACAAAGCTGATACAAGAAAAGGAAAATTTAAGCCGAGAAATCAACAATAATAAAGCAGAATTGCTAAGATTCGCAGAGAAAGAAGGATGATGGGAGAAAGAAAGGATGAGTCTAAAAAGTCGGATCGAAGAGTTAAAAGGTAGTTTGTCAAACATATGTGCACAACAGGCAAGCGAAGGCTCGAATGAAAAGAAGGATAATACAGACAACATTGTGCAGGCTATGTCCCAAATCAACCTAAAGGATGGTGAGATATGAGAGCTAAAGGAGGAAAATCAAAGATTGAAAGAAGAAAATGAGGTAAGGGAAAAAGGGACAAATGAGCTATAGCAAAAATATAAGGAATTAGTGGCAATCAACAACAGGTTTTCTCAGCAGATTACAGGGAGAGAAGCTATGCAAGGGTGCAAACATTTGATTTGGGATTTAATTATCCAGGAGGCTGAGAGATTCAGACCTTATCTAGATCTCATGAGAACGAAGGAGAAGATCGTCACTGATGTATTTAGGAGTTGCACTGCCATGAAGGAAAAAATGCACAAAAGGCCAAAAGAGTGCATATAATGCTATAAGATTTTAAAACAGTTTGACAGATAAAGACGTCATAGATTTGAACATCAAAGACAAAGTCACGACCATTGCAGCGGCAAAATGGATCCTAGGGAAATACACCTTGGTCGAAGCTGTGGAAGCCAAAGCCAGTGAAATGAATGAATAGCTGACAGAATTCAAAGGATAGTTTGAGGGATTAGTAGAAAGAGGATTTCTGGCATCTTGGGATAAAAATAAAAGGTTAATTCCCCAAAGTGAGCATAAAAGGTTGATGATCAGCAAGCAGATGGATCATTCCAAGTTCAAACATCTGAGCTAGCCACTTTCAGGGAAAATCCTAATAGACAAGTTGGACGAAGACTTCGAGATGCTGTACAGATTGATTACTATTGGAGAAGGGCTTCCACCTATGTCTTCTATTGATCAACTTAACATCAGAGTCTTGGAGAAAGAGATGACAAGTTATGACATCCCAGCATCGGAACTTTGGACACTTGTGGAGAAATACGGGAAGATGAAATACACCTATTATGCTCCGCTGGCACATGCTATCCCTTAAATCTCAGAACTATGGATTTTTAAATACCAATTTATTTTTGATAGAAAAGATTAGGATATATCTAGCATTTTGATTTTCCAGGACGTGGCAGTGGGTTTCCCGTTATGTAATGAAAGTTTCACCATTGGACATATACTTTAATATTTTTTATATTTTTTAACGACATACCGAAAAATGCAAGAAAGCGATTGAGCTTATCTTGTTATATTTCATGTTTTATGATAGTGACATCTGAACTGTGATGAGGTGTCCCTGAATTTGTAACTAATTTCTATTTGAAATAGGCCGAGTATGAGGCTCTAGGCCACTATAAGTTCCATATGATTTCAAATGAAAAAAAGGGGGGATAACTTTTGAAGCTCTACATAATTTTCCCACTTTTGTTATTTTGAGATATTCATTGAATAAAATTGTTAGAAGCTTACATGCGTTTTTTTAGAGATTCCTGTGTAATTGGTCTGGTAGTCTGTTTCTCCTTTTCTATGTGATATGTGTTTCTTTCCTTTGTTAATCCATACTGTTAACATTCCTTCATACTTGGTTCAGTGTAGCATCTGAATGAGATTCATAGAGATTATGCCTTGTTCATTTCTTACCGAGTATTTCACAAGTTATTTCTGCTAAAGTTGGTATAGGATTCATCTGTGTATGCCTTATATCAATGGATTGTTCATCTTTCTTCCTTTTCACCAATTAAATCACTTTGACTACTAGTTGGTTGCTACCTTTTCTCTGTGCGAATGTATCTAGTAAACATTTGATGATAATGTTTATGTTATACTTGAATCGACTCCATTGCCCAATATAGATCCCTATTGCTCTCCAACCAATGGTTTACAAGAGTAAAATTTGTCTTACAGAAATATGACCTTCTGCATTGGCTAAAATAGAACATCTTGAGGAATGAATGCTGGTGCCCTTTTTCATGATTGACGACCTTGACTATTTCTAGTTTTTCATTAGTTTATTGAGAGAGCCCTCTCAAACTATGTTGGGTCAGTAACATCAGTCCAAAGATTGGTTAGTGGTTACCCTGAATTACCCTTCCTCACGACCTGGGGGTCAATTTGGGTGTTAACAAATTGGCGCCGTTGCTGGGGACCGCAAGTTTTCTTGTTTTTCCTTGCAAGAATGAAAAAGATTCAAAGAAAAGAGAGATCCTTGTGGGAAAACAAAGATTTCCATATTTTTAAGGGCTGTACAATTTTTGCCCTGGTGACTTCACTCATAAAGATTCATATTCAAGAAAGTGCTCCAATGGGGAAGACCTCCAAAACTGAATCCTAATTCTGAAGAAGATCTTGGCAAGACATCCTGGCCTCAAGAAATATCCATACAAGAGGTAACCCTATTCCTGAAAATCTGTTACTTGTTGATAATCTGGAAAGTCTGCTTAGATGAAAAGCTACAAAAGATAAAGTTAACACTTCAAATAGTGAAAGAGTTGTGTCCGAAGCAGAATCCCCTGTTTTTCAAGAATTAAATATAGAGATTAACATTGGGAAACCTTTACCTAGATCAAGATCTGAATCTTGTCTAATATTGGGTGAAGGATTTCTTAATAATCCTGAAACTTACTTGTTAGATCCTATCTGGCGTAATTTACTAGATACTATCAAGGCTAAAAAGGCTAAACCCTGTTCCCAACATATCCCACCCCTTTCACAAAATCCGCCTGTAATCATGGCTACCAGATTTGCACCTCTAGCCCTACCAGCTGTTTTACATTACCTACCTCAAAACTATGCTTAAAGAATCGTCTCCTATGATGGAGAGGGAAATTTTTCTGCCAGACAACATGTAGACAGGTTTGAAGATTTTATTGACCTAGAGGAAGTGGATTATGATGATGCAAAAATGAGTTTATTTGCCCAAAGTTTGTTTGGAGAACCTAGGAAATGGTATAGGTTGCTACCAAGTGCCTCAATAAATGATTTTGCAGAGTTCAAGACCCTGTTCTTAGAAAGATGGGAAATGATAGGAAGTCCTGCCCTAGTCTTGTCCCAATACAATCACATCAAGAAAGGAGGTTTCGAGTCTATGCATGAATTTTCTGCTAGGTTTATGAGGGCATATAATTCTATTCCAGATGATCTAAAACCCTCAGCAGGTGCTGTGAAACTCCACTTTGCAGATGCCTTTGATGGAGATTTCTCATGTACATTAAGAGAAAGAAAATCTGCCTCCCTGCCTTTCTTTCTAAAGGATTCCCTAGAAGTAGAGGCAAACATGATGGCCTCAGGGAAAATAAAGGGTAAAACAGAGGCTGAGAGAAAAAAGAAGGAGACCCAAAATTTTACCTCATCTACTTCTAACGATGCTAAATTCGATACCATGATGAAAACCATGGGAAAATTGATGGATAGGTTGATCGTAGATACCAAGCCTCCTCCTTGAGAAAACGATGAAAACCAGATCCGAAACCCAAACTTTAGAAGACCACCGCCCCCTGCAAGAAATCAAATAAATCTTGAAGAACAGTCGATGCACCCTCCTTTTGCTGAAAATATGGTAGACAATGAAATAGTTGAAGAGCCCACCAAAGCCTAGATTCATTTTGTTGACTCCCTAGACCATGAAATATACTTGACTGAAAGGGAGCATGATTTCTTTAACAAAGGAAGTACTAGTAACAAACTTGAGTTAGAATCCGAACAATACCTAATGGGTTATCAAGATGCTGTGGATGATCTTCAAAGAAAGCTCAAATTGAGAAGTAGAGAAGTTATTATGAGTAAAGGAAAGCTTCCTTTGAACCAACCTCCAGTCACCCAACAAGCTACAGAAGAGCCGAAATAGAAACAACAAAGAGCTGTTGCAAATAAAAGACTTGAAAATAAAGAAGAAGATGGTCAACCTTCAAAGGAGGTTAAACCACCAGAAGTCACAGAGATAGTCAAACCTGCCCCCACTTTTAGCCTCAGAGCTGAACTGTCAAAAGTAAAGATCTCCATCCCTATTAATGAGTTACTGAAAAATAATGAATGCAGGGAAGAGATAACAAAGATGGTTAAAGGAAAAGATGAACACCAACATGATATTCTAGAGTTGTCTGATGATGCTCCTACCATAATCTTTGGATCTAAGTTGGAAGAACCAGACGATGAAGAAGTCCCTCCTTTCTACTTAAGCCTAAATGTCCATGATCAGATTGCACAATGCCTTAATAGACTCTAGGGCATCTCATAACCTAATGCCAAAATCTGTGCTGAAAGAGCTAGGATTATAAGTGACAAGGCCATACCAAGATCTTTACTCCTTTGATTCTAGAAAGGTACCATGCTTGGGACTGATTAAGAATATGGTAGTAACTCTAACCCAAATCCCTGCTAAAAGTGTCATGATGGATGTGGTAGTGGTTGATGTACTTGCAAAGTTTGGGATGCTTTTGTCAAGATCTTGGGTTTCAAAGTTAAAGGGAACTATGCAGATGGACTTATCTTATGCCACAATTCCCATGTTTGGAGCAAATAAGAGATTGTATAGGGAAAGAAGGATGGAATATGTTGTCAGCAGCAAAAGCAAACCTGAGAATCATCCAATATATGCAGTTGATACAGATATGGGCTGCTCCATTTTTGTTGTTGATGGGCCTCATTGTGATCCTAACCGTCCCTCATATAGGGAATTTGATGAAGATAAGGAGTTTGCAGCTAGATATGAAGCTTCTGAAAGAGAAAAAAATGAAGAAGGTTGGTGGAAAATGTATTTTGATGGTTCGGTGAGCAAGAATGGTGCGGGAGCAGGGTTTTGGATCATTCCTCCAAACCAGGAGTCTAGGGCACTTTCATACAAGCTAACCTTTGAATTCACTAATAATGTTTTCGAATACGAAGCGTTACTGTTGGGATTACGGGCTCTAAAGGACTTGGGAGCTAAGAAGATAGAAGTGTTTGGAGACTGATATGAACCGTTACACCAAAACCTCGAGATGTTAGTGAAGGCCACCCACCACGGGGGGTTCACTCAGTGAACTTGTTACATAGCACGATCGTTCGCATAATATTAAAGAATACCCCTATTTTCACTAAATATTGGAAAATGCATCCTAAAATTGTATTGTTGAACCCCCCTCCCAATATGTATTTCTAATTAAGAAAACCCCTAGTTTCACTAGATATTGTAGATATCCATTTTTATCAACCCATTTTTAACACCCCCTTTATATCATATTACCAAGTTGTGACAAATAGGAGCCCTAACACATCTTAGTATAAGCAAACAAGATGCTACATAAAATAATAGTATAATGCTAATAATGATCCCACTAGGATTTCAAGGGCGACTGATCAATTTGTAGCATTGGATAGCGGAACACCCAAAGAAATAGTACTTGCAAAGGAAAAATGCATAAAATGCAACCTAGTCAAGAGATCAACATAACAAAGAATGCAAAAGACTGACAGTCCAATTGTTAGTGCAATTCTTAGAAAATATGAGAATTGAAAATGTTTCACACCACAACTTGCCAATCTACCAATTTTATATCATGTAAATACAAATATAGCCATAGAGAACTCATGTTTTCTATAAGCTTAATAAATTAAACTCCATAAACATGCAAAATTGAAACCCTTTTGTGGAGGGACACCCCTACCTTCCTATCAAAACAAACATCATTGATGTCTGAACCCAAATGAACATAGACAAATTCCTTTTACTTTTCAATAACATCGTATGATCATGTGCATATCTTGGATTTGGGCCATTCACAATATCCAATGAATTGCCTCCAGTTCCTCTACATTTATTCTTGCAATCACGGGAATTAACAACATTTAGTTACCTTTTCTTGGGTTATATCTAGTTTTTTTATCTTTAAAGGATAGGGAAAAATCCCCATTTTTAGGTTTCAAGCATGCAATAGTTATAAAGATACACAAATGGTGAAACTTATATGATACCATTTCATGGTAACGATAACACATAGGGTATGTAAATAAGGATTTATATTTTCGCCTATGTTCATGTTAATTCCAATACAATATTAAGACAAATGCCTTCCATATAAGAATTGAAATTACAATTATGAACATGTCGAATATAACTCAATCTAACAAATATTCCTAAGTAGCAATGTAAATTTTTTAAAGAAGAATACAAAAGGTTGAAAAAAATAATTAGTCAAGAAACATTGATCTAACTTTTCTTGGTTCTAGTGAGCCAAGAAAGATTGGTCTCACTTTTCTTGGTCGTGGTGGAGCAAGGTTTAATTGAATCTCAATGCCCACCTAAACTCCAACCTAAAAAATGAAGATGTAAATCTTTTACCCGATGCCTACAAAAAATACAATACAATTGTTCAAGTCTAGAACTCCCATTTAACTATATCTCTTAACTTAAAGATGGAAAACAATATAACATCAATTCAAACCAAGCCTAAATAATCTATTAAATGAGGATTGTTGAAGGCCAATAATCCAAAGAGACTTCCATCGATATTATCATTGGTACACTATTGTCAAATTTATGCAAAACTTAGGATCATAAGCAATATCAAATAAAAATGGAAGGTCCTTAAGTTTTAGGTGGTTATGAATTGAGCCCGTGATTTGGACGTGAATCAATCCGATGATTTGGAGGTTATTCCTAAGCACTCCCAAATAAAATAACCCCCAATATTTATATTACTATGTCAAATTAAAAACCCCCCTTGACCCCTTAATACGGGGCAATATATTTTTGAGGTTTTTAAGAGTATTCAACCCCCCAATATGAATGGACGTGATATGATATTGCCTCATTGGTGAACCCCCCGTGCCACCCACTAGGATCTTAACATCCCACCACGCTCCACAGTCCAGACTCTGGGATGGATTTGCGCCTGTACGATGGTGTCCCCTTTGAGCCGTACGAGCCTCGGGCGAACATTGCAATGCCGACGTTGCCACCCGCTATGTGACTTGAACCTAGGTGGAGGCTCTGATACCAAATGATACGAACCGTTACACCAAAACCTCGAGATGTTAGTGAAGGCCACCCACGAGGATCTTAACATCCCACCACGCTCTGTCGTCCAGACTCTGGGTTGGATGTGTGCCCGTACATTGGTGTCCCCTTTAAGCCATACGAGCCTCGGGTGAACACTGCAATGCCAACGTTGCCACCCGCTCTGTGACTTGAACCTGGGTGGAGGATATGATACCAAATGATACGAACCATTACACCAAAACCCCGAGGTGTTAGTGAAGGCCATCCATTAGGATCTTAACATCCCACCACGCTCCACAGTCTAGAATCTGGGCTGGATGTGTGCCCGTACGGTGGGACCCCTTTGCGCCGTACGAGCCTCGGGCGAACACTACAATGCCGATGTTGCCACCCGCTGTGTGACTTGAACTTGGGTGGAGGATCTGATACCAAATGGTACGAACCGTTACACCAAAGCCTCGAGATGTTAGTGAAGGCCGTCCACTAGGATCTTATCAGAGACTCTGAGTTGGTAGTGAACCAGATAAATGATAGTTACCAAGCCAAACACCCAAGAATGATAGAAATGAAGCTTGGGATTTCTTTGGAAATTTTTTCACAGAACACAAGATCAGAGTAATACCCAGACATGAAAATGATGTAGCAGACTCTTTGGCAACTACTGCTGGAGGATTTAAGAGTCCAATCTTCTCCCAGGCTAAGTATGAGGTCGAAATAATAAACAGACCCTCTATTCCTGATAATTCTAAGTATTGGCAGGTATTTGAAGATGACTTATAGATTAAAATATTTTTGGAACTCTCTGATGAGTTTGCAAATGTGCATATTGATACTGAAAATGAGAACCTGGAAAAACTTGTAGAAGGAGAAAATGCTGAAGAAGAAGCTAAAAAACAAGGGTGGAAAAACCTAATGGGTGGTAAGGATATTATTCAATTGAAGAATAATTACATCCCTAAAGGTATGATACCCATGGAAAAGCTCTTTGATCAAGATGATGTAGCCAAAAATCCAAAATTTGAACCCGCCCGAGAATCAGTAGAAGATCAAAACTTGGGTACAGAAAAATATCCTCAAATGGTGAAGCTATCTAAAAGACTACCAGCTGACAAAAAGAAACGCTATGTAGAGTTGATGAAAATACACACTGATACTTTTGCTTGGACCTATGAAGACTTGAAGGAATATGATACATCAATCATACAGCATACCATTCCACTCAAGCCAGCTGAGAAACCTTTTAAGCAAAAATTAAGAAGAATCAAACCTAAGCTAACAGATATCATAGAGAAAGAAGTCAAAAATCTTTTCAATACAAAGATAATTGTTACCTTAAGGTTATCACAAGGGATAGCAAATCTGGTCCCAGTCAGAAAGAAAAGTGGAGAAATTAGAATCTGTATTGATTTCAGGAACTTGAACAGAGCATCAATGAAGGACAATTACCCTTTACCTAAAATGGAGCACATTTTGTAGCAAGTGGTAGGAGTCGAGATAATTTCCACCATGGATGGTTTCTCAGGGTATAATCAGATTAAAGTATGCCGAGAAGACCAGGAAAAAACTGCTTTCACAACTCCTTGGGGAACCTTCATGTATGCTAAGATGCCATTTGGTTTGATGAACGCTGGAGCCACTTTCCAAAGAGCTATGGATATTGCGTTTGCTGAAGAAAAAGACAAATTTGTGGTGGTATACATGGACGATATAACAGTTTTTTCAAAGTCAGATGAAGAACATCTCAAGCATTTAGAAAGAGTTTTCATAAAATGCAGGAAATATGGCGTTTCCTTAAATCCCAAAAAATCCTTTTTCGCTCTGGATGAAGCTAAGCTTTTAGGACATATCATCACCAAAGATGGGATAAAAATTGATCCTGAGAGGGTCAGTGCTATTCATAAAGTAGGAGAGCCTAGAAGCAAAAAGGAAATATAGTCTTTCATTGGCCAAGTAGGTTTTTTAAAGAGATTCATATCAGGTTTTGCCGAAATAATGAGGACTATTACAAATATGCTAAGAAAAGAGAGCCAAATAAAGTGGACCGAAGAAGCCAGAGATTCTTTTAAAGGGATCAAGAGAGCCATCACCGAAGCTCCAGTATTGGCTAGCCCAAACTTTACTAAGGATTTCCTAGTTTTCTCATATGCATCTAAACATACAATAGCTGGGGTGTTGTTGCAGAAGAATGACCAAAATGTTGAACAACCGATTGCTTTTTTTAGCAGAGTGCTGAGAGAAGGGGAACTGAAATACGATATCATGGAGAAACAGGCTTATGCTCTCATAAAATATCTGAAAGATTTCAGGGTTTATATTATACACTCACACATCATTGCTTATGTCCCAAATAGTACTATGAAAAGCATTTTGACCTAGTCCGATCCTGAAGGCAGAAGGGCCAAGTGGATTGCAGTGTTACTGGAGTATGATTTGGAGATAAAACCCACTAAACTAGTGAAAGGCCAGGGGTTAGCAAAATTAATGACTGAAGAAAATTGTGACTCCTTGCGGCTAAATTTTTCGCGGAATCAAACCAACCAGCTGGATGCAAACATACAGGTGAAACCTGAATTCTTTGAGTCTCCTTGGTATACTGACATTGTTTTTGTACTACAAAATTTACAGGCACCTGTAGGGTTAAGTAAAAGTAGAGCCAGATCTGTGAAACTAAAATCTTCCAAATACTGTATCATGAACCAATACCTGTCTTGGAAAGATCCTGGAGGGGTGCTGCTAAACTGTTTGGTTGAAGAAGAAGCTAAACACATAAAAGAAGAATTCCACAAAGGGGACTGTGGAGGACATCACTCCTGGAAAGCGACAGTAAATAAAATCCTGAGAGCAGGGTTTTACTGACCCACTATTTTTTCGATGTCTACAAAGAGACAGTGGTTTGCCACCAATGTCATATTTTCGATGGAAAAAGAAAGGCTGTTTCCCTCCCTCTACATCCTATTATAGCTGAAGCACCTTTTCAACAGTGGGGTTTAGATTTCATTGGGGCAATAAACCCAAACTCCCCTGGACAACACAAATGGATCTTGATAGTTACTGATTATTTTACCAAATGGATAGAAGCCATACCTACTAGACAAGCGACTGAAGGAGTAATCATGGATTTTCTGGAAGATAATATTCTGTCCAGATTTGGATGCCCAAAAATAATTGTAACTGATAATGCTCTAGCTTTCTATTCCAAAAAGATGATTAATTTCTGCCATAAATACCATATCATCCTAAATCATTCCATGGCTTATTACCCCCAAGGAAACGGACTAGCAGAGTCTTCAAACAAAAGCCTGGTAAGAATCATAAAAAAGTTGTTAGAATATAACAAGAGGTCTTGGCACACAAAGCTAAAGTATGCTCCGTGGGCTGACAGAATCAGCATGAAAAGAGCCATCGAGATGTCGCCATTTCAGTTGGTGTATGGAGCTGAGGTAATTTTTTCAGCATCCCTAGGTTTTCCTGTCATGAGGTTATTACAGGGAATAGAAGAAGAACCAAATCATATACAAAGAAGAGTAAATTAGATAGTCAAGCTAAATGAACTAAGGAATAAGGCATATGACAAAGTGGAAAGCCATCAAGAAAAAATGAAGGAAGCCTTCGACAAAAAGGCCAAGGAGGATTATTTTCATGTTAATGACCTAGTTCTGAAATGGAACGACCCTAAAGAAGAAAAACATGGAAAGTTTGACCATATGTGGATGGGGCCGTATATTATTGTAGTAGTCCGAGGAATAAATTCTTTTGTCTTAGAACATCAAGACGGATCTTCCTGGTCTGGAGGTCCAGTCAACGGGAGATTCTTAAAACACTACCAGTCCTAAGGGAAGAAGGTATTCCATGTACCATAGCCTCAGTATATACTTTTCATTTGTTTTTACAGTTTTTTTAAAATCCCTGACGGTAAACCTGAAAGCCTTGAAACCCTAAAGAAAAGAAGATGAGGTCTAGAAGGCTAGCCATGGTTCCTTTTCTTTTCATGTGTGAGAAACCCAGATATGCGGTAGATACAGTTGCAGTTCTAAGAAATCAGAAGAAGTTGTTGACTCTAAAGTTTGAACCGCCCAATGGATTAGGCACTTAGTCTACGGAGTTCTTTGCTACCTTGCATGGAGGATAGCATCCCCGGCTGGAGCCAATGGTTGGCACCTATAAATTTTTACACAAAATTCTAAAAGAGAGACTATTTCCCACTGATAGGATCCGTGAAAAGATGATCAAAACCCCTCCCTACTCAGGTCCAGGTTGCTAGAACCAAGAAAGCAGCTCAGTTAGAAAGGAAACAGTGAGAAAGATGGAGGTTTTGTACACTTTAAGCCTAAGGAGGTAGCCCAAATAATAAAAAAATGAGTAAAAATACAGATAACCTATAGTCCAAAAAGAAATAAAGTGGAAGATAGAGATCAGACAGGTTCCAACCACTGATCCGAAGTGTGAAAGAGATCCACGGCCCACAAATCACCCTCGCATAATGAAGTTGCGCGAAAGGAACCACAAGAAAGTGGTCGCAAGAGGTAAACCAGGAAGACAGATGGCAGTCATAGGGGCCCTCGCATGAGCATTCCAGCGGTAAGCGAAAACCACCAAAGGGATTGCGATACCATTGCAGTGGAGAAATAAGGTATAAGATCAATGGCGCGGATTGAAAATCCAGAGATCTGACGGTGCAGAAGCTATGTTGTCACATCAACAGAAAGATCCGGGCAGATCAACGACTGTCAGCAAAAAGGGTCAAATCTATGGCTGGAGGATGTAAAAGATGCAAGGTCGGTAACTTGGTAGGCTCCACCTGCGAGAATACTGAAAGTTAGACACCTGGATGGCTCTCCGCCGTAGATATGTTAAAGTCAAGATCAACGCTCCTCATCGATCGTCGCAAGGTAAAGGAGCACCCCAGATAAGCAGAGAAGGTGGTTGCGAGAGTATGTACCATCTGCCAGGTGTCACCACCTGAACACCTTGCGAGGAGGATTAAGTGGTAACCCAAAACCAGAAGTTAGGTCGCGATACCACCATATCCTTATATCTTGCTAAGTAAGACGGATGGCTAAGATTTAAAGCCCATAGAAGATCCTACGACGGAGGAGAAGAGATGTCAAAACAAAAGGGTTAAATAAAGACTAAAATCAATGGCTCGGAAGCAATGCCCAGGAGATCAACAGACAGAAAGGAGGGACAGCTGGAAAAGGTGAGCATAAGTTATTTAGAAATTATATATATATATAACGTGGCATGTGGAAAATAAACATTTCTTAGACCTGTCAGAGTTGGAAGCTTCTGGAAGTGCAGAAGCCGAAAAGGATGACAGGTGAAAGGTCGCTCTTAGGCTTCCCATGACAGGTAGGGTCCCAAACTCCTTTGTTTATAGCGTGTAGTGTGTTTAATAATCATAGAATGGCAGACAAACAGGAATCTACTATTTCTAAGGATAGAGTAACCCTAGAAGACAAAGATGGTGATGTGTTTGACCCAAGCCTTCGGCTCCCTATACCAGAGGTTAAAAGAAGGCTGAAAGCTCTATTCGAACAGGGGATAGATGTCCGTAGATTCCACCATCCTTCTTCATATTTTTCTTCTTAGAACAAATAATTCATTTCCCAGAGTTAGTGCCATGGTGTTCATTAAATTACTCAGAACCCCAACGAGTGATAATGAACGCCAAGAAGTCCAAAATCGTCTGTAGCATCGACGCTGCCGTCGTCTGAAATACACTTGCCATACCAGAGTCCCCAGCCCTAGCCCCTGAAAGTTCCTCGGAAGAATCAGTCCTTACCCTGTACAGGAAAATTTCCCCCGAAATCCGTAAGGATTTCTTGGATACCTATTTAAAACCCGATGTAGAAATTGCCGACAATCCCTACCCACTAGACGTCAACCTTTTTAATGACAACACCCAGTTGGTTTTATCTTTGATAGCTCAGTTCTTAAGTTTAGACTCAGACTTATGGATAAATGAAGTACAACTAATCCTGTTATTCAAGATTAGTGTCAGTTCCCCAGAGGCGGGAAGTGAGTCAGTACCATCCCTCAAGTTTGAGGAACTTTTGGCAGAAAAAATACATGCATAGTTAAGTTATTTTGAAAATACCATATTTTTTCAGTTCCAGGCATATTTGACCAAAATGATTCTGCATAGCGGTACAAAAGAGTTAAGGTTCTCTCAGATACTCTTTACAGGGAATTTGGAGGATAATGCTTTCAATTACATGAATGATATTCTATCTGCTATGTATAAAGTTATGTTTGAAGAAGAACTACCCAGATTACTACCAGAGATGTAGACCCTGATGCAGTTGAAGGATGAACTATCCATTGGCGACTGGTTCTTGCTGAAGGATGCTACAGTAATAAGGGTGTATGGTTTTGTACATGAACCATACTTTTTTCCAGTATTTTTGACCTTGAGAGTTTTTTCCCTTGAGTTCATCTGACAAAGGTTGATTGCAGAAGAAGAGCAGTTTGGGCAATATAAGAAAGGCTCTGATATAAAACTCCCTTGGCAAGTCGGCCCTTTCATTGTAAAGTTTAAAGAAGCTGTTAGTGAAGTGGAGAGATTATTGAGAAATATGGGGTTCATAAAGGATATAGCGATTGCATATGATCCTTTGCATATCATAGTTGAAAGAAAGAAGAAAAATGGTTTGAAAGTGTGGGAACACCAAGAAGCTAAAGGGCTGCCGAAGAGGAGAAATTTATTGTAGTATGAGCCCTAAGAGACTGAAGATATAGATTTACAAATACAAGCCCTAATCACGAATGATTATCCTATGGAAACAGACTAGCTTTTTAGTAATAAGGAGGTATGCGGGAAAAGAGATTCACAGGAAGTTATTGAAACAAAAGAAGAGGAAGAAATTGAAAAGAAAAGACTCAATTTGGAAACACCAGATGAGTTAACCGTCCAGATAAGTGATATGGATGAGCAGGAAGAAGGTCCATCAGCCCCAGTTATCAAAATCCATGAATACCAATTCCAAGATGTAATAGGAGGGAATGAGGACGACAGATTTAAATGCCAAGAAGACATGTTTAAGTATTATGGGAAAAATAAGCAGGCCTCTGCATAGAAACTTTTTGAACTAATTCCCACTCTGAGGAATTTGTCTAGAACATGAACGTCTTTGATAATGAGTAGAGATATCCAGACGCACACTTTCAATCTGACGATATTTGATAAACACAGAATGACAAAAGCAAAGATAGACTAGAAGAAGATACCTTTGCCAGATAGGATTCAATTGCACAGGCAAATCGGAGAAGGTCTATATGATGATCTAGTGGAGGCGGCCTTGAGGATTTCTAATTTGGAGGTCATTGTAAATAAGATGGATACCCGATTAAAACATGAAAGATCCGAGAATAAAGCACTTTAGCAGCATATCAAAAAGCTGCAGTTTGACTTAATTGAAAATGATGGCGGAGGCAAAGCAAGCCATAAGCTATTAAGGGATAAAGACAATTTGATCTAGACCCTACAGAAGAGAATGAAGATTCCCAATACCCAGTTAATACAAGCTCCCAAAGAGACAAAGCTGATACAAGAAAAGGAAAATTTAAGCAGGGAAATCAGCAATAATAAAGTTGAATTGCTAAGATTCGCAGAGAAAGAAGGATGCTGGGAGAAAGAAAGGATGAGTCTGAAAAGTCGGATCAAAGAGTTAAAAGGCATTTTGTCAAACATATGTGCACAATAGGCAAGCAAAGGCTCAAATGAAGAGAAGGATAATACAGACAACATTGTGCAGGCTATGTCCCAAATCAACCTAAGGGATGGTGAGATACGAGATCTAAAGGAGGAAAATCAAAGATTGAAAGAAGAAAATGAGGTAAGGGAAAAAGGGACAAATGAGCTACAGCAAAAATATAAGGAATTAGTGGCAATCAACAATAGGTTTTCTCAGCAGATTACAGGGAGAGTAGCTATGCAAGGGTGCAAACATTTGATTTGGGATTTAATTATCTAGGAGGCTGAGAGATTCAGACCTTGTCTAGATCTCATGAGAACCAAGGAGAAGATTGTCACTGACGTCTTTAGGAGTTGCACTACCATGAAGGAAAAACTGCACAAAAGGCCAAAAGAGACTGCATATAATGCTATAAGCTTTTTGAACAGTTTGACAGATAAATACGTCATAGATTTGAACATCAAAGACAGAGTCACGACCATTGTAGTGGCAAAACAGATCCTAGGGAAATACGCCTTGGTCGAAGCTATGGAAGCCAAAGCAAATGAAATGAATGAAAAACTGACAGAATTCAAAGGATAGTTTGAAGGATTAGTAGAAAGAGGATTTTCGGCATTTTGGGATGAAAAGAAAAGGTTAATTCCCCAAAGTGAGCATAAAAGGTTGATGGCCAGCAAGTGGATGGATCATTCCAAGTTCAAACATCTGAGCCAGGTGCTTTCAGGGAAAATCCTAATAGACAAGCTGGACGAAGACTTCGAGATGCTGTACAGATTGATTTCTATTGGAGAAGGGTTTCCACCTTTGTCTTCTGTTGATCAAGTTAACATCAAAGTTCTGGAGAAAGAGATGACAAGTTATGACATCCTAGCATCGAAACTTTGGACACTTGTGGAGAAATACGGGAAGATGAAATATACCTATCATGCTCCGATGGCATATGCTATCCCTTAAATCTCAGAACTACGCATTTTTAAATACCAATTTATTTTTGATAGAAATTCTTAGGATATATCTAGGATTTTGATTTTCCAGGACGTGGCAGTGGGTTTCCCATTATGTAATGAAATTTTCACCATTGGACATATACTTTAATATTTTTTATATTGTTTAATGACATACCGAAAAATGCAAGAAAGCGATTGAGCTTATCTTGTTATATTTCCTATTTTATGATAGTGACATCTGAACTGTGATGAGGTGTCCCTGAATTTGTAACTAATTTGTGTTTCAAATAGGCCGAGTATGAGGCTCCAGGCCACTATAAGTTCCATATGATTTCAAAAGAAAAAAAGGGGGGAGAACTTTTGAAGCTCTACATATTGTTTCCACTATTGTTATTTTGAGATATTCCTTGAATAAAATTGTCAGAAGCTTACATGCGTTTTTTTAGAGATTCCTGTGTAATTGGTCAGGTAGTGTGTTTCTCATTTTCTATGTGATATGTGTTTCTTTCCTTTGTTAATCAATATTGTTAACATTCCTTCGTACTTGGTTCAGTGTAGAATCTGAATGAGATTCATAGAGATTATGCCTTGTTCATTTCTTACCGAGTATTTCACAAATTATTTCTGCTAAAGTTGGTATAGGATTCATCTGTGTATGCCTTATATCAATGGATTGTTCATCTTTCTTCCTTTTCACCAATTAAATCACTTTGACTACTAGCTGGTTGCTACCTTGCCTCTGTGCGAATGTATATGCTAAGAATTTGATCATAATGTTTATGTTATACTTGAATTGACTCCATTTCCCAATACAAATCCCTATTGTTCTCCAACCAATGGTTTACAAGAGTAAAATTTTTCTTACATAAATCTCACCTTCTGCATAGGCTAAAAAAGAACATCTTGAGGAATGAACGCTGGTGCCCTTTTTCATGATTGACGACCCTGATTATTTCTAGTTTTTCATTAGATTATTGAGAGATCCCTCTCAGACTGTGTTGGGTCAGTAACATCAGTCCAAAGATTGGTTAGTGTTTACCCTGAATTACCCTTCCTTACGACCTGGGGGTCAATTTGGGTGTTAACACAGCTGAATCAATCCCACCACCTGGTTGTGGAAACCTGATTCTGCAACCACCCCCTCAACTTCGCCTCAGGTGAGACCTCAGGCTGCTTGCAGTATGTTGCCGAAAGGGCCGGTGAATAGGGGTTTTGTTGGTATTTTGTACTGCGAAGTACTTGGGTCTACATTGGAAAACATCTAGAAGAACAGTGCTACGACCAACACTAAGTCAGCCTTAGATTACCCACATAACATAATGCTAATAGGGCCGACCCCCAATAGTGTGGTCTAATAACCCTTTAAACCAGATGACTTATATAGGGCCGACCCCAACAAGGTGGTCTAATAACCCATCAAGTATAAGTTACGACACTTACAATATAAATGACGACACTTCCGTATAGAGGAATAATAACATCTCTATAGGAATACAAGCACTTCCATATAGAGGAATAATAGCATCTCTATAGGAATACAATATACATATATGAAATACATTTTGAAGTTACAAATACATCAACACTCCCTCTTAACTAGGAAGGTATTTCTCGACACAGGTCTTCTAGCACAAGTCTTCTTCTCTGGATCATCCTCAGTGGATCATCATCATCGTCACTGCTGCTTCTATCTCAATCAATCTCTGAACTACTCGTCATAGGAAGTTCTACAGAGATAGTCCTTTTTCATACTGGATGTAGCCCCACCACCTGTAGGTCTTCATTATCACTGGCCATACTATGGAATCCTTAGGACTTATTACATGCGTTAACAAAACCTCGAAAGAGTATCCCAGGATCCTTTATGTTCCTAAGCACGACCGACAAGATCTCCCAGGGCTCTGTTACATGTTGACTATCACAAAACCTTAAAAGAGTGTCTTGACTAGAAAGAACTTTGAAGAGCATCCGAGGCCTTTTATGTGACCAGGAAAACCTGTCCAGATCTCCAGGACATATTACATGTGACCCCCACCACAAAACCTTACAAGAGTGTCTTGACTAGCAAGAACTCTAAAGAGCATCCGAGGCCTTTTTTGTGACTAGCACAACCTGTCCAGATCTCCAGGGCGTGTTATATGTGGTCATAAAAAAGCCTCAAAAGAGCATCCCAGGACTGATTACGAGCACACAGCTCAAACTATCGGATCTCCCAGGGTGATATTATATGTCATAGGACAAAACATCAAAAAAGCGTTTGCTAGATATCCCAGGGCGCTCATAGGACTGATTACGAGCACACAGCTCAAACTATCGGATCTCCCAAGGCGATATTATATGTCATAGGACAAAACATCAAAAAAGCATTTGCTAGATATCCTAGGGCGCTATTATATGCCATAGACAAAACCTCGAAAGAGTATCTGCAAACCTCCTAGGGTGCTATTATATGTCCTCCCAAGAAAAACCTCAAAAGAGCATTTTCCAGATCTCCCAGGGCGCTATTATATGCCATAGGTAAAACCTCTAAAGAGTATATGCAAATCTCCCAGGGCGCTATTATATGCTTATCTGCACAACCTGTCCACATCCATATAGTATCAACCTGATACTCACCATACATCATTCTGATGTACATCATCACATGATCATCCTGATCATCATCATAGCATCATCCTGATGCATATCATCTGGAGAAACATCTTGAAGCTCATCATCCATGATCATCCTGATCATACAATGCATCCACCTGATGCATACTCAGTATCTACCTGATACATATCATCATACATGACCTACCTGATCATACAATGTATCCACCTGATACATATCATCATACATGATCTACCTGATCATACAATGTATCCACCTGATACATATCATCATACATGATCTACCTGATCATATAATGTATCCAAGATGATGCATATACATATACATGATCCAACTAATCATAACAAGCATCCAACATGATGCATATACATATACATGATCCAACTGATCATATCTAGCATCCAACATGATACATATACAGAGCAATAAATAGAGCATAGCCATGATGCTCATCATCTAGTGCTTACATCCACAGCCATGGGAAGGATCCTCCTCTCACCATGCTTAGAATGGCTCCTGTAAATGTGTCCATCACTTCTTCCTCGAAGTGTCATCAATCTGAAGAACACCAAGCCTCTCTCTGAAGTAGTCAAACTTCACTCTGGCTAGTGGTTTTGTCAACACATCTGCAACCTGCTCATCCGTCGCAACATATAGAAGCTTCACTACTCCTCTCTACACCATATCCGTGATATAGTGATATTTGATCTCAATGTGCTTCGACCAGTAGCATCCAACGGGAGATCAAATAACTCAGAAAGTAGCTTTCTAAGCCATACTACCTCACAACTAGCCGAACAAGCTGCAACATACTCTTCTTCGGATGTACTCAGTGCTACGCAGGACTGCTTCCTCCTAAACCAAGAGATCACACCTAATCCCATGCTGAAGCAGCACCCAGAAGTGCTCTTCCTTTTTTGCAGCACTGCCTTCCCAATCTGAATCAACATAACCCTACAGGTTAAAATTTTGATTCACATCATACTTGAGCCCATAATCAGTTGTACCCTTTAGGTACCTTAGAATATGCTTTACAGCAACTACGTGAACACCTCTCAGATTCGTCAGGAACTAGCTCAATGTGTTCACCACAAAGAAAATATTTGGTCTCGTGTTCGTCAGGTACATCAAGGACCCAATCATCTGATAATACATAGTGACATCAACCGGCTCAGATGAAGCATCACACAGAAGCTTTAGATTCGATGCCATAGGTGTGGCTATGGCCTTGCAGTCTATCATCTCGAACCTTTACAGGATCTCTACTGCATACTTCCCTTGTCCAAGGAAGATTCCATCTGTGCTCTACCACACCTCCATGCCTGGGAAATAGTGCATCATCCTGAAGTCCTTCATCTCGAACTCGACAGCAAGCTTCCTCTTCGTGTCGACAATCAATCTATCATCTCCTGTTACAAACAGGTCATTTACATACAATAAGAGTATCACAGGATTGCCTTCCTCAACCTTGTAGTAAAGGTTGAAATCCTCTTTACTCATGGTAAAGCCCAAACTGGATAGAAAGCTGTCTATCCTACCATACCAAGTCCTAGGAGCTTGCTTCAAGCCATACAAGGCTTTCTTCAACTTGCACACATATGACTCTCTGTCATGTGTCTCAAAACCAAGTGGCTGCTCCACATACACTTCCTCCTCGACTACACCATTCAAGAAAGCTGTCTTGACATCCATTTGGTGTATCTTCCATTTCATCATTGTAGCCAGAGCAAGTACTGATCTAATGGAAGTGTATCTAGCTACAGGAGCAAAAGTCTCTTCATATTCTATTCCCTCTTTCTGAGAGAATCCACGAGCTACAATCCTCACTTTGTATTTTTCTATGCTACCATCTGCAGCATGCTTGATCTTATAGATCCACTTGGAAGTCACAACAGGCTTCCCTTCAGGTCTTGGGACTGCCTCCCAAATATCATTCTTCATGATCGACTGGTACTCCTTGATCATGGCATTCTTCCCAAATGCTGGGAACTTTAATATCTTCAATATCTTCAACTTTGTTGCTGAACAAATGTTGTAGTCCTTCTTTTGTAGGTGATGGTATACAATCTTTCGTACAAAACAAGTTAAATTGCATGATTAGAAACATCTCATAGTTTTCAGAACAAATTCTTACACAAATAAATATGTCATACAGTCATGCAATTATCTTAGCCAATGCTTCAATACAACATTTATCCATATCCCGTAACTTTCTAGATGCCTTCCAATCTCTACTAGAACATTGCTAAGTGTGTGCGCAACTCCCAACATGTCAGCGAAAGAGGTTTCATTCTAGAGTAGTAGCAATGGAATGTTGTATAGTGCCATAGGCCACTTACCCATCACATGCATATTAGTAGTATACTGTTCATTAATGCAATTATTCTAATATGCACAATACACACCCTAAGTCTAGGAACATAAGCATATACATCATTGAACAATATTATTTAAACAAACAAATATGCAAGAAATGACAATTCAAATACTTATCTTTGTTTGGTTTGTAGGGTGGACTCCCTCTCAATATTTGCTTCCTTGCAGGAACTATTGGAGTGTGCTCCCTCTTGATCTTTGCTTCCTGGATTACCTGTCCTTGAACTTATATCCATCCTCGATTACTTATGCATACTTAGTAGTATCATCATTGTGTTATCCTCGAGGTCTCATACATACATTCATTAGTATAATCTCAATACTATCAAAACACAATAATCTTAAACATGTATAGTCATGATCATTTCAAACACATATAATAAACATTAGTATTCAAGGTTTCAGGGAATACTTCTTTTACTCATGTATATTCTTTATTTGACCAAAGGACTTTTCTGGTTAGTCATATCATCAATCAAGGTAAGAGACATAATATGCGTAAACCCTTGATTACTTACATTTCTAACTTCATGAATAATCATTATCAACCATACAACAGTATAAGATCCTAACACAAGGTAGGATTCTAACTTGATATAGGAAAAACATACCTGGTTATCATATTTGCTAGTTATGTCTAGCAATGTCTTCTTGTTCTCTTCAATGACTTGTGCTAGTAACCTGCATATCTCATAGGTTAAGCATTGTAGAACCAAATTATACATACCTCGTAAGTAGATCTTCTATGTGATCCATGACAATGGATGAATCTTTGTCTTCATGTCACCATGGTCATATGTTCTTGAACTAGAACATGATTTGTCTTTCTTGATGTACTTTTCATGTTAGCAGACAACATCAACCTCATACAACACCACAATGCATTAGTACAATCATAAGTGTCAAAACCCTAATTAATGAATATCTGCATTCATAATTTTATTAAGGTGATACGACAAGTCCAAAGTTAATCAAGATTGTACTAACCTTTGTTAAGACAAACATACCATAAACTTAATCATGAACAGATCTTGAAACATACTTGGATAAGTCATACCTGTCGAGATTGCTTGTAATCTTCTTATGTAAGTCCTTAGCCTCATCTCCCTCTGAAACAAGAACTTCTTCACTTATGCAGGTGACCAATCCATTCTCTGATAGTATTAACCCAATCCACTTAATTTGTAGAAACTGGATCTGGAGATGGATTAGGGTTTGTTAGGGAAACCCTAATAATTCAAAATTTGAATTTCAAACTTCTGAAAGGATAGAAAGATGCGCCTTGATGAGCGGATCAACCTGGTATACTCAGAATTTTAAAACTGCAAAGTTTCACCCCTCAAATTTGTTTTTCAATCTTCTGGATTCACTAGGGAGGACCCTGAATTAGGGTTTCAGTTTCCCGGAGCTTCACCCAACCAAATAGTTTGATCCAAAGCTCTAAACTTCAATTTTTCCAAGGAGATTCCAGCTATGGTTACATATTTCAAAAATTCCCATTTTTGTAGAAGCCCTAATTTTTCACCTTTCCGATCAAAGTCCCAAACTAGGGTTTGATTAAGACTGGCCTTCTGCCCAACCAAAAAATTTGATCTTGCTATCTAAATTTCTATTTTGATGAGGAGCATCTAGTCGTGGCCTCCGATTCAAAAATTCCAACATTCTCTTAAACCCTAAATTCCCAGAGCCATGAATGAAGGTGCTCAAAATCCAATTTTGTTTTGACAGAAATATGCACTTGATTGGTTCTAGTGTAACTCTGAAATTTCAGATCTACAGGGGCTGAAAATTCGGCTTGTGGTAGCCTGACCTGTTATCTTTCCAACCCCATGGGTCTTACCTCAAATGGATTCTCTGAGAGAGTGTTATACCAAGTGTCGCAAAGTGACCTGTTTATGGGATAAAACAGGAGAGTGAACTTGTATGGAGTGCCACGTGTCACTAGTTCAATTTCGGCCTCTAAAAATCGTACCTGTAAAAGTATAGTTCACGCCCCACCTGCCACATTTTACGAAATTTCATTTGGATATTCCTAGCCCAAGTTTTGACCTTTTTCCCTAGGTCACTTGTTTATGACTAAGATCTGGAAGAGGCAGAAACCCTATATTGTATGGACCATAAAAAAAAGTACATCGAATTAGACGCTATGCTTCGGACACAAGGTACATGGGGATCTTATCTTGGACTTGTAATATTTTTAGATCCTGAAACTTTGCCAAAATGAATTTATAGCGAAAGTACTATGATGACTGGTTTTTGCTATATCAAGCCCTAGGTTTGCTATTTAAATGCCATATCATGCCTTCTTTCAGGCTAGCTCTGATACCATGTTGGTTTTTTTAGAAATTTCAATCTGATCTAGGATCTTAACTGAGAGAATAACATGTACAACATATCTATAGCATATCAAACATGGACACAATAATGCAAGCACACAAGAGACACAGAGTTTCACTGGGGAAAACCAAGAAGGTGAAAGACCCCACAACTTCCTCAGAGATAAATAGAGCAATGATACAACCCAAGTACAATAGATATTCCTCCTAGCAGTAGCTTCTCCTCCTTCACTAGTGCACCACTCTCACATGAGTGTGTGAGTGAGAAAGTGAATGATCAAATACAGTGCCTCCCGCACTCTATTTATACTTGACTTGACTTGCCTAATCACCTTTACTAGGTCGGCCTTAACTTAACCACATAACACAATGTTGACAGGGCCGACCCCCAATAGGGTGGTCTAATAACCCTTTAACCCACATGAATTATATAGGGCCGACCCCAACAAGGTGGTATAATAACCCATCAAGTATAAGTTATGACACTTACAATATAAATGATGCCACTTCTGTATAGAGGAATAATAACATCTCTATAGGAATACAAACACTTCCATATAGAGGAATAATAACATCTTTATAGGAATAAAATATACATATATGAAATACATTCCGAAGTTACAAATATGTCAACAATAACATCTAAGGGCATCACAAACTTGTTATTGTCTCAAACTTCCATGTCCACAATTGCCATAGTCTTTCTATGAAGCTATCCATTAAGGGGAACCTTCGCGTAGCTAGTTAGCAAGTTAGTCTTGTTCATTATTGGAATTAACTAACTTGATTATGTCTTAAATAATATGGTTCGTACACGATAATATGGTTCCTACACATACTAGTGGAACTTCATCTAAAATGAAATTTCTAGTGATAAACCTAAGAGGCCTGAGTCATGTGTTGAATCAAAGGCCAACTAAGTAATTCTCATTACTGGATACCCCTCATGCCACTGATAAAATTGAAGAAAAAAAGGAAAGAATTGAAGACACAATAGGTAAACATCATTTTGATGGAAATTATTATGTTTATCAAAATGGAAGGAATTTACTTTTTAGCATAAGTGAGAAAGAAACTAATAAAAGTATAGTGTCTAACGAACAAAGAATGGATAGTGTCACGTGTAGTGAAGCTGTCAAAAACCCTGACCTTGATATCATTTCTGACAAAGTAAGTGAGATTAATTTTGATCCAATTGTCAAGTGAAAAATAAAATAAGTAGGATACGGGGTTTTAAGCTTTGGATTCTCAGGAACTCCTAACAAACAATTCAAAATTTATTGGAATTTGTTCCCATAAAAAAAATAGACTAGATGGTGCAAACATGGCAAGTGAATTGCAGAAAAATATTGAATGTCAAAGTAGTGGAAGCAATAAGTGATATTCATAAATGTCACACTTAACCCATGGACATAAGTGATACTCATAACTGTCACACTTAACCCCCAAAAATAAGTGATATTTCACCTAATACCATTGACACACTAACTTATTATGAAATTGATTGATTCTAACCACTATGACCTTGGACACATAATGACAAAGACTCCATAGCAGTGGTATTAAACCACTATCTTTTATCAAAAACTATAGAGACGGTCACATAGCATCATCAAAAACTCATTAGAATGATTAATGGTGACAAACATTTTTCTACAGTCACCAAAAGTAACCAAAAAGAGTATTGGTGAGGGATAATAAAATATCGTCACTAAAAGTGTCACAAAAGAGAGAATTAGCAATGAGCCTTTAAAAACCCTCACCAAAAGTGTCACTGAAAAGGGATTTGGTGATGAACCTTAAAGGACCATCTCAAAATGCACTTATAACGATGATGTTTTAAGGACCATCATCACATGGGGCATTGGTGATGACCCTTAAAGGTCCGTAATAGGAATGACCCTCACCAATGACCTTTTTTCTTGTAGTGCCCATTCCGGAGTGGTGGGCACCACAACTACTACTATGGTATTCATTCAAGACCTCTTCAACCTCATCGAAAGTGAGGCTTTGTTGTAAGATAGTATTGACTCCTCATCGATATAAAACATTTCTAATAAGAAGGTATCTGGGGGATTTGTGACGAATTTGACAACAATAGTCACAAGAGAGATGAGGAATGAACTTATGAGTGTGGAGGTAAATGAGGATGTCCCCATACGAAGGTCCATCCAAAGAAACGATGAACAAATGTTCATCTGAAAGATCGTCATTGATACAAGGATGATTAAGATCGGAAGGTAAATCCAAAATGAAGTTTGCCTCATCTGAAGCCTTTTTACTCTTTAGGGTCATGAGGTCAGGGTCATATTATTGAAGGATAACAATCCCCTTAGCGACCTTACCTTGAATAAGGTTTCAGATCAAGAGATCAAAGATGGAGTTCATATTCACAACAACTTTGGTTTTTATCTTAAGGATGTAATGACAGAGATTCTAAACCGTAAAAATGACAGCTAAGGCTAGCTTCTTGTCATGGTTATGAGTCTTAGGTCCTTGAACATGGTTAGGTAAGGAAAGTTGAACCTCAAGCCCTAAAGGAATCTTCTAGACATCTAATTCCAAATAAGTTTCATTGAACAACTAGACATGGCCTCACATTGAGGGTATCTTTGGCCTATGATTGGGGATGCGGGTGCCATTTGGTGGTTTTGAACACTATGTATGTGTCTGATGGACTTGAAAAATACATAGGGAATAAGGCCATGCCTTAAACCATAAACACAAATTTGAGAAATCCAAATACATGAATATTTCCTCGAATCACCACATATGACTTACCAAGGGTGTCCTTAGCCTCTGATAAATCATGCAGCTAGTTCTTTCATGTCAACATTTTAAGCATTACATATTAGTCTCAAGACATTGATATGGTCAAGGAAGGAAATCCAAGCCTTATCATATAAATAAAACTTATGAGCAACCAAGGCCAAACGTCTCGAGGGTTTGTTACGACTGCCCTCAAAGACCTGAAAATACTTTTTTCGAGGGGGGTTAGCAAAACCACTGCCAGCTAAAACCGCCTCCAAAAGTTCAATTCTCATGACTTTTAGTGGGGGTTTTGACAAACCACCCCCACAAGTTATGAGAATTGGGCTCTTAGGGGGTATTTTGAAACAACCGCCTCCAAAAGTTCAATTCTCATGACTTTTAAGGGGGGTTCCAAACAAACCACCTCCCAAAGTTCAATTCTCATGACTTTTAGGGGGGGGTTTGACAAACTGCCCCCATAAATTATGAGAATTGGGATTTTAGGGGGGGTTTTCAAACAACCGCCACCAAACGTTCAATTCTCATGACTTTTAAGGGGGGTTCCAAGAAAACTGCCTCCAAAAGTTCAATTCTCATGACTTTTAGCGGGGGTTTTGACAAACCGCCCCCAAAATTTATGAGAATTGGGCTTTTAGGGGGGGTTTTCCAAAAACTGCCCCCAAATTTCCAATTTCCATGAATTTTAGGGGCGGTTTGAAAAGACCGCCTCCAAAGGTCTGAAAAAACTTTTCGGGGGGGGTTTTACCAAGACCCCTGCAAGCCAAATCGACCCTTAAAGGGCTATTTTGTTGTAGTGTTTGGTTAATTTTTTGCCAAGTGATAATGGGGTTGCCATTGCCTTGCATCCTTTCATCCAATGTTTTTCCAATATGCTCGTTCCATACTTGGCTTGAGAAATAAATATACCCTCAAATAGTTGCTGCACTTGCATACCAAGAAAATAATGCATTTGTCCTAAATCAGTCATTTCAAATTCCTATTTCATCTCCTCTTGGAATTTTTCCTTTAAACTTTGATTGCTGCTAGTATAAATCAGATCATCAACATATATGAAAATAATGAATATTTGATTTTCAACATGTTCGATATACAAGTTTGGCTCTGTAATACTTCCCCTGAAACCATTCTTCAAAAAATAACTATCAATTCTTGCATACCAAGCACGAGGGGCCTGCTTCAAACCATAGAGGGTCTTTTTTAATTTATAGACCATTTTTTCTTTGCCTTCAATTTCATAGACTGCTAGTTGTTCTACATAAAATTCCTTATGTATATACCCATTTGAAAACGCAGATTTTACATCCATTTGTGACACAGTCCTCTTGTTTTGTACTACAATTGCCAAAAAAGTCTTGATGGTGTCAAATCTTACCACTGGGGAAATTTTTTTTGAATAATCTACTCTTGTTTTTGTGAAAAACCCTTGGCAACAAGTCTTTCCTTATGCCAATCCACATAACCATGTTGTTTTACTTTGCAGATCCATTTGAAACCAATTGCTTGTTTGTGTTTTGGAAGCTCAATTAACTCCGATGTGTTATTTTTTCAAATTGATTCCATCTCAGTATTCATAGCATCAACCCACACTTTCTCTTTTGTTTCTTCTTCAAAAGCAGTGGGATCAACTGAAATATTACTAAATAAAGCAAAATTTCTAGATTGATTTGAAGTTCTTTGATATATATCACTAAGACTTCCTACCTTTCTTGGAGGACTTGGACTTGAATCTGAACTTGAAGTTGAGCTCTCTCAGAACTTGTGTTGCTAGATGAAGTTGAGTTTTGATTAGAGTTGGTGGAAGGAGATGGAGTAGAGGTTACACCATCTTCTATTAGCACAGTGGAAATGCTATACTTCCTCTTCATTAAATAAGACATCTCAACTTACAAATAGTCTTCATGGTTAAAGGATTATAAAATTTATAACCTTTAGTTTATTCAAAGTATCCCACAAAGATATAGGCCTAATATTTTTAATCTAACTTTTTTTGCTTTTCATCTGGAATGTGTACACAAGACACAAAACAAAAAATTCGAAAATGACCCACATAAGGTTTATAACCACTTCATGCTTCCTTTGGAGTGATATCTCTCACTCATTGACTTAATGGGACAACAATTTAAAATATGCACTATAGTTTCCACTGCTTCTTCCCAAAAACTGTTGGGGAGATTTCTTTTCCACTGCTTCTTCCCATACTTTGTGCCATATCCATAATAGTATGATTTTTTCTTTTTGCTACACCATTTTGCGAGGGGGTTTAGGTAGCAGTCAACTGTCTTTTGATAACTTGAGATTTTCAAAAATTAGAGAATTCATTTGAATTGAACTCTACCCCTCTATCTGTTCCAAAGACTTTGAGATAGTAACCACTTTGTTTTTCAGTCATAATTTTAAAATTGTTGAAAACAGGTAAAGGCTTCTTCTTTTTGTTGTAAAAATAAATCCATGTATGAGACGAGAAATCATCAATAAAAGAAAGAAGTAAAATTTTTTACTCAATGATGGAGATTGCTTAGTGCCACATACATTGTCTACAAGATGAAGACAAAAATTCACTCTCCATAACTTGTTGACTAGAAAACTATCATAGTGCTACTTGCCAAGAGCACCGTTGGAACAAATTTCGTCTCTTGACTGGATTGTAGGAAGTCCCTTAACCATTTTCTTTTTATGAATCAATTCCAATCCTTTAAACCCCAAATTTCTATATCGTCTATGCCATAACCATGAATCATCTATAGTTGCTTTAAGAACAAATTTAGAGTCAGATACAATCTTCAAAGGAAACATCTTGTTTCCTATCATTGGAACTTGGGCTACTAGACGATAGTTATCAAATTTGTCAAAAATTATGTAGCATTTATTATCAAATAGAACTTTATAATTTTTGTCAAGAAGTTGTCCTACACTTAGAAGATTGTGTTGCAATTTTGGTACATGCAAAACATCATGTATATGCATTGTCTCTCCTTGCTTAGTCTTGGCAGGAAGGGAACCTTTTCCATCACTTCAACTTATTTACCATTGCCTAATTTTACTTCACTTTGAATTGATTTATTTATCTTGCCAAACAAATCATGATTAACTGTCATATGATTTGAGCAGCCCCTGTCTAGAAACCATACATCTTTATCATCTTATTTTTCTAGGCCGCATGTGAAAAGTGTGGAATGTTCTAGATGCTCATTTGTTTCCTTAGTATAGTTAGCCCTTAACCTATTCAAGTCAAATTTCTTCTTCCTGTACTCAGACTCATAGTGTCCAAGGCCTTCGCAATACCCACATTTAACATTTCTACGATTTGGATAACTCTTGCCTCTTCCTTTACTATATGTTCTTCCTCTACCTCTGCCTCTTCCATGATTATTATAGGTGGAAGGCTCCCCCTTAGTTTTATTTTGCTGAGAAGGAAGTAAGGAAGATTTATCATCAATTTTAACAGCAGATTGGAAGGCTTGTGCCAAATTCTTAATAGAATGCTACATATGCTCCTCATGTGACTGCAAAGAACCTACCAGCTCAACCACTTTCAACGTGCTAGTACATTTACTATCTTCTATGTCTATGGCTATTGGATCAAATTTTGGAAGAAGAGACCTCAAATTTTTTTCTACAATTCTCTGTTCTATTATAGATTCTCCTTGAGACCTCAATCCATTCACAACATATTCGACCTTACTAAAAAATACTTGAATTGATTCAACTTCTTTCATTTTCAAACTCTCATAATCTCTTCTTAAAGTTTGAAGTCTTACCAGTTTTACTTTATTTGAACATCGGTAAACATATTGCAAGGAATCCCAAGAATCCTTTGATTTTACCACTCCAACAATCCAAGGAAAGATAGACACATCCAATGTAGATTGTATAGCAAAGAGTGCTCGATTATCTTTTCTATGGTTGTCTTTTAATTGACTTCTTTGATCCGTAGACAAAGCATTTAAGGCATGTTGATCTGCAGGCTTAGCAAATCCTACATCCACTAGCTCCCAAAGATCTTGAGACAACAACATGGTATTCATTTTAATGCTCCAGTACTCATAATTCTCTCCTACAAACTATGAAATCTACAAGGTAAAGTTTCCATTTTCCATTTTCCTCTACTAAATCAACAAAACTACTTTTTGAAACCTGCTTTCATACCAATTGAAGGAGGGAGATATTAAAAAAAAGAGTATTCTATGTTTTACTTAATAATGAAAACAATCAAAATATGGAAAATATTTATACAAAACAACTCCGAAATACTCAAATAACAAACCTACCTATGATATTTAGATACAAAATATATATATTTATTCATCAACACCATCCCTGTGGAGATATTTTTATTGAAAACACTGTTGTTATGGAGCTTTCTAGCTTTATGTACAAATTCAATAAAGTGACTGTAAGTTCTTTTCTATAAAAGAGGCTTTTACAACTTGAATCCCTAAACGAACGAACTAGACTGTATTATATTTAGAAAAATACACACAAGTAGTTAACAAAGAGGAAACGACTTCCTTTGAGACAAAATGGAAGTCTAATAACCATAATCTAAAAATAGATAAACATAATTTCTAACTAATTCCCAAAAACACTATATCGATGAGCTTAGTCATCAATAGCTCCTTCAAATACAACATTGTTTAGCCTATTTCTTCATCTAGTGAATATGCTTTTTAGCTATTATTTTTAAACCAAAACTGTTTGTGGTACAAAAGGCTAAAAATTCCAAATTTCCAACTTGGTTAGGTGGATCCCATGGTTCTTTGATGTGATCTTCATCCTTGACAATCACACATTCTTTGATACTTATCCATCTCTCAAAGGAGTGGAGTTTGCCAAAGGCTATTGAGAACTTATTGTTATGATTCTTGTAGCTAGCTTCTAGGTGAAGGATTGATTATGTTTAATGACATATATCTCCATATCCTTCTTCAAAACATAGATTCCAGCAACCAAGGAATCATTACTTATGTTTGTCTTGTGACCTTATTTTTGCTGCTTGGAATGTTGGATGGAAATCCTGGAGATTGTTCCTCATAGTGTTTCATGTTTAAGTGTCGAAACAGGCCTAGAAATGACTTCTATGGTAATGCCATGATCTTAAATATAGAATAAGGAATACTTAAATCTAAAAAATTTCCCCTGTTTAGATGCCACTACCATTTTCAAAAGAATGTCTTTGAATACCTCAGAATGCATACGCATTTTGAGGGGTAACACATAGATTTGGAAGAGCTCATAAACTCATGACTCGAAGTTCAATCCAAAGACTTACCCCTCAAAATGCATGGGCATTTTGAGATGTTCTCTTCAGATGTGATTTCTTCTAAGTTCAATCCATAGAAGGTTGCACACCCTTGTTTTTCATAAGGTATAGATAGAAGGGAAGGAGGCCATTAACAACATCAAGGAAATTCAATCCACAGAAGGTTGCACACCCTCATTTTTCAGAAGGTATAGACAGAAGGGAAGGAGGCCATTAACAACATCAAGGAAATTCAATCGATAGAAGGTTGCACACCCTCGTTTTTCATAAGGTATAGACAGAAGGGAAGGAGGCCGTTAACAACATCAAGGAAATTATATGTGATATCAATTCTTTTAAAATTATCTATTTCATATATTATTTTGTAATGTGAAACTGCTTGAAAACATTGTTTTGTCAAGGATGCATTTTTTAAAGTTAAAGTGGATAGGATGTTTCAAGTTTATAATGATGGTATGATGCAAGTTATCTTATAATGGAATGTGAAGTAGTGTTATTATTATTTATAATTTTAAAAATTAATTTTATCTATATATAAAATAATGATTTTTATTGGACATTAAGAAATAAAAGTAAGGAACTACTTGGTTTTCTTTAAAGTTTTATTTATATGCTCAAAAAGCTTGTAGAGCAGTACCTAAATCACTATAATCAAAGAAATAGAAAGTTTCCAAGTTTGTTATTTTATTTTATAATATCCACACCTCCTTGAAATGGTTGGGCATATTCATTTTTTTGATATAAATTGTTTTCATGTGTTAGACTTTCATTGGAGCCTAAGCTTTGATTTGACTAAATTTATCATTAACTGGATTACTGAAAAAGAAAATACTTACTACGACTTAGTTGAAAACAATACTTTTTACCAATATTTCATTTCAACAAAGGACTCTGACTACTTCTCCACACAATTGTTGTGCAACACGATACAAAGGATTGTCAGATCCCAAAGTAGGGTACCAGTATGCTAACTACTTGATTTGGGTTAAATTATTGGCAAAGGCCCTAGTACAAGGTTCTACTCGAGAGGTGCATTGAATTGTCATAACTTTTGCTGCCTAACTCTGGGTGAGGTTGGAAAAGCATATTGAGGCACATAATCGACTACTTGAGAGGCCTCAATAAAACAAACTAATTTATTTTTCGTAAGAAACCTGTGATTTTCTATGCATTTTCAGGTTTTTCACTGCATTGAATGGTTGTAAATGCAAATTTGGAACAACAATTTTATTTGTGAGATATGGCGTCTTCTGGTGTTCAAAGTTTACTATAGTTTTCCAATTCTAGTGGCTGCAAAGTTGCTTGTTTCATATGTCGTAAATTGACATTGCAAGAGTTGTGGTGAAGAGAGTTTCTACAAAGAGTGTTTCCATCCTGTAATAGTGTCTTCACCATTTACGCTAGGTTTGTTTTTGTTGTTTCAACTTACAGTAACTTGTAGTAGTAGTGCCTCTATTTTATTATCTCTAATATATTTTCGTTTGTATCTTGGAATTGTTATGAGGTCAAAAGATTTATCTCGTTTCAACTTACAGTAACTTAGAGTAGCATGGAATGGTGCCTCTATTTTATTCGCTCTAATACATTTTCTTTTAGATCCTAGAATTGTTTTTTCCCATGTTTCCATTCGACAACACTCTCTTTTGAATTTTGTGATGTGGTCTCCAGCTCACCTACAAACTACTAGGCAGACAATTAATCAAATTTCAAGTGAATTACACATTCTACAAACACAGGTTTGAATTCATGCAATCTCTCTTCAATTTTGAACATCAAACACCTCCGCATAACTTGAAACTTATAACACTTCTCTCAAGCAAAACTAATGAACAAAATATAATTTTAACATAAATATGATTTCCTTATATTATTACAACCCATTTAATAATAATAACAAATTAGAATATAAATTACATTTATATAATATTTTTCTTAACAACTAAAACATGAATTATATGTATATATTGATAGCAAATAAAAATTAGATTATAGAATCTCATCATATTACATTTATATAAAATCAATAGCAATTATCCATGCTCTTATAGCATCTAAAATATAAATTACATTTAGATAATAGTAATAATAACAATTGAATTTGAAATACTCTTTAAATATAACTTAAGGGATTTAACTATATTTATAATACATTCACTTACATTTTTATAATAACAACAATTAAATTTGAAACACAGTTATATATTAATATGGAATTAAATTTGAAATACCTTAAACACAAATTTATATCAATAATAAATAAATATAGAATATAATTATAAACCATTTTTAAAAATGCTCCTTATATCACATTAGAATATAATTTACATTAAGATAGCAATATGAAATTACATTACAATATAAGTTACATTCATATAGCAATATGAAATTTAAGATGTAGTCATATAGTAACAATAGGAATTATAATATGTAAATTTATAACAACAATAATATAATGCATTTTAAACAACTATTAAACACTATTCTTAAAGTAACACTTTAGAATATAAATTACATTCATACAATGATAACAATTGGAAATATAAAATAACAAAAGGAATTATAATATAGAAATCTAGAATAATAACAAATACATAAAGAATTTAATAACAATTATTAAATGCTCTCTAATAATTTAGAATATAATGTGCATGCATATCTGTAAAGGAGGACAATAGTTATCTCATAAAGGAAGTTACGAATGTTGAATCAGAAGAGGTCATGTATAGTCTCAAGAAAGATAAAAGTTTAGGTCCAAATGGGATTTCTATTAAAAAAAATTAGGCTTGATGGATACAATTGAAGAAGATTTGACAAGTGTGATTGAGGACTCAAGAAAGTAGGGCAGGGTCTAAGGGGCTTTCAATGTAACTTTTATTTCTCTTATTCTGAAAGTTGATCTTTAAATGTTTTTCATGAATTTAGACCCATTTATTTATGTAACAATATATATAAGATCATTGCAAAGATAATTGAAAGAAGAATTAAGGTAATCTTATCTTCTAACATTTCATATAAACAATTTGGGTTTTTACCAGGTCGTTAGATTCATGAGGTGATTGTACGGTGGCTCAGGAGGGCTACACACAATAAGGCATTGAATATTAAAGGAAAATATGGTCAAAATAGATTTATCCAAAGCTTATGACCGAGTGAGTTGGGTGTATCTGAGGATAATTCTTTCTCAATTTGGTTCATGTGTGCCATTTATAAGCTAGAACACGAGTTGCGTGATCCTTCAATTTCTTTTGTGGTTTTGATAAATGGTATTGCCTCTTCTTTCTTCCATTCAGGGAGAGGTTTAAGATAGGGGTGCCCGATTTCTCCATTGTTATTTATTTTAGTAATAGAAGGACTCAGCAGGGAGCTCTTGCATGCAAAAGAAAATGGTCGTTTTAAAGGCATATATGTGGGGGGTCTACTTCGAATTTCACATACGTTGTTTGTTGATGATCTAATTTTCAGAGATGGATAAAAAGAAGACTTGGATAAGATGTCTGGTATAATTTATACATTTTGTAAATCTTTGGGGATGATCGTTAATCTGGGTAAGCCCTTAATTATGGGTGAATGTATGGAGGACATTGTATTATGTCCTTTTAGTTCATTGTTGGGCTTCAAAGGGTTAAAATGGAAGACGGTATGAAATATCTTGGTTTAGTTCTAAGACAATCAGCATATGAGATTAAATATTGGGAATGGTTAATGAGGAAATGTGAAAAAAGAATAGAAAATTGGAGTCTTCAATGGTTGTCGAAATTTGGAAGATCGATACTAATAAATTCTCTTTTTAAAGCCGTTCCAGTTTATTGGTAGTTGTCTCGGATTCCAAAAGGAGTATTGAACATGATTTCTTCCCCTTTCATGCGATTCTTCTAGTCGGGTAATTATGAGAAAAAAGGTTGTGTGTGGATGAGTTGAAAGGAGGTTTCCCTTCTGAAAGAGTTCAATGGCTGGTGGATTAAGAAAATGATATATTTAACTTCAACCCTGGCAGCGAAAAGAATATGGAGGGTTATAGAGGGAAAATGGATTTCGGTGAAAGTTATAAAGCATAAATACATCGACCCATTGATGATTGTAGATTGGATTAGAAGACCATTAAAATCTATAAAAAATGTATTATCTATCTGGACAACAGTTATTCAATATTTCTCTCTGATTGGGGATGGATTAGCTTCGAAGGTTGGAAATGGACAAAATAGTTGTCTAGGTGTTGATATGTGGGTTGGGAGTAGTTCTGTGCGAAGTTTCATTCTTTACCTTAGCATATGGTTTTTGATATTCGAGCGGAGGGTTTTGCCTCCCTAAATCAAATTAGTTTTAGAAGTGGAAGTGAGATTTGGGAGCATGGGTTGTTAAATTTTGAGCATTAATTCACAATACTCTTGGATCTTTACTGAGAGAATAACATATACAGTATATCAATGCATAACAATCACAAGAAGCATGACAAGCATCACAAGAATCAAAAGCATGAGAGACAAGAGACACAGAGTTTCCATGGGGAAAACCGTAACGTGAAAAACCCCACAACTTCCTCAGAGATAGAGAGAGTAATGGCTCAACCAAAGTACAACCAAAATACACTGAGATAGTCTCCTAGTAGCAGATGATCCTCCTCCTCACTAGTGCGCCCCTTTCTCGGTGAGAGAAGTGTGACTTTTCGAGTGATAAAAATAGAGATCTCCTGATCTCTATTTATACTAGCATGTTTGCCTAGTTACACTATGGGGCCAACTTGTCTATCTAGATACATACACAATATAATATATATTTCAGGGCCGACCCCACACATGGTGGTCTAATAACACATTGGCAAGTACACACACTTGCAACACTTGTCAATCCACATGACGACACTTCCTTATAGAGGAATAACACATCTCTTATAAGGGTACAATAAATATATATGAAATACATAGATGAAATACATTCTGAAGTTACATATACATCAACTGTTAAGATTTAATATGCTAAGACATAAAATAGCAGCATTACATTCCATTTCACAATAATAGCATATACAGGATCACTGAAGAAACAACAAGCATATCATAAACACAAGAGACACAGATTTATCCTGGGAAACCCTCATGGGGTAGAAAACCCAGGAAAGCTTCCTCAATATAGATGACCAGCAATATACAAAGATGCAAACCAAAGACATGATCTCCTCCTCCACCATAGCAGACCTCTCCTCCACAAGTGCGCCTTTCAAGTAAGTGTGTGTGTCAAATGAGGAACATACCTCCTCTATTTATACACTACACTGACATGTATTTTACACAAGTACATGTAGGCTCGTATTTAACCATTAGGTTAAATACCCTATTATAACTGACTGGGCCGACCCCCACATGGTGGGTCTAATAACCCTAGTTACCACAACCAATTCGGAGGAATAAACATCTCCGGGTTCATAGTATAATCACATCGGAGGTATGGAACATCTCCGGAATAAATAATATACAAATATAATATTCTTAGAAGTTACAATATTCAACACTCCCCCTTAACGAGAAGGATATTATAACAACATCCGCAGGACCAACGAGTCATACATCATACATGATACATCTATAAATCATTGGAAGCTTTCTCAACATCATTAGTAACTTAAACAGTTACTGGAACATCAACATCATCAGCATCATCATCACACGATCATCAACATCGTCATCACATGATCATCAGCATTGTCATCACACGATCATCAGCATCGTCATCACACGATCATCAGCATCGTCATCACATGATCATAAGCATCGTCATCACACGACCGTCATCAACATCGTCATCAAACGATCATCAGCATCGTCATCACACGATTATCAGCATCGTCATCACACGATCATCAGCATCGTCATCCCATTATCAGCATCGTCATCACACGATCATCAGCATCGACATCACATGATCAGCATCGTCATCAAATTATCATCAGCATCGTCATCACACGATTATCAGCATCGTGATCACACGATCATATTATAGGATGATCAATCCTGCTCTCTTTAGGACATAGGTCCATGGATGATACAATCCAGATCAAGTTCCAGGATGATCAATCCTTATCTCTTTAAGACAAGTCTTATGTCTAGGGATGATCTAATCCCAACCACAGTGCCAGTCCTTTTTCATACTGGATGTGACCTAGATCAGATCTAGGATTTACCGCCACAGAGCTAGTCCTCTTTCATACTGGATGTGTCACGTCTACAGAGCCATCCTTGTTTCATGATGGATGTATCACATCTACAGAGCCAGCCCTGTTTCATGCTGGATGTATCACATCTACAGAGCCAGCCCTGTTTCATGCTGGATGTATCACATCTACAGAGCCAGCCCTGTTTCATGCTGGATGTATCATATATACAGAGCCTGCCCTGTTTCATGCTGGATGTATCACATCTATAGAGCCAACCCTGTTTCATGCTGGATGTATCATATATACAGAGCCAACCCTGTTTCATGCTAGATGTATCACATCTACAGAGCCAGCCCTATTTCATGCTGGATGTATCATATATACAGAGCCAGCCCTGTTTCATGTTGGATGTATCATATCTATAGAGCCAACCCAGTTTCATGCTGGATGTAACCTAGAACAATTCTAGGATTTGTCACGTACATTTTGAACCGAGGTCCAGGGACAATCCAGTCCTATCATGTACCTTTTGAACTGAAGTCCAGGGATGATCCAGTCTTATCATGTACCTTTTGAACCGAAGTCCAGGGACGATCCAGTCCTATCATGTATCTTTTGAACCGAAGTCCAGGGACGATCCAGTCCTATCATGTACCTTTTGAACCGAAGTCCAGGGACGATCCAGTCCTATCATGTACCTTTTGAACTGAAGTCCAGGGATGATCCAGTCCTATCATTCAATTCTCGGAGACCTCATGTCTACGGCTCAATTCAAAGGACTAAAGTCTAAGGACGATCCAATCCCCTTACCTGTTCATTCAGGATTTAGTTCTCGGAGACATCATGTCTACGGCTCAATTCAAAGGACTAAAGTCCGAGGACGATCCAATCCCCTTACCTGTTCATTCAGGATTTAGTTCTCAGAGACATCATGTCTACGGCTCAATTCAAAGGACTAAAGTCCGAGGACGATCCAATCCCCTTACCTGTTCATTCAGGATTTAGTTCTCGGAGACATCATGTCTACGGCTCAATTCAAAGGACTAAAGTCCGAGGACGATCCAATCCCCTTACCTGTTCATTCAGGATTTCGTTCTCGGAGACATCATGTCTACGGCTCAATTCAAAGGACTAAAGTCCGAGGATGATCCAATCCCCTTACATGTTCATTCAAGATTTCATTCTCGGAGACATCATGTCTACGGCTCAATTCAAAGGACTAAAGTCCAAGGATGATCCAATCCCCTTACCTGTTCATTCAGGATTTCGTTCTCAGAGACATACGTCTACGGCTCTCTTTAGGACTGAAGTCCAGGGATGATCCAATCCCCTCAAGTCCACCAAGGACTTCATTCTCGGAGACATAAATCTACGGCTCTCTTTAGGACTGAAGTTCAGGGATGATCCAATCCCCTCAAGTCCACCAAGGACTTCATTCTCGAAGACATACGTCTACGGCTCTCTTTAGGACTGAAGTCCAGGGATGATCCAATCCCCTCAAGTCCACCAAGGAATTCATTCTCGAAGACATACGTCTATGGCTCTCTTTAGGACTGAAGTCCAGGGATGATCCAATCCCCTCAAGTCCACCAAGGACTTCATTCTCGAAGACATACGTCTACGGATCTCTTTAGGACTGAAGTCCAGGGATGATCCAATCCCCTCAAGTCCACCAAGGACTTCATTCTCGAAGACATACGTCTACGGCTCTCTTTAGGACTGAAGTCCAGGGATGATCCAATCCCCACATCACTATGGGTACAAGTATCTTCATCCATACAAGTACAAACACGTATCAATATATCAAGGCATCATGTAACCTCATCATCAAAACATGTATAACAAAACATGTATCCTCATCATCAAAACACGTATCCTCATCATCAAAACATGCATAACATCTATCATCAAAAGCATGTATATCTAACATCAAAAGCATGTATACATCTATCATCAAAAGCATTTATACATCTATCATCAAAAGAAAAAAATATAAGATTCCTAAATCTAAATAATTCTAAGTAACTAGGTGCAGTAAAAAGGTAACCTCATCATTGATGAGACAGACTTGTTATCAGATACTATGCTACTCCCCCTTTCGAGGAGGGTCCTTCTGGACTATACCAAGCTTGTCTCGGAAGTATTCAAACTTTACTTGAGACAGAGGTTTAGTCAAGATATCAGCAATCTGATCCTTAGTGCTTATATACTCGAGCTTGATAGCTCCTCTCTGCACCATATCTCGTATATAGAAGTATCAGATCTCTATGTGTTTTTGACTTATCGTGGAATACAAGATTTTCTATCTTGATGCAGTTTTGAATGTCACACATAATCATAGTGGAATTCATTTCTAAGTCAAACAGTCCATATAAAATCTTCTGAAGCCATACTGCTTCACAGCTGGCAGAGCAGACAGCTATATATATATTCCGCTTCAGCAGTACTGAGAGCCACACTAGATTGTTCCTTGCTGAACCATGAGATCATGGCAGATTCAAGACTATAACATCCACCTGATGTACTCTTTCTTTCTGAGGCACTTCCTGCCCAAACAGAATCTGAGAAACCATGTAAACAGAGTTCATGACCTCCAAGATAATATAGACCAAAAATCTAATGTACCTTTTAGGTACCTCACTACATGCTTTGTAGCTATTAAGTGCACCTTTCTAGGTTCTACTAGATACTGACTTAGGGTATTTACAGCAAAGCATATATCTGGCCTAGTATTTGTTAAATACATCAATGACCCAATGATTTGTCTATGTAGGGTTAGGTCCACTAAATATGATGAGTCATTAACTAACAACTTCAATTTGGAGTCCATGGGAGTGGCCATGGCTTTATACTCCAACATATCAAATCTTTTTTTTTTTAGAAACTTCACAGCATACTTACCTTGATTTAAAAGATTCCTTTTAGATCTTGCCATACTTCTAGGCCTAAGAAGTAGTGCATTAATCCGAGATCTTTCATTTTCATTTCTGCAGCCATTTTCATGACGTGTTTCTCATTCCTTGTCAGAAAGAGATCATCGTCATACAATAATGGTATGATAGGTTCATCATCCACAACCTTAAGGTAAAGGTTAGGAACAACTTTACTTCTGGTAAAGCCCAAGCTTTGTCATGAAGCTGTCAATTGTCCATTATTCACACTCAGCATTGAGTGATCTTCTGCATATCTATCTATGCCATCTCTCGTCAGATGGGTCTAAAAATGAGCCTCAAAATCATTCGAACTCTATGGTGAGTTCCTTCTTGCATCCATGACATATGTGTATAGAACCCATATTCAACCTTGTAGCAAAGGTTGAGATCCACATCACTCATGATGATCATTAAGCTCATCAATTGACTACCGATCCTGGGAACCCATACAGAACCTGATTACATTATTAAGAGAATGGTCTTATCTAGTCCCTTGGAGAAATACATCTCATCATGATTCTCTTCCTCTTTCTAAGAGAATCTCTTAACCACAAGCTTTCTATAGTGTGTTTGATTTGTAAATCTTTTGTTGAACATCCATCGCTTGTTCAGAGTTCGTCATTCATCATGATCTTTCCTACAAATCAAAATTAAGTACATGATTAGTAATACTTCATAATCATCAAATCATATTGACATGATAACCTATTATGCATACAGATATCATTTACATAGTTATGCAACTATTTTGACCAATACTTTGGCACAACACTTTCCCATATCCTGTATGCATACAGTGGCTATCTAGATTCCTTCCATCTCTACCAGAACATACTATCGAGAGTGTGCACAGCTCTCAGCATGTCAGCAAAGAGGTTTCATTCTAGACAAGCAACAATGGAATGTTTGTCCAATTTACCAATCATATGCATATTAGTAATATACTATTTAATGCTTTATGAATGTTTATACTCAGCATGATATATTCTAGGAATACAAATATGCATACAAGCAATATCATTTACTATTTCTAATAACAACCCAAATACTTATCTTTTATGTTTGTGTGGTTGCCTCCCGCTTGATCTTCTGTATGTCTTCTGAACTTCTATTCATTCTATACCACTGTGCATGCTCAAGTGTACACTAGTGTCATCCTCATGATCTCATACACAAACATACATTCATTAGTATATTCTCAATATTATCAAAACATTCTAATTCTAAATAATCTTGAATATGTACAGTCATGATCATTAGTATTCAGGGTTTCAAGGAAGTCTTCTTTTACTCATGCATATTCTTGTTTGATCTAGTTAGTTAAATCATCAACCAAGATAAGAGACATAATATGCATAAACCCTTGATTACTAACCAATCATACCAAGTATACTTACACAAGGTAAGATTCTAACATGACACAGGAAAACATACCTGGATTAGTATACCTGCTTAGTTATGTACAACATACCTAAAAAATCTCTTCAATGATTTAGAGATCCTGAGCTAGAACCTGCATGTCTCGTAGGTTAAACATGATATAACAAAGTCATACATACCTCGTGAGTCTTTGTCTGCATGTTGTCATGGTCATGGAACTTGATTTGTCTTTTGTGATGTACCTGTGTCTTGTTAGCAGACAACATCAACCTCACACAACACCATAATGCATAAGTACAATCATATAGCCCTAATGAATGAATGTCTTCAATCATTCACATGCATTCATATTGTTACTAGGGTGATAAGACAATTAATAACATTAATCAAGATTGTACTAATAAATAACATGAAGACAAACACATTATGAACTTAATCAAGAATCAGATTTCAAGGCATACCTGAACCTCCTTAAGTCATACCTGTCGAGACTTTTTGTAGTCTTCTTATGTAAGGCCTTAGCCTCAACTCCCCCTGAAACTTGATCTGGAGCTTGATTAGGGTTTGCTAGAGAAACCCTAAAAATTCAATCTTTGACTTTCACACTTCTGAATGGATGGAAGAATGTGTCTTGCTGAGCTGATCAACCTAGCATTCTTCAATTTTGAAATCTCCAAAATTTGACCCCTCTGCCTTCGAAACTTCTGGATCTTCTGGAAAGGAACCCGAACTAGGGTTTGATGAAGCCCACCCTTCTATCCAATAAAAAGGTTTGATCCAAGGCTCTAAACTCTTATTTTTCTGAGGAGCTTCCAGCCGTGGACTCCGATTCCAAAAATTCTAACTTTCTCCAAAACCCTAAATTCTGGAAGCCATGAATAAAGGTGCTCCAAAAATAATTCTGTTTTGACAGAAATATGCACCTGATTGTTTCTGCTATAATTCTAAAATTTCTGCTCCACAGGGTCTGAAAACCTTTTTTGCAATAGCCTGACCTGTCATCTTTCCATCCTGATAGGTCTAACCTCAATTGGATTTTCTGAGAGAGAGTTATGCCAAGTGTCGCAACGTGACCTGTTTATGGGATAAAACAGGAGAGCGAACTTGTACGGCATGCCACGTGTCGTTGTTTGAACTTCGGCCTCTGAAAACTTTTCCTGAGATAGCTCACCTTGTTTTCCTTCCATCCTGATAGGTCTGACCTCAATTGGACTCTCTGAGAGAGATTTATACCAAGTGTCGCAACGTGACCTGTTTATGGGATAAAACAGGAGAGTGAACTTGTACGGCGTGCCACGTGTCACTGGTTCATGTTCGTCCTCTAAACAAGTTTCCTGAGATAGTACAGTCTGTGTACTACCTTTAAATTTTTACAAAATTTCATTTGGAGCTTCCTAGCCCAAGTTATGACCTTTTTTCCAAGGTCACTTGATTTTGACTGAGATCTGGAAGAGGCAGAAACCCTAACTTGTACTGATCATAACTCATAAAGTACAACGAATCTGAGGGTACCCTTTGGACACAAGGTACCTGGGGATGTTATCTACGACCTGTAAACTTTTTAGATCTTGAAACTTTGCATAAATTGATTTATAGCGAAAGTTCCATGATGACTGGTTTTTTCTATATAAAACCCTAACCTTCAAATTGTCACAAGAGAAGTAAGTGTCGTAAGTGCCATACATTGCCTTCCTTCAGGTTAGCTCTGATACCATGTTAAGATTTAATATGCTAAGACATAAAAGCAGCATTACATTCCATTTCACAATAATAGCATATACAGGATCACTGAAGAAACAACAAGCATAGCATAAACACAAGAGACACAGATTTATCCTGGGAAACCCTCATGGGGTAGAAAACCCAGCAAAGCTTCCTCAATATAGATGACCAGCAATATACAAAGATGCAAACCAAAGACATGATCTCCTCCTCCACCATAGCAGACCTCTCCTCCACAAGTGTGCCTTTCAAGTGAGTGTGTGTGTCAAATGAGGAACATACCTCCTCTATTTATACACTACACTGACATGTATTTTACACAAGTACATGTAGGATCGTATTTAACCATTAGGTTAAATACCCTATTATAACTGACTGGGCCGACCCCCACATGGTGGGTCTAATAACCCTAGTTACCACAACCAATTCGGAGGAATAAACATCTCCGGATTCATAGTATAATCACATCGGAGGTATGGAACATCTCCGGAATAAATAATATACAAATATAATATTCTTAGAAGTTACAATATTCAACATCAACACTCCCTCTTAACTAGGAAGGTATTTCTTGACACAGTTCTGCTAGACAAGTCTTCTTCTCGGGATCATCGTCATCATCATCATCACTGCTGCTGCTATCTCAACCAATCTCTGACTCTACTCGTCATAGGAAGTTCTACAGACCCAGTCCTTTTTCATACTGGATGTAGGCCCACCACCTGCAGGTCTTCATCATCACTGGCCATACTGTGGAATCCTCAGGACTTATTACGTGTATCACAAAACCTGGCTGCAGCATCCCAGGCTATTACGAGCACTCAACTCTACCTGTCAGATCTCCCAGGAGCACATTACATGTGACCCATCACAAAACCTGGCTGAAGCATCCCAGGCTGTTACGAGCACACAGTTCTACCTGTCGGATCTCCCAGGAGCACATTACATGTGATCTCACCACAAAACCTGGCTGAAGCATCTGAGGACTTTTTCATCCTGTCCAGATCTCCTAGTAGCAAATTACATGTGATCCACCACAAAACCTAGCTGAAGCATCTGAGGCCTTTTTCATCCTATCCAGATCTCCCAGGAGCAAATTACATGTGGTCATGGAAAAACCTGGCTGAAGCATCTGAGGCCTTTTTCATCCTGTCCAGATCTCCCAGGAGCAAATTACATGCCATAGGACAAAACCTCGCAGGAGCATCTCACGATGTTACGGGTACACAACTCCGACATGAAATCTCCCAGGGCACAAATTACATGTCCTCCCAGAGCAATGTCTCGAAAGAGCATCCCAAGCTGTTACGGGTACACAACTCCGACCTGTAGGATCTCCCAGACATACTCATTTGCACAACCTGATCCACGGCCACAAAGTATCATCCTGATACTCACCATACATCATCCTTATGTACACATGATCATCCTGATGTACACATAATCATCCTGATCATCATCACTGCAACATCTTGCTGCATGTCATCTGGAGAAGCTCGTCATCCACGATCATCCTGATCATACAATGCATCTACCTGATGCATACCAAGTATCTACCTGATACATATCATCATACACAGTGTATTCACCTGATACATAGATACATGATCCACAAAATGTATCCATCAACATACATGATCTACCTGATCATACCTGATACATATCAACATACATGATCTACCTGATCATACAATGTATCCACCTGATACATATACAGATACATGGTCCAAGCATCCAACATGATGCATATACAAAATACATACAAATGATCGAACCGATCATATCCAGCATCCAACATGATGCATACATACATATAAATGATCCAACTGATCATATCCAGCATCCAACATCATGCGTACATACATATAAATGATCCAACTGATCATATCCAGCATCCAACATGATGCGTACATACATTGACATATAAATGATCCAACTGATCATACAAAGCAGAAACCAGAACATCATCCTGATGCTCATCATCCAGCGCTTACATCCACATCCATGTGAAGGATCCTTCTTCCAACATGCTTGGAATGGCTTCAGCAAATGTGTCCATCACTTCTTCCTTGAAGTGTCATCAATCTAAAGAACGACAAGCCTCTCCTTGAAGTACTCAAACTTCACCCTGGCTAGTGGCTTCGTCAGCACATTTGCAATCTGCTCGTCCGTCGCAACATACAGGAGCTTCACAGCTCCTCTCTACACCATATCTATGATATAGTGATATTTGATCTCTATGTGTTTCGACCTGTCATGAAACACTGGGTTCTCAGACAACTTCACACAACTCTGGTTATCACAGAAAATACTAGTAGCATCCAATGGGAGATCAAATAACTCAGACAGTAGCTTCTGTAGCCATACTACCTCACAACTAGCTGAACAGGTTGCAACATACTCTACCTCAGCTATACTCAGTGCTACACAGGACTGCTTCCTGCTGAACCAAGAGATCACACCTGATCCCATATTGAAGTAGCACCCAGATGTGCATTTCCTATTTGCAACACTGCCTGCCCAATCTGAATCAACATAACCCTGTAGGTTAAACTTTTGATTCGCTTCATACTTGAGCCCATAATCCACTGTACCCTTCAGGTACCTCAAAATATGATTTACAGCAACCAGGTGAACACTCCTTGGATCTGTCAGGAACTGACTCAATGTGTTCATAGCAAAGCAAATATCTGGTCTCGTGTTCGTCAGGTACATCAAGGACCCAATCATCTGACAATACATAGAGACATCAACTGGCTTAGATGAAGCATCACATAGAATCTTCAGATTCGATGCCATGGGTGTGGCCATGGCCTTGCAATCCATCATCCCAAATCTCTTCAGAATATCTACTGTGTACTTCCCTTGACCAAGGAAGATCCCACCTGCATTCTACCACACCTCCATACCTAGAAAATAATGCATCATTCCAAAATATTTCATATCGAACTCAACATCAAGCTTCCTCTTAGTATCTGCAATCAATCTATCATCTCCTGTTACAAATAAGTCATCCACATACAGGAGTAGAATCACAGGATTCCCTTCTTCAACCTTGTAGTAAAGGTTGGAATCCGCTTTAATCTTGGTAAATCCCAAACTAGATAGGAAATTGTCCATACTACCATACCAAGTTCTAGGAGCTTGCTTCAAGCCATACAAGGCTTTCTTCAATCTGCACACATATGACTCCCTGTCATGTATTTCAAAACCAAGTGGTTGCTCCACATATACTTCCTCTTCAACTACACCATTCAAGAAAGCAGTCTTGACATCCATCTGGTGTATTTTCCATTTCATTGCTGCATCCAGGGCAAGTACTATTCTGATGGAATTATACCTAGCTACAGGTGCAAAGGTTTCTTCATAATCCATTCCCTCTTTCCAAGAGAAGCCACGAGCTATGAATCTTGCTTTGCATTTCTCTACACTACCATCTGCAGTATGCTTGATTTTGTAGATCCATTTGGAAGTCACAATAGACTTCTCTTTAGGTCTTGGGACAACATCCCAAACATCATTCTTCATTATTGATTGGTATTCCTTAACCATGGCATCCTTCCATTCTTTCTTTTCCGTTGCTTCCTCATAACTAGAAGGTTCTTTGTTCATAATGTCACAGAGTAAAGCAACATAGCTGGTATGTGATCTGGCTCTCTTCTTTGCTCTGTGTTCTTCTTCTGGAATGCCAAATCTTTCTGCATCTTGAATGAGCTCTCTAGCCCATGCAGGTTTCCTCTTGTGTGAGTTATCCTCACGGGGTGGATCTACAGGTTCTTGTGGATCTTCAAACTCACGAACAACTTCTAGAATTGCTTCAGAAATGGTAGTGTCTTGAAATATAGTTTCCTTAGGTTCTTCATAAACTTCGATAGGTGCCTTCCTTGATTTGATGAATGCTGAGTTTTCATCAAATATCACATCCCTGCTGACATCAATCTTCTTGAACCCTAGAAAGTATATTCTGTAAGCCTTCAAGCTTTCACTGTAACCCACAAAAATACCCTTCTTTCCTGAAGGATCTAATTTGGTCCTCTTTTCCTTTGGGACATGAGTGAATACTGGACAACCAAATATTCTGAGATGGCTGACTTTAGGTTTCTTACTAGAAAAGACCTCTTCTGGTGTCTTGTTGTCCAATATCTTGTGGGGTGTTCTGTTATGCACATATACAGTTGTTCTAGCTGCTTTTTCCCATAGATGCATAGGTAGATCCTCGTCATGCAGCATTGCCCTTGCTGCTTCCATGATTGTTCTGTTCTTCCTTTCTGCAACTCCATTCTGTTGAGGATTATAAGGAGCAGTCAACTCCCTCTTAATCCTTGAATCACTGCATAGCTTCTTGAAGTCACCTGAGGTGAATTCTCCACCATTGTCGGATCTGAATGTTTTGATCTTCTTGTTAGTTTGATTCTCCATCAAGGTTTTGAATTCCTTGAACTTATCAAACACCTCATCTTTGTTCTTCAAGAAGTATACCCAAGTCTTCCTGGAGAAGTCATCAATAAATGATACATAGTAAACATACCCACTTAGAGAACTGGATGACATAGGACCACATACATCTGAGTGGATGATTTCCAGGATATCCTTTGCCTTGCTTTCACTTCTTGGGAAAGCCTTCTTAATGTTCTTACCTTTTGCACATCCTTTGCAAACACCTTCATGTTTGGTCTTGATTTCAGGAAGACCCTCTACAACCTTGCTTGCAATTAGAAGTGCCCTATAGTGCATATGACCAAGTCTTCTATGCCAAAGTTCACTTGGCTCCATGGATTCATGCACCATATCATGTTCAGGTTGTCCCTTCAATTTATACAAACCTCCCTCTTGCTCTCCAATCACTACTGCATCATCTACGGTATTTACCTTTGGCCACATTAGGACTTGGCCATCCACAAATGCAACCCGCATACCTTTCGCATTCAATGCAGAGATGGAGAGTAAGTTCTTCTTGAGCCCAGGTACATAAAGGACTTCTTTCATCTTCAAATATTTTCCAGAATCTAGGTTGTAGGAGGCTTCACTACTTCCTTTGATTGGGTATTGATAATCATTCCCAAGTTTCACCTTATGGGGTGGTTCATGTTCAGATAAGTTTACAAAAGATTCCTTAAACCCAGTCATGTGTTTGGAAGCCCCACTGTCAATTAACCAATCATTACAACCATGGGAGATAGTACCTGTGAGAGTAGAGTTTAGAACATACTCTTCTTCACTTGATGAGTCATCATTACTATCATCACTTTCTGCCCTAGCCTTCTTCTTGGGTGGTTCATCATCCTTGGCAGCATGAGCATGAAACCTTCTTTTGTTTCCCTTCTTCTTGTTGTTGAAGTTGTTGTTGTCCTTCTTGTTCTTGGGACAATTTATGGCAATATGTCCTTTTTCATTACAGGTGAAGCATATTCTTCTTTCTTTATACTGATGGGAATATTTCTTGGAGTGAGATGGCTCTCTCTTGGACTTCCCTTTCTTGGTGTGAACTGTGAGAGCTTGATATTCATTCCCCATCTTTTCTTCTCATGCCACAAGCCTTGCTTTTTCTTGTGAGCATTCTTCCCATAGTCTGCTGAAGGATACCAACTTCTTTCTTGCACAGATTCCTTGAATGAAGCAGTCCCATGACCTAGGTAGGCCATTCAGAGTGGTCATGACAACTTCACCATTCTCCACCATTTCATCCACTGCTTCTAGTTGTTCCTTCATCTGGGATACCCTTGAAAAATAAGATTGAATGGTTTCTCCATTCTGAAACTTTACTCCTTTTAATTGGTTCCACAGGGTCATCTTCCGATTTATGTTCTTCCCTTCAAATAGCTTAGTCAAAGAGTCAAACATCTCCTTGGGTGTCTTTAGAGAAGACACATGGGGTATGAGATGGTCTTTGATAGAATCAGCAATGATTCTCTTTTCCTTGACCAAGTTCTTCTTATGCAATACTTTAGCCTCTTCATCCTCTGGGATAGGGATGTCTTCTTTTATATATGAGTCCAACTCATTCTCTTCCAGGATTAACCCAATCCTATACTTCCAAGCTCGGAAGTTATCAGCCCCTTCAATCTTATCCTCAAGCTTGGTGTGGAGAGACATCTTAAAGAGTACTTCAAATGGAAATAGAAAAGATTTAGGTCTTACAACTTGAAATGCTGAAAACTGGATCTGGTCCCGGATTAGGGTTTGTCGAAAAAACCCTAAAAATTCAAAATGTGAATTTCAACTTTCTTAAAGGATAGAAAGATGTGCCTTGATGAGCTGATTAGCCTAGTGTATTTAGAATTTGAGATCAACAAAGCTTTACCCTTCAGATTTGTCTTTTTGTCCTCCCAGGTTCACTGGGGAGAGCCTTGAATTAGGGTTTGACTTTCCTGGAGATCTACCTAGCCAAAAATCTCGATCCAAAGCTCTAAACTTTGATTTTTGCAAGGAGCTTCCAGCTATGTCTTCAGATTTCAGAAATTCCTATTTTTGTGGAAACCCTAATTTGTAGGGCCAAATCTGAAAATGCTCAGAATTGAATTCTGATTGGACAGATAGATTCGCCTTGATGAGTAGAGTCAATCTACTATACTGCTTTTCCAAAAAATGTGGAGAGAAACCCAGTAAACAAGAAACTCAAGTTTTTGTCACTACAAAATGTCTTCTTTTCAGGTTAGCTCTGATACCATGTTAAATTTTGAGCATTAATTCACAATACTCTTGGATCTTTACTGAGAGAATAACATATACAGTATATCAATGCATAACAATCACAAGAAGCATGACAAGCATCACAAGAATCAAAAGCATGAGAGACAAGAGACATAGAGTTTCCGTGGGGAAAACCCTAAGGTGAAAAAATCCACAACTTCCTCAGAGATAGAGAGAGCAATGGCTCAACCAAAGTACAACCAAAATACACTGAGATAGTATCCTAGTAACAGATGATCCTCCTCCTCACTAGTGTGCCACTTTCTTAGTGAGAGAAGTGTGACTTTCCAAGTGATAAAAATAGAGATCTCCCGATCTCTATTTATACTAGCCTGTTTTCCCAGTTACACTATGGGGCCGACTTGTCTATCTAGATACATCCACAATATAATATATATTTCAGGTCCGACCCCACACATGGTGGTATAATAACCCATTGGCAAGTACACACACTTGCGACACTTGTCAATCCACACGACGACACTTCCTTATAGAGGAATAACACATCTCTTATAAGGGTACAATAAATATATATGAAATACATAGATGAAATACATTCCGAAGTTACATATACACCAACATGGGTGGTTATCGGTCGCTTCCTTGGTAATTATAGGGGAGGATAGCAAGACTTGGGAGGTTTATATTGGGAATTTACAGGAATCTCATATTACAATATTGATAGCTTAATATGGTCGTATGTACCAAATGGAAGATACACTCCCAAGGTAGTTTATAAATGTCATATTTTAAAGGATCTACAGTAAAAAATGATTTGGTTGTGGAAGGATATCTAGAAGCTCCAGGGTCCCATGAAATCCAAAATATTCATGTGGTTACTTCTATCAGATAAAATTCTTACATGGGATCACCTGTAACATAGGAATTGGAGTGGACCTAGTAGATGTCATTTGTGTAAGGAAGAAGAAGAAACTAATCAAAATATGGAATTGGAATGTGGTTTCTCCATTCAAGTCAGTAAAGGGTAATGAAGAAGCTTTAGGAGTTTCAAATATTTTGGTAGGTTCTTTAGTGTAAGATTCCTTTTGAAATTGGAGAAACAATAAGGCGATGGAGGAGTTCATGGCACTTCTTGTAATTATAAACTGGGGTATTTGGTGTGTCACGAACGAATGTATTTTTGAATATCAAAATTATCCATATTTCTTCTATGTGGATCAAATCCTAAGCATTTTAAAATACTTTCCTCAAGTAAATAAAGTGAAGAAGTTAAGAGTGTTAATTCCTGTAGAGTTATGCAGTTTCCCTAGAGCTTTGTTGGAGGAGCCTAAGTTGGCCCGTCAACTGGTTTCTCCACCCGACTTCTTGTAAAACATGTTGACAATTGCGTCGACTAGTACATCGACTAGTACATGCCGGGTCGGTTGGTTGAACCGACAAGCAGTTATATAACTGTATGTAAAACATATATATATGATGGTAAGCCGATTCATAGGTTAACTTGGATCTGTTCATATATGCATTGTTCTACATATATTGCTAAGTAATACAAGGCTTGTTCTTCTCTCCATATCTTGTCTATTCTATCTGTATCTGTGTGTTTGCTTGCTTATATATAATATGTATCACTGTTAACAATGTAACCCCCTTGACTACAACATTGGTTTTGTTGTTGGTGATTCATACATAAGTTTATAGCAAGCATGATCAATGATATCAGAGCAAGAGATTAAGGATTGGTGGGAGAGAAAGATTGCTAATTACCTACAGAATTATGCAAGAAGAAACATGCTAACGATTGCTTAAGCAAGAGAAAAAATCTTTTCTGAGACACATGAAAAGTTTGTGGAATCAGTGTCGCTCGTGCTAAAGAAGCTCCTATATGAAAAGAATACCAGATGAGAAGGAGCGCAAATTAATCGAAAATCTTATCAATGGAGGTCGTACGAATCTATCTGAATGGTGCGAGAAGATTGCTGACGAGTTCTTTGAAGAATGCACGATTGAAGAGTGAGTGTTTGTTGACGATGCGACGAGAAGGTTCTACACTGAACTTACCAATCAGTTTATGTGTTCTTTGTTGACACTTCTATTCAAGTACCTGATCAAAAAAGATGCTGGGCATATTGTCAATACTCGACCCTTGTTGTTTCCGCCACTTCCAAACTCAAACTAGGAAGAAAAAAAAATATAGTGGGATAAATTCGTACAAGAGAGAGAGTGGGAGTATTTCTTGAACAAATGAATTTTCGTACTTTCCCAGTTTCCTAGAGAACTTCGGGCCGGCATTGGGGGGATAGCCAAACATGTTTTTATGGGGTAGATGCATGACAAAGGTCGACAGATGAAAATGTGACATGACCAGCAGTGAAAGATCCGACAAATTCGACAAAGATAGAACAATGAGTCACAAAATAACTCCAGATATCCAGCAGATTGAGAGGGAGAAAAGGAAAAAGTGGTGAGACGAGTTAAGGGAGTAGGCGAGCGTGCTCCATAAAAATGAAGATCGGGCATCATGATAGATGAGGAAGGAAATCCACCAGAATCGAGTCGAGTTCGACAAGAAAAGGGCGTTGATGAAGTACTATTGCCGATGGATGAATACTTGTGGATAGAGCATGGTAGTTCTCTCCAAGTAAATATTCCCGAGGTAACAACATCACCTTCTCGATTGCATATAACTCAAAGTTCCCGAGTGTAGGGTATTGTTGAAGAAGATCTAGGACTTCATGCTAGCCAGTCGGTTATTTGGATTCAACGAAGTAATGAAGGTGATGAACTCGACAGACTATTGATTCATCAACTAGAAGAAGGAAATTGGGTGACCTTCCAACCTGAGTTTTCAAATAGAAGTTTCCATGATCTATTATATTCAGATCATGTAGAAGCACCCCCCATTCCACTACCATCATAGAGTGAATTGTTGATTTCTTCGGAAAACCCGAGGAGAAGCGAAATCTCGATTGAGCAGAATTTCACCTCAATTTTGACAGAAGCAGTTGAAGAAAGCCAACCTCCGAGACCCAATGAAATGACCAAAGTTCGAGACACTGGAACTGAAGGCACAGATCCCACTCTTAATATACATTTGGAAATAGTACCTATCAAGGTTAACCAAGTAAGTAATTTTGTCACCAGAAATAATCCACCGACTGCACCTATCATCTAATTAGAGGTTGACGTAATAGAAGACATTTTGCATACCATAGCACACCTTCCGTTCTACGAGGGTGATGAAGATCCTCAGAGACATTGGTTTGTATGCAAATCAATATGGGAAGCCAACTCACTCACTAGTGAAGACCGAAAGATGGCGTAGTTTGCTGGTTCTTTGAGAAAAAGAGCACTCACTTGGTATATGGTATCTGTTGAAAAAAAAACAAATGCGACCAAAGCACAAATCAAACAGCTTTTCTTATCCTTCTTCAAAACTGCAGATCCAAAGTACCTGGATGCTGAAAAGTTAAAGACCACGGTACAGAAACCGTAAGAGAGTATGATAATAGGTTTAAATACCTCCTGAGCCTGATTGATTATGATATTGAGGAAAAACTCTTGATCCAATGGTTCGTAGCTGGACTCTTATGAAAAATCAAAGTGCACGTCCGTTGGCAGAATGTCACCACATATGAAGACGCCCTGACAAAGGCTCTACAAATCGAAATGGATGATGACTACCCTTTGGAACCTATCGACATACACATTGAAGAACGATTGGACAACATGCATCAATCCATTCGGAACATCAATGTGGGAGGAGCATAATTATGGTGTACAAAATATTCCACTGCAGGACACACAAAATATTTATGTGGTTAGGAGGACCGACGACAAGATGTTCGACTTGTACAGACAAGGTGCTTCTGTGATATTTGACAAGAATACGACTTACATGCTACAAACGACTACCCTTATAACCTGAAGAACAATCAGGCTAAGTGGTGCCAGTTATGTGAAGTTAGTACTCATTCTGTAACAAAATGCCATCTGAATCTAAAGAACAAACAAAATTACCATGCAGTATACAAGACCAATTCTGTTGACCAAAGAAATGACAAGAACAAGAAGAATGATAGATATGACCATAATGACAGAAAGGATAGATACAACCGCAATGACAGAAATGATAGATATGACTAGAATGATAGAAATGATAGATATCCAAGATATGATGGTCAAAGATATGATCGACGCAATGACAACTACAACCGATGTGGAGGATACGTAGGCCAAGGTCACGGCAATGTCAGTCGATATTACTGACCTAGACGGCCTGGACAATGTTTCACTTGTCTTAGTGAAGGACATTGCCAATTCGCCATGCAGATTGTCCTTATAAAGATCGAACAGATCTTAAATTCTATACAAAATGTGGAGTAGGGGATCACTTCTTGGAGGATTTCCCTACCATGCTTGAGAAAATTACAAATAAAAAGAATGTTAATGTCTTATCGTGTGTTCCCAAATGCGATGTGATTAGAACAAAGAATCTGAAAAATTGTAACAAGAGAAGGTACTCGAACTGGTCATGATAATCCACAAATAAGTAAAGTAATAAATAAAGAGGATTATCCGAACACAAACAAGCAAAAGTCTCTATATAAAAATGCATCTAATATATTTCATGAACTAGCAGCACAAGAAGATAATGAGGAAGTTTGACAGGAAGGTATTAATGAATTGGTCAATCTTATAACTGAGGAAGAAGTTGTCAGAAATTTAATTGACTTGTGGTACAATATCAAAAATAAATCCGTCGAGCATAGACAAGCTAAAAACATATGCCAACTGAACGAAAAATATAAGAAAGATGTTGACCCTCTTGTCAACCTCAAAATACATGGATACCATGTCCGACAAGTTGTATTCGATTTTGGTTCACAAGTTAACATCATGACTCATGATAATTGGGAACAATTAGGCTGACCTCAGCTTCGAGAATCAGACATTTATTTGAAACTTGTTGATCAAGGTTTGATTGAACCAATTGGTCTGTGGAGAAATGTCAAAAATTCCATAAAAGGCATAGTGACAAAAGTCGACTTCGAAATTATAAATCCAAAAGATGCATCCAGTTGATTCCTAGTCCTAGTTGGTTGACCATGGGGCGAAAAATGAAAGCATCGATATCTCTCAATAAAGGTCGCATCAAACTGAAAGGAAATGGACAAAAGGTGATAGTCCCTATCTTCCCATTTCAAGGATAACTGTAGTCAAAACCTATGGAGGATGATAAAGACATTTGAAAGTTATATCAAATAAACAATAATCAAGATTATACTGAGCCCAATGCACAAGGAGAACTCCACCTTGGATGATGAAAAGAAGGTGAGACCAAATACGATTTTAATTAAGTTAATAAATGAGTTTGAAAAAAAGAAGGGTATGAAAAATTAAAAATAAAAGAAGGGTACGAAGATTTAAAAATATAATAAAAAGAAAAAGAAAGGGGATATAGTCAATATATAAATGAGAAAGGGGCTCCAAGGAATAAAATAATAATATGTTAGTAAGTGAAACAAGAGGTAAAAATGAAAGAATCTTGATAATATTAGTAGGATAACATAAATGGGATATTAGTAGGATAAGAAATAGTACCAAAGATTGTTAAAAAAATTTGAGAAAAAAAATTTAAATAAAGTTTTTAAAATATAAGAAGACACCGATAGGTGTTTATATCTTAGACTTTGGGGTGGACTACCATCTATATTTTTCCTAGATTGAAGGAGGATGGGACAAGTGTATTGTGCAAATTGATTTTATGGTAGTTGTTCAAAATTCAAAATAAACAATTATAAAAACTATATATATATATATATATATATATATATATATAAGTAGACAACCCATTTAACTAAAGAAGGTAATAGGTAGTTGAGGCATAGACAATAACATGTGATTACAACTAAGTACGGAAACTTGTAACTTATGGGTGTTCATTATAACTTGTAAATATATAATAGTCTATTTATTCAAAGTTTTGGACATTAAGGTGGGTTAAATATAAATTATTGAAAAAATAAAGGAAACCCTAACCAATATTCGAAAATATATAAATTAAAAAGGGTTCCATGGACTAAAATAACAAAATTAATAAGTGAAACATGTCGTTAAGATGGAGGCAGAGGATACCAAAGAGGGGAAATAGGCTTGATAGAGGAAATCATAAAAAAAATTAGAGAAAAAAATGATAAAACAGAATATAAATAAAATAAAAATTTTAAAAATATAATGAAGATATAAATTAAAAAGGGGCCCATGGACTAAAATAACAAAATTAATAAGTCAAACACACGGTAAAGATGGAGGCAGAAGGATACCAAAAAGGGGAAATAGGCTTAATAGAGGAAATCATAAAAAAATTTAGAGAAAAAATAATAAAACAGAATATAAATAAAACAAAAAATTTAAAAATATAATGAAGATATAAATTAAAAAGGGGTCTATGGACTAAAATAACAAAATTAATAAGTGAAACATGTGGTAAAGTGTGAAGATGGAGGCAGAAGGATACCAAAAAAGGGAAATAGGCTTAATAGAGGAAATCATAAAAACATTTATAGAAAAAATAATAAAACGGAATATAAATAAAATAATTTTTTTTAAAATATAATAGAGATGGTTTCATATTAAAAAGAATAACAAATAGTTTGATCGCGAATTTACATATATACATAAAAAATGCTCGTCACAATTCCAAGCGTACTAGTTCTTCTTTGCATCTTTTGCTCGAGTTCGATACTCTTTACAGCAAATTTCATCCATTTCTGTTGTAGTCGAAGATTTTTTTCGGGGACTGTAATCATCCTGTTTATCACACTTCAAAACCATTATGCGACCCAACACAGAGCGATAGCAGCCTCGACATTCTGTATTTGAAGACCTAATTGAAGCAAAAATCTCAATTCATTAATCGGTAGGAGAAATGGATTCAGAAAACGATGTGCATGATGCAAATGATATCGGGTCCGAGTATACAATAGCGAAGGATATGCGATGGAAGAAAACGATGATGATGATGGCCTCTTTGCGGAAAACGCCAGCGATGACGATTCCGAGGAGAATACCTCCTCTTCTCGCCGTCCACAGTCAATCTACACTATTTTGAATGAGGAAGACATTCTCCAACGTCAAAAGGAGGCTATAACAAATATTTCTGGAGTGCTTCACTTATCCAAAATTGAGGCTGGGATTCTCTTGCATCACTTCAAGTGGAGTGTTGATAAGGTCAATGATGAATGGTTTACAAATGAGGAGAAGGTCAGAATGGATGTGGGGTTGTTGGAAAAGATCGTTGTGGAGGTTAGACCGGATCAAAAGGAGTTGACGTGTGGGATATGCTTCCATCTTTATCTCAGTAGCAGAATGAAGCCGGTGTTGATGTATATGTAACTTCGGAATGTATTTCATTTATATATTTATTATACTCCTATAGAGATGTATTATTCCTCTATACAGAAGTGTTGTCATTTGTATTGACAAGTGTCGCAAGTGAGTTAACTTGCCGATGGGTTATTAGACCACCTTGTAAGGGGTCGGCCCGATATAATGTAATATGAAGTTATTGTACCTAGCTAGACAAGTCGGCCCCATAAGGTTATTGGGAAAACATGACAAGTATAAATAGATATTGGGAGATCTCTATTTGGATAAATTTAGAACTCACACTTCCTTCACTCGGAAAGTGGTGCACATGTGAGGAGGAGGATCAGCTGCTAAGAGGAGTCTATCTCTTGTACTATGGTTGAGCTATTGGTCTATCTATCTCTGAGGAAGTTGTGGGGTTTTTCACCTTAGGGTTTTCCCCACAGAAACTATGTGTGTCTATTGTCTCTCATGCTTTTGCTTCTTGTGATGATTGACATGCTTGTTATTATTGATATGCATTGATATACTATACATGTTATTCTCTCAGTAAAGATCCTAGAGTGTTGTGAATTAATGCTCAAAATTTAACAGCCAACTTCTTGTGGCCATCACTTTTGTAATGAGTGCTAGATAGGCTACATTCATACTTCGATAAATGATGGTTCTACACCAGTGAAGGCTCCTTCTCGTGGTTCATTTCACTTGTTTTGTTGTGGATGCATTTGAGGGTTTCGTGTACTGACCTAAGATTGGCTCATGGTCAGCACACCATATGGGTTTCGTATGGAGAGATGGAGACTAAACTACAAAGGTAATTCATCCTTGATTCATACTACATTTCCTGCTATTTCATTTAGATAGATTGTGATATAAAACTCAGGGTTCTGACTTTGTATAGCTTGTTTGTTTAGTAGGTGTTGCTTGGCGTTGCTCTTCTATGTGGCCAGTACTCAACATTGATGGCGTTGTAAATGGCAAGTTCAGAGTTCACCATTTCTTAACTCCTCCTCTCGCCTTTGTGGAGTGTACTGTTGGTGTTTTATATGAGGAATTTCGTGAGCCCAATTTGGGTTTACTGCAAAGAGTTTTGGGTTCCTTGAGGTCACCGTTGGCTAGACCATTGTGAAATGTATCTGTTGGTTTTTAATGGCCCTAGAGGGTTTCAGTGTAAGGTTTGGCCATTCGGCTCAATGTTGAACCTTGTAGAAGTTGTAATAATAATACTAATATCAAACTAGGGTTTACATGTTTGCGTATTTTGTTTGTAAAGGAATCCTTGGACCTGTGAATAGAGGAAATGGCTTTACTACATTATTCTATAATCGATTTGCACATTATCTAGTCTCTGTGTTTTCTTATGGTAAGAGTAGTAGTTCTCGATTTCTATGATTTCTATGGTTGCCTCTATTTTGAAATTTGTTGGTTGAGTATATGTAAAATAGAAATCATGATCTTGCCATGGCTTGCATTTATCGTGAGCAGAGATTGCCTCTGTCTGAGAAATAGGGAAAGTTTGTTATTTGCGTTTTTCTATGAGACTTGAACCTGTAACTGATCTCTGCGTTTTCTCTGTATGAAATAATGGTTAAGGGTTATTGAAACTTCATGTGACTATCATGGTTCTATCTGTTGAATGGATTTGAAAATCTTAGTTTTAGAGTAGCTGCTAGAACAAAATGTTTTTAGTAGGTGGAACGAAATCCTTGTTTGATCTTCTTACATGCCTATGGGTTTTCATTTTGGTTCTTCATGCTGCGTTTTCTTTCTGGTAGTTACTTTAAATGGAAGAATGGTGAGATTTGATCCCTTGCCCCGTATTTCATGTTTAAAGGATGCCTGTATGTATTTCATCATTGGTAGCGAAAACGCTTGGTTGGATGTGTAAATTTTCTTTGTGAAATTTCTATGTTGTTTGGCTAATGTTAAAATAGTATGGCCTTTAGTGAGGTTCGATCTCTTGACTTCTTTTTCTATGGATTAAAATTAATATAGTTTAATAATATGGAAACATTGGTTTGATAATAGGGTTCGATACATGAGAGAAATCTGTTGTCATTTATTATTTAATGGTTGACTTCTTGGTTGCAATCATAGAGATGTTGGTAAGGTAGAAATATACCTTGGTTTGAAAGAAAAGAAAAATAATAGTTACTGTTTAATAGTTGGTAAGGTAGATGTGTAGTGTGACTAGGAGATTCGATGTTCGATTTGATCCTATGGTAATTTCTATCTAATGATTATTAAGCATAAAGAGAATAACAATAAAAGAATTTAAAAAGCAGAAATAATCCCTACACTGCGAATTAGTAAGATGATTCAGATAGAAAACATAATCATTTAAAAATATAATAACCCTATCCTGGTAGTTAATATGGGAAAACAATGGGAAGTCTTCTGGAAATCCATAGTAGAGTTCCTAAGTTTGTTGATGGGGTGTTGTCTAGCACAGGCTAGCTTGGCTAGACCTGCTAGACCTTCCACTAGTTTATGGGTAAAACCTCTAAGCTTGATAATATTTGTAATGAGAACAATACTAGAGTAACAATTCTAATCTAAAATCCTATGTCTACTATAACGGGAAAATGGAGACAATTGATACTACATACCTGGCTGCCTTGGCACTTGACCCTTTCCTGTAGAAGTCTGGTTGCTTGGTACTTGATCCTTTCCTGTAGAAGCCTGCACACTCAAATAATAATTAATGCAGAACCTGTTGTAGTTAGCTAACCTGTTAGGATGATTTCCTTAGCTGGATAAATTTGGGGCTACCATGTTCCTCCCAACCATGACCCTTAGACCATTCCTGGTTCTAACTGGATCCCCCCGAGATGGCTCCAACATGCAATGAGAGATAGAGGCCCTAGGTTCGCTGCTGGTTTAGATATGGAATTATTATATAAGGCTGCTTTAGTTTTCTTCGAGTAGAAAAACTTCTCTCTAATTACCATAAGAGGATGATAATGAAAAAGATAGATGATGCCCAAAACTTGGGATCTGCCCTCTTTATGTAGGGGAGTCTTGAATTATGACTGTTGGAATAATTAGTTTCTTTAAATGAAATAATATAATATTTAAAATATATTATTTACTAAAATATTTTGTCCTCTTGAACTAGGACTTATCACTTGCTTTTGACTATAAGTGAATTTAATCTTTAATCTCTTTATAATTTAGCTTAACTATTAATACATCCTTAATAATATTAAGTGATGCATAAACTATACAATATAAAATAAATAATAACAACATTATTTATTAAAACTCTTAATAATAATAATAATACTAATATTAATAATAATAGTAATAGTAATAATAAAATAATAATAATAATCTTGAGGCCTTTATGCATATTATTTGTAGAAGACTACTATCAATCAATCCATGCTTTAAGTGGTGATAATTATCTTTTGTTTAAATATGTATCCTTACATGATACTTCTTTTAACTTTTAAGGACAAGGTCCAATTATTTTGGACGGTCTTTCAGTAAGCTTGGATAGGCACCTCTAGTCTCTCTCTTGCATGTCGGATTCCCTCGTTTAACATGGTAGTTCCCCCAGTATTTTATGATAGATAAAAGATGAATCATTTAATCAAATTAAATAAATGTGATGAAAGTAGAAGTGCTATTTAGAGTCTTTCAGACTCAACACTTTGATATTTAGTAACCCCGAGTGCTCTTCAGAGCGTTTTAACTTAACACTTTCACATGGGCATTACGCTAGTGCAATTCTAGAGCTTCATGCTCAAAACCAGTGCTAGAATGTGGTTGTGAGGCACATCTAGAAGATTCAGGTGGTATCAGATCCGGTATTTGTTTATCAATGTACCTCAGGGATTACTCCTAGTACATAAACATTCTTCTAGGTACCTCGAGGCTTATGCCCAGTACGTAGGTTATATGTGTGTTTCTGAGTCCACGCTCAACACACTCATAAATCAAATCATGTAAAATCATAGCTCTGCACAATAAGGAACAAAAGATCATCTCACTCTATTAGGGTTTGTATCGATATCAAAGATGAAGAAGATCATTAAAACATTGGGGCCTTCTCGCCTAGTATACACTCAAATAAAGAAGTCAGTCAAGTTCCATGCCTGATATGTCAATATATAAAAGAATAAATCATAGGTGCTAGGGCTCATGCCCAATACTCAAAATAACACATATGTGATGGGGTGGTGTCCCAGTATAACAAAAAAAATAGTTAGTCCAAAATTCAAGATATTACATACCTCCCCGCTTAGAAATAACACCGTCCTGGTGTTTCTAGGGACTAGGAATGCAGTCATGAAACAAGGCAGGGTATGCCTCTTTCATGGTGGCCTCATCCTCCCAAGTAGCTTCATCTGGTGCAAAGTGCCTCCATTCCATTTTTAACTGAGTAATGGTCCTCCTCCTAAGCTGTACCTCTCTCTTGTCCAGAATGTGGAGTGGTTTTGGCATGAACTCCCCTTCGTGCTCCACCTGTAATAAGGACCAATCAATAACATGTTCAGTATCATATGCATATTTCTTTAATAATGAAGCATGAAAAACATTATGAACTTTTTTATGTGCTAGTAAGGCTAACTCATAAGCCACTGTGCCCTTCTTGGCCAATATTTCAAAAGGTACACAAAATCTTGAGGCTAGTTTCCTGCAACATCCTAAGCTCAGCGACCTTCGTTTTGCCTTTATTTTTAGAAACACATGTTCACCGACTTGCTAGTCTTTTCCTTTTCTTTTCTTGTCCGTATAAATATTTTGGCGGTCTTGTGCTTCTTTCAAGTTCAGTTCTTTCAAGTTCAGTTGTACCTTGGATACTAGTTGTTCCAAGTCTTTTAGTAGGTTGGGTCCTAACATAAGTCTATCTACTGGACTGTCCCAAGTCACGAGTGTCCGACATTTCCTGCCATAGAGTACCTCAAAAGGACTCATTTTGGCTGAGGTTTGATAACCATTGTTGTATGTAAACTCTGTGAGGTGCAAATAATCTTCCCATTTGGTGGGGTTGTTCATGACATACATCCTCAACATGTCCTCGAGGACTTGGTTTACTCGTTCTGTTTGTCCATCGGTCTGGGGATGGTACACGGTACTGAATTGTAACTGGGTTTCGAGACCGGAGAACAATGCTCTCCAGAAGTTGCTAGTGAACTTCGTGTCTCGATCGGAAATGATTGCCTTGGGTATCCTGTGCAATAAGAAGATCTCCTTTAAGAATATTTCTGTGATGTGAACTGCCTTATAGGTAGATTTTACCAGTATGAAGTGGGCTGCTTTAGACAGCTTGTCTAGCACTACAAAGATGGATTCGTTCAGTTTCTTACTCTTGGGTAAGCCTGTAATGAAGTCCATACTTATTACCTCCCATTTCCATTCCGGAATGGGTAAAGGTAGAAGTAATCCGGAGGGGTGTTGGTGTTCTTCTTTGACTAGTTGGCACTCCTGGAATTTTGTGATGAACATGGCGATGTCAGCTTTCAACTTAGGCCAAAAGAAATGTTTCTTTAATGCCAATATCATCTTTTGATAGCCGGGATGTCCTGAATAGGGTTTCTGGTGAAACTCAGTGAGAATGTTTGATCTAATGTCTCCACTCTCCGAGACGTAGAGTCTTTCTTTCAACCACGGTAGTCCTGACTTGTCTATCTTATATTCCTTTTGTTGCTGGAATAATCTGTCTTCCTGGACCTTTGCAAGGATTTTTGTGTAGTAATGGTCACTCTTACATGATGTTCGAATTTTGTGGTGGAAGTCTGAGTCGGTTTGAATCACCGTGACTTCGTAAAGCATATGTGTTCGATAGCTCAAGGCATCCGCAATCTTGTTTTCCTTTCCTTTTATATGCTTTAGTTTGAAATGGTATTCACTAAGGAAGGCTAACCACCTGGCCTTCCTGCCATTCAGGTCGGGTTGGTCGAAAAGGTATTTCAAACTCATGTTATCATTCATCAATAGGAATTTCTTTCCCATGAGATAATGTCGCCACATCTTCAGAGCATGGATGATGGCGACTAGTTCGAGGTCATGCGTAGGGTAGTTCTACCCATGTTCTTTTAATTTCCTTTATTCATAGCATATGGAAAAATTGTCTTACATAAGGACTCCCCCAAGTCCTTTTTTGCTTCCATCTGTGCAAACAACAAAGTCCCCATTGGGGTCTGCAATTTGTAAGATTGGTGCACTAATCAATAGTTGTTTCAACTTTTTAAAGCTTTCTTCGCACTTATCCGTCCAGATAAACTTGTTTTCCTTCTTCTACAAGGAATTCATGGGACATGCAATTTGCGAGAAGTTTTCAATGAACTTTCGGTAGTAGCCGGCTAAACCTAAAAATGATCTTATATCGAATACGCATGTAGGTGTGGGCCATTTTTCGATAGCTTTGACCTTTTCAGGGTCGACGACTATTCTTTTCTCGGAAATGATATGTCCTAAGTATTGAATCTGGGGTTTGTATAAATCGCACTTACTAAACTTGGCGTAAAGTTGGTGTTCCCTTAGTATTCGCAAAACAATTCAAAGGTGCTCTTCATGTTCTACTTCATTCTTAGAGTAGATCAAAATGTCATCAATAAAGACTAGAACAAACTTATTGAGGTATTTGCTAAATATGTTGTTCATCATACACATAAAGTTCACCGATGTGTTTGTCAACCCAAAGGGCATCACTACGAACTCGTAGTGGCCGTAACGGGTCCGAAACGCGGTCTTGTTGATATAGTAACCACAGATCCTCACCTGATGGTATCCAGATCGTAAGTCGATCTTTGAGAAGATATTTGCTCCTCCGACTTGGTCAAACAAGTCGTCGATCCTAGGGAGTGGGTAGAATTTCTTAATGGTCATCTTGTTGAGTTGGTGGTAATCGATGCACATCCGCATAGTTTTGTCTTTCTTCTTGACGAAGAGTATCGGTGCACCCCAAGGGGACACACTTGCTTGAATGTACCATTTTTCTATTAACTCTTGTAACTGAAGCTTGAGCTCCACGAATTCTTGTGTGCTCATGTGGTACGGGGCTTTAGAAGCTGGTACTGACCCGGGTGTTAGTTCGATGGAAAATTCTAAGTCTCATTTGGATCGTAATCCTGGTATTTCTTTGGGAAATACATCTTTGAACTCTACGAGGACTAGGAAGTTTTCGATATTCTATTCCCTATCAGTTTCTATGTTTTGGATATTGACGAAAAAGAGTTTGCAACCTTTTCTGATACATTTCTTTGCTTGTAAGGCAGAGATTTGTCGTACCGACACTTTCATAGGGATACCCTAAATTGTCTTCTGATTCCCTTGGTCATCCCTGCATAGTAAGGATTTGTTTAAGCAGTCTGGTAGGACATGGTGTTCTTCTAACCAATCCATGCTGATGAGTACATCGTACGACCCTAGGGGTAGAATGTTTAATTCTAACCTAGTTGGGAAACCATTTAAGTCTATATCACAAGTTTTAACTAACTCGGAGACCTTTCATTTGGTATTGATGGCTAGTTGTACTAGCCACGGTCTCTCGTGATGCTCTTGGTTCAACTTACAAGTGTCTACTATCTTAGGGGAGATGTAACTTCGGCATGCGTCGAGGTCTATTAAAATTGAAACGGTTGTGTTTGAGATCTTACCCTCAATTTCAACCATAGTGGCCTGGTGATCCGCCTATCGGCCATCAAGAATGGCATAAATCCTGGGGGTCTTTTCCATGTCTCCTACAGTAGGTTCTTCTTGGACGTTGTGTAAAAATCCATCTGTTTTCCTGGGGCAGTCTCTATAGTAGTGGGGCACTTGGCATTTCCAACAAGAAATAGTTGGTGGGACAGCTTTTGTCCCTTTGTTGAAAGTTGGCCTGTTGACAGGTGGTGGGGGTGCACTTGGATGTGCTTGAGGTCAGTTAAAGCCTCTATTGGGCAGAAAACTATTGTTATGTTTCCGGTAAGGTGGAGGTCTAAAACCCGGTCTACGGTTGTTCGAGAAGGTTTTGAACCTATCTCTGTTTCTGTTGATGTTGTCATTCCTTGGCTATCCATGTTCATAACACAGTCTTGCTTTATGTAAGGTCACATCAAGTGTCGTTCCATCCATCCATGAGAGAAATCTATTGTCGTTTTTGATTTAATGGGGTTCGATCCATGAGAGAAATCTATTGTCATTTTTGATTTAATGGTTGACTGTTTGGTTGCAATCGTAAAGATGTTGGTAAGGTAGAAATATACTTTCGTTTGAAAGAACAGAAAAATACTAGTTACTGTTTAATGTTTAATCTACGATTGATGTGTAGTGTGACTAGGAGATTCGATGTTCGATTTGATGCTATGGTAATTTATATCTAATGATCATTAAGCATAAAGAGAATAACAATAAAAGAATTTAAAAAGCAAAATTAATCCCTGCACTGCGAATTGGTAAGATGATTCAGACATAAAACATAATCATTTAAAAATATAATAACCCTAACCTAGTAGTTAATTTGGGAAAACAATGGGAAGTCTTACGGAAATCGATAGTAGAGTTCCTAAGTTTGTTGATGGGGTGTTTTCTAGCATAGGCTAGCTTGGCTAGACCTGCTAGACCTTCCATTTGTTTCTGGGTAAAACCTCTAAGCTTGATAATATTTGTAATGAGAACAATACTGAAGTAACAATTCTAATCTAAAAGCCTATGTCTAGTATAACGGGAAAATGGAGACAATTAATACTACATACCTGGCTGCCTTGGCACTTGACCCTTTCCTGTAGAAGTCTGGTTTCTTGGTACTTGATCCTTTCTTATAGAATCCTGCACACTCAAACAATAATTAATGCAGAACCTGTTGTAGTTAGCTAACCTCTTCGGATGATTTCCTTAGATGGATAACTTTGGGGCTACCATGTTCCTCCCAACCATGACCCTTAGACCGTTCCTGGTTCTAACTAGATCCCCCCGACCTGGTTCCAACATGCAATGAGAGATAGAGGCCCTAGGTTCACTACTGGTTCAGATCTGGAATTATTATATAAGGCTGCTTCAATTTTCTTGGAACAAAAAAACTTCTCTCTGATTACCATAAGAGGATGATAATGAAAAAGATAGATGATGCCCAAAACTTGGGATCTGCCCTCTTTATGTAGGGGAGTCTTGAATTATGACCATTGAAATAATTAGTTTCTTTAAATTAAATAATATAATATTTAAAAGATATTATTTACTAAAATATTTTGTCCTCTTGAACTAGGACTTATCACTTGCTTTTAACTATAAGTGATTTTAATCTTTAATCTTTTTATAATTTAACTTAACTATCAATACATCCTTAATAATATTAAATGATGCACAAACTATACAATATAAAATAAGTAATAACAACATTATTTATTAAAACTCTTAATAATAATAATAATAATAATAATCTCGAGGCATTTATGCATGTTATTCATAGAAGACTACTATTAGTCAATCCATGCTTTAAGTGGTGGTAATTATCTTTTGTTTAAATATGTATCCTTACATGATACTTCTTTTAACTTTTAAGGACAAGGTCCAATTCTTTTGGACGGTCTTTTGGTAAGCTTGGATAGGCACCTCTAGTCTCTCTATTGCATGTCAGATTCCCTCGTTTAACATGGTAGATCCCGCAGTATTTGATGATAGATAAAAGATTAATCATTTAATCAAATGAAATAAATGTGACGAAAGTACAAGTTCTATTGAGAGTCCTTCAGACTCAACACTTTGATATTTAGTAACCCTGAGTGCTCTTCAGAGCCTTTTAACTCAACACTTTCACATGGGTATTACTCTAGTGCAATTCTAGAGCTTCCTGCTCAACACCAGTACTAGGATGTGGTTGTGAGGCACATCTAGAATATTCAAGTGGCCTCGGATCTGGTATTCATTTATCAAGCTTGGAGTGCTCCAGGGCTTAGGCCCAACACTCAATTAACCTCAGGGCTTACTCCCAGTACATAAACATTCTTCTAGGTACCTCAGGGCTTATGCCCAGTACGTAGGTTATATTTGTGTTTTTGAGTCCACACTCAACACAGTCATAAATCAAATCATGTAAAATCATATCTATGCACAGTAAGTAACAAAATATCATCTCAGTATATTAGGGTTTGTACCCATATCAAAGCTGAAGAGCATCATTAAAACATTGGGGCCCTCTCTCCCAGTTTACACTCAAATAAAGAAGTCAGTTAGGGTCCATGCTCGATATGTCAATATATAAAAGAATAAATCATAGGTGCTAGGGCTCATGCCCAATACTCAAAATAGCACATATGTGCTGGGGCCATGGCATATGGGTTGTGACCTCTTGCAACAGGTCGTAGGGTTGTTATGACAAGACTGTGAAGTGCAAGGTTAACATTCTGTTTGATTACGTTGAAGCCTTGTTATTGTAATCGGTTGTTCATAGGGTCTCCACCACTATTTCGAAATTTGCAGTGTTTATAAGTTCTGGTTTTCTGGAAGGTAGCAATGGAATCTAAATCATAATCTCAGAGTGTTGAGGTGTTGAGGGTTCAGTTGTTCTTCGGCAATGCCAAACGAACAACGTTGGAACTATAGGGGATTGAGTAGTGTATCAAACACATACTGTAAGCGATGCGAGGACCTATTCCTTAAAGACAACACTGCTCAGGTAATGTTTCAAGTTCTGTGGATTCGTTTTTACTGTTAATACAAATTTCAGTTTGTTTGTAAGCCTTTTGTATCAAGTTTTGACCCTTCACTACTATATTATTGGCAGGTGAAACTCGGTGAAGGTGGTACTGATGTTGGTCTTCGAGGGAGGAGGTTCTTGATATTCGGTAAGCCTTGGTGGTACCTCCTTGGATCTTCTCCCTAAACTCGGTTGTAGAGGAGGAAAAGTGTGAAGGTTTTAAAACAATAATTCCAGTTTGTAACCCTTAGTAATTTTAGTTTTGGAAAATAAAATTTCAGTCGATAATAATTGTTAATACTTATTGCACAAGAATGATGTCGAAACAAGGTTTTGACTGGAGGGTTTCACTCCTGAGCCTCATGGCTCTCATTGGTCTCACAACGATTTACATGTTGTTTGTGTAGTTATAAAAGTTAATGGATACAAACATTTTTACAAACTAAATCACAATGTATGTTTTGTGTTCTGATACTGCAAAAAGTTAGGGAATGGCCCGATAATGACCATGTAATTTTCTTCTGTTTTTACAATGTAATTGAATGGAATAGCCGTGAGTCTAAATGTTCAGTGTATTCTATTATTACTATGTTTTCCTCATTGCGGTTTACGGTTTGGTTAAGCATCGAAACCCAAATAGTTAACTGTGATACCATGATAGTTAAGAAAGTTTTACAAATGTGCTTAATTCCTAAGTTATGTTTTGAGTGTGCCAAGCCTATGGTTTTTCTCTGAGGAATCTTCGGCAATGTTTGAAAGAAACTTAATAACTATTTGATAAAAGTGTTGTGCAATGTTTAATGATAAAAGTAGGTGAATGATATGTTTGGCTTCAAGCCTGGTTTGTTTCACGAGGAGTCATGGATTATGAATTATAAAATAAATGTGTAATATATCATATTTGAACACAGTGATATTATTTATAATACATCTCTCTAATGTATAAGTGTTATGTCTATGTTGAAATAAATGACTTGGATTTGTTCTTCGAAAACTTATAAAAGCATTGTTGATGTTTATATATTTAAAGTTTAACCTATATTAGTTTATTATGTTGTATAAATAATACATGGATTCATCATTAACTATACAGTAAGTATAACGATTCCTATATAATGTATTGGACTCAAAAACAACTATGATATTATGGTTTGATCATTCAACATAAAACATAATAGAATGATAGTTGAAATAAACATGAATTCATTTACTGAATACTATTGTAAACCTAAATAGCTTCTGAGAGATATGTATATGAAATTAAAACAATTGTACAGTACTTGAATTATATAAGAATTATTTAGGAGATATGTCATTATATTCAAAGAATAGCATCATTCGAATCTATCTAATCTGATCCTTCCTGTACTAGAGCACAACACTATATTACAGTGTGTGGAAAAATATAGGAAAGTAATTTTAAAATCTATCATCTTGTCATTTTAACTACATCATACATACTGCATTTTATTTCATCAGTATAATTTATAGAAGTAAAATATTCATTAACCTAGACAGAATATCTTAGATTTAAGGGGAAAAATTGATAACAAAAGCATTCCTAATAAATTTACTAACATAACAGAAGTAAGGAAGATAACACAATATGAACCTGGAACTGTAGAAGAAGAAACAAACAACCAAAGGAGCCTGTTCCACCCAACCAACTCCTGAAGACAGCCAAGCTACTTTCCTGAGGACCCCCGAGCCTCTTCACTGAACCACTAGATGCTCAGGGGCACATTCATCAACTGAAACTTCACACGTGCGCTCCTTAACACTGAAACCTTGGCTCTGGTGAGAATGATTGTATCTTGGTCATCCATACACCTTTTTCAACAAGAAAAAAGGAATTTTTTTATTGGAAATGACCCTCTGGATGCAATGGAACATGTCTCACAACCCAAAAATTCTTATAAATGCTGAACCCAGAACATCCATTTCGTCCCTTCCTATTATTCCCACTAAATGAAAGGAATAAATAGAGATTTTGAATTGGATGCTTGATATTCATTCTTCTGACTCTCGAATCAGCTTGAATGGAATTCAGGACCTGCACATCATACTTCCATGGCTACAAGAGAAGTAATAATATCATAGAAGAATAATTGAAGAGAAGGAATGGGACACATCTCCCACTCGTTGGCTAGGGCATATCTCCATGTTGTGGTAAGCTAAAGTGCTCACACACAAATTCAATAATGATCAAAAGTTTTGAAAAAGAGTTGTTTGGATTTTTTTATAAACTTCCTGATGACCTACTAAGCAAGTTGATGTGCTTGGTGACCTGTGAGAGCCCTTCCAAATTTTCCCTCCTTAAGTGGATAGGCTTTCCTGTTTTGTAAAATAGTTTCCTGCTTTGTAAACTGGCCTCTAACTTGGGAACTGCGCCCTCTCTTGGATTTTATGGATGTTTCCACTTTTCTGCTTTGGGAAACTTCTTACATCTTCCTTGATTTTCATATTTTTCTATTTTCTTGCCTCCAGTTCCATTTTAGCAACCTTATCCTCATGAGGGTGCGCTCTTGGCCCACTTGCTCAAAATTTAGGAATAATTATTTATGAAAACAATTAAAATTAATAGCATTATTGTTTTTATTTTCCTCACCTACCTGTTTTTGTCAATTTCTTTCCTTTTAGCTTGGCATCTTGCTTTGTTCTAATTTTGTCCACTTTCTTCTTTGGTGTGACAACTCATAAGGCTAGCCTTATCTCCCCATGCGCCCCCATGGTGTCTGTATGATCATCCAACTCACCAAAACAAATAATTAATATTTTAAATATGAAAATAATTACTACATCCTTCTAATTTAATTAATTAAACAACTATAAGATAATTTATTCCTAGTTAATAATTTCCTAGGCTAAATTCCCCCCCCCTTTCATTAATTAATTCATTGGTCTTCACTAGGATTGATGGGGGGGTTGGTGGATTCTTTGTTTCCCTTGGTATTGTAAATTTGGGGACATGGCAGTCCTCCCCTCCCAAAATTTCTTGTCCTCAAGCAAGAAACCAAATCCAACCCTAACCAAAATTCCACGATGTTTCTGGTGCATGACTTTGATTATAGTCATTCTACCAATGACTAATTCCTTTTAAAAAAAAAATCAACCCAACTAAAATAGTTGAGAAGAATGCCTAGATACCACTATTTGTGTTGCATGTATCCCAGTGGCACAGTTACTTATGGAAAATTGTCATTCCAAATAATTGCAGGGTCTTACTGTATCAGCTGCATCCTTTCAAAAATCAAGATCAACATGTATAATATATCATCATGGAGGATGTCTAGATCACTCCACCATACTGGAATTTTATCATCTCCAATGCAAAACAGGTCCTCAATGAGTCCCTCCAACCAAGTATGGAACTCCTCATGTTCCAAGTGCAAACCAGTACACAGACTCATACCTCTGCTAGCAAATTGACATAGGTGGCAATCCCATGTCTTCAAAGCATAATTTAGAAAACATATATGTCCATGCAACATATCAAAAGAAATGTATGATGTGTCATTCAACTCTCCCCTGATGTAGATAGAAAACTCACCCTTGGGGGTACTTAGCTCCAATATGTATCCATCCACCCAATCAATGGAGGAACAAACAGTCCAACTGAATGAAACATTATGCATGATGGAGACATGAGATAGATGTATTTGTTGCAACTCATCAAGTTGGAATGTAAATGGTGCTCTTGTCAGGCCACATCGCTTGACCTTGAAGTCATCAATGGAATATGTGGGAGCCTCCTGGTCCTCATGTGGCATGCATAGGAAAAATCCTTTCATCCAAACTTCATCCCTATGTGTGTTGGTTTCCATATGTATGTGGGGTGAAGGAAAGTGAGCCATATCTTGGAAACAATTATCCATCAATCTTTTGGTTGGTTCAACTGAGATGGATTCATGTGCCTTCTCAAAAAATCTGCAACTTTCTCCATGAGGCAACTTACAATCTTTCTAGCAATGGATAGGTGTTTGGAATTCATCTTTCTTAACTCCAAACTCTCCAAACTCATGCAAATCAGATTTTACTCCATGTTCCCAATGCACACAAGTACCAAGAATCAAAACATTGTTGTTCCAATGACAAGGGTGAGGGTCCCATGTCGAATCACCAAAAGAGTAGGCATCATCAACATTCCATGGATGCCCATGCTATTCAACGAAGGTGTAAAATGTATCAAAGGACTCTCCATTGCTGCAAGCAGGAATATTACTCATGTGTCTCTTCTCCCAAGTAGGAAAAGAAGAGTCACTCCAACCCAATGGTCCAAATGGAAAGCAAGATGCTTCCCCATGTGAAAATTTCCAATGGCTCAACTCTCTACCACTAGTCAAAGAATGCATGCAAGCATCTTGTGTCCCACTTAATGAAGTCAAATGGGAACCATATGCATATTTATGTGATGTGGCATCAAACATAGGCATGATATGCCTCTACAAATGCTGGGTAGGGAACGTTGCTTCCCTTAAATAAGCTGAAGTGAATGTGGGATCCTTTTGCTCCTTTTCAGGCACCGTCAAAAAGAAATTCTTGACCCAAACTTCATCCTCAAATGTCATGGAAGAAGTAGAAGGGTCTGATGTGGGATCATGGACCAAAATATATTCTCTACAAACTTCATCCACCTAAAAAATGGATGCATCAAATCCATCATAGCCTAGTCCATCACACATGATCTCTTCTGATTCCTTAGTGGAGGAATGACTTATTCCATGCAGAAGCTTAGTTTTGCTCTAAGAAATTGTATCTGCTTGGAACGTTTCCTCTGCATCTAAAATTTCCTCAAGCACATGCATTTCATCATGCACCTCATTAACCATGCATGAACCACCATCTCATGAGGTTCTTCCATAGAACTCTAAATAAAACCAACCATAAGAGACTTAGTGACTGGTATGAGTGATCTTTGAAACTTTTTATGAAGTTGCTCTATTTGGATCTTGGATTCTAAAAGGGAACCTTGAGTGCTTCTCAAAGAATATTGGGTGGCCATCAAATCATCATTGAGATTGTATATCTCTTCATAATCCTTCAAGGATGCTCCCTGCAACATATACACAATCTCATGCAAATAATTTTTGTTAGAAAGCTTATCTGAAAAATTATCTTGGATTGTAGATATTACTCTCTGAATCTTCTCCATGGCTTTAAGGAAATATGAATCTTCCAATGAAGCAGCTCTCCAACAATATTGTGACACTAAAACATGTGTGTCACAGAGAGTGTGTAAGGCCTCCTTGATACTTCTTTCATTCATCTTGAGTAGCCTTTCAAAAGGGGAGGGTGGAGAATAAACCTCGTCATCTACCCCTGGATCAACCTATTGAAGCTCAGGTGGTGATATTGTGTCATGTCCCAAATTTGGAATTGGGTCACAATGGCCTAATCACATTAACCATATTCATTAGAGTTTGTAAAATTGATGTTAAGGGTCAAATAATTGCCAAGGAGGAAAATTACTAGTTTCCTAGGTTTGAGGTGGAAGCTTTGAGATTTGGAATAAGGGGGATAATAAATGATGTTTAGACATTAGAAGGGTTCAAGTATTTAATAAATAGAGTGAATAAATAAATTCAAGAGAAATCCTAAGTGACAAATGGTTTTGGAGACATATGGAGGATGTGGGACCCACACTAGCTTGATTTTTCATAATACATGGTATCTCTCTTTTGCAAATTCGAATTAATGGGAATGTGAACACTCTTGGGTGAGTTGGTAAGTTATAACACATGTCATTGAGCATCTTAGGTCGAATTGGGAAGGATTGGTAACCTCCATGGAAGATAAAGAGTCAAAGTGGAAGTTTGTGGACACTTGGGCTAGATTCCCTAGCCCCTATGACACCAATGATGGAGCATCTATGACAACTATGACAAATTGCAGACCTGACCTCTGACATCTGACCACTATGACATGTCAGCCCCAAAAATAGGCTCAAAGAAGGCGAATTTGGGAGTTGGAGAAGCCAAAGAGACTCAAAATCGAATTTGGGAGAAGATGGAAGGTTGGAACTAGGAGACAAGTGGCAAATGTGGAATATTTCATAAATGAAAATCTATTGAATCTATTGAGAGGATTTCGACCCTTAGAAGGCTAATGTTGGTTACAAAATGTAGAAATGAAGTATGAGAATGGATTTTGATCATTTGTAGAATTTGCAATTGCATTTGTGAAGAGGGAGAGCTAGTGGATGACTAGTTTCTTGTCTTAGCCAATTTCGAGGGTGAAAGATTCCCATCCAAGTTGGAAATTGGAAAGGCCATTCAGAACTTTCATTTGGAGCTTTAATGGAGTCTTTATTTGCAGGTGTAAGCTACAGGGCAGCTCATGGTTTCTTCTATTGCAGCTCACTCCTTCAACCATTTCCAGTTTGGATGGCATATTCTTGATCCTTGAGGGAGGGCGTTTTCGGTGAGCTATTGTACTCTTTGGGGGAGCTTCTAATGCCCCATTTATTTTGTAATATGAATTAAATACTCTTTTCTTCATCTCCAAAAAGTTTCAGGTCTAAATTCCAAGTAGAAATGTATAAATCTCATTTTTAATGGAAGAACAATGTCATTTCCCCACTACCTTGTTGTGAGCCAATGTATTGATGATGATTTCGAATGAATGGATGATTCTCTGATATATTTGTGATAAATATACTTCCATGGATGTCTTATACAAGTTTCATGTACTGTAATTGAGCATTTGAAGCATTTTTACTCAGTTTAATTGCATTGGGAGAAGAAATAGTGCCATTTCCCCAAGGGTCGAATTGGGGATTTTTGCAGTTGAATGGGAGAGGGTGAGAACAGTTGTAATAAACTATTAATGGTGCATATGAGACCTTAATAATATACTTAACACATTACATACCTCTGTTCATAAATTTGAGTGGGTTTGGAGGCATTTGGGAAGCCATTTTCAGTACTTACCTTAGGGGGATTTGAACCCCAAATTACTAGTAAAATTGCATACTTGGTCCAGAATCTTAAGAGAGTTTGCAGAGGTCTTTTGGTGGCCATATGTTATCCCTGAACATCATATTCAATTCCTAATATCATTCATAAACCTTCCTTGAAGATTTGAAGGCATTTGGAGTCAATTTGAGACCTAGAGACCAATACTAGTCAAAGGGAAATCACTAGTAAAGTTACCTACATTGACCAGAATTGAAAGAGTATTTGCAGAAGTGTTTTAAAGGTACAAAGGAATCCATGAAACACATATTTATGTTCTAATATCATTCATATACCTTCTCAGAATATTTGGGATCATTTGGGGCAAATTTGGGACCTAGAGATCGAAACTAGTCAAAGGTCGAACCAAGGATAAAAGTGGAAAATTGCAATTTTAATAAAATTCCTAACAAGGGACATTACAGTGGTATCAGAGCATGGTCCTTGCACCTGTGTATTAGGTACATACATTCAAGAATAATTGGAAGCCATGTCTTACTATTATGATGAATCCTATGAGTACAATTCTTATGAGGAATATGCAGATGCTTGTGAGCAATATGAAGCAGAATGTGAATGGTATGAGGAAGAGGTGCCATCATGCAACACTTCTTACAATTTCAAGAGAAATGAAGATTATTCTTATGACTTTAAATCAGATGAATATGAGTGTGTCACACCAACCAAGGATAATTCTATGAGTGAGTTCCAAAGATGGAGAGCAAAATATAAAACCTTGCCCCAACAATATCAAAAATATCAAGAATATCTTGCTTTTAGCAAAAATACACAAAATGCCATGTCTTTTGAGTACTATGCTGAACATGTTTTTGAAAATAGGCCCAAAAATGAAGATGTGGAGTTAGTGAAGAAAGGTTTATGCCCTTCTTGTAAAAACCCTTGGAGCGAGTATCATATATGTGTGCATGAAATGATGTCCTCCTTGAGGAGAGCTTTTGAGATTTATTCAAGAAGCGATTCCAAATATATTGATCCTAAGGAAAACAAGGGGCAAAATGCATTAGCTTGCTTTAAGGAGCAAAAGGAAGAGACATCACAAGAGCATGAAGAAGATTCTATTGAAAATATGGAAGATCATTTCGAGACACCTTCTAGCTTAGACATGAACCAAAGAGCATCTACTGATGGATGCTTAAACTATGAAGGAGTACCTACTGATGGGTGCTCACACCTCTATATTGGTGACATAGAGATCACTTTTGAAAGTGTTTCTACAAGTACAAGTTTCATTAAGCATGATAATGAAGACCTTGTAGCAGTTGAAGAAGAACCAAGATCAACTTCCCCATCACCACTTGAGCTTCATGAAGTTGGTCTAAGCAAAATTGAAGAAGATGAGGAGGTTCATTTGCAAGAGCCTCATTTTCTTGAAGGGTCCTTAAAGATGAATGAAAATAAGATCCAAGAGTCCCTCATAATTCTCCATGACACTCAAGCATTGGTGTCAAATTCTTGTTGGAGAGCTACTTCATTGGAGGAAACATCCTTCCTTGAAGACATGGAGAAGATTCAAAGAGCAATGTGCCACATCAAAGGTAATTTCATGTCTTTGCTTTTTGATAGAAACCATCTATTTGAGCTTAATGAATTGTTACATGATGCATACTTGAAGAATAATGAGGATATTCATAAGCTCACAATTCAAAATGAGCAACTTCTTGAAAAGTTGCAAGATACTTGTTTTTCCTCCTATGTTTCAGATTGTCAAATGGTAGATTGTTTGGAGGATTCTCATGACATGGTGGATCATGAGAAATGTGGGAATTTGAATGTTCTTAATGTGTTTGAATATGAACTTGAAGATATCCAAGCACTTGATGTGGTGGAAGAGGAACTTGAATTGTCTCTTGATGAAGCTTATGCAATTTTTAAAGAAGAGCATGATTCCTCTACATTGGAACCAATCTATGACAAAGGTTTCCCACTTTTGAAGGAGCTGCATGATACTACCCACATGGATCCTTCCCATGATGAAACTCCTGAACTTTTTGATCATTTGGGTGAGTTAGTACATTCTCCTACATCCTACAATTCCATGTTTTGCAGTATTAGTCTTAATGAAGTATGGGTGAAAGGGTTCTTTTTGATGGTGCCACATGAGGAGTATGGAACTCCTAGATTTAACTTTTATGATGACATGGTTGGAGCACATTCTTATTAACATTTGCAGCAACATAATTTGTCACTTTATGATGATTCACATCTACATGGATGCACCTATGATATGGATTTGAGTCACTTGAAGACTCATGGTTTTTCTTGCTCAACACTGGGTTCATTTGATGTTAGAGGAACTTCATCCAACACTTGGATGAATAGATTTCTGATGGGAGAACATTTTTGTTGGCAGCCACATACTTTGTTACATCTTTATGATTCTCAAATTCATGGATGTATGGGTGAGACTTCTTTGAGTCATTTGAAGTCTCCTTGTTTTTTCTGCTCATTATTTGGTTCAGATTTTAGTGGAGATTCTTCATTCACTTCTTGGATGAAAGAATACATGGTTGAATATTTTGATGCATATCACATCCTTTTGGAGCAGCATTATAGGACATGGGATCCTCACCTATGTCATTGGAGCAGATTTGATTGGTCACTTGAAGCTTGTATACACTTGGAAAATCGTGTTCTACTTGCTTGGAGGTACAAGCACTTTCATGATTCTTTGATGAAGCACCTCCTTGATGTACATTTTCATTATGTAGTTATGTACTTTGATGATATATATTTTGTACTCATGATGTTTGGAAGAATGCATACAAGAAAATGGGATCCAGGAATCATCTTATCTGATGGTATGGATTGGAGAGCACTCTTCATTGTTGGGGTGCAATACAAGCAATGGGACCCTGGAATAATTTTTATCTCATTGGTTTCAAGTTTTTGAGGGAAACAAGAAGTATGGGAGATGGATTTCCCACTTAATAAAGTGATTTTTATCAGAGTAGTGCAGCAGCAAGCATGGTGGTTCCTCTCTAAAATCTTCATGGAAACTCAAAGACTCAAGGTTTGGCAATTCAATGGCAACTTCAAAGAATTATATAGAAAACAGGTTCTTCAACACCCATGTTTGAAATTGCTTGAGGACAAGCAATATTGGGAAGGGAGAATTTGTCATGTCCCAAATTTGGAATTGGGTCACAATGGCCTAATCACATTAACCATATTCATTAGAGTTTGTAAAATTGATGTTAAGGGTCAAATAATTGCCAAGGAGAAAAATTACTAGTTTCCTAGGTTTGAGGTGGAAGCTTTGAGATTTGGAATAAGGGGGATAATAAATGATGTTTAGACATTAGAAGGGTTCAAGTATTTAATAAATAGAGTGAATAAAGAAATTCAAGAGAAATCCTAAGTGACAAATGGTTTTGGAGACATATGGAGGATGTGGGACCCACACTAGCTTGATTTTTCATAATACATGTTATCTCTCTTTTGCAAATTCGAATTAATGGGAATGTGAACACTCTTGGGTGAGTTGGTAAGTCATAACACATGTCATTGAGCATCTTAGGTCGAATTGGGAAGGATTGGTAACCTCCATGGAAGATAAAGATTCAAAGTGGAAGTTTGTGGACACTTGGGCTAGATTCCCTAGCCCCTATGACACCAATGATGGAGCATCTATGACAACTATGACAAATTGCAGACCTGACATCTGACATCTGACCACTATGACATGTCAGCCCCAAAAATAGGCTCAAAGAAGGCGAATTTGGGAGTTGGAGAAGCCAAAGAGACTCAAAATCGAATTTGGGAGAAGATGGAAGGTTGGAACTAGGAGACAAGTGGCAAATGTGGAATATTTCATAAATGAAAATATTTTGAATCTATTGAGAGGATTTCGACCCTTAGAAGGCTAATGTTGGTTATAAAATGTAGAAATGAAGTATGAGAATGGCTTTTGATCATTTGTAGAATTTGCAATTGCATTTGTGAAGAGGGAGAGCTAGTGGATGACTAGTTTCTTGCCTTAGCCAATTTCGAGGGTGAAAGATTCCCATCCAAGTTGGCAATTGGAAAGGCCATTCAGAACTTTCATTTGGAGATTTAATGGAGTCTTTATTTGCAGGTGTAAGCTACAGGGCAGCTCATGGTTTCTTCTATTGCAGCTCACTCCTTCAACCATTTCCAGTTTTGATGGCATATTCTTGATCCTTGAGGGAGGGCGTTTTTGGTGAGCTATTTTAATCTTTGGGGGAGCTTCTAATGCCCCATTTCTTTTGTAATATGAAGTAAATACTCTGTTATTCATCTCCAAAAAGTTTCAGGTCTAAATTCCAAGTAGAAATGTATAAATCTCATTTTTAATGGAAGAACAATGTCATTTCCCCACTACCTTGTTGTGAGCCAATGTATTGATGATGATTTCGAATAAATGGATGATTCTATGATATATTTGTGATAAATATACTTCCATGGATGTCTTATACAAGTTTCATGTACTGTACTTGAGCATTTGAAGCATTTTTATTCAGTTTAATTGCATTGGGAGAAGAAATAGTGCCATTTCCCCAAGGGTCGAATTGGGGATTTTTGCAGTTGAATGGGAGAGGGTGAGAACAGTTGTAATAAACCATTAATGGTGCATATGAGACATTAATAATATACTTAACACATTACATACCTCTTTTCATAAATTTGAGTGGGTTTGGAGGCATTTGGGAAGCCATTTTCAGTACTTACCTTAGGGGGATTTGAACCCCAAATTACTAGTAAAATTGCATACTTGGTCCAGAATCTTAAGAGAGTTTGCAGAGGTCTTTTGGTGGCCATATGTTATCCCTGAACATCATATTCAATTCCTAATATCATTCATAAACCTTCCTTGAAGATTTGAAGGCATTTGGAGTCAATTTGAGACCTAGAGACCAATACTAGTCAAAGGGAAATCACTAGTAAAGTTACCTACATTGACCAGAATTGAAAGAGTATTTGCAGAAGTGTTTTAAAGGTACAAAGGAATCCATGAAACACATATTTATGTTATAATATCATTCATATACCTTCTCAGAATATTTGGGATCATTTGGGGCAAATTTGGGACCTAGAGATCGAAACTAGTCAAAGGTCGAACCAAGGAAAAAAGTGGAAAATTGCAATTTTAATAAAATTCCTAACAAGGGACATTACATATTGAGATTGATCCCATGACTTTTTCCTTGATTTCACGTATCATATTTTTTAGTATTAGAGAAACTTGTACTTGCAACAACCTCATAAAGAGGTATCTCTATGTCACCCACATAGAGAGATGGATATCCATTAGTATATGTCTCCTCAAAAAATTGGCACCCATCAGTAGGTACCTCTTCACATCATCCATCAGTAGATGCTTCTTCAGAAGTTGAGAAACTATTAGTAGATGCCTCTTCTTGACACCCATTAGTAGCTACTCTTTAATCCATATGTTTATGATCCTTAGAAGAACTGGTGATGGATTTTTCATGCTTACCCTTTTTGGAAGATCTACTTGAAGAAAACCCAAACAATATCCTGATGCTAGAAGATATAGTTGGTTGATGTTTTCTTCCTTCTTCTTTACTCACAGAGGTGGGACAACTTGTTTCCTCCATGGGTGGTTTTTTTCTATTTATTGAGTCCAAACATTCATCCTTGATCTCAAATCCAAATCTGCAATAAAAGTAATCTTTGAATGAAATGGCCTTACCAATCTCTTCTCCCAAAGCTAGATACTCTTAGTAGTGGCAGGAAATTTTTTTACCTACAGATATTCTCTTTTATAACTCCTTCTTAGGATTATCCATTAGTGGTTCATCCCATTGAACTATGTACATCCGTTCATAAATGTAACCATCCTCATCTCTTTGTAATACTCCAACAATGCAAATTATCTCTTCTTCCTCATATAACTCAAAACTTTCATCTTGCATGTCTATCACTGCTTCCACAATTGTAACTTGAAAACTCTTATGAGATATCTTCCACTGAGAATTATTTTCCAAAGGTTGATATTATCTCAAAAATTAAAACTTACAGTACAACGTTTTCATCGGAAAAGACTAGTTAACAGAACTAGTGGAAAAAGGGCTAGTTTAGTGCACAAGTAGATTCCTCCTGGGTTATGAATTTGGGATATTTAGGTTCTGTCAATTGTATGGGTGAATGTGCAGCAAAAAACATATCATAAAAAGGTCCAACCTCTGAGTCCTATGCACAAAGTATTGGGGCCATTTACATTTCAACAACAACTAGGATGATGTCTACTTTGATGCTTCCTGGGCAAACCAACATATGCAAACTAAAATCAATGCTTACACCTGAATGTTCCCAAATGGAATATATCAAACATTAAACTCATTATTAGGTGTTGGACAAGTTATTATGAGAATTTGGGAGGTTCTGGTTGAGTTTGGGAGCAAAAGGAGGAAAAATGCTATGTAGGACTACTCAACTAGTAATTTTCAAAACTCTTCCAAACAAGATGAGATGCATTAGAATCCTCAGGGAAATGTTTTGATATGATTCATTAATGTCTCAGGATTCATAAATAACCATCAGAACAAAAAATTCACTCATACATAGCTCTAAATTACAAAAATGGTAAAACTAGTCAATAAAAGGTGCTTAAAGAGCTAGCCTTTGAATTGCTTGATCCAAACTTCCTTAGAGGATTACAAAATTCACTTATGAAGTATGTGAGGTCTATGAAATGAGTTTATTAACATAAGAAAGTTGAAATTGAAACTTTTGAGCATAAATTAGAGGAGTTTGAACATTAAGATCTTCAAGGAGTCTTCAATGCTAGAGAGATCTTACAAACTAAGAGAATGAGTATCGGAGGAGGAGAAGGAGGATAAGTTATGCAATGGATATTCCATGAGGATGAAATCAAAGCTTTTATATTCATATGGAGGTTGCATTGAACTTCATGAGCTTCTCAGGGGCACATTCATTAACTAAAACTTCACACGTGCACTCCTTAACACTGAAACCTTGGCTCTAGTGAGAATCATTGTATCTTGGTCATCCGAAAGCCTTTTTCAACAATAAAAAAGGAATTTCTTACTGGAAATGACCCTCCAGACGCAATGTAATAGGTCTCACAACCCAGAAATTCTCAAAAATTATGAACCTAGAACCTCCATTTCGGCCCATCCACATTATTCCCACTAAATGAAGAGAATGAATAGAGATTTCAAATCGGATGCTTGATATTCATTCTTCTAACTCTCGAATCATATTTTATGGACTTCAGGACCTTCACATCATAATTCCATGGCTTCAAGATAAGGAATAATATCATAGAAGAATAATTGAAGAGAAGGAATGGGGCACATCTCCCACTCGTTGGCTAGGGAACATCTCCTTGACTTGGTAAGCTAAAGTGCTCACACACAAATTCAATAATGATCAAAAGCTGTGAAAAGGAGTTACTTGGTTTCTTTTCTAAACTTCATGATGACCTACAGAGCAATTTGATGTGCTTGGTGACCTGTGAGAGCCCTTCCAAATTCAACCTCCTTGAGTGGATAGGATTTCCTGCTTTGTAAACTGGCCTCTAATTTGGAAATTGTGCCATCTCTTGGCTTTTATGGATGTTTCCACTTTTCTATTTTTGGCAACTTCTTACACCTTCCCTGCTTTTCATCTTTTTCTATTTTCTTACCTCCAGTTCCATTTTAGCAACCTTATCCTCATGAGGGCACCCTCTTGGCCCACTTGCTCAAAATTTAGGAATAATTATTTATGAAAATAATTAAAATTAATGAAATTATTGTTTCTATTTTCCTCACTTGCATGCTTTTGTCAATTTCTTTCCTTTTAGCTTGGCATCTTGCTTTGTACTATTTTTGTCCACTTTCTTCATTGGTGTGACAACTCATAAGGCTAGCCTTATCTCTCCATGCGCCCTCATGGTGTCCTTATAATCATCCAACTCACCAAAACAAATAATTAATATTTTAAATATGAAAATAATCATTACATCCTTCTAATTTAGTTATTTAAACAACTATAGGATAATTTATTCCTAGTTAATAATTTCCTAGGGTAAAGTTATGCCCCCTTTCATGAATTAATTCCTTGGTCTTCACTAGCATCCATGGGGTGGTTGGTGGATTCTTTGCTTCCCTTGGTATTGGAAATTTCTTGGGCCTATTCTAATGGTGTTTTCCAAGGTCTTGGTTAGGTGTTGGCATTGGGATTAATGCTTAATCTTCCTTCTTGTGATCATTTTCATTTCAACACAAACATTGTAAAGGGAATTAACAACTCGGGTGAACTACATGCTTTTATTATCTCATGAGAATATTGGACACATTCTGATTTTTGGGAATTCTCTACTCACAATTAATTGAATGACAGTTCATTCTCAAGTTCATAACATTGATCTCTCCTCTTTGGAATTTTAGTTGAAACATGTGGCCACTCAATTTTTTTTTATTGTGTTTAAGACATTGTGACCTTTATGATTCATAGGGTCTTCACTTGGTGAAATTATGTCATAGCTCATGCATTCATGGCATGTTTAAAAATACCCCTAATTTCACTAAATATCTACCAAAATCTTTTTGTTGAGCCCCCCTACTAATACATCTTTCAAATTTAAGATATATATATATATATGTGTGTGTGTGTGTGTGTGTGTGCGTGTGTGTATATAAATCCCTACATTCCTCAAAAAACATAATTGTGATGCAAATATAAATCTTTAATCTTGAGACATTTCATGATGGCACTCTACTCTTCAAATGATTATAATTGTCTTAACTTTTAAAGTTAGGGTGTCTTTGCGGTGAGAGGCATGAGGGAGATATGGTAACATGTGTCAAGTGTTTGTCGAGTAACAAAATAATACAAAGTAAACAAAAAAGAATAATAAAAAGTAAAAAGTAATAAATATTATGTCGTCCATAAGCAAAAAAAAATAATACAAAGTAAAAAGTAAATATGAGACTTAAACTAGAGACTTTAGAGTCTAGGAGATTTGATCCCTCTCGGTGCTTGATAGAGCCTAAGATTTTTTATAACATCATGGGGCATGTTTAGACATATTTTGTGGATGTTTTTAATACTAACTTTTAAATTGCTTTTTCACAATTCATGGACTTGTGGAGCATGTTTGAACATTTTTTAAGGATCATACGTGGATGTTACTTTTAATCTACATGATGAATATACTTCATGCTCTAAAATAGAAAATAATTTTTGGTTATGCCTATAAATAGAAAATAATTTTTTTTTAAAAACCTATCATAACCAAAACCATAGATTAGCCAATTTGATTTGAACATAATAAACATTTTCTGTATTAAAACATGTACAAATTTCATTATTTTCCAATATTGAAAGTGAAACATAACCATTTGTTTTTTGGAAATAATGTATGAATCTTGAAACAAAGGCCTTCAAAGTACTGAAATCACTGGACGATTGTTCCAATTCTATCACTCTTTTTAGTATTCAGTGGCATTGATTGGAGGATGGGATTCTCCCTGCCTGGAATCAACGTAGGCACTTGTAATCGCACCTGTGGGTGTATAATCTGCAGAAGAAGTATTCTCTCTCTGAGGAGAAAATGGTAATGGAGTTGGGGTGCGCGACCTTCTCGGTTCATAAAACCTCATAAGTTCATTGCAAGCATTTTTCAACTAATCCATAGAAATATTGAACTTCAGAAGCCATGGGATCGGAAGCCATGGGTTTTGATCTAGATCCGCTGGCAACTGAAACTGGAGAGCCCTGGATGCAAGATAGAAAGCCGCACCAGCAACTTGGTGGGATTTGAACTGAAGATAGACCGTTGTCGTTAATCCATCATTCACAAAGTTCCAAGAAGATTGTGCAAATCGTTCAGCATTGAACTCTTCAAGGGAGGAGACGAGAGGTGTATATGGGGTTTCGATATCGATATCAAAGTTGAGCGTGGTGAGAAGAAAACGCTCGCCCTTCAAGAGTAACTGCTTTCTCTGCTGGAAGAAATGGGGTTCGAGTCTTATGCGATCCGCAGTGGCTGGGTCTTCATTTTCATGGAGAACTTCGTAGGAAATAAGAGTCATATCGTCCAATAATTTTCGTTGCGCCCGCGTGACTTTGTTCGCGAGGAGAAGGAAGGCAGTTGCGATTGTGTATCTATCGTTTTTGCTATGAGATTGGCGGAGAAAGAATCTGTGGCAGTATATGGTTTCTGTTGCAATGGCCACCTGGGGTAGCCTTAATTCCATGCCTAAATGTTTTATAAAATCGCAGTATGATTTCCTGAGGTCATCCTCCTTCTCTGTGTCAATTCCATCGAGTCTGCTATGGAGGTAACAATATTAGCACCAAAGAAGGGTGGAGAATGGAGGATGTGTACAGACTCCAAAGTTGTCAACAAGATCACGATCAATTACCGGTTTCCATTGTTGATTATGGACGACTTGATGGATTGCTTGAGTGGAGCGAAGTACTTCACAAAGATCGACCTGAAGAGTGGTTATCACCAGATTCGGGTTAGAGAAGGAGATGAATGGAAGACAACATTCAAGATGAAGGAAGGGTTGTATGAGTGGTTAGTCATGCCATTCGGATTGAATAATGGACCCAGTACATTCATGCATTTGAATAATGAAGTACTAAAACCATTCTTGGGAAATTTTGTCATAGTGTACCTAGACAACATCTTGATATTTAGTCGAACCAAGGCCGAACACTTGGAGCACATTCAACAAGTATTAAGAAAGTTGCAGGAAGAGAAGTTGATGGTGAACCTACAAAAGTGTTTCTACATGAAGGAAGAACTTGTATACTTTGTATTTGTAATCTCGTGTAAAGGGTTGGTGATGGACCCAGAGAAGGAGAAGGCTATATTGGAGTGGACAGAACCGAGAAGCGCAACTGGAGTGCGAAGTTTCCATGGAATTTCTAGTTTCTATAGGAAGTTCATCGGGTGATTCAGTCGGATATGTACACCATTGACAAAGTTCATGAAGAAAGGGGATTTTAAGTGGACGAAAGCTTCCTAGAGATATTTCGACAAGTTGAAGGAAAAGGTCACTGAGAGCCCAGTGTTAGCGCTCCCAGATTTTGACAAAGTTTTCCAAGTCGATTGCGATGCGAGTGGAATGGAAATTAGAGCAGTGTTGAGCCAGGAGGGCAGATCAATTGCATTATTCAATGAGGAGTTGGATGATGCGAAGTGGAAATATTCGTTCTACAACCAGGAATTCTATGTTATTGTCCAAGCATTGAAGAAGTGGAGGCATTATTTGTTGCCCAGGGAATTTGTGTTATACACGGATCACCAAGCACTGAGGTACTTGAACAGTCAGTCGAAGTTGAATCAGTGGCACATGAAATGGGTCAAGTTCTTGCAGGGATATACCTTCATGTTGCGGCATAAGTTGGGAAAGTCAAACAAGGTCGTTGACGCGTTGAGTCGAAGCGTTGCATTACTGGACACGACAATAGTTCAGGAAACAGGAATAGAGTCGGTGAAGACAGAGTATGAGACCGACGAGGATTTTGCGAAAGCATGGAAGGCGAGTTGAGAACCGTGGAGTATCGATAGAACTCCATACTTGGATTATTTTATCCAAGAGGAATACCTATTCAAGGGACAACAGTTGTGGACTCCCATAGGATCCGTAAGAGAGAACCTAATCCAAGAATTGCATAGTGGTGGATTAGCAAGTCATTTTGGCATCGACAAGACCAAGGCGTTGGTCGAAGAAAAGTATTATTACCTAGGAATGATAATAGATGTCGGTAAGTGGGTACGACAGTATCGAGTTTTCCAATTGGAAAAAGGAAGAAGTCAGAATACGGGGTTGTATACACCATTACCAATGTCGAATACCCCATGGGAGCACTTGAGCATGGATTTTGTGCTAGGATTGTTGAAGACGCAGCAAGGTAACGACTCAATCTATGTTGTAGTCGATAGACTTTCGAAGATGGCACACTTTATTCCGTGTTGAAAGACAAGTGCCGCCACAAGCATTTCTGTACTATTCTTGAAAGAGATAGTCAGATTGCATGGGTTGCAAAAGAGTATAACGTCAGACAGAGAGACCAAGTTTATGGGTAATTTCTGGATAACCTTATGGAAGAAACTAGACACGAGGTTGCATTTTAGCTCGACATATCATCCGAAGAAAAACGAACAGATTGAGGTGGTGAACAGAAGTTTGGAAAAACTTTTGAGATGTTTGACAGCGGACAGCAGTGGGAGAACGTGTTGGCGCAAGCAGAGTTCGCATACAATAATTCTGTGAATCAGTCGACAGGTTTGAGCCCATTCCAGATTGTTCAAGGATGAAGCCCACATGGAGTGGTAGATTTGGTCGCGATACCGACATAAATCAAGAAAAGCTTAGATGCATAATCATTCATAAAGCATATGAAGGAAGTGAATGAAGACGTGTGAAAGCACATAGAAAAGAGCAATGCAGCATATAAGTTGAGAGACGATAGGAAGAAGAGGCTGCAATCGTTCAACGAAGGAGACTTAGTCTATGCACACTTGCGGAAGGAGAGATTTCCGACAGGAACGTATAACAAGATGAAGCTAAAGAAGATTGGACCATGTAAGATCCTGAGGAAGATTTCGAACAATGCTTATGTGTTGGAGCTGTTGAAATACTTGAGCATTTCACCCACGTTCAATGTCTCAGATCTATACAAGTTTGAAGAAGGTTCAACTAGTGGAGGTGCAGAAGTGTCGAACATCGACTGGATAGTCCAAATTCCAGGTCAACACGACAAAGAAGAAATCGCCGAAGTGATAGAAGAACGCGAAGTCGGGCATATGCTCAGTTCACAAAAGAAAGAATCTTAGTGCGATGGAAGGATGATGATTAGTGCGATGAAAGGATGACTGTAATTTGCACAATATATTATTATTTAATAAATAAAATAGGAGACAAACACCTAAGAGCACTGTTGAAAGAGTGGTTACTGATCCACTAGGTAGAATGGAATCTGGGGTAGAAGGAAACGGACAAGTGGCAGCATCATGATGCAACTAACTAGTTGTTGGTATGGGACAACTCCCTTGAAATGTGGTCAAAGTGCCCTGAAAGATGGGACTGGAGCTTGAGGCTCATTTATTCCAAACTGACCACTAAAATACCTAGGCAATCTATATAATAGCCATCAAATATTGAACTGAGGTTCATCACTTTTCCTGACGAGGAAATTTACCTTGGGGTTTTGCTGTGTTTGCACCGAAGAGATTTGATAAGGGGATATGCTATGTTGTTGATCATGTTGTGAGTCTACCAAACTCTTATTGAGTTCAGGAGGTTGATGCTGAGTGGAGAAGGCATTTTATTTCAGGAGGTTGACACCGAGTGGAGAAGGTATTTTTGAGTGTTTTGCTTCTACACAGATTCCACCCACTTATTGGATTAGTAATCAGGCTTGGGGGTTCACTAGAATTCAGCAATTGAGCTACTTCTTTTGAAGCAGGTTGGGATGGAACAGGCCTCCTTGGGTGTTTGTCGGCCCTATCGTCATCTACAAGTTCTAATTGTTTATTTGTTGTTAAACTAGTTAATTATGTTTATTTACAAGTATTTAATTTATAGAATGTAATCTGATTTATATACCTCTACTTTAGTTTCTAATTCAAGTTTAAAGAATGAATAGAAATTATGAATGAAATAAATGATCTTTGCATTTTTTCCCATGCAAAAAGGAATAGCATCGTACTCTAGTACAGAGACAAATTAAGTAGAATAGATAAAGATAGGCAAATAGCCAAGTGAATGAGAAGATTAAATTATTATAAATTTCTCAAGTTTCTACTTACTGTTTAATTTCTATAAATACATTTACAGTGCCCTCATTATAGTTTATTTTTAGTTAACTATTTTCCTAATTTACATGCAATGTTTCCTTGTTTATAAATATCTCTGTTTCGAAATAAATAGATTTATGTTCTAACAGTAAAGAATTGTTTTCTGCATTCAGTAGTTAAATGTATATGTTTATATTAGGATAAATTTATAGATTTACTTCCATTATACAGCAGAAAGATATTTCTTTTACAGACAACAAGAATTTCCAATTATTTCATGTACACATTTATACATTGTTTTACACCATAAACTACACTGTGGAAATCAGAACATTCATCATTCTCTGCTATAATCCTAAATAGAGTTATCAACTACTAGCCTATAGTCAACATTTCCATTTTAAACAAGTCAAACATTATTTCCCTTCATCAAACAAAAATCACTCCTACAGGTTAAACAGTTCTACATTCTAGGTATTATTTCCAGGAATTCAAGTATCATGATATCTGTAGGATATTTCTAAACAAAATAGCAAACATCAGTTTAGTGCCGAAACCATTTCGAAGAGCAAATTCAGACCATACATTGTAAACACTTGACGAATAGAGTTACTTTTTCCTCGAATCCAAAACATAGAATATCTTTTTATTTATTTCCATAACTCGACAGAATTGATGACTCGACATCATAACGATGATCGAATCAAGCCACACATTTTATAATTCAAACCCTAACTTATAGAATAACTCTACCGAGAACTTCTCTCAACCGACGAATCACACACATCCAAACTCCTCTAAAACAAAAACACATATCATACGATTTGCAGAAATCAAAGGATCATTACGATATCCAAGTCTAGAGAGACACACGACACAACTATACAATTTTCACAGTTATTATTATGCAGAAGAAACATTATCAAGAAGATTCCATTATAATCCACAACTATAACTTTTATCCATCAACCATAAAACACAGAACCATTTTGAGAACGAGATGTATCACTATATTAAGTCTGAGAATATGAATCTCTGTTACAAAATAGTTGTATTCAAAATCAACACGACCATTGCCTTATGGGTCGAGGAATCCTCCTCCCCATTCTTTTATAAAATTACAAACCCTATTGAAACTCTCTGAGTTAAAAACACAACACACAGAACATCACACAGTCAGCCATTCTCGTCATCTACACAGAGTTTCAAGGCAACCATCGAGGCTTACGGGTTGGTATAGCTCCAGCCAACCTACGACACCCAAATAGGAGAACACTAATGAATCGTTTCCCTATAAACAACCACATCAATGTTGTGGTCATACATTTATCTTATCAAGAAACAAGACCCAGTATAAACAAACAAATAACTACTGCGTTAAATACCGAATGTGAAAGCTACAGGAGGAGTTTCGAACACATTACCTTTTTAAATGAAAGCCGTAGTAGCAATAAACGCCAAGACTGGTGCAGCTGCAACCAAACCCTTACATCGTCGAATACTGGTATAGCTAGAGCCAACACTGAACCATCAACCATTTTAAAATAGTGAAACAATGCCGGGAGATATAGCAACCTTGGCGAGGCCCTGGCCATCCATTACAAACCCAACATTAAAATAAACAAACCCTCAACAAGTTGGGGTATCGAACCACCCAAAGACAAACTCGAAGACTGCCAACCGAGACATTCAACCTTGTACAAGAACTGGAGAGAGCTTGGCTCTAATAATTACAAAGGTTACGAGTTCAAGACTCAGGAACTACGCCTCCACAAGAAGAACAACCAAACTACAAACCCTTAGCCTGTCGGCCACGCAGAGCTACCACTACTAGGTAACAAAAGACACAATAACTCATCAATCGCAACAAAGGTAGGGTTAAACCGCATGCATTGAAACCCTTCTCAGATCAACGGTGTATATCATCGGTGGGAATTACAAAATCACCAACCATCTACCACATTTAATGAGCCATCACTACCACAACCACGAACGAGCCAACTCGACAACGTTTAAACCTTTGTCAAGTGACAACTCAGTACTCAGTGGTTACACCAAGATGCTTTCATGTGAACCAAGCTTACTAAGCCATCCACGAGGGAATCCCACTATCTCTCGTTAGTTTAAATCATTCAATGCATAGGATACAATCACATCCGCCAACCTGTAAACCATATTAACATTCACATCATACAACGGGGATATAAGTTGTGGTAAGGTCGTAACTACACCCTTGTAACATGAAGTTCAGGGTTGGATAGGACTTCACTATGGTCACATAAGTGTTACATAGGATCACGTAAAATGCACACAAACCCCACTAGATATCACTAAGGTTTATATAAATAGCATATGTTTGCATAGTATTTCATATTGCATAATATCAATAAGGTATATATGGTATTACATAGGGTAATACGATGCATACAAAGCACATACCATAAAGAGATATAAATCACCATAGTTGTTAATATTACAACAAACTTTATTTGCAAAGGTTCGATAATAATTCCATAAACATTATAAATAGACCATATAGATAATCCATTAAAGAGAATAATATGTTGTGAATGGATTCTAAACATTACACACACATACATTATAATGTATTGTGTAAATGAAATAATTCAGACCAACACCATCATCGTAGGATTTAGACCCTAAACAAGTTAACAAAACAGTTATACATAGAATTTCCACAAATTGCCACGGAGGTAGAAGGTAGGCATTTACATACAGTCAACATGAACAGAAACCAAAAATAATTCTGGATACAACACTGTGATACGATCATTATGGACCTTCTCTAAAAAACTGTTTGAATACTTGTCGCAACCTTAAACTCTTACCTGTAAACTGTCACAAAGTACGAAATCACATGCTTTAGCACGAATGTTAAGTAAGCCTCGGTGGGTCCGTAGGACCCCTTCATCAATCAACAAAAGCACATTAGTCAAAGCAATTAATTCATCTTCCATAAACAACAACAATAGAAGTTTGCAACAATATAGCTGAATAGGAATAACAACGAGACATAATCTGAAATCTTTTAGTCGAAATTTCTTTTATTATTAAACCAGCTTGGCATTTAGTACAACAAGCTAAAATTTTATGCATTATTCTATTTCCGCATACAATAAATAAGCAATAGATGTCACGTAGAAAATTTTTAAATTTTTGTGATTTTTTGGGATGTTATATGTGGTATCATAGTGCAAGTTCCAACTCTAGGCTTGATTGAGGCTCATGCGCGCAAAACAGAAAATAAATCAGAAAGTTTATGTTACTAACTTTTGTAATTTAATCTTATTTTTGCACAGAACCAATTGACCTTTAATTGTAGGTATGGAAATACCAGAGGAATCAGCAAAGGACAGATCTCCTCATAATGAACATATTAATCATAATAATACTGAAGGAATTTATGTTAAGTTAAACAACCAGTCTTCTGGAATTTTACGCACTGTACAAGATTTAAAATCTGAGTTAAAAACTGTTAAAGAAGAAAATGAACGGATCCTTAAGGTACAGGAAGAGTTACAACAGAATTTAAAAGGAAACTGTCATAATGATGAAAGAGGCAGAAAATCAGAACGTAAGGCTGATTCTGAAATAATGTCCCACCAACATAAACATAAGAAAACAAGAAATGATAAAAGGAACAGTTACTCATCCTCTAAATCTGATTCAAGTAATGAAGACATAAATTATGACAGCAGTAACAGTGAATGCTGCTCTAAAAAGAGAAAACATAAGCATCACGAACATATTACTAGGGAATTAAAAAGATTAAGCCACCTACTTTTAATGGCGAAAGCGAGAAGGGTGAGACAGCAGAAGCTTGGCTATCTGGAATGAAAAAGTACTTTAATATTTACAACTACTCTTCTCAACTGAAAGCCAAGATGGTTATTTACAATCTGACTAGGAAGGCAGATATCTGGTGGCAGGATCTTGAAAGAATCAAGAGCATAAAAGAAAAAGAAGTAACTTGGACTATGTTTAAAAGTTTGTTTAAAAAGAAGTTTTTGTCGGAACAGTGCTTTGAAGAGAAGTCAAAAGAGTTTTACGATTTAAAGTTGGGTACAATGAACATGAAAGAACTGTGCAGCAAGTTCCTTAGCTTGCTGAGGTACGTGCCCTACATGGTTGAGGAAAAGCCTAAAGTGCAAAGGTTTCTCAGTTGTTTACCTTTTAATATAAAAGATCGTATTGAGTATGATAATCCTTCCACTTTGGAAGAATCCATGAGGAAGGCAAATTTTTTTTTTGACCAAAATAAAAAAAGAGAAGGAACAACTGGCTGGAAGAACAGTAAGACTAATCACTATGACTATAAAAAGAAGAATTTTAATCAAAATGCTGGAGGTTTTAAGAAGAATTTTAAGAACATAAATTTTCTTAATAATTACCGGAATAATGCATCTCAGAACTCTACTACTACAAGAAATGTACCTAATAATAATAATCACAGCAATAACAATAACAATAACAACAGCTATGTTGAATAGAAAGGACCCATAAAGTGCTATGAATGTGGCGGACCACATAAGAGAGAAGATTGCCCACGCAACAAGAGGACAGCCAACAATATTCATACTATGCAAGCAGAACCTACAGTTGGAGATATCACAAGAGAAATGTCCAGGATAAATGCAGCATTGGAGAACCATCAAGCGGACAATCAAACATCCATGGTTGAAATTGAAGGTATGATACAAAACAAGTCTATTTCTTTTTTAATAGATCCAGGTGCAAACCGTTGCAAGCTAAAAACAAAGAAATTTGATAATGCATGGTTAGTTCAACTTGCAACAGGAACTAAAAGAAAGGTTACAGATTTTGTCCAGAATTGTGAAGTATTTTTAAGTTAGTTGAAAACACAAATTAATCTGAATGTTTTACCCTTAGGGTCATATGATTTGTTGATAGGCATGGATTGGCTGGAACAACATAGAGTTATACTGAATTGTTATGATAAATCTTTTACATGTATAAATAGTGAAGGTAATTCAGAAACAGTAAAAGGAATTCATAGGCAGATTTCAGTAAGGCAAATTTCTACCTTACAAGTAAAGAGAGCTTCCAGAAAAGGTTGTAAATTTTTTGCTGTTAATGTTGTTAATGATGAATGTACATCTAAAGAAGACAAGTTAAAACTAGAGGATATTCCCATCCTTAGGGACTTTTCTGATGTATTCCCGGAAGAAATTCCAGGATTACCTCTGAAAAAAGAACTTGATTTCACCATTGAGTTAGTACCCAGTGCGGTACCAATCTCAAAGGCCCCCTATAGGATGAATATTCTGGAGTTAAATGAATTAAAATCTCAGCTGAAAGAATTAATAGATAAAAACTACATAAGGCCCAGTGTGTCCCCTTGGGGAGCACCAGTAATTTTTCTTAAAAAGAAGGACAGTACCATGCGTTTGTGCATTGACTACCATTGGCTTAATAAAATGACAATTAAGAATCGGTATCCCTTACCCCGCATAGATGATCTATTTGATCAAGTACGCGGAGCAGAGATACTCACTAAAATTGACTTAAGGTTGGGTTATCATCAAGTCCGGATAAAATATGAGGACATATTCAAAACTGCATTCAGAACGCGTTATGGACACTACAAGTTCGTAGTTCTGCCTTTTGGGCTAACCAAAGCACCAACAGTGTTCATGTGTTTAATGAACAATGTTCTGCATAAATATTTGGATAAGTTCATAGTGGTATTCATTGATGATATTCTGATTTACTCAAAAACTAAAGAAGAACATGATGAACATTTAAAAATCATTTTACAAGTACTTAGAGATCATCAGCTCTACGCTAAGTTCAGTAAGGGTGATTTCTATAAAGATAAAATTCAGTATTTCGGTCATATAATTTCTAAAGATTGTATTTTTGTTGATTCTAATAAAATAAAAGCTATTAATGAATGGCCTGTCTCAAAAGATGTAACTGATGTATGGTCATTCATGGGAATAACAAGTTACTATAGAAATTTTATTGAAGGGTTCTCTAGAATTGCTAATCCCATCACTTCTTTGCAGAAGAAAGGGAATAAATTCATATGGGATCAAAAGTGTCAAGACAACTTTAATAAGTTAAAAGAATTGTTAACTACTACACCCATCTTAAAAATTGCAGATCCTAATAAGGATTTCGTCGTATGCACGGATACATGTAACGAAGGACTTGGAGGAGTCTTAAGTCAGAAAAGTCATGCAATTGGCTTTTAGTCAAGGAAGTTAAAAATACATGAAAGGAATTATGCAACGTATGATCTTGAGTTGGAAGTCGTGATACATGCTTTAAAGATGTGGCACCATCACTTGATCGGAAGAAAATTCATTTTAATGACTGATAACAAAGGCTTAAAGTATTTATTGGATCAAACAAATCTTAACGCAAGGCAAGCTAGGTGGTTAGCTTTCCTTAGCGAGTATGATTTTGAGATCCATCACATTAATGGGAAGGAAAATAAGGTTGTTGATGCATTGAGCAGAAATACTAGATTAATTTTTGTGGCAGCAATCAGTACTTTTAAAACTAATCTGGAAAATTAGATCGAAGAAGGAATTAAGCAAGACAAAAATTACAAAAATTACATGATAAAGTGGCTGAAAATTCATCTGAAAATGTTATAACAGATTATAGTATTAATGAAAAAGGCTTCTTAACATATAAAAACAGAATTTATGTGCCTAATTTTTCGAAGGTTAAGTTGCTGATTTTAGAGGAAGTTCACAAGAGTCCTTATTTAGGGCATCCTGGTTATCAGAAAATGATAACTATGTTAAGAAATGAGTATTTTTTTCTCAACATGAAGATAGCTAGATGTTTTGACTGTCAGACTATTAAAGCTGAACATCAACATCCAGCTGGGCTATTTCAGCCCTTACCAATTCCAGAATGGAAATGGGAAATTATAAGCATTAACTTTATTACAGGTTTGCTAAAAATCAGAAGCAGAATGACTCAATTACGGTTGTTGTTGATAAACTTAGTAAAGTTGCTCATTTTATTCATGTTAAAACTACTTTCAAGGCTTCTAACATTGTAGATATTTTCATGAAGCAAATGTTTTGCTTGCATGGAATTCCAAAGGTAATTATTTCAGATCGAGACTCTAAGTTCACGGGTAACTTTTGGACAGCACTGTTTAAAGGATTAAATACTAAATTAAATTTCAGCACTTCTTTCCACCCACAATCTGATGGTCAAACAGAAAGAGTAAATCAGATTTTGGAAAACATCTCAAGATTGTATGTTAAAGATCAACTATCTAAGTGGGAAGATTACTTGCACTTAGCAGAATTTTCCTACAATAATAATTATCAAGCATCTACTAAGTTAAGTCCATTTTAAATTTTGTATGGAAGAAAATGTTGTAGTCCAATTTCTTGGGATAATCCTGTAGACAGATTGATGTTAGGACCAGATTTATTGAAAGAAATGGGGTTAACCATGAAACAGGTTCATGGTAACTTAAAAGTTGCCCAAGATCGGTAGAAACGCTATGCTGATTTGAAATGCACAGAAAGAGAATTTCAGGTAGGAGACCATGTTTTTATAAAGGTAAAGCCTAAGAAAAGTTCTTTGAAGCTTGGGAGCTATGCTAAATTAGCACCAAGGTATTGTGGACCATTCGAAATCCTATCAAGGATAGGAGTTGTTGCATATCAATTGGCATTGCCATATAATTTAAAAATCCACAATGTTTTTCATGTTTATGTTTTAAAGAAGTATGTGCACGATGCTACTCATGTGCTGAATTGGAATGACATACAGGTGGAACCCGAAGGAGATTTTCAGGTGGAACCGGACTGTATTCTTGACCGAAGGGAAATTATGCTTCGGAATCGCACCATAGAGCAGGTAAAGGTGCAATGGAAGCACCTTAGCCCTGATGAAGCTACTTGGGAGCTGGAAAGTAATATGCGGGCAGCATATCCATTTCTGTTCCATGAGAAACTTGATGACGAATAAGCAACATCAAGGACGATGTTGAGCTTAAGAGGGGGTGTTTGTAACATACCCTATTTGCTAGAAAACATTTTGTGTTAAGAAACATTATGATAACTTTTATTGTAAAGTTTTATGTTGGACAGGTGTCCAAGGATGACTGTAATTTGCACAATATATTATTATTTAAGAAATAAAATAGAAGACAAACACCTGAGAGGACTGTTGAAAGAGTGGTTACTGATCCACTAGGTGGAATGGAATCTAGGGTAGAAGGCAATGGACAAGTGGCAGCATCATGATGCAACTAACTAGCTATTGGTATGGGACAACTCCCTTGAAATGTGGTCATAGTGCCCTGAAAGATGGGACTGGAGCTTGAGGCTCATTTATTTCAAACTGACCACTAAAAGACCTAGGCAGTCTATATAATAGCCATCAAATATTGAACTGAGGTTCATCACTTTTCCTGAAGAGGAAATTTATCTTGGGGTTTTTTTGTGTTTGCACCCAAGAGATTTGATGAGGGGATATTCTATGTTGTTGATCATGTTGTGAGTCTGCCAAACTCTTATTGAGTTCAGGAGTGTGATGCTGAGTGGAGAAGGAATTTTATTTCAGGAGGTTGATACCAAGTGGAGAAGGTATTTTTGAGTGCCTTTCTTCTACATAGATTCCACCCACTTATTGGATCAGTAATCAGGCTTGGGGGTTCACTAGAATTCAGCAGTTCAGCCACTTCTTCTAAAGCAGGTTGCGAGGAACAGGACTCCTTGGGTGTTTGTCGGCCCTATCATCATCTACAGGTTCTAATTGTTTATCTATTGTTAAACTAGTTAATTTTGTTTATTTACAAGTATTTAATTTACAGAATGTAATCTCATTTATATACCTCTACTTTAGTTTCTGATTCAAGTTTAAAGCATGAATAGAAATTATGAATGAAATAAATGATCTCTGCATTTTTCCCCATGCAACAAGGAATAGCATTGTACTCTAGTACAGAGACAGATTAAGTAGAATAAATCAAGATAGGCAAATAGCGAAGTGAATGAGAAAATTAAATTATTATAAATTTCTCAAGTTTCTACTTACTGTTTAATTTCTATATATACATTTACAGTTCCCTCATAATCGTTTATTTTTAGCTAACTGTTTTCCTAATTTACATGGAATGTTTCCTTGTTTATAAATATCTCTGTTTCGAAATAAATAGATTTATGTTCTAACAGTAAAGAATTGTTTTATGCATTCAGTAGTTAAATGTGTAGTGCTCTGGTTTTTACAGCAAAGCACTTTGTAAAATTTCTCAGTTAATTTTCTACGTTTTAAACTTTATCAGTTTATGGAAGTAAATTTCTAACAATTACTATGTGCCTAAATAATATTTAGTGTACTGTCGTGTTTTCACTAACCTTACATTCGTAATTTAAAATAAACAAACATATGGTTATTTTCTTTTCAACAATCATGTTCCAGCATAAGAATATGTTTCACAACTTAGTAAATCAGTAAATAGCAAGTTATGCAGGTTTACTGTAATATTTTAGCATAATAATCAAATAACGTAAATAACAAGGAAATTACCCGATGCTGATGCTAACCGTAGGTTGTAGTAGGTTGTATAACCTCTTAGACAGCCAAACTGAAGTGTCCACCCTACCGACCAGCTATTATCTTGCTGGCCCTTGGAGATCAAAGGATTTCCAAGCCCCCGAGCCCACAATCTGATAATCCCGAGAGCAGTGTTCCTTCTGTTCTCAAAACCTTTCTGTTCTCCAAACTTTCTGTTCTCCCAACTTCTTTCTTCCCCAAACCAAAAACCTCCTCCCAACCTTCAACCTTCTCCCCCTCTATATACATGTCCATCCTCGAGAAGACCTTGGGCTTACTCCACCGCCCCAAACTCCCCCTCTCGAGCCCCTCAAACATTTACTCCTTTCCCTAGTTCATTCATCCACGTCTCATTATAAAAATGTATAATTAATTACTCTCATGGAAAATTTATTTGGTTTTGGATTGACGGTCGTAAGTATTTATTACGGTGGGAATTATCACCCAAAGGTTATCCATTCGGGACAAGGTCTATTAATTACAAGTCTTTTCACTAAACCTTGTATTTATTGTTATTAAGGTTTTTAATAAAATATTATATAATTAGTTGCCCCTTTTCAACTTGGACATGATGTGTCTTAATGGTCCACCTTATCCGTCGAGACCACTTATCTTGAGGTTTAAATTCCAAGATTAACATTGAATAATTAAATAACCATTGTCCATCACATCACGTTCATTCCAAAAATGATTATCCTATTATGGCTCACTTTTGAAATGGAAATAATCACACAATATTAATTTATAAATCAATATTTTAAATCTTACTTATATTGCAATTGTTACGATAGGGATATAAATGTTGCTAGAATATTATTAATTAAGTAATAATAATAATTAGATCACCATTTATTAATTAATAATAATAATTAAATCACCATTTAACAATAATAAAAGGTGAATTAATCATAGTATTCTTAATTATTTGTTTATCACATGAGTACCCTATCATCAACATAGCATCCTTGTTCTTATAAACAAAGCACTTGTGAGGGCTTAAACAATTTTACTAATTAATTAGACACTATCATTACCCTATTCACAACAGTTCTCCTATGACAATGTTAACTGACGATACTTGTCTTAGTTTATTATTACAATGTTTTCATATAATTACTAGTTCACTTATTTACACATTGACAACCTAACCATTCATTACCTAAGTTGATTGATGTATCCTTAACTGAGTTATCTATGACATTTATACTACTATTCAAGCATGACAAGTATGTTATACACCAGTAATATTGTACACGTACAAGGTGTGCATGCATGGCCAGTGTATGCACATGTCGGATATGTACTATAAACAAACCCCATTCCGCCTATGCATACTTGCTAACTAATAATAGTATCTACCCCCATGCAGAAGAGCAAGCATAATATATAGTATAATTACTTTAACATCCTCGGTTATTTAATAGTTAACCCTTTACGATTTAACATCATTGTCTTTATGTTTACATTAGTTTAATCAATCAAGTACAGGAAGGGTGCCTACTTCCACTAACTCGGAATCAAGGAATACTAAACCCCCAACAGTACTAACTAACACATCCTCCCATCATAACCTACGTCCAGCATCCTCCCTATCCTTCCTCTGCTAGTACAACAGTGGATGTCGGACTCACCGATCTGACCACATAGAACTTGAGAGCGATAGCGTTGGCTGAACAGCGGACCTATCCTCCCCTAGCAGGCATCCGACCATCGTCATCACAACAACATGGGGAGCATGTCTTAGCACGGCCCTCCCACGACCTCGGGTCTCATGGAAACATAGGGTGGGAAACACATCCATCCCTCTCAACATACTGGGCCTATGCCCTTATCAACTCATACTTGCTGCTATCGGGATTATCAGTTTGTGTTATCGTATCCTCATTTTGGCTGCTAAGGTTTGCTGTATGAACATGTTTTTCCTTTCCAATATATATCATATCAAGTAACTGGCTATCCCATAGCCCTTGTGTCCTGTAGGTTAGTGTTTTGCAAAATACAATTTATAGAAAGCATTTTCCATTGATCGCCAATTGATCCATGTTATCATTTTATTTCATGTAACCTTTTAGCTCATCATAGATACATATAACATTTCAATAATTCATATAAGAAGATGGTATCCACGTACCGAATCATATATTTCACATTTCATTAATGAAAACATATAAACATATAAACATATACTGCAATCGTAAAATAAGGAAATCATATGATAATCATGACATCATAATCGCATAACATAGTAACATCATAATCATGGTGAAATCATAAAACAGAGTAACATCATATAACGAGGTCCAATATAGTTTACTCAGTTGAGCTGAGTTCAACAGAATATATAAGAAATAAAGTATGGTGTATCTAACTAATAAATATGCCGAATCAAAATATGGGCGTTACATACACCCACCCTTCGGGAAACTTCGTCCCGAAGTTATGGTCAAAATAGTGAGGGAAAATCTCGACGCATGGTCTCTGCATCCTCCCAGGTAGCAGACCCTGGGCTATACTTGTCCCATTGGACCTTAACTTGGTCCACATGGAGACTACGGAGCTGTCGAACCCTACGATCAAGTATACGTAATGGTTCGACCCTGAAGGTTCCCTCGTCCGAGACCTGCAATTCCTTCCAATGAATTTTGTGAGTCTCATCAGCTATGTAATGTCGTAATACAGAAACATGAAATACATTATGAGTTTTATGCAAGTGGGGGTGGCAGCGCAAGACGATAAGCAACTGGTCCGATTTTCTCAAGAATCTCAAATGGACCTATAAAGCGAGGTGACAGCTTGGTACCCTTCCCAAACTGAATGGTACTTTTATTTGGTCTGATGCAAATGAATACACGATCCCCTACTTCATAAGTTCTATCTGATCTGTGTGCATCAGCGTAACTCTTTTTCCTATCCTGTGCTTCCTTCAGCCGCTGCCTAATCTGTAACACTTGCTCCTCCATTTCCTGAATCAATTCAGGCCCAATTAAAACTCGATCCTCTAACCTGTCCCAACTGAGTGGTGTCCTGCATGGTCTCCCATACAATGCCTGATATGGCGGCATACCAATGGAGCTATGATGACTATTGTTGTATGCAAACTCCACTAAAGGAAGATATTTCTCCCACTGGGTCTGTTGATCCATAACATACATCCTAAGCATGTCCTCCATCACTTGATTCACCCTCTCTGTCTGTCCATCTGTCTCAGGGTGATAAGCTAAGCTTAAGTTCAACTGTGTCCCTAATGCTGACTGCATGCTTGTCCAAAATCTGGAGGTGAACTTAGGGTCTCTGTCAGAGATTATCTTTTTAGGAACTCCATGAAGACGTACAATCTCATTTATGAATACCCTTGCCACATCTGTCACATCATAGGTGTCTCTGACTGGAATGAAGTGAGCACTTTTGGTCAGTTTGTCGACTACCACCAAAATAGCATTATGTCTCAGAGATGTGAGTGGTAATCCTACAACGAAGTCCATGGAAATGACTTCCCATTTAGTCATAGGAATATCATGCGGTTGTAGGAGACCGGCCGGGTGATGGTGATCTTCCTTCACTTGTTGACACTCAAGGCACTTCGAAACAAAATCCACTACATCCATCTTCATACCTGGCCAAAAGAAGAGTTGCTTCATGTCAGCATACATCTTCTTCACCCCCGGGTGCGCACAATAATGTGATCTATGGGCCTCTCTAAGGATTGTTTTCCTGATATCACCTTCCTTAGGAACATACATCCTTCCCTGATACCGCAACAACCCATCTTCCTCAAGATGGTACCCATCATACTTCAATTCCTGTTTCTTTCCATTCTGAATAGCTGAGGTTACTTTTAGATACCAACTATCGCCCAATAGTTGTCTTAGTACCCTTTCCCTCGAGTCAACCTTCAAGGGAATTAAGGAGAAAAGTCTTGGCCTTCGGCTTAGAGCGTCTGCCACCACATTCTCCTTTCCTTTGATGTAAGAGATACCAAAGTCATATTCACTCATGAACTCACTCCATCTCCTTTGCCTAGCATTCAAATCCCTTTGGGTAAAGATGTACTGCAAGCTCTGATGGTCTGTCTTAAGGGTGAAGCTTCTACCAACTAGGTAGTGCCTCCATAATTTTAGTGCCAACATTACTGCTGCCAATTCTAGATCATGCGTGGCATACTGCTCCTCATGAGGTTTCAACTTTCGAGATGCATAAGCTATTACCCCACCTTCCTGCATCAACACCGCTCCTAATCCTTGCTTCGAGGCGTCGGTGCATACCATGAAATCTTTATCCATGTCTGGTACCCGCAAGATCGGTGCACTTGTCAACAATCTTTTTAACTCTGTAAAAGAGGCATCGCATTCATCGGTCCATTCATACCGGATTCCCTTGCGTTGCAAGGTGGTAATAGGTTTTGCAATTTTAGAAAATCCTTCCACAAACCTCCGGTAATAGCCTGCTAACCCCATGAAGCTGCGCACCTCATGAGCATTCCTTGGAATTGGCCAATCTTCAATGGCCTTTACCTTTTCTGGGTCTACAGAGATCCCTTCACCTGAGATGATGTGCCCCAAGTAGTGAATCTCTTTTTGGAAGAAGGAACACTTTGACAATTTACCATAAAGTTTATGTTCTCTTAAGCATGTCAAGACTAACCGCAAGTGTTCCTCGTGCTCCTTCTCATTCTTAGAATAGATAAGAATATCATCTAAGAAGACCTGAACAAAGCGGTCCAAGTATTTTCGGAAGACCCCATTCATGAGGCTCATGAATACAGCTGGAGCATTGGTCAAACCAAATGGTACCACTACAAACTCGTAATGCCCAAATCGAGTTCGAAAGGTAGTCTTAGGAATGTCGCCTTCCTTCATCCTCAACTGGTGATATCCTGATCACAAATCAATCTTTGAGAAGACTGACGCACCTTTCATTTGATCAAAGAGGTCATCAATTCTTGGTATGGGATACCTGTTCTTCACGGTGGCCTTGTTCAAATCTCTGTAATCTATGCACAGTCGCAGAGATCCATCCTTCTTCTTAACGAAGATCACTGGTGCTCCCCACGGTGAGATACTAGGTCTAATCAGTCCCAAATCTAGCAATTCTTTTAACTGGATCTGTAACTCACGGAGCTCTGGAGTTGTCATTCTATAAGGAGTTTTTGAGATAGGTTCTGCACCAGGTTTTAGTTCGATTGTGAAATCGAGCTCTCTTTCTAGAGGTAGTCCTGGTAACTCCTTCGGAAAGACATCCTTGAACTCGGAAAGTAATGGGTAAGAATTCAAGGAAGGTCCTTTACTATCGCTCACGGCCTCCACTATGAACAACTGGCATCCTTGTCTTAGGCACCGCTTAGCTTTCACCATAGAGATGAAACGGAGGGATACCTTCCTCTTCAAGCCTTGGATTTGAATCGTCCTTCCCTCGTCATCGAGGCACAGCACCTTCTTCGCATAACAGTCTAAGAAAGCTCTATGGCCTTCTAACCAATCCATGCCAATGATGAGGTCATAAGTCCCCAAATTGGTGACATAAGCATCCAACTTAGTGGTGCAAACTCCTAAGTCAACCTCACAACCTGTCACTTTAAGACCTACTGGTTGCTTAGCTCCTGAAGCCATTTCAACCAGTTTGAAATCATCGTGCTCGTAGGCTGCCAACCCACATTTATCTAATGCAAATGGTGAAATAAAACTATCAGTTGCTCCTGGATCAAACAAAATTTTAAGTTTGACATTGTTTACTTTACCAGTGGATTCTACTACGGTAGACTGATGTTCTGCCTGGTGGTTATGCACTGCTGCATGAATCGGATGACTGTTACCCGAACTATCCATGGGTGCCTTTCTTCCCTGTGCCTGCTGCTTGACCGACCCTTGGGACAGTCTCGCTGGAAATGAGGACCTCCGCATCCCCAACAAGAGAGATTGGGAGGGGCTTGCATGTTGCTCGAAGGAATCCTCTAAGATGAGTTCCTTCCCCTGGTTCCTCTAAAACCCCTTGCTCCTCTATAGGAACTTCCCTGTGTACGTCCCTGGCTTTGGTGGGTTGCGGACGATGCTTGCGAGATTGAGTTAACTGAAGTATTACCCCTCGGTGTGAACCTGTTACCATAAGGAGGAGGTCTAGATTGTCCTCCCCTGAAGTAAGGACGTGACGCCTTCCCTGAAACATACTGATTGGTTCCTGTCAACTAACTACCCCCTTTTCCATCTGACATATCAGCTGCATAACGAGCATACTCAACTGCCATGGCAACTGAAGTTGGCTTCCACATCCGCACCGCAGCTCTAATCTTGTAGTTAAGTCCATACACAAAACGCTCTACCTGACAATCATCTGCATCTAGGTAAGGAACATATTTTACCAGTTCCATAAACCGAGATTCATACTCCTCCACTGTCTTGTCTCCCTGTACTAAGGCATGGAGTGCACCTGCCTATTCTTCCTTGTAATAATTTGGTAAATACTTCATGTGGAACCTCTCCTCGAACAGTTCCCAAGAAGTTGTAAGAGGAGTAAGGTGCAACTGCTTCTCGAGGTCTGACCACCAATTCAAAGCATCACCTTTAAGCTGAAAGACGGCCATCCTAGCCTTGGAACTAGATGTGTACTCATTCAATGCGAAGCATCTCTTCATGCCTTCCAGCCATGCCTCTGCATGCTTACCGGGTCGTCCTCCTGAAAACTCTGGAACTTTTATCTTTTGTAACTCCCTCGATATGTCCTGAAGCGGTTCCAGTCTTGGGCCATGTGCCCTTTCAGAGTTCTCTCGACTCACTTGAGTGGTTTCCACCTCGGCGGCCCTTTCCGACTTCCTGTTCATCGTGGTCATAATAGCCTCCAAAGACCTCATTATGATCTGCATTTCTGGTGTTGAGGTTGGTTGTGGCGGTGTTGGCGGCGACGACGGTGGCGAAGGTGGCGGTGACGGGGGTCGACCTTGACCCCGATCTCGACCTCTGCGTGTTGTTACCATGATAGTTCCTGAGTTATTGCAATAAAATCATATCCTTAGTTGTTCAATCAAATATACGCGGAACTAAAATGTAGGTATTCATACACTTATACTTATGCGTAAGAAATAACTTGCATCATGAGATAACAAATTGTCAAGATTAGCGCAGTAAAATCTATAGTCGTTTTTATTTAAACAATCTTGTCATGGTGTTCAGCTCGTCATGCTGGTCTTAATGGTGTCTTGTTTTTGAGATTTCGGATCTCTTTCATCCCTTCGACTAGGAGTTGAAATCTCGGCAAAATTTTTAATATCTCTTTTTTTTTTGTTAACTTTAAATGTTACCCTTTACTCTAAACAACCTAATTAACATTAATTGTTTAAACCTCAACCAATCATAGTTAAGTTTAATACTAAAAATTAAAATTCCTATAAAACATATATTTTAACAACATATGTTATAACAAAATTAAATTAATTAATTAATTAATTAATTTTTATAATACCTATAATCTAACAAAATATAAATAATTTTAAATTTTATAAAACATACATTCTCTCAAAATATAAAAATAAATTTAAATTTTAATACAACGTATATTATATCCTCCTATATATATTTCACGAACATATATACATGCTTTTACAACTATATACAAGTATATACGTAGATTTATAAACCGTAGATTTTATTTTTTTTTACCACGCGGCCTTTCACCGCCATGCGAAGAGCGAGTATGCATGAAAGACACGTGGTCTCTCCAAGCAACCCACCGCCCTGGGAAAGTGGGGGAAACCCTAAATAGGGTCAATCCCCAAGACGCGGCCATTTTCACCCTCTCTTTCGGAGTTTTAGCTCTGCAACTTTATGCAAGCTTCGTTTAGGGTTTCAGTTGGAGGTGGAAGACTATGTAGCCACCTTCCAGACTATGCATCCACCTTCCACTTCGACATCTCAGTTCCTCCCTCAGGACGGGGTATAGTTATTTTGTTCTCTCTTTCTGCTCAAGCTTCTAGTTTCTTATTGCGTTTTTATGCGATCTACAGGGTTCCTGAGATGTGACTCTCTGAAACAACCTAGCTAAGGAGGTTATGAGGGCGTCGCTAAAATTCCAGGTATGGATACATTGGTATCTTTGTTTTACCCCACCCCCAATCTCGGTGTTTTCTGTCTGCTTTTTCATGGAGAAGCGAAGTGCAAGCCTTAGCTCGTTCCTGAGCTTTAATTGACTCTTTAGTTCTACCTGGTCTTTAGATAGCCAATCAATGGCCAGCTCTCCCCCTGTCCACCAGCGTAGGTTTCCTTTCCCTGCTGCTACCTTTGCCTCTATCGAAAGCTCCAAGTAATAGATACAATGCTAAAGTTTGATTTCTACCCAAATGCTCAAAATGTTTTCTTGGTCTATGAAAATGCTGCATCTGATTTGTATGATTTCCTACTATGTTTCTCTGAAAAATTATGCAACAGAAGTTTGAGACTATATCCAGCTTGTTGCTGTATGGGATATACACAAACATGGGTTAAAGCCAAAACCCAGTAAACCCAAACAATGTTTTAATTCTGTTCTGGGAAATTATTTCCATTTTGTTCTCTGTTTTAGTGGGGAAATAATTATAAATTCTGCGTATTTATTTACCATAAAATTCAACATTCCTTAGGCAGAGCATGTGCCACAATGATGTCTGAACATCCTTATTTATTTATTATAAAATTCAGCACTCCCTAGGCAGAGAATGTGCCACAATTATAGCTGTGAACATTTTTCTCTGCCACTTTGCTGAATCATGGAGATGGCGTCTTGTTATATAGTATGCCATTTTCCTTTCCAGGTCAGTATGAGGTGTTCTCCCCAAAGAATGTAAACTCTAGAGCATATGTAAATAGCCGGGTCCTAGTTGATTCAGCACCTGTCATAATGGCTGGATGTAATCAGTTCTATTCTTGACTTTAGATGTTCCAAGTTCAGCAAGAGTTTATTCCTAAGCAATTTCAGAGATAGATGTTGCTGGAGCACATCTTACCATCACTAAAGGACCTCTACGAATTGATTTATTACGGTCTATGATGGTTGAATGAAATGGGGCCCCAAGCAACACAGGACCATATTACCGAATGAGTTACCTTCGTAAGAACGCTGTATCGACGTATAGAAACACGGGATCACTTACTGATTCATTTTTCTAGATGAATGATCTTCTAATCAACTCTTGATTCAATCTTTGTTGTTCGTGCTTCTAGACAACTTCTTATTCTTCTCTCCCGTCAAAAAGAGTATGGATAGTGAAATTCCAGGATATTAATAGTTGAAGGTAAGGTATAGAGCATTGCTCATTGATCGATTGCCTTTGGATCTACTAAATAAAGATTGATATATCGTGATGTAAAACCAATCAGTCAATCTTTATATAGTAGATCAATTGCCTTTGGATCTACACTGGAGCCTCTATCAATCTTGTAGAGTGTCTGTTCATTTTGTTGCCAATTCTAATGAGTTTGAACATGACGGAGTATTTTATCTCTGAAAACCAATCAACTATTCAAATTTGCTCACTGAGTGTGATGGGTCTGGTTTCAATTTATGAAAAAGCCATTTTCAGAAATGTACTGTTCTTCTGTATGTCTATTTTTCGACTATAGGGAGATCTCAAGATTATCCTAGCAGTTACGTAGTGATAGACTTTAGTTCCTTTTTAATTTCTGTAAATTTCTTTTGGTACGTTTTACCATTTAATCTTTTTTTGTCAATAGCCTGGGCGTATGTGACAGTAAGAAAAGTATAGAATTGTTAACAGAATACAAAAATGCTTATATATGGAAACGTAGATGGGTGGGCAAAAGCCCCAAGCATTCGCCTTTATTCAAGTAAAACATTTGTAATTCCTGGAAATGTCCAGCTAATCAACAGTCGAAGCAAAATATTACATGTGAAAATCTTAAAGTTATAGATCAGAGTCGTTCTTTCTACTTCACTAAAGTTTTTCTTTCTAAACACCAGTACTTTGAATCTTAGTATAAGATTGGGTTAAGTAAATAAATGAGGAGATAGAGAGGAATATGAGTCCCTCGCAGACCTCGACAGAAATAACTTCCCACTATGATAATTCACCTTTCGTATGAGGGATTTGTACTATTATTTTGTTTTTGCAATAGCGTACCAACCAATCTAACTCATCCTTCTCTGCTATACATTTATTTATTTATTTACTTATTACATATATATTTACTTCTCTTGTTTGTTGCGGCTTGCGGGTGTAAGCGGAAAATATGTAACTCCCAAGTATATATATATATATATCTGCACAATGTGAATTAGGTTAAATTTATGTATCTTTGCACAATTTTTGCAAATTACTTAAGTTGTCTTTTGTTATATTGTGCAGGTAAGCTCATGTCACGGAAATTCAGGGAAGAAGGTTGGGCTGATCTTCATCCTAGATTTCAGATTATTGCATAGAGTTCTAACTCATATTTACAGAGATTCTGGTTTGTGGTGTTTAGTTTTGGTATATACTTGAGAATTAGATTTTGAAGTTGCGCCAGGGTTTCACCTTCTTCTATTATTCGCACAAGTTTTTACAGAAATTTATTACTTCTAAATTTCCTCGGTTAGTTATAAATTTTACACAAGCAGTACTATGATAATAATAATATAAAAAAAAAAAATATTGTTCGCTCGTGTTATTTTTTTTTTTTTTTATATATATTTGCTCTATTTATTTTTATTTCTAAATATATTTCAAATATGTATCTATTTTGAAATACAAACACATATGTATAAATATGCAGTTTTCTAACATATCCAGATTTTCTAATGGTGTTCCAATTTTGTGTTCGTGCAGGTAAAAGAGGCTGAAGTTTGGTGTTGTTCATACCTCCATTCTATCCAGGTTTATGTCCTAAGTTCTTCTAGGATTTAACATCTTGAATCTTCACGGTGGTTTGCCCGAAAGGTCTAAAGTGTCTGAGCCGTAAGCTCTGATACCATCTGTAGTGCTCTGGTTTTTACAGCATAGCACTTTGTAAAATTTCTCAGTTAATTTTCTACGTTTTAAACTTTATCAGTTTATGGAAGTAAATTTCTAACAATTACTATGTGCCTAAATAATATTTAGTGTACTGTCGTGTTTTCACTAACCTTACATTCGTTATTTAAAATAAACAAACATATGGTTATTTTCTTTTCAACAATCATGTTCCAGCATAAGAATATGTTTCACAACTTAGTAAATCAGTAAATAGCAAGTTATGCAGGTTTACTGTAAGATTTTAGCATAATAATCAAATAACATAAATAACAAGGAAATTACCCGATGCTGATGCTAACCGTAGGTTGTAGTAGGTTGTATAACCTCTTAGACAGCCAAACTGAAGTGTCCACCCTACCGACCAGCTATTATCTTGCTGGCCCTTGGAAATCAAAGGATTTCCAAGCCCCCGAGCCCACAATCTGATAATCCCGAGAGCAGTGTTCCTTCTGTTCTCAAAACCTTTCTGTTCTCCAAACTTTCTGTTCTCCCAACTTCTTTCTTCCCCAAACCAAAAACCTCCTCCCAACCTTCAACCTTCTCCCCCTCTATATACATGTCCATCCTCAAGAAGACCTTGGGCTTACTCCACCGCCCCAAACTCCCCCTCTCGAGCCCCTCAAAAATTTACTCCTTTCCCTAGTTCATTCATCCACGTCTCATTATAAAAATGTATAATTAATTACTCTCATGGAAAATTTATTTGGTTTTGGATTGACGGTCGTAAGTATTTATTACGGTGGGAATTATCATCCAAAGGTTATCCATTCGGGACAAGGTCTATTAATTACAAGTCTTTTCACTAAACCTTGTATTTATTGTTATTAAGGTTTTTAATAAAATATTATATAATTAGTTGCCCCTTTTCAACTTGGACATGATGTGTCTTAATGGTCCACCTTATCCGTCGAGACCACTTATCTTGAGGTTTAAATTCCAAGATTAACATTGAATAATTAAATAACCATTGTCCATCACATCACGTTCATTCCAAAAATGATTATCCTATTATGGCTCACTTTTGAAATGGAAATAATCACACAATATTAATTTATAAATCAATATTTTAAATCTTACTTATATTGCAATTGTTACGATAGGGATATAAATGTTGCTGGAATATTATTAATTAAGTAATAATAATAATTAGATCACCATTTATTAATTAATAATAATAATTAAATCACCATTTAACAATAATAAAAGTTGAATTAATCATAGTATTCTTAATTATTTGTTTATCACATGAGTACCCTATCATCAACATAGCATCCTTGTTCTTATAAACAAAGCACTTGTGAGGGCTTAAACAATTTTACTAATTAACTAGACACTATCATTACCCTATTCACAACAGTTCTCCTATGACAATGTTAACTGACGACACATGTCTTAGTTTATTATTACAATGTTTTCATATAATTACTAATTCACTTATTTACACATTGACAACCTAACCATTGATTACCTAAGTTGATTGATGTATCCTTAACTGAGTTATCTATGACATTTATACTACTATTCAAGCATGACAAGTATGTTATACACCAGTAATATTGTACACGTACAAGGTGTGCATGCATGGCCAGTGTATGCACATGTCGGATATGTACTATAAACAAACCCCATTCCGCCTATGCATACTTGCTAACTAATAATAGTATCTACCCCCATGCAGAAGAGCAAGCATAATATATAGTATAATTACTTTAACATCCTCGGTTATTTAACAGTTAACCCTTTACGATTTAACATCATTGTCTTTATGTTTACATTAGTTTAATCAATCAAGTACAGGAAGGGTGCCTACTTCCACTAACTCGGAATCAAGGAATACTAAACCCCCAACAGTACTAACTAACACATCCTCCCATCATAACCTATGTCCAGCATCCTCCCTATCCTTCCTCTGCTAGTACAACAGTGGATGTCGGACTCACCGATCTGACCACATAGAACTTGAGAGCGATAGCGTCGGCTGAACAGCGGACCTATCCTCCCCTAGCAGGCATCCGACCATCGTTATCACAACAACATGGGGAGCGTGTCTCAGCACGGCCCTCCCACGACCTCGGGTCTCATGGAAACATAGGGTGGGAAACACATCCATCCCTCTCAACATACTGGGCCTACGCCCTTATCAACTCATACTTGCTGCTATCGGGATTATCAGTTTGTGTTATCGTATCCTCATTTTGGCTGCTAAGGTTTGCTGTATGAACATGTTTTTCCTTTCCAATATATATCATATCAAGTAACTGGCTATCCCATAGCCCTTGTGTCCTGTAGGTTAGTGTTTTGCAAAATACAATTTATAGAAAGCATTTTCCATTGATCGCCAATTGATCCATGTTATCATTTTATTTCATGTAACCTTTTAGCTCATCATAGATACATATAACATTTCAATAATTCATATAAGAAGATGGTATCCACGTACCGAATCATATATTTCACATTTCATTAATGAAAACATATAAACATATACTGCAATCGTAAAATAAGGAAATCATATGATAATCATGACATCATAATCGCATAACATAGTAACATCATAATCATGGTGAAATCATAAAACAGAGTAACATCATATAACGAGGTCCAATATAGTTTACTCAGTCGAGCTAGGTTCAACAGAATATATAAGAAATAAAGTATGGTGTATCTAACTAATAAATATGCCGAATCAAAATATGGGCGTTACAAAATGTATACGTTTATATTAGGATAAATTTATAGATTTACTTCCATTATACAACAGAATGATATTTCTTTTACAGACAACAAGAATTTCCAATTATTTCATGTACACATTTATACATTCTTTTACACCATAAACTACACAGTGGAAATTAGAACATTTATAATTCTCTGCTATAATCCTAAATAGAGTTATCAACTACCATCCTATAGTCAAAATTTCCATTTTAAACAAGTCAAACATTATTTCCCTTCATCACACAGAAATCATTCGTACAGGTTAAACAGTTTTACATTCTAGGTATTATTTCTAGGAATTCAAGTATCATGATATCTGTAGGATATTTCTAAACAAAATAGAAAACATCAGTTTAGTGCTGAAACCATTGGGAAGAGCAACTTCAGACCATACATTTTAAACACTTGACGAATCGAGTTACTTTTGCCTTAAAGCCAAAACATAGAATATCTTTTTATTTATTTCCATAACTCGACAGAATTGATGACTTGACATCATAACAATGATCGAATCAAGCCACACATTTTATAATTCAAACCCTAACTTATAGAATAACTTTGTCGAGAACTTCTCTCAACCGATGAACCACACACAACCAAACTCTTCTCTAAAAACAAAAACACATCTCATACGATTTGTAGAAATCAAAGGATCATTACGATATCCATGTCTAGAGAGACACACGACACAACTATACAGTTTTCACAGTTATTATTATGCAGAAGAAACATTACCAAGAAGCTTCCATTATAATCCACAACTATAACTTTTATCCATCAACCATAAAACACAGAACCATTTTGAGAACGAGATGTATCACTATATTAAGTCTGAGAATATGAATCTCTGTTACAAAACAGTTGTATTCAAAATCGACACGGCCATTGCCTTATAGGTCGAGGAATCCTCCTCCCCATTCTTTTATAAAATTACAAACCCTATCGAAACTCTCTGAGTTAAAAACACAACACACAGAACATCATACAGTCGACCATTCTCTTCATCTACACAAAGTTTCAAGGCAACCGCTGAGGCTTATCAGTTGGTATAGCTGCAGCCAACCTACGACGCCTAGACAGGAGAAAACTAATGAATCGTTGCCCTGTAAACAACCACATCAATGTTGTGGTCATACATTTATCTTATCAAGAAACAAGACCCAGTATAAACAAACAAATAACTACTGTGTTAAATACCGAATGTGAAAGCTATAGGAGGAGTTTCGAACACATTACCTTTTTAAATGAAATTCGTAGTAGCAATAAACACCAAGACTGGTGCAGCTGTAACCAAACCCTTACATCATCGAATGCTGGTATAGCTAGAGCCAACACTGAACCATCAACCATTTTAAAATAGTCAAACAGTGCTGGGAGATATAGCAACCCTGGCGAGGCCCTAGCCATCCATTACAAACCCAAAATTAAAATAAACAAACCCTCAACAAGTCGGGGTATCAAACCACCCAAAGACAAACTCTAAGATTGCGAAACGAGACATTCAACCCTATACAAGAACTGGAGAGAGCTCGGCTCTAATAATTACAAAGGTTACGAGTTCAAGACTCGGGAACTACGCCTCCACAAGCAGAACAACCAAACTACAAACCCTTAGCATGTTGGCCACACAGAGCTACCACTACCAAGTAACAAAAGACACAATAACTCATCAATCGCAACAAAGTTAGGGTTAAACTGCATGCATTGAAACCCTTGTCAGATCAACGGTGTAGATCATCGGTGGGAATTACGAAATCACCAACCATCTACCACATTTAATGAGTCATCACTACCAAAGCCACGAAGGAGCCATCTCAGCAACTTTTAAACCTTTGTTAAGTGACAACTCAGTACTCAGTGGTCATACCAAGACACTTTCACGTGAACCAAGCTTGCTAAGCCATCCACGAGGGAATCCCACTATCTCTCGTTAGTTGAAAGCATTCAATGCGTAGGATACAATCACATCCGCCAACCTGTAAACCATATTAACATTCACATCATACAACGTGGATATAAGTTGTGGTAAGGTCGTAACTACACCCTTGTAACATGAAGTTCAGGGTTGGATAGGACTTCACCATGGTCGCATAAGTGTTACATAGGGTCACGTAAAATGCACACAAACCCCACTAGATATCACTAAGGTTTATATAAATAGCATATGTTTGCATAGTATTTCATATTGCATAATATCAATAAGGTATATATGGTATTACATAGGGTAATATGATGCATACAAAGCACATACAATAAAGAGATATAAATCACCATAGTTGTTAATATTACAACAAACTTTATTTGCAAAGGTTTGATAATAATTCCATAAACATTATAAATAGACCATATAGATAATCCATTAAAGAGAATTATACATTGTGAATGGATTCTAAACATTACACACACATACATTATAATGTATTGTGTAAATGAAATAATTCAGACCAACACCATCATCACAGGATTTAGACCCTAAACAAGTTAACAAAACAATTATACATAGAATTTCCACAAATTGCCACGGAGGTAGAAGGTAGGCATTTACATATAGTCAACATGAACAGAAACCAAAAATAATTCTGGATACAACAATGTGATATGATCATTACAGACCTTCTCTGAAAAACTGTTTGAATACTTGTCGCAACCTTAAACTCTTACCTGTAAACTGTCACAAAGTACGAAATCACATGCTTTAGCACGAATGCTAAGTAAGCCTTGGGGTGTCCATAGGACCCCTTCATCAATCAACAAAAGCACATTAGTCAAATCAGTTAATTCATCTTCCATAAACAACAACAATAGAAGTTTGCAGCAGTACAACTGAATAGGAATAACAATGAGACATAATCTGAAATCTTTTGGTCGAAATTTCTTTTATTATTAAACCAACTTGGCATTTAGTACAACAAGCTAAAATTTTATGCATTATTCTATTTCCGCATACAGTAAATAAGCAATAGATGTCACGTAGAAAAATTTTAAATTTTTGTGATTTTCTGGGATGTTACATTGCCGGTGACCACTAGTGAGAAGGAAGACTGGTTGTCGAAATCCAAGTAGTCAAGCAGAAATTGTCGAGGTGCGGTTGACAAAAAGACAAGAAGTTCGTAGGTCGACAAGTTAAGATGTCTATAGATGACATGTTTGCAGCGAAGGAGGTGGGGTTTCAATAGGTTGTCGAACAGCAACATCGACAAGTTTGCGGCGGAAGCCAAGCGTGGAGGAAGGAGTGGATTGGAATCCACAAAGCGAAGTGAAGCCGACAAGTAAGGTTGAAAGGTGACGAAGTGTAGTATGGTCAGGACGTGGCACCGAAAACTATCACAGAGTCCGAGTTTTGCATAGTTCAAAGCGGAGTACTTGGTAGCCGTTCAGGGTTGCTAAGGAAGTTATGAAGTTGCTAAGGAAGTTAGCAACAACCTCTTCATTGGTACAAAAATTTCTTCAAGTAGGAACCAATTTGATGGTTTCCAAATCAATAAGATAATGCTTCTCCATAAAGGACACAAAAAAATTTCCCTTTAAGATCCTCCCTTGGATTGGAGCTCCAAGCTTCTCTCAGGGAGGTAGAAAATTTTAAATCCCCCCAACTTCCATGTTTGGATTACTAAGATCTCCAGATTCAACCAAACTTTCCCAAAATGGAATTATATTTGCATACGACCCATAGATGTTCATGACATTCAGCCTAGAACAAGAGTCCCTGAGATCCAATGTTATAGCGAGGGCATAATCAAAACATGATGAAAAGGAAGCTTTATAACTAAATTCCAACCTGTTAAGAAGCCTCCAGACTAACCAACTACATCCACAACACAGAATCGGATCACTCTCTTAACCAGGGTTCCAGAGTAGCTCGTGCCTTAGAACCTTCTCAAATTGTTTCTTGGATCAAAATGACCTTAGGATTATGGCTCTAAATGAGCCTTTTGAGGGATAGCATTTTGTGGGAACCCTCAACCCCTAAGTTGCATGTTGAATGAAAGAAAAATCATTGTGGGGGTTTCTTCATGACACTCCTTATTATAAGGGTCCCATAAATGGTAGATTGCTTCCCTTTTTGAATGTCAAGCACAACCTCGTGCTAATATTTGAGGAGATGAGACTTCCTTCCTACTGGATCAAATTGAGGAGGATCCAACACAATCCCGCACTAGAGGAGGAATCCTCTTTCCCACAAGGCAGTGTCTTAAAGCATATTCTTTCCTGGGGAGAGGAGGGGGAGAAATGGCCAAAGCTTGAGGAGGGGACTCAAAGGAGGGGTGAACAAACACAGTATGGACTAAACCCTAAGGAGGACAAGCAAGTTGCTTAATATAGGGAAGGGGAGGAAAGAGAAACCCGACCAGAGGCTAAGGGATGAGGAGGGGAGAGCCTAGGGAGGGATGAGTGAGAAGGAAAGGGAGAAATCCAGGAACTAAGATGAGAGCTGGGCATAATGGAATAAGGGGGGGAAGCAATTGCAACCACAGGAGGAGAGGAACCAAGAAAGCTAGAGGTAAAATAACGAGGAAGAATCCAAAGGATGCTTACCAGCTAAGTCCACTGAAATAGGGGCAAGCTTTGACACATCCACACTGCCATTATCCTTGACTATCCCTGAAATTTTAGCTTCCTTTAATTTGGGAAGGTTATCAACCTGAACATTGTTGGGTTTCTTAACTTATTTTTTAACAGGTGTACCGAAGCGCATAACCTTTATACACTAGCAATACACATATTACACCTCGTGACAAGTAAAACAATGAAAGGGAAAGCGCCAGTAGTCTACATTTTGGTGCTCGATATGGTCATTGTAAACCAAGTCCACATTGCTTACTAGACCCTCCTTGAGGTCGACCTCAACCTGAACCCAATCCCATCTTCTATTTGTCTTGCGATCGCAATTGGGCTCTATGCCTGAGAAGACCCAAGACTTACTAGTGGCATCAAATGCTTTAGTGGTCTAGAATACAAAGGGCATATTGGGAAAAATTGCCCAAAAATTTAAGAGAGAGACATGCTTGCGAGCAACGTCAAAACCTAGATCCCAATTATGAAAAACCAATCTTGAGGGACCCCAACTCCAACTCTTATTCAAAATGTTTGAATCGTCATCAAGTGAAAGGAACATAAAAAATAACTATCCTCTAATTAGCACATGAAAGGTAGATAAATACCCCAACTATGGCTTCCAGTTGTGCTCTAACCACCTGGAAAGGGCTTCCTCCTTCAGGGCTTTACCTCAGAATCTGCCTACCAAAGTAGCACCATAGAATCTCCCCATGTCTTCGACCTTCAAATCTTTTCCAGCCACCATTTGATCAAGGCCAACCATTCCCTAATACACTTTTTAGGGTAGCGACTAGCCTTACCTTCCTTCGCCTCCTTGACAATCTTTTCTTTTCCTTGGTCTAGTAAAATTGAAGAGTATGGAGTATCTGAAGCAACAAAGATGGGAGGAATGACTTTGCTACAATGTAGAGTCTGGGAATGAACCCCTGTCCCATTATTTTTAATGTCAGAACAGACCGCACTATCAACATTACTACAAATCTAGGGGGTAATCTCTACATTTAAATCACACAAGTTCAAGGTCAATGATGAAATTGAGGCTGGGATCCTATTGCATCACTTCAAGTGGAGTCTTGATAAGGTCAATGATGAAATTGAGGCTGGGATTCTCTTGCATCACTTCAAGTGGAGTGTTGATAAGGTCAATGATGAATGGTTTACAAACGAGGAGAAGGTCAGAATGGATGTGGGGTTGTTGGAAAATCCTGTTCTGGAGGTTATACCGGATCAAAAGGACTTGACATGTGGGATATGCTTCGATTGTTAAACTCTTGAACACAAGCATTTATAATTTCATTCTTATAATGAGTTTTAAAATATTTTAAAATCCTTTCTTAATTTCATTCTTATAAGGAGTTTTAAAATATTTTAAATTGATTTCTTATAACAAATTTTAAAGTAAACTACATTTAATATAAATATTTTCCATATAATTTTGTATTGAAAATGATACATTTAGAATAAAAAAGTTCTTATGAATAAAAATGATTTGTTTTTGGAAATTTGCAAAGAAAATATATATAATTAAAAGTAAATTTAATACATTAAATTATATTAATTTTTAAATATTATTAAAATGATAATACAATTCATTATAAAATGTTTTGACAAAATTATTAAAACTTATATAAGTTTTAAGGTTTTTAATTTAAAATATCAAATTTTCACTACGACATTTGAATAGAAAAAAGTGACACTTTTATAAATAGATTCAAATAAATAATTAATAATTTAACAACTTGTCTAGAAATCTTAATGACATTTAAAATAATATAAATGGTTTACCATTTTTTGTTTTAAAACTATAAAAAATCAAAAATACCTCTAGAACATTCTTTTCTTGATTGATTTGGGTTTAAGTAGAACCGGCCATGCAACATGCTCAAGATTGTTATATTAATAGTTGCAAATAAACTTTTATTGGAAGATAATTGGCTCTAGCTTCACCTCACCAACTCCAAATATTTACTATTACCTTTAGCATTAATGCGTGAACAACTTGTATAGTTTTTAGTTAGCCTTACCCTCTACGCCATTTTCCTTCATGTACAATTCCAAGTTTGAAGAGTCATAGTTGGACTCTAGATTTTTTTTATCAAATTCTTTAGATTAATCAGGTCCCAATTTTGACATTAGTCCTTTAATATTGTTTCCCTTTTCAGATTAATCAGGTCCCAATTTTGACATTAGTGCTTTAATATTGTTTCCACTTTTCATGTTTGTAATGATAGATAATTTTGAGTTGCATATGCTTCAAGGCATAGCATATTTTATTTTAAGTTTAGATAGTGTTAAGCCAAGAATACCACTTTGGTTAAAATCCTTTTATACCTTTTTAGATTGTGTATTCTTTAATGTAATGTGAATGCAACTTGTTTTACATGCTCTGTCTATGTGCTAGATTATGATGATTAACTATATCTTTGCATATTTGGGGATTAACCTAGGGATCTAAATAGTGCATCTAGAGTGATTGATTATGTATTAAAATAGACTACAATTGCAAAGGAGAATACAATCAAGTGAGATAACTTATATCATATACAATATACCTAGATTGCAACACGATCTTTATCGACCTCTTTAGAGTGAGTGATATGATCAATATCTTATGTAATCATGTTGCATTCATGGATCCAACATGAGTTATTGTAGTATCTTAATTACTAGTCTAACTTAACAGTATCTATGTATGGTTTTGATTTATGTTCTTTATGGTTAATCTCTAATTAGTTAATATATGTGGGATAAGATGTGTTAGTAACCATAATCCATCTTCGTGTAGTTATACATCAACAATAATAGTAACATGCTTTATTCCTATAGACATTGGGAAATGCCCCAATTTAGCTACACAGGTTCACTCAATGAAAGGGCCCAATTAGACCTTCCTCTATTAAAATGGTGAACTGTATAGACACAACCTAGTTGTCCTTGGTTCTCTATGCTTTATTAGTTATGGCTCAGCTCACCATTAGTTTTTTATGATTTAAATGAGATGCAACTAACAAGCATATGTAAAAATAAAGTAATCTAATTCTAATCTAACCTATCTAGCCTAATCTTTCATTCCTAGCTAGAAGCATATGTACAAGAAAACCAAGCTAACATGAAATAAAAGGAAGGCACAAAGAGTATGGAGAATAGTCCAATCTACCATCAATAACAAACCTCATCGGGCGCTCTAAGGATTAAGAATAACCTACAATCATCGAGAGATCATGTATTCCACATCAACATGTTAGACATAAATAAAAAGGAAACATGCGAAGAGTAGGGAAATTCGTCCACCATCTTTTATTTTCACAATAACCTAATGCTTGCTCTAAGGTCAAAGGATATCCTAAAACTTACTAAGAGTTACATCCAACAAGTTAGCAATATATGTGATAAGTAATCATAAACAGAGTGAGTAAAAAGAAATTTTATATGCCACAACATTCACAAGTTACCATATATATCCCTATAGGCACCAAGAAAGATTGTAAATGACGAGAATAGTCCACAACCATCAACAACATTACAAAAGTGTAAAGCACAAGCTAAATATTTCACTCTATTTAACATATGAAGATTGAAGAGTTTGATAAACCCATGCCACAAAAGAAATACCAACAAAATCTAAAACAAAAGAATAACAATGGCACATACACACATTACAAACATATTTACACTGGAAACCCTTAACCGAGAAAACCAACCTAATTGAGAGTCATTCCTCTCTTTATCTCATTGTACTATCTTCATTGTTTACAATATAATATTATACCATACAAAACTTTGATTTGTTAACTTGTATTGTATCACAACCCTAATTCCTTAACCTAAATTAGTTTATAATGGGTCAAAACCATATTGAAACAATACACAATGTACTAGAATGGGGAACTCATTGGAACCCATGCCATTCCAACCAATTGCAAGGATGGGTGGGGGGAGGCATCCCCTTAGACCTTGTTCATTATGGGTCCAACCCCCAAGCCATCGTCAAAATGTAGCTAAGCCTAATTGAAAAAATACAACACATATCGAACATTCTCCCACTTGTTGAATACTTTGCAAAAAAAATGGGGGAAGGGGAAGGCATTCATCTAGTTAGCTACAAGGAGGGGAATACCCATTGATTCTCTACACCAAGAGAAATTTTTAATATTAACTAAATTTGACAATGAATTTGCACCATTCTTCAAGGTATCAACCTTCTCCAATGGCACTTTATTATTTTCAACCATGTCTCTAACAAAATGCTACTCCACATAAATATGCTTTATTTTAGAATGATCAACAATGTTCTTTGCCAAAAAAATTGCACTTTATTTGTATACCTACTCAAAATTCGCACTGCATGGGAAATGTTTATTCTAGTATAGACCATAGCATACATAAAACTTCCAACAACAATAGCATTGGAAACATGAGACATGTCTCCTGCGTCTTCTTGGATCTTGGTATTCTAATTTCTATATAAGTTTTCACCTACAAGAATAAAGACCTTTACCAGTTTATATTATGTTGTAATTTGTGGGATTACACATGGTTACCAATAGTGCATCGCAAGCATACAATCATATGCATAAGTATACATACACAAAGTCAACAAGGAAGAAAATTAGTGGTACATCCAATACCAAGCCTTTATTATATCACTAAGCCATACTATCCAAAGAAAAGAACAATATTATCACTTATGGCTTACCATCCTATATATATATATATATATATATATATGATGTACATTCAGTTAGACAATTATGGCTGTGTAACTACCCAATAGTCTACTTAACCAACTCTACTAGACTAACCAACCAAGTGACAGGTCATTTGGAAGGACTTAGTCATCCCGTCAACTAGGCTCCTCCAACATCTCCCCCACCCCAAAACTCTTCTTCATCCCAAAGAGAATAGGGAGATGCAAAATTACAAAATTAAAATAGTTACATAGACCAAAAAAACTATGATATAAAGGCTTTTGTAGGTGGAACACTTGTGGTGCAAGCTTCGAAAATGGTAGGAGCACAAGTGACCATTTGCTACTGAAATTATTCCAATCGAATAATACCATGTGGGTGTTTGTATTAGTTGTGGTTATCTTGGATAGTTGGGTGATCTGCTTGACCATGGGTCTATTCCTTTAGTTGATTTAGGTCAGGACTAATGACTTCTTGTAAAACTTCTACTGTATGCATGAGATTATACATATTCTTAGCTAGCCTACTATTATCTCCTTGGGATAACTTAGCGTCATGTATCCATTGGATTTCCTTCCACTATAACTCATTGACACGTTATTGCTCCATGTTGACTTGATCACCCAATGCTCTAGCATATTTAGGATTAGTAGTGGCCTTTCTCCAGTTCAGGTTAATGATAGTGGCTTGATTGTTGTGAATATTAACTTAGACCTATCCATAGTATGAGTACCAATTATTCAGAGTCGAAGTTGATTTTGTGGCCACTACTTCATATTCCTACATATTTTTATCTCGTTCTAAAAATATTTTATGTTGGTCATCTACGAGAAGGGCAGTTTCATAATCTTATTTTTCTTGTTGTTGATATGTGACCAATTGGAAGTGTGTAAGCAGAGTGCCAACAAGAATATGCTAGCAATCATTGTGTTGGTCGAGATGTGGGTCAACCAAAGGTCCAATCAATTATTCATCCAATGCTTTGCAATTTCACCAAGCATTCCCCTTAGCAATATTCAAATTATTTAGTCGCTTGGTTGAGTCGGTTGATCGTTGATCATGTTATTTATTGATTTGAAAATTTCTTGTAATTCTTCATTTGATGCATTCTATCATGCAAAGATGTTGATAGTCCCTACATTCATAGATGTCTATTGAATCTATATTCTTAGGCCATATGATGGTTTTTGCTTATTATGATTATTCTTTTGTTCCTTAGTTTCCTTCTTACCTTTGGGAGAAGGTTTGGCTCCGCCATTCAGTAGTCACTCTGGTTGAGGTATCAATGAGGTAATCACAGCTAAGGAAGTGGTTGATAGAGGGCCCAACATAGTATTTGATGGAGGAGATGATGAAATGGTCAATGGAGTGATCAATGGAGTGGTTGATGGAATGGTCAAAGGAATTTTCAACAAAATGGTCGAAGGGAGGGTTGTTAGAATAGTCAAAGGGCCCACTGATGATGGGATGGTTGGAAAAGGCACTGACAAAATGGTTGAAGATGTTATCAAGGATGGGTTGGTAAAATGCAAATGAGGTAAGGTTTGTAATTTGATGGGTGTTGTTGATGTTGAGAGAGTGAAAGAAGATGCCGGTATTAATTGTTGCAGTTGAGGGAATGCTAGAGATAACATTTGGATTATCGAAAGACTTGAAAGCATCTAGACAAGTTTTGGGCCAAGGGAGGAATGTGTTGAAGGCAAGAAATGGGATTGTTGTGTTTATGCTAATGGGGGAGGAGGTTCTTTTGTAATATTTTTGGAGAGGGTGGTCAGTTTTCTTAAGTTAATTCGATCTCTTGCTCTGCATCTAGTCGATTGGTTGTTCTGGGCTTCATCGAAACAAAGGCAGTTGGAAGCTATGTTGTCCCGGACTTCTTTGTTGCAGTGTTGCTCTACTGTTGTGAAATGGATTTTTCTATGTGTTTCTGAATTGTTACTTTATTCTATGACACTTCTATTATGATGGTTTTTTTCCTTCTCCATCAAGTGGATGATGTCTTCTCCAGGAGACGAGGTTAGAAGCAACTTATGTTTTCTTACTTGTTGTCAGGTAGATTTTCCCTTGGGATTTTGCTGGTACATCAGTACTTGCTTGAAAACTTGGTTAAGTTTTTCTTTCAATCAATGTTCATCAAATTTTTGTTCTACTCCTTCATGTATTAAATTATCCAGGTCATCCTTATTCAACTGAATGGATGACTCATCAAATAGTTCTTAGGGTTGACTTTTGGATGGAACAATAACTAGTTGTTTTTATGAAGTTGTATCTTCTGGGGAAAGCATGGTGATATACAACAAAGCTTCATACTAGTCTTCAGTTTCCCCATCTTTTAGTGGCAGAAGTAACCCATTATGAGTACACTTTTCCAAGGTTGGTACTGGAATAATTGCATTGGTTTGTCGGGCGAGGTCGGTAAATATCACATCAACAAATGCATAATAGTCAATATTTTCTATCTCTCTTCCTTAACCATGAAGATACCACACTTTGGTGTGGTCTAGTTCCAAATGAATATGAGTGTTCGTAGGTAGGCTACATCAAACATATTATGGGACTTGCCACCGATCATAGGAATTCCTTACTACTTAAAACCGGTTCTCGAACAAAATCCCTGGCTTGGTTGACTCAATTGGTGCTCCCTTTCGAGAAAAAATCCTATAATTTCACATGGAAGGAGGCAATGTGTTGGTGAATTCTACCTCACCGGATAGGGGGATATTATTCATGGAAATCCAAATAAGAAGGGATGGAAACCAGATTGCATATCCAGTCTCTTGGCATTTTTCACAGTTGTGTTTTACAATGTTGGCAAGATGGTCGGGCCAATTGAATAGTTTCCCTTTCATTGGGACTTTCTTGACGACTTCAAGTATTTAGAAATTAACATTGGATGGACAAATAGAGATGGTGAGATAGGGAGATACTATAATGGAGGCCCATTCAATAGTAAGATGTATGAATTGACTGATAATTAGTCCTTTGGAATTCTTGTCTTGTGTGGACCTTGTGAATTCCTTGACTAGCTCTAGGGGCTTATTCGCTAAAGGGACTGGTTCTGGCTCTAGGGGCTTATTCGCTAAAGGGACTGGTTCTCCCTAGGAAGATAGACTAGTAATGTGGCTAATTAGGGAATCATTAATTTTGATGCCCTCATCTAACCATATTTTTCTATCATGGTATCTAATTACAATGAATTCCACAGCTAACTCTTTTAGGTTCTCAAAACTGGCTATTTGTGGAGCACTGAGGTAGTGATAAATCTTTGCATTGGCCATCAAGTTGGCTTTCGATCCCCATTTCCCATCTCGAACTTCTCGTTTCTTAAATTTGAGCCATTGTTTTTTCCAATTGTGTTCATAATTTTTTTTTTTCTTTATCATGTTTATTGTGCTTGTAGTGGCGTCATGCATATTTCTTCCTAATGGGATTTAGTTCTTACTTAAACGTATTTTATCTTAGCCAAGGGGGCACTCTTCTTAGGTTCAATTTTAGTGAATTGGTTATCTAAATTTTTGAACTCTGGATCTAAATAAATTGGAATAGAAGTTGATTGTGCTCGCTATAATTCTTAACAAAAAATTTTCCAACAAGACTCAACTCGCTATAATTCTTAACAGAAATTTTTCCAACAAGACTCAACAGAGCGAATTTATAGGCACAATATTCGAAAGAAAATCAATGTGCATAGGCGAGTGCAGTAAATGCACTCCTTGTGTGTGATAGTTATTTCACGCGTTTGAAGAAACATGCAGTTGAATTTTGTCTTGTGGCTCTATCATTCTGCGGTTAGTCGAGTTGACTAGCAAATGGACAGACTTGGTCCTCTTCTAGTCAATCGGGTCAGTCAGGGAATAGAAGGTCTTGGTCCTCCTGTGTTCGATTGGGTCAGTTGGCGGACAAATGGACTTGGTCCTCTTCCCACCTAAATTAGGGTCTAGTTAATTTTTTCTAGGACAATGCACACTCATGGCTAGCTAGATTGATTAATGTTCCTTGTTGAGTGTAATCATGATCAAGTTCTTGCTCCTTCCAAGTACACATGCCATAGTTTATATATATACTTGATCTATCACTGTACTTGAAAATTTAGTTAAATGACTACCTATTAACTAATTAGTTGAATTCAATAATTAGTATAACCAAAATCAGAAGCACAATGGTCAACCAATGGTGATACAACCACTAGTCGACATGAGTGCTTCTTACATGTGATCTCGTTTGAATCGAGCACCATTAATGAATTTAGTGAACACTCGGCCTTGCATTCTTTTCAATCTAGATGTTCATTTCTTCAATGACATATGGCCCTAACCATGAAGTTTCTAAATTCCTTGGTTTTCCTTTTATTTTACTTTCGTATAATAGGACTAAATCTTTGACTGAGATGTTCTTAGTTTTAATGTTTCTAATATGCCATACTTTTTTTGGTTGTTTCTGAACTTCTTGATGGTGTATAGTGATCAATATTTATTCTTCTAGATTTTGTAAGTCAAATAAATTGCCATGAGTAGCTTGTATGACATCTAAATACATCACTTGTGAAATTAGTGGAGCTCATTTTTTAAATGTTGATGCACGACCACTTCTTAACCATAGACTAGTTTAAATGGTGTGTGACTTGTCGATATTTTGTAAGCTATCATATAGGCCCATAAAATGGATAGAATTTTACCATCCCAATTGTCTTTGTCGGTGTTGCAGATTTGTGTTAATCCTTTAGTAAATGTTTTATTAACAGGAACTATAGCATCATTCGAGTGTGGATGGTATGAAGATATCTTGTGATGATCTATTAAGAATTATTTCAGGAGGACTGTTATGGTTTTTTTGATGAAATGTGTTCCTATGTCATTGATTAAGGTGAGGGTGCATCCAAATAATGTAATTATGTTTTCATAGATAAATTTTGATGTGACTTCACTAATGCAGGCCTCGACTGGTTCGTATTTTTCCCAATTAGTTATATTTTCATTTGCAGTAATGATGTATCTTGTGCCTATCACTTGAACGGGTGTCGAGAATGGTCCGACTAAGTCGATTGCCCAAATTTAAAATGTGAGACTTGGATTCACCAAGATTAATGGAATTTCATTTTGACTTAATGGTCATCCAATTTTATGGAATCTGTCACACTTATTGATGAATTTTTTACAGTCTTTGTTAAGTGTTGGTGATCTGCACATGGCCAGGAAGCACCAGGGGGACAATAGTTTGACTAAATGTGTCGGCTTTGTTATGGTGGAAGCTTAAGCAACATAATGCACAAAGCAGGAATACACTACACAGACAGAACACAAATGAACACAGACAATATGCAGGAATGTGAACTGATCTTCTATTACTGGATATAAGATCATCGATTGATTATCTGTTGTATATTACAGTAGTTTACATGCTTATATAGAGAGTGTTGAGATGCTTGGGTGCTTTCCTATTACGTTCAGTTACAAGAGAAGTTAGAACGGTTCGGTAGTTCAACCGTTACAGTCAACTGGAAGACAGAGAGACAGTCTGTCAAAGTTCGATAGTCGCAAGTCGCAGATCGACACTGCATGTCGATGTCGCAAAACTGTGAGGTCGCAAAACTTGTCGAAGTCGTGGAGTTATCAAATCCATGCCGAATCCGTAACTTGTCGAAGTTGTGTCGACGTTGATGACTTGTCGAAGATGTGTCGAATTTAGCATCCGATAATAATGCCAACTATGATGTGGATCAGACATCCTTCTTTAAGAAACAATGGTACCCATTGTTTGCTCATGAAGGTGAGGAAACTTGTCGGTCAGTTCAGTAGCAAAGTACCACTTTCCTTGTGCTAGGATCTGTCCAGCCTTAGAAACCTGAAACAAGGGAATTATGGTCATCCTTGTATGGTGTACTCGTCGTCCTACAATGGTGTCACAAGGAAGAGGCTCCTGAACATCTGGATTGATATTGTTGGGTTCTATTGTTCACAAGTCATTATGCTCCAATAGTGGTGCATGGTATTGTCGAAGTAGATTCACATTGAATATTGGATGCAAGCCCAAGCATGCAACAATGTCAAGCTCGAAATCATTTTCGCCAATCTGTCAAAGAATATTGTACGGACCATATCGCAAAAGTTTGATCTTCTTCAATGGACCAGTGAAGCGCTCCTTCTTGAGATGTAACCAGACCTTATCCCCAATTTGGAATGAATGAGGACTACAATGCTTGTCGTGTCAAGCCTTATATTTCTCATTTTCTTGTTGCAACATGTCATGTGCTTGCTTATGGATGTCGCAGATTTGATCTCAAAAATTCAAGGCTTTATCAACTTCCCACTGGATGTAGTCGGTGTCATAGTTTGGCTATGTCGAGGAGATGATCAAGTCGATAGGCACTGACGGTTGAAATCCGTAACAAATCTCAAATGGACTCTTGCCTATAGAGTTGTGTTGATCACGATTGTAACTATGTTGTATGTATGGAAGACTTTCATCCCATGTGCGTCGATGCTTGTGATTGTACATGCGAAGCAGTTGTACTACCAAGTGATTCACAACTTCCATCTATCCATTGGTCTGAGGATGGAAATCTATTGACAATGAAAGTCGTGTGTCCATCTGTTTTCAGAGAGTCTTCCAAAATATGCTGACGAATTTGGAATCTCAGTTGGAATTAATGGTTGTGGGTAAACCAAAGTGTTTCCAAACATGTGCGAAGAAGAGATGAGATGTATGTTGCATTTTCGTGGTCTTATTACATGGTATGAGAATGGCCATCTTGGAAAATCTATCAACTACTACGAATATCGCATCGTGCTAAGGTGTGTAAAATCCCTGCCGTCGATTAGGTGGTTTAGCAATGGCACAAACCACACATGATTGAATGTACTTGTTAACGTCAGTTTTAGGTGTAGGCCAAAAGAAATACTTCTAGAGAATAGCAAGTGTCTTTGTTACTCCAAAGTGTCTTGCAGTCTTGTTGTAGCAGCGTCCCAAATGAGCTGCTATTGATGCTCACCGGTCTGTACACAAAGTTGTCCAGGCTTGTATAGAAAGGTGTCTTTTAGGAAATAGTCGGCGGTCGATGACTTGTCAGTTTGAATCTGTTTGTAGACTAGTGAAAAGTCAATGTATTCCTAATACAACTAAGGCCAAATAGTGGTGTAATATCCCTGCATACTCATCACTGTAAAAAGGAGAGTAATAGGCAGTCTTCTTAGACAATTGGTGGCGGCGTTAGCTTTACCTTTCCGATACTTAATTACCAACTGGAATTGCTGTAGGTAATTAATCCACTTCAGTTGTTTGGTTGTTTGCAGTTTTGACTGGGTCAGAGTGAACTGTAGAGGCTTATGGTCAGTGAGGATGATCGTTTTCTTGCTAAGGATGTAATGCCTCCATTGCTTGAGAGCTTGCACAATGGCATACAGTTCTTTTTCGTATGTCGAATATCTTCTAACGGTGTCATTAAAAGTTTCGAAATGAAAAGTGACGGGGTGACTAGACTGAGTGATCACTGCGCCAAAGGCATAGTCGGATGTGTCTGTCTCAATCTCAAAGGGATGATGCAAATCAAGTAACATAGTTACTGGTGTAATGCAGAGCTTGTGTTTGAGTTGTTCAAAAGCTTCTTGTTGTGTTAGTGTACATTTGAAGCCATTTTTTCCATTTCCCTTCGTCAATGGATTCAAGGGCCAGGCTATGTGACTGAAGCCGAGTATGAATCGTCGATAAAAATTCGCTAAACCAAGAAAAATTCTTATTTCTTGAATGATTTGATGAATGGAACAATATTTGAGGATATGTACTTTGTCTGGATCAATGTGAATTCTTGCAGAGACAATTACATACCCAAATATTTGATGTTGTTCATCGCAAAGGTGCACTTGTCCATGTTCAAGTAAGGTCGATGTTGCTGGAGAGTGTCGAGGACTTGTCGAAGCTGTTCGACATGTTCTTCCCATGATCGACTGAAAATCAATATGTTGTAAAGGTGGAAAATGATCCATTTTCCGATGAAAGGTCAAAGAATGTTATCCATGTATCACATGAATGTCACAGGTGCGTTGGTTAAGCCAAAAGGCATGACTAACCATTCAAACAATCATTCCTTGGTATTAAAAGCAGTTTTCCACACATCTGAGGGCTCAATTGGAATTTGATGATATCCCGACTTGAGGTCAATCTTAGTAAAGAATTTAGCACCTTTCAGAGAGTTGATGAGCTCGTCTATTCGCGACAGAGGGTAGCGATTCTTTACCGAAATGTTTTTGAGTGCCCTGTAGTCGATGCACATGCACCAAGTATCGTCTTTCCTTGGAACGAGGAGGAATGGACTTCCACAAGGAGAGGAGTTGGGTCGGATATGAACTTTATTGATCAAATCTTGGATTTTTTTGTGAATCTCTTCATTTTCGAGAATGGATATTCTGTAAACAGATGCGTTAGGAAAAGAAGAACTAAGAGCAAGTTCAATGGAGTGTTTTACCTGTAAATGTCGAGGTACTCCGTCCTGATATTGGAATAAACTCTGATACTCATTGAGAATGTTGTTAATCAACTGCTTCTGTCAGGAGCCGCTTTGGTCGGTGAGTCCACTCGTTGCTGCAGTATTCCTATAATGTTTTAGTTTGATCATGATTAACGCGAACTTCTGAGCATGGTTGATGAGATTCTTTGTTTGTTTAGCAAATATCATTGAAACCGTTGGTGTAGGTCATTGCTTTGGTATGTTGTACCATCGATTGTGAATCCTGACAATCACCTTCTACGGTCGTGATTGATAACTTCCATGGCAAGCCCATAGGTAAGGTTTCCCAAACAAGGCATCGTTTATAGAGAGTGGTGCTACATCATAGATTACTTCATATTCAAAAGGATTTATGAAGTGTGTTAGTCTGCATTGTCGGGTGATCCGTAGTTCTTGTCGATCTTTCATCCAACTGATGTTGTAAGGCTGCAGATGTGGAGTGGTGACAAGACCTAGTTTCTTCACAAGATCTTCAGAAATGAAGTTCTTCTGGATACTGTTGTCCACAATCAAATGAAATGGATTGTGTTGAACCCATATCCATGTATGTGACAAGCGCTCCCGTTCCTCCTCATCAATGATAGTCGAGGCTGCTAGAGTGGTCGATGTCGATGTCAAAAGGGTCATTGCGTCTGGATCAGATTCTTCCATCTCTTGTCGAACGCGTCAAATGTTGACACTTTTTCCAAGAATGTCTTCTAAGATTTTCATTCATACGTATCATGCCAAGATGAGTGGTGGTAATCTCACCATTTTCTGGTTGGCGGTTGTTTGCTATGTTCTCTTTTCTAAAATGGATTTTTGCCGTGATCTAGATTTGGTGGATTCGAATAAGAATATTTTGACTTGTCGAAGTCGGATGATGTCTTCTTGTCAGGTGGTCGTCCTGATGTCGACTTTGTCGCGAAGTGTGCTTTCCCTTTCTGCTCGGTTTCGAGTTTGCTGGCATAGTGGATGCATCCGCAAGAGTATTGAAAGTCATAAATTCCATCTCTTAATAAATATACTGGGAAAGTCCACTGATTTATTTCAGAACAAGCAATTTCTCTTCTTCTTGGATGCCAAGTCTAGCCATGAGTCCATAGAACTTGTCGGTGTAAATCTGTACTGATTGGTATTTCCATTGCCTTAGTTGCCACCACTTCTTATACTACTGCTCAAGGTATTTGGATGGGTAAAACTCTTTTTGGATGTGTTCGACGAATTTATCCCATGTGTCGATGGGTTCTCCACTTTTCTCCATCTTTGTTGAGAGGTTCTCCCACTAGCAGTGCACAGATGTTGACATCTTGAAGGTTGCAATGGTGATCTTGTCAGCTTCTAAGAGTTTATTCACAGAGTAATAGGATTCCAATTGTTGCACCCAATTATCGAAGGATTCCTTGTCAATATTTCCTTCAAGATTCAGTATGTCCAAATTCATTTGTACTTTGAAGGGGCTGATTTTATCGGAGTGAGTTCTTGTCGAAAATCCTCCGGATGTCGAAGCAAATCGTGTGAGAATTTCATTGAAATGGGAGAACATTTCAGTTCATTGTCGAGTCAGTGCTTTCTCAATAAGTTGGGTTGTCTCATCGGCTACATGTCTATCATCTGTTTCTTCTTCCATTTCTGGAGCTAGCGTCTTCTTGGATTGATGAGATTGCGAACGTGTTTGAACATGAATAAGTTGGTAACTTCACTGGAAGTTTCTACGCAAACTTAAGCATGAATAAAGCTGAGTGCTCTGATACGAATGATCTGCACATGGACAGGAAGCACGAGGGGGACAACAATTTGACTAAATGAGTCGGCTTTGTTATGGCAGGAGCTTAAGAAACAGAATGTGCAAAGAAGGAATACACTACACATATAGAACACGAATGAACACAGATAATATGCAGGAATACGAACTGATCTTCTATTACTGGATATGAGATCATCGATTGATTCTCTGTTGTATATTACAATAGTTTACATGCTTATATAGAGAGTGTTTAGACACTTGGTTTCTTTCCTGTTCTGTTCAGTTACAAGAGAAGTTAGAACAGTTCGGCAGTTCAATTGTTGCAGTCAACTGGAAGACAGAGAGATAGTCTGTCAAAGTTCAACAGTCGCAAGTTGCAAATCGACGCTGCATGTCGATGTCGTGAAACTGTGAGGTCACGGAACTTGTCAAAGTTGCGGAGTTGTCGAATCCGGAACTTACCAAAGTTGTGTCAACGTCGATGACTTGTTGAAGATGTGTCCAAGCTAGCATCTGAAAATAATGCCAACTGTGATGTGGATCTGTTGGCCACCATATTCCAACTTGAAGAATCTTTTTAACAGTCATGTCGATCTATAAATGTCCTCTAGTTGTCCCGTAATGTGCTTAGTCTATAATCGACTCACTTGTGTGGTTGAGTATGCATTGACGTAGGATGTCCTATTGTCCTAGACTATATAGAAATACGTTGATAAATGTATATGGGGAAAATTTCATGGCTAAAAATTTCCTCTTTTTCTCAAATGTTCCCTCAAGTTCTTTTCCATCTTACATGAATTGAACTATGTGAACTAATTCTTCAGGTACTACTTCGACTTTGAAGAGATGTGTGTCAAGCAAGTTATCATCTATTCCTATGGGGTCCTCTATTGTTTCTATCATGGACGGGTGGTATCATCTGACATTAGTGATTCCAAGATAGACTATGATTTCAAATTCAAATTCCTAGAATAGTAACAGCCATCGACATATTCTTTCGTGGTGCAAAGTTTTGTTGACTAAGCATTTTAAGGCTTGATGATTTGTAAAGAAAACAAAATAGTTATATAATAAATAATGATGAATTTTCTACGAAGTGAAGGTCATACCAATTTCTTCACATTATGTGGTCGAGTAGTTTTGTTCAACTTTGTTCAAATTTTAACTAGCATAGGAATTTGGGTAGTCAATCCCATTGTCGTTTTGTTGTGCCAGTAATTCTCTGACTGCAATGATTGATGAGTCGATGTGTACATGAAATTTCTTATACCAGTTGGGGAAGTGTAATATAGGTTCTTCAACCAAATTTCTTTTTATCTTGTTCTAAAAATATTTTATGTTGGTCATCCAGGAGAAGGGTGGTTTCATAATCTTATTGTTGTTGTTGTTGATCTGCGACCAATTCAAAGTGTGTAAGTAGACTGCCGACAAGAATATTCTAGCAATTGATGTGTTGGTCTAGATGTGGGTCAATCAAGGGTCTTATCAGTTATTCATCCTATTCTTTACTATTTCACCAAGCATTCCCCTTAGCAATCTTCAAATTATTTATTCACTTGGTTGAGTCAGTTGATTGTCGATCACATTATTTATTTATTGATTTGGAAATTTCCTATAATTCTTCATCCGATATCTTCTCTCATGCAAAGACGTCGATAGTCCCTACAGTCACAGATGTTTGTTGAATCTGTATTGTTAGGACATAGGATGGTTTTTTCTTGTTATTATTCATATTTTGTTCCTTAGTTACCTTCTTACCTTTGGAAAAATGGTTGGCTCCGCTAGTCAAAGGTCACTCTAGTTGAGGTGTCAACAAGCTAATCATAGATAAAGAAGTGGTTGGTAGAGGGCCCAATGGAGTAGTTGATGGAGGATTCGATGGAATGGCCAATGGAGATATTGATGAAATGGTTGAAGGAACGTTCAACAAAATGGTTGAAGGGAGGGTTGTCAGAATAGTCGAAGGGCCCACCAATGATGGAATGGTCAAAAAAGGAACCGACATAATGGTCGAAGATGTTGTCATAGATGGGATGGTGTTGTAGTATATTGGATTACATTAGGTTACCAGTAGCAGAGCAAAGCATACATAAAACATGATGATACAACACACGTAGAGACATAAGGAAGATGCAAGTAATGGTTGTAGAAGTAACGAGTTGTCTTTTATTATATGACTATCGTGTATAGAAGTACTACTTTACCTCCAACTCACCAACATATTTATACAAGTTACAAGGTAGTTAGAAAGTTATAATGATTCGACCAGTCGGCTAACTACCCGATAGACTGGACTGATCCGACTATGATCGGTTGGGAGGACCTAGTCGGTGAGCCGAATAGGCTCCTCCAACATATCCCCCACAAACAAGTCACTTATTCATCCTGAATAGAACTAAGACTTGTAAGATTACAAAATTGTATAACAAAATTACAAAATTGTAAACAAGATAGTACAATTTTTTTTATTGATGCTTGAGACTGGATGTGGTATCGAACGGGGTTCCCTCTACATAAGCTTCCAAAATTGTTGTAGCCGATGAAGTTAGGTGTCTTTTAAATTCCTCCCAGGCATGCAAGACCGACTGTATGTTGAGGCTGATAGCTACAAGTTCAGATAATTTTACAAGCTTCTCTTGGATTGAATCATTCGGAATATTTTGTAGGTTAAGGCCCATCGTGGTATGTTGTGCTTCAATGGATTTTGACAGTTGGTACATTTGATCTGTTAATATGTTGACCGCCATTTGCATTGATTTGGCCTAATTTTTCCACAAATCTCCTTTCTCTTGGAGGTCGACGAGACGTTGCTACTCCATGACCAACTGGCGGTCTAATGTTGCTATCATTGTTGAATCTACAGTGGTAGTTTTTTGGTATCACTACAACAAATCCTGGAATTAGAGTCCCATTTAGCATCCCTTTTTAGTGTAATTTTTTTTTTCATGGAGTGGTCGAAGTAGACGCTAAATGGGACACGTCATGTACAAAACGTAAAGAGTCTAAAATAGTGTATTTTTTGCTTCCTAAATGACGTCCCCATTAGCGCCCTATTTGCATCCTTAAAATCACCATGTTAGCATTTATGTTTGCATCTACATTTGTGCCATATTTGCATCCAAATTAGCATCCAATATTGCATCCATATATGCTACCACTTTAGCATCCCATTTTGCACCATGTTTTACTTCCAATAAGCACCAATTTTCGCTTATAATTTTGCACCAATTTTTTCTTCCTTTTTTGCATCGTGTTTTGCTACCAAAATGGTGCAAAATTTTTCTGATATTGTTGCACCATATTTTTCTTCCTATGTAGCACCATGTTTTGCATCCAAATTAATATCTTATTTTTCTTCCATATCAACGCCATGTTCGGCTTCCTCATTAGCGTCAAGTGTTGCATCCTTTTTAACGCCTATTTTTGCATCTCTATTGATGTCAACATTAGCACCATGTTTTACTACTAATTTAGCACCCTATTTAGCATCCATTTTTACTCCCACACTATCGCCCCATTTTTCTTCCCATTTAGCTCCTTGAATTTCTTCTTGTTTTGCTTCCTCATGAACACCGCATTTAGCTTCCCATTAAGCATCTAATTTCGCTTCTTTGTTGGCCACTAGTTTAGCTTCTGGTTTGGATTCTACTTTGACGTCCAAAATAGCATCAGAATTGACTTCCAAATTAGCGCTAGGTATTGCATACAATGTTGCAAACCCCCCCAATAGAACCGACGCTAAAAGTTTGAACTTTTACGAGCGGTTCTAGAAGAGATCAAAACCACCACTAAAAGTGATTGTTGGGGGAGGTTCTAAACCCCACCAAAATTCCTTCTTACAAACCTTTGGTGGCAGTTACAACCCCACTCATAGGTACCTACGATGATGGTTTCAAAACCCCCATAGGTACCTACTGGGGAAGTTCTAACCCCCCCTAAAACCCCATCTTAAAAACCTTTGGGGGTAGTTTTAAACCCCTCGTAGAAATCTACAGGGGCAGTTTTGAACCCCCTTGTAGACACCTATAGGGGCAGTTCTAAACCCCCTCATAAATGCCCTTTTACAAGCCTATAGGGATGGTTATGAAACCCCCCTCATAAAAACCTACAGGGGGGTTTTCAACCCCCCTCGTAGAAACATACAAAAACGGTTTGAAACCCCCCCTATAGCCATAATAAATCATCATAAAATATATTTTATTAAAAATACTAATATTGCAATATCATTAGGGCATAGAGGAATCGAACCACCAACCTCCTGCTTGTAAGGCAGACACTCTTCCATTGAGCTAGCACCCTTTAATAATTGGAGAATGGAGAATGTTAACACCCAAATTGCATCATTTGTAATTCTAAGAAAATATGCACAGTAAGATCTAAATACAGCTATGCTTAAAATCCTATTTATATTTCCAAAGACAACCATGCTTAGAATCCAATTTTTTTCCAAACACATTAATAAGCACAAAAATATACCTATACAATATCAACAAACTATACATGTACAATATACCAATGAATGGTCCTTCACATTGAATATGATAATAGAGCATGATCGTTTGTGTTATAACCTAGAAATTCCTATGCTAAAAGAATCCAAAGGTGATAGTATGAATTCAAGAATCTTAAGGATGGGAGCCTCCTTCTAAAGAAAAAGACACCCCTCCCATGATGGGTTTGGTTCTAACCATTGTTGTAGAAAATTGATATTTATAGAACATAGCCAAATAAAAAGTATTCTGCAGACTATGAATGGTGTAGTGGTAATAGCTTTTATGCAATGATACATTTACAAAATTTTGAGGACTTGTAGACCTTAATATTATCACCACATTACTCGCTCTCCAAAACCATAATCAAATGTTGTTGGGCATTTGGCTAGTTTGAAGGTTGATCAAATGTTGTTAGGAAATTGGCTAGTTCTGTGCATTTTTCTAGTTTGAGTAGTTATTTCCAAATGTTGTTGGGAATTTGGCTAGTTCCGTACCTGCAGATGTCTAATGGGTTTACTAGGAATACAGGTTTCCACGAATGTGGGAAATATCCTTGAAACTTCCTTAGGTTTCCCGTGAAGTTTTACTTGAAAAATTAATTGTTTTAAGTATTTATGCTATTAGTTTTGCGTATCTTATGATTATTCCATATCAATGGGTAGAGAAAAGTACTTAATCACATTTTCAGTATTTCTTTTCATGTAATAGTGGCCTAGAAGGTACATATGAGATATAGAGATAGAAACAACTTTAAAATATATGATATACAACGGATTGACATTTCTACATGACTAGAAAATCATAGAGGATTGACATGTCTATAGGACTATAAAAACATATTACATTTATACTTGACTTAAATATTTTTTCCCTATCCAATTCAAACTCTTTACTATTTTGCGTTGTTGATTCCAAGTCTAGCAACATTGGTTTTGAGCATTCAACTACTAGTGAAAGAAAAACGTGCGAGCATTTCTTTGAACTAGGCATGGACGGGCCCAAGCCTTCCATGTCACTTAACACGTAGGATAGTAAATCACAACACTTGAGCATTATGAATTCTATAACGATCGAGCGTTATATAAATACATAATGCTCGAGCGTTATGAATTCGATAGTGCTCGAGCGTTATAGAAATACATAACACTCGAGTGTTATGAATTCAATAGCGCTCGATCGAGCGTTATATAAATACATAATGCTCGAGAGTTATGAATTTGATAGAGCTCGAGCGTTATAGAAATACATAACGCTCGATCATTATGAATTTGATAGCGCTCCAGCGTTATAGAAATACATAACGCTCAAGCGTTATGTATTCTATTAATGCTTGATTGTTACTATTAATATATTAAAATCCCAAAATAAGTCGTGACAACCATTCTACACTGTGCGTCCACTTTTCACCACAGGAACGGCCGAGGTCAACCAAAATGCTCGAGCATTCAAGGATGCTAACTTGGAAGTGGAGGGTAAATTTGAAGAGCAAGGGGATTAGAAATGTAAGCATCCAAATATTCATTGTTGCCTCATTCCCTTAATAAAAATATAAATTTTTATATTTCCCTAAATTAAAAATTCAGGTAAATGAAAAATCCAATACTAAAATTTTTCAAAATTGTTATAACATATGGAAATTCCTCCATAGTATCAATCCCCTTAATGAATTTTGCATCCACCTAAGAAATAAGGGATTTGAATCCAAACATCAAATTTTCCTCATTATTTTCTCCACATCTATTGAAAATTGGAAAAGATAAGCCATCCACCCTTTGGCTAGGAGGAGGAACTATGGACTATAAACTAGGCTTGGTTTCTAACTTGACTAAACCAAACCCTATGGTTTTTTCCCACACATTATTTTACCCTAAAAATGTCCAACTAGTGCTTGTGAATCCAACCCAATGGATTGATGTATTTTACATCATCCCCCAAAACCCAAGGGACTAGGTTCCCCTCCTTGTAGACACACCACTTACTTTTATGCAAAGATGAACTACCACATGTTTTTTGACCTCCTTCACCACCGAAGACATTCAATTGATGGATTTGGGTCTTCATCCCTATCAACTGATAAGAGATTTACTTCATGGAACAAGCGTAGATCAACCCTCACATTCAAAATATTTCCACTACTTAATGACGTAGAGGACTTCACCACCAAATATTCCTCATCATATGCTAGATTCTAAGCAAGGAAAGGGACATGCACATGATATGAATTGGATACAAAGGAGGAATTTTTGAAGGTAGAGTATGACGAATAACATCTTATCCAATACCTCGGCTCTAGATCCTTCAGTATTAATTGAATTAGGAGCTCTCTGCCATCGATCATTAATCTATTTACATGTAGTTGATCCTCACCTTCCACTTTGGTTTACATGTAGTTGTTATTATAGTATCTTGAGATGATATTTATGTTTGTAATGTATTCGTTCTTGCAAAAAGTTTTTACATTTTTCATTTTTGAGAGATGTCATTATAGCACATGTATATGTTTCTAATGATTTGTTTTTTTATTTGTTGATTGCAGTGACGACCATGGATGCACAAACAAACATTCAAAGAGAAATTCAGAGGCTCAGAGACATTTGAGCCTCAATTGTTATTGTTGATGATAGGCATCGTATGCTTGCATCCAATTTGGATGCAATGATAGAGACCTTTAGTAGGTCAAATGGTGCACTCCAAGACATTTCCACATACAGAGAGAGAAAGAGGAAAGAATATGCTGATGGGGCTTCGTTACAAGGAAGTTAAGAAGTTGAAGATAACAAAACAACATATATTTTCCCTTTTTAGAGATCCATGGATGCGTGAAATCCTCGATGTAAACAAAAAGTATATTTCTATTGAGTGGTGTATATATCAACTATTCATAGATAATTGGATGGACCGATGGTATATGGTATTTGATGTACCACCACATAACAACAGGGAATGCCGTTATATTTTCTTAAAAAGATGTACACAAAATTTGTTTTGTGGAATCATGTTAATTATTTTGATATCTTGGAGTACTGGGACATTGGGATGGGGATGCCTCAACAACGTCCCAATGCGAGGTACATATATCCCAATCTCCTAGTAGCTCCACCTCGCAGGTGGATACCCAGGCCAGATGTGCCTCCTGCACATCAGTTGGGCCCACAAACGCATGATTCATTCCTACTGTTGGCACATGTGGTTATTTTCCAGAGCACATATCTTCAAGGTACATACCTGGAAGGTCCATCAAAGCCACCATCTATTGGTGGGGTAGAGACACCACCTTCCAGTGGTCGAGGAGAATCTAGTAGTGGCACTAGACTCACACATCATGAGCACATCCGAGATCCCCAACCATGCACAACATGCAGCCATCCCTGCTTTGGTCCTTTCCAGACAGATGATAGCTTTAGTGGGTATTTTACTTAGGTAAGTAAATGGTTAACAATTTAGTGTTGTTCGAAAATTATTTTTCCTTACTATACACATGTATAGATTGATAATATTTTTAATGATTTTTAAACTTGTAGTGTCTACAAGAAGAGTATGAGGGGAAATAATTTTCCATCGACGATTCCCAGGATAGTCCAAAGGCTCATGCACCAAAACCCTTTGATGTACAAGATGTTGTCATACCTTCGGCAAAAACAACTCACACTGAGGTAACTATTTCAACATGTCATTTTTTAATACATGTTATTTTGTTATCACATGTTAACTAATGTTAAACGGTCTAATATTTACAATTTTCTAAATTGTAGGTTGTAGATCCCCCATAGAGGGAAATCATGTCATCTAGCGATCTCCCCCCTAGTGGGGAGACAAGCACTACACAACCCAAATGGAAGGAAAATATGGCAGATCGTGTCTTAGAATTGATTGAAGCATACCATACATCTGTATGTATTTCAACATTTTTAGTTTGTTAATACATGTTATTACATTGATCAATGCATTTCTAACTTTGTCAGTAATTGGTGATTGTAGCCATCACCTGCTGTATTTAGAAAACAATCAACAGTTGCCTCTCCTCATAGTCCAAATGTGCAGAAGGGACAATTGTATAAGAGAGGCTCCACTCCTAGAAAGGGTGTGTATGTTCTCTATAGAAGACACACGAGAGATCAATCTACACCTCACCTAACAAGGGTCGTTGATGTTGCAGTTAGTGCCACATCTATAATAGAAACAAGTCATATAGAGGTAATTATTTCAACAATTACAATGCATAGTATTTAACCATGTTACTATATAGTTTATTGATGCATGTCTAACTATTTCCGCATTTGGTGATTGTAGCCATTAGCACTAGCAGTGCCTGGCCCCTCCACTCAATCCATGGTTATGACCGAGTCTCCTCTTGTGGTGAGATGTCAATTAATGACCAAGTATTTTTATTCAATTTACATAGACATGTTGATCAATGTTGAATTGTTTAATTAATTGAGATATTATATTTTATTTGCAGAGAAAAATTATAGAGAGGAATTCCATGAGCACACCATAGGCATCTATACCCTGATTGGATTTGGTGAGTGTTTGTCATAAATAATTCGTCCATAGGTTAATTTTTTAAGTTTGTTAATGGTAGGGTATTAGTACAATTATTTGATAATAAAAAATTATCTTTTATTTGCGGACTCCTAAGATGCAAAGTGATCCTAGGGACATGGTTTAGAGAGCAAAGTTGGGGAAAAACAAGCAAAAGATTGATTTTTTATGTCTCCTAGTCTTGGATATATGTATTTTGACAGACATGTACATTGTTGTACTTAGGGATACATGTACATTGACATGTCATTTAAGGTCCGGCTACTTTGCCATATTTTGTATTACAAACATTTGGTTATCAATGCATGATACAATATATTGCATATTTTCTCTTGAGTTTCCACTTGTTCTTGTGATGATTTATCTCTTCCACAAATTGATAAATTATGCTATTGAAATTTATATAATTACATTTTAAGCAATATTAATTCTCTTACATTTATTGCATTGATCAAGTAACATCTCACCATTGTGTTATGAAAACATTATCTTAATGGAACAAACTAATAATATCTTTCATCAGTTCAATGAACTCATTACATGCATGCTAATTTGATATCTAATTTAAAATTGTGGTTTTTGTCAACTCTAAGGGTTCATACCCATTGATCAGGATTATGGTTGCAAGGAAAAAACAAAAGTTAAAAACAAACTAAGAGGAATTCTAATAAATTCTACACATTTCATCAATGCTACCATATTTCATCAAACAATAAGTACATGAGCATCAATGAAGTTCGGTTGAAGTGTGCCTACTCTAGCATGCTAAAATAAATGGCAAAGTATCAAGTACAATGGAAACAAATTCATGAACTTAAGTGTAATAAAATCCATTGTGCCTTCATGTACATATGCTCAAGTATACATCAAATATACCCTAGTTTGTAAGACCCTAGTTTGTTCTAATATGCTAACTAATAGCTGGTCATGAATTCACTTTCATAAAATTGTTGAAGATATAAACCCTAGACTTACTAAGCCCTAGTATGTAAGACCCTAGTTTGTGCTTTACCTCTTTCATATGTCCATTTTCCACTTGTCATAATTCTAATTCATGTTTGAGCGTACATCCTTTCATTATTTAGGGTCCTGAACATGCCTCAGACCATAAGTCATTTCAAAAAATATCTCAGTGGTGAAACATGGCTCTAAACATGATGTTGAATGCGCATACAAAAATGTGTAATGCAAAAGTAATTCGATAGAATCCATGGAAAATGAAATACCTAACTAGTTTAATGATCTTCGATTATATTGTTGTTTTGATGAAGGAAAATAAGATAGGCATGGTCTTATGTTTGTAAAAAGGATGGATTATCCTCATATGAAATTGTATTTAAAATTGAATGTACTTCATTGATACAAATGATGATGTAATGGTTGTTCATTGTGATAAGGCAAGTATTCTCTCATAACTTGATGGAAAAGGTTCGTGGAAAACCAAAAACCACTTGTCATGGAAAATAAAAGGTTTGTGGTCGGTAGGAAACCACTTGGTGTAATGAATGGGAAAACACGTTAGATTAATGTAATGGTTGCAATTAATTTAGTGGAACACATAAGCACCTTACCCACATAAGAACCTCACAAACATAAAGGATGCACATAGTTGATACACCTAAGTGATGCTCCCGTGTGGAACAAATAAATGAAATTGGCAGTTTCCGTGATGAATTTGATCTAAAAAATCTAGCAAGGATCGGAGGGATATCATCGATGAAACATCGCCTCCATTTTTTATTTGGAACTTTTAATTCTTAAAAATGACATTAATTACTCAAAATGCAAATATAGTGGAACACTAAGGAGATGTTAAATGACGTAGCACACTGAATACATAGAAATATACCAAGGGTGAAATGTGGTAGGTTTGAGTGCCACTCTTTGAATTTCTAGTTCTAGAATCAAAATCAAAATTTTGCAAAGTTGAACCCTTTCTGCAAAAAATGCACAATCACTTACTGAGCAAAACCCTAGTTTCCAAAATTGACCTAAAAGATGACACCTGGGCCATGGAACTGGAGGATAGGGGCACTCCTAGCACTATCCCGATGTCCTAAATCCAATGGAGTCGACGGTTTGTCAATCTGAGCAACGACCATCATTCTATGGCCCATTTAAACTCACACCCCAAAGGATTTCAGGGACACCTATTGGATACCTATCGGGGGCATAGAATTCCAACCGTGCAACAAAACTAGGTTCTGGGAGGTCCTACGAGTGTGTCTAGGAAGGTTCCAAGAGGGAAAGCTGGCCATAACTTCTCGGTCGAGGATTTCGCAAATTTGACCCTTATGTGCAAAAATTGCATAGTCCCTTACTAAGCAAAACCCTATTTTCAAAAATCGACCTAAAAGATGACACCTGGGCCATGGAACCGGAGGAGAGAGGCACCCCTAACACTATCCAGATGTCCCTAATCTAAAAGATTTGACATTTTTTTGATCCAAGCCATGGTCATCATTCTATGGCTCGTTCCAACTCGCATCCCAAAGGCTTTCAGGGACACTTGTTGGATACCTACCGGGGGCATAGAATTCCAACTGTGCAACAAAAATGGGTTCCGGGAGGTCCTTCAAGTGTTTCTAGGAAGGTTCCAGGTGGGAAATCTATCCATAAGTTCCCGGTCGAGGATTTTTGCAAAGTTGACACCTATGTGTAAAATTTGCACAGTCCCTTATTGAGCAAAACCCTAGTTTCCAAAATCGACCTAAAAGATGACACCTGGGCCATGGAATTGGAGGAGAGTGGCACCCCTATCACTATATTGATGTCCTGAATTCAACAAAGTTGACGATTTTTCGATCCAAGCCACGATCATCATTATATGGCTCGCTCCCACTCGCATCCCAAAGGATTCCAGAGACACCTGTTGGATACCTACCGGGGGCATAGAATTCCAACCGTGCAACAAAAATAGGTTTCGAGAGGTCCTGCAAGTGTGTCTAGGAAGTTTCCAAGTGGGAACGCTAGCCATAATTTCCCAGTTGAGGATTTTTCAAAGTTGACCCCTTTGTGCAAAAATTGCACAATCACTTACTTAGCAAAACCCTAGTTTCCAAAATCGACCTAAAAGATGACACTTGGGCCATGGAACTAGAGGAGAGGGAAACTCCTAGCATTGTCTCGATGTCCTGAATCCCAAAAATTTGATAGTTTGTCAGTCCGAGCAATGACCATCATTCTATGTCATGTTTAAACTCACACCCGAATGGATTTCAGGGACACCTGGTGGATACCTATCAGGGGAATATAATTCTAACCATTCAACAAAATCGGGTTCCTGGAGGTCCTTCAAGTGTGTTTAGTAATTTCCCAAGTGGGAACTCTACCCCCATTAGTTCCTAGTCAATGCTTTTTCAATGATGACCCCTATGTGCAAAAATTGCATAGTCCCTTACTGAGAAAAACCCTAGTTTCCAAAATCAACTTAAAAGATGACACTTGGGCCATAGAACCAGAGGAGAGGGATACCCCTAGCACTCTCTCAATGTCTTGAATCCAATGGAGTCCCTAGTTTTTCGATCCAAGCAACAACCATCATTCTATGGCCCATTTAAACTCACATCCCAAAGTCTTTCAGGGACACGTTTTGGATACCTACCGAGGGCATAGAATTCCAACCATGCAACAAAACTGGGTTCCGGGAGGTCCTGCAAGTGTTTCTAGGATGGTTCCAAGTGGGAAATCTAGCCATAAGTTCCCGATCGAGGATTTTTCAAAGTTGACCCCTTTGTGCAAAAATTGCACAGCCACTTACTGAGCAAAACCCTAGTTTTCAAAATCGACCTAAAAGATGACACCTGGGCCATGGAACCAGAGGAGAGGGGCACTCCTATCACTATCCCGATGTCCTGAATCCAACGGATTCGAAGGTTCATTGATATGATCAATGACCATCATTATGTGGCCCATTTAATCTCACACCCCAAAGGCTTTTAGGGACACCTGTTGGATACCTACAGGGGGCATAGAAATCCAACCATGCAACAAAACTGGGTTCTGGGAGGTCCTGCAAGTGTGTCTTGGATGGGCCCAAGTGGGAACTCTAGCCATAAGTTCCCGGTCGAGGATTTTGCAAAGATGACCCCTATGTGCAAAAATTGCACAGTCCCTTACTAACAAAAACCCAAGAACTGGACAATCCAACACTTCTACATGATATGGAATTTTCAAAGACTCATCTTCAGTCATACCAGGCAATTTTTGGTAATAAATATAGACATACATGCATGCCTTTATGGTAAAATCAAATGGATTTGTGTTGCACACCAATAGCCCATCCATTTGAATGAATTTTTGTTTACCAATCTTTTCAAAACAACCATTTTGAGTCAATAGGGGAGTCACATCTGAACAAGATCCCATATAAAACCCCCGCTTGATGACTGCAGTGGAATGTTTTTTATGATTTTCATCTAGCCCACTTGAAGATAATTTTGATTTTATTTCAGAAATTGAAGGATGTTGCAAGATAAGCTTGCCACTTTCATCTGCATACACCATTTGAACAGGAAGAACATCATCCGTAGCATGTGTCCATGTGTCATTGGTACTATCAATGTAAAGAATTGGATCATCACCACAAGGATCCAACATTGTCAACTCTACATTTCTTGTATGTGAATCATCTATAACTTTGTAGATAACGATTTGTTCTAAGCCATTATCTCCTTTAAGAACAACAATTGTATCAAAATTTGGAGCATTTCCCTTAACATGCTACAAAGTTGAACGACATCAGAGTTGATAAGGTATATCCCTATCATTAGGTTGGCTGTCAACATCATTACTAATGGATACATCATCGTCACTCCTACAATAAGTTTTTGCAATTCTATATAATTTATGTGACTTTTGTCGCTGTATAGACAATTGTTGCTTCATTTTTCGTCTCTTTTCTCGTTCAGCATCCTCTTCAGCAAGTATTCGAAAAGCTTCTTCCACAACCTTTGTTTCAAGTCCCCTCTTGTGAATCCAACGCAATGAATGGAATGAGATGCCAAAATCTAGGCTTTTATATAAACTTAGCCCCATTCATTAGATCCATACAAATAAAAACATATGTATGTGCAGATCTATCAAACACAGGGAAATTAAAATTATTCTACACACATATATCATGCGAATTCTAGCATATTGATAACATTCATCAAATAATTAAAACCTTGCAGAAGTAAAACACATAAATAATATACTCATCTTGATGCAATGTTGTCCGCTGCAACATTCCACCCAACCATAGGCCAGTTGTGTTCATCAATCTCTCAACACAATTGCCACCCCTTAGCTCGAGATGATATATAGAAGAAAAAGGGGACTCTCAAGCTCAGCACAGCCAAAGCAATGGATACACATCCCAACCCCAACATTCTCTTACACACAAAAAACTCAAAAAATGGGCATGGATACACATTTTAAACAATGGGTTTACAAAATAGGGTCCATGGGTTTTCCCCAAATCATGGCACACCCAAAAATGAAATGCTAGATGGGGAATCAACCCTGGGAGAGTAAATCAATTTTAGAAAATGTTTATCGACATTCAAGGGGCGGAAACAACCTCTATAAACCCCCAAATCCTTACACTCTTCCTCACAGCCACTGTGCAACACAAAAATGAGTTCCCAGCTATGGAAAATGAAGGAAAACACAGTAAAACCATGGGGGAAAACACCCAGGAAGCTCCAAACTCGTGAGAGAGAACAACTGATGGGTGAAGAATGGCTTGGGGAGAAATTTCGTGGTTTCTTTCTTTCCAAGGAATCCAAACACTGATTTCTATGAAGGGTGGATTTCCGATACCCGAATTTGGACAACGATACATGTCCATTCCCCAAGGCATTGACTTCCTCAACCAACTCTTGGGAGAAATGAATAATTGGGCACAAAAGTCAACATGGGTAGTTGAGGGTTCATGGGTTCTCTCATTGACACTTGGCTTGACTTGATTGGCTCAACAGTTTGAATATTTCCCTCCCAATTCCTTGTAAATATCATGCCCCATCTCTTGTTGCATTGCATAGCTAGTTGTGGTAATTTATATTAAAATGCATATTTACAATTCCCATGGCTCACTAGCACATGGGTAGCATAATATCAAATACTTTCCTCTTCAAGGTCATGCGCTCACTAGTGGCGCCTTGGCCTTGAGCTCCACTCTAGGAATCATACATAAAATGCATACAATATTTACATTATAGCCCAAAATATCCTAAGGGTCAAAAAGGGGGTATTACAATCCCCTCCCCCTTAGAATAACACCATCCTCAGTGTTCCAATACTTAGGAATACTTACACAATTTACACATATCTGAAATTTACAAAAATGTTACAGGTATTCCCTGCAGGTCATCCTTTGATTTGAACCTCCAGGACCAAGTCCTTTGGCTTCCACAGGCTGCTCCCAGTTCGCTTTGATCTTCCAAGTCTGCAAGTGGGAATTTATCCACAACAATCCCTTCCTCTTCTTTACCTTGCAACTGATCCACAAGTCTGGAAACTTTATGGTTTCTACCCTCTTGATGTTCCTTTGTTGGGCAGTTGCGGAGACAATGATTTCCTACACATTTCCAATATTTCACTGGCTACTTCATCTTTTTCTGATCAATTTCCTTTGAGTCTGCCCACCTAGAACGTTTCTTAATGGGCCGAATGGATGAATGCTTCTTCATTGATCCTCTTTCCTTTCCCTTACTGATTGCTCCTAGAATGCTTTTTAACTCCCTTTCCAGACAAATAGAGTCCGTGGTTCATCTCATTTTAATACCTCTGTAGCTTGAGCATCTCTCCAAGACTTTCTTGGGTCCTGAAAATTGTTTGAAGAATACTTTCAGCCAAATTTAATAGCCCTTGGTCTTATTCCATGGTTAATGTGCACAACTGACCACACTTTTCTTACTAGCAACACTTGCTTGTATTAGCTACAACCAATCGCTTCAATTTCTTACCTATGAAATTCATCATGGAAATTCCTTGTTAGGCCAAGCATAACATAAACATTAAAATCAGTCAATTATTTTCTCAATTGAAATGGAATGTCCATGCTTTATTCATAATACTTCCACACTTTTCATGCTTTCCCAACATACATATGAACTCATTCATGTTCATCCTTTCACAGGGAATTAACTATTTCAGCATTCACAATTCATTTCAAGCAATTAAACATAGGCTATTTTCTGCCATGACATGCACTCAACAATCCTTTGTTTCTGAAATGCATCAATCAAAAAGGAAAGAGAAGGGTAAGAGTTTCTTCCTCTTAGTCTTGTTCCAATATGGAGTCACACCACCACTGTGGTTCTATGCTCCTTAGCCTCTTTCACTTCAATGTGAATGCTTGAATTTCCCTTTCTTGGAAATGACACTTAGTGTCAAAGGTCTGTCTAAGGTTTTTCAACTATGGAACCCTTCCCCATTGTTGCTTACAAAACCTTTGGCTGCTAGGAACCACACAATTCCACTAGCACCATCTTTCATTACTGCTCATACTGAGCTCTTTAGGATAGTCATGTGTCCATATGCATCCTCCGGATGCTTTCATAGTTCTTGCTTCCAGCAATACCTACACTCAAACATTGAATCAATTCACATGTTTAGTTTATTTCATAGGGTTTATCTCTAAACGAGAGTTTATGAAATCACAATCAAATCATGTACACATGTGTATTCATTTAAATAATCAAGAGGCTGCAAGATAACCAAATACTTATTTGTATTGTGCAGTTCCTCTCTACTCCACAGGTTTCCTTCTCTGCTTTACAAGCCTTGGATCACCTATGAGGTGGATGTTTGGCTAACACACATGCTGATCCACAACATCATGTAATTAATTCCCAACCAGTTTACTCTCTGGATTTACCAAGCATTTGTAGCTCCCATCAAGTTACTCTCTAGATTTACCAAGCATTTGTAGTGCCCATCCAGTTACTCTCTAGATTTACCAAGAATTTGTGGTGCTCGACTAGTTACTCTTTGGATTTATGAAGCATTTATGGTTCTTTAGGGTCCTTGTTTCTTGCAATGACCAAGGTTTCCAATAAGGAACAATAGTGCATCAGCTTAGCTGTTAGAATACTTATACCCGAAATATTCATTATTCCAAACAACAAAAAAATGAAATTGAATACTTATCTGTATTGGACATTTCCTCTCTAGTCCACAAGGTCTTGCTTCGCTTTGCAAGCCTTGGGATCGCCTATGGATTTGGATGTTTGGCCAGCACACATACTGCTTCCACAACATCAACTAGTTAATTCCCAATCAGTTTACTCTCTAGATTTACGAAGCATTGGTGGTGCCAAACCAGTCCCATACTTGGTTTTCCCTCTCCGTTGCCAAGCCAACACATATGTCTAGGTCATCAGCCAATGGAAGGAAACTACACCATGACCCTTTATAGGTTAAGGCTCTATTGACAGTGCCATAGGAATCTCAGGGTTTCCATCCAGTCTCGGTATGCCACTTTATTGCTAGCCCAATAGATATTTTATTCCTTCATCAATATCACCACATCCCTTCACACACACACCAATTCTTCATCCACACAAGGATGGAACTCCTCCTCCTGTGCAACCAGCGGTTCCCTTTAGGAAATCTATAGGTGACTTTCTTGACTGCAGGCTAGCATGGACCCACAATACTCTTTCACACTACACAAGGATGATACCCCTTTTCTACTACACAGCTCCTCAAGCCTATCCATCCGTTCTAGTGTTCTTTAGTCTGAGCATAGAAAGGTTACCACTGTCCATACAGTCCTTTGGAGCACCCTTTCTTCACTTTACCTCTTGACGTGCAACACCAAATTGCATCTATGTAAGTTGATAGCACAAGAAGGATAAGTAGTCTGATCAGTATTGTTGCTCTAAAATTGTAACCATATTCCATCACATTCACTATCAAGTATTGAAACGCCAGGAATGTGTCTGTTCCCTTGGGGTGTATTCAATATTGACAACCCTAACATAACCCAGCACCAAAAAGGTGTACACCCCTTCCCGATGTGATCCATGTAGGCCCTAATCATACTCAAGCAGTTTGGAATAATAACGAAATAATAATCTAATAACTAGACATGTGTATTCGTAGCTAGGGTTATAGAATACTTATCCCTTTTCAGATGTATTCTCTCTTCATTTGTGAAGAATGGGGGATCCCTTCTCTAAGTCAACAGTCCTTCAGTTTTCCACCCCAATATTTTTGCATTCCATAGCCCACACATGCCCTCGTGGCATAATTTCATCATCTTACTCACGTGGTTTTCCAACATAGAGTGCAGTTGGGATATTATCAAGATTTACTATGGCGTTTCACTCGAAACCCATTTCCAAAGCATGGGGTCCTTCCCATGGAGTTTGGATTCTGCAGGACATCACACATGGTCTTCCTGCAATGTGTCTTCCTAGAACACTTATAAAATAGCCAAAAACTCAACAACATTTAACAATGAAATTCAAATCTGATTGTCCCATAACCAATCAATGGCATTAAGAATTAAATTCAACATGAATTTGCAATTTTGTGTACTATAAAAATTGATTTTCTTAGTCATGAGGTTATCCTCATGTTGTTTGTCTCTTGTAAGTGGCATCCCTCTTCCCATTAGGGTTTTATGCTTGCTACCATATCTTGAACATCCACTTACAACATGTCCTCCTGACATAGTTCTATGCAAGCCAACGATGATTAGCAATTATAAGAAAATTCTCAAATATGAAATCTACAAGTCCAAAATTGATAATCTGTTCTGCACATAAACTATTTTTACAACAATTTGATCATTCTCATGAGGTTTGTCTCTTGCACATGGTAGATTCCTATCTTCATCATGGACTTACCCACATTTCCATGCCCAAAACAATCTACCTGAAACCTGAAACTTCAATCAGCCAAACACCTTGTAAGGCTTTATGCGTATAATATTTCATTGCTACAATAGTCACTGAAGCATTATAACACTCCATAATTCAAACACTTCCAGCTGTTAACATCTCAATATAACCAAAACTCATTTACTTCATGTGAATCATCATCATACTAGAATAGTAAGGTACAGTCACATCATTTATGCAATTTAAATGAAAATTTATATGCTCATTACTTCACAGCCATATCATTTTATGCAACTCTGTCCTTTCAACGGAGCACTCTGGTATCCCATCAACATGTCTACCTTAATCATGCAATATTTCTCTTGCATTCATAGCAACTCATGAAATGGTCCCAGAGTTATCATCAATTCATCATCTCATCCATTATTTAGTTTGCAATAACACATACACCACAACCATGCATTCACACAATGCATCTTAACATGTGCACCTACATTTATTCATGCACATTTACATCACTCACATAATCTTTTAATGTGCATTCACTCAGTGCATAACCACAATATTGTAGAAAAGATTTTAATGCACATCCCCTCAATGCAACCTTGCATTAATTCATGAATACTATGCATTCAAACATATTATGGCCTAACCATGACTATGGCATGCACTACCAGAACAGGACTATAAGTCCTCACTTGCTTTGGTTGTTAAAATCACAACCAACATACACAAATAGCATGATATAATTTCATATGAATGCATTGAGGTTTCTAAGCAACTATAGTGTGTAAGGCTTCTTGCCTTCACTTACCCACATGTCACCATACTCGGTACACTAGTACAAAATGAGAGATAAATGACCAAAACCGCATATAAATGACCATTTTTGAGTTGGTGACCACTGGTAGCAAATATGTGGCCATATTTAGCTTGGTCATATTTAGCTTGGTCATTTATAGCTTATATTGTGGTCATATATTTGGTCGTATATTTTGTCATAATTTAGTCATATATTTGGTCATTAATTGTCACAATTAATGGCCACATTTTTTGTCACGTGATAAATGACCGCTAATTTTCTACTAGCGATCTCCAATTCAAAAGTGGTCATTTATATGCATTTATATGCATTTGTGGTCACTTATCTCTCATGTTGTACTAGTGGTCCTTTATATACAAATTTTGGTCATTTTTTTAGTCATTTATCTATTTTTAGTGGTTTCAGAATATATATAGGGAACATAGGAACCGAACCACCAACCTCCTACCTATAAGTCAGGTGCTCTACCATTGAGATAGCACCCTTAAATAGAATTCCTTAAGGATTGATATGAGAATAAAATTTCCAACTAAATAAATGCCCGCAACCATGATGAAAAATGCCCGCCATCAGAAGGAAGCATGGTTTAGCTGAACCATATAAGGAAGAGTTGAGTGTTGGGGCAGGTTTAGCTTAACCATATAATGAAGCATGGTGTGTTGTTGAATACTATGAAGCCAGTGGCACTATTCTTAGACTTTTGTTGGAGCACCTGTCCCCCAATAGTGAGCATTAGGGAAGAACAGTAATTTTTTGAAACATGGGGGAAGTCAAGATACTTTTGGATGCTAGAGCTAATGCTGATTTTTGTGTATGAATGAAGAATGGACATCAATTCTGCCCCCTACACATGGAAACTAGAATGGGGTTTTCTTACTATTTTGAAGCAGATGATAGTGCATGGATGTGATTTGAATGCGATGACTGCGAGAGGAGAAACTGCACTTATGTTGTCTGTAAAGGCTAATCACTAAGAATGCTTCAAGGAATTGTTATTTTCAGGAGCTGAATATGGAAAAAGTAAACATGGATGGGAAAAATGTAGTCAACATAGCAGAAGTAAACAATTGTGTTTCTTTTATCCGTCAAATTATTTCAGATACAATAAAATTAGGGAAAACAATTTACTCCAGCAATCCCCAAGTGTTTTCTCCACTTCATTTTATGGCCAGATTTGGTGATTCTCTGGTCCTTCAGAAACTTTTACAGCAGTCACGACTTAATTTGAATGAGAAGGATATGCATGGTTTTTCTACTGCAATGATAGCTACAAGAGAGGGTCATGTTGATGCTTTCAAAGTGCTTATATTCGTTGGAACTGATTTGAAGTTGAAGAATAAGAAGGATGGAACAGCAGTTAGTTTAGCTCAAGCCCATGGAAAAAGAGAACTTTTTGAAAATGTTATGTTGGATGCCACTCTAGCGTATGGCTTAAAAGGAGAGGAATTCAAAGCTCTGCATTACACTTCACATAAAGGGGATCTGGAGGCTATAGGGAAACTTTTGAAAAGAGGATATGTAGTCAATACCCTTGACAAGGATGGTTACACTCCATTAATGCTTACTGCAAAACAAGGTTAAGCAGATGCTGACTGTAGTCTTGTAAACCAGAAAGGTGAAACAACATTGTTGCTTTCCAGGAGAAATAGTTTATCAAAAATTGCAGCGGGTGCGATATTGGACCATCTTGCATAGAAGTTGGTTCTTGCTGGTGATCATCTCTGCAAGCATACAAAACAAGGTAAGGTGCTCCACATATTGGACCATCTTTTAAAATTAGCATGAGATCTACAAAATTCAAATACACATAAAAGCATACCTTGATTGATGCTTTTGACTTTTCTGTAGCAGCATCAATGGGAAATTGATTCATGGCCCACCCATCCTTCACCTTCAAGTATTTATACATTACCACACCACAAAGAGTTGCATCCAAACAATAGTTTTCCAGCATAAGGCACACATTCAGACAACATTAAATTTTGAAATAGAATCATATACATTTGTATGACAGAAGCATGTATATTACCAATAGCATATCCAATTATGTTGAGGCTTGTGATTGCTAACTCTAGAAATAATACTGTTGAAAGTGCAATCAATATCCAATCCTTTAGAACACTAGCCACTCTAACAGTGACTACTCTAGTTCTCCTAATTACAAGAAAAATGGAGAAGTTTAGTGCCAATGCACAAAGAGAATTTGAGAAAAAAATCAAAAAATTGAACTGCAACTGCTGAACATCCATTGCTGGTTGCTCCAACAAATACCAAGGGACAAAAAGAAATGGGAAACTGCAAAATACAAAGAAAAAGTTAAGATGATAGAGGGGACAAAACAATGTTAATTTAAGAAAAAAATTATAAGGAAAATAAATAGGATAACAGTTTCAAGAGTTTTGTCATTTAGTATTGCATAGCAAACCCAAGATTGAAAAAGAGACAGAAAACCATTATGTAATGAATATCAGCTAAGCATGGAAACTTTTAACCTCCACCCATCATGGTAAACTGGAAAAACAGGAAGATGCATAAAGGTATATATCTAAGAAGCATTTAGCAAAATGCTAAGCATGAGGATTAATTTCTTTGCATATTGATGATTTACAATTTCTCTGTGTATGATAGATGAGTTTATTAAGGGTACATGGTTGACAAATTTAAATTATTAAGAATATGAAGAACTCAAAACAAACATGGGAATACTATGATTATGCACAAAGCTCAAGCTACGAAGCCTCGAGCACCTCTATGGACACACCAAATGTGCATGTCAAGGTAAATTTTCTAAGTTTGTTATACCTCTTTAAAAGGTTGTCTGCAGTTCTATCAACGTCTGTTAAGACTGATTTTCCAGACTGACAATAAATCTATATGAAATCCAAGGACTATGAAATCTATGATATGAGCATAGATAGACATCCCAAATAAACAAACAAATGGTATCAAAGGCGAAAGCATAAAGATAGATGTTAGAAGTCACATAAGAAGACATAAAGAAACAACATCACAATATAATCAGATGAAACTTTATCACAATAGCAGATAGTTTGATATCACTATTTTTTGTAAAAAGGTTAAAATAGAAAACGACAGTCGTGGTTCATAGAACATAGAATAAGATAAGCACGTCATATGCAATTCTTTGTTTTTAAAGAATAAGTTTCCTTAATTGGCTATTTTAGATCATGCTATAAATTATAATAGCAGAACTTGAAAAGATCCATTTTTCCAAGTAGAAAACACTTGAAAACCTTCATAATTGGATGGTCAGTGGAAAACACAATACCTGCAAGGAGCTATGTAATACAAACTAGTGATTGGATTTAAGCTCAACCCCTTTTTCTGAAAGGAGGACTTGAGTTAATACCAATCGAAGAGCTTATGCAAATATGCCTATAACCTAGTAAACCATTCCAACTATGTTGAAATGAATCTCTCCATATGAATAAACAACAACTCCAATATTGACTACTAGCATATTGAGGAATAAATCACATCTCAGTTTGTTAGTACCACAGATAACAACGATCAGGAAGGTTGCAAAAATTGGTAAACATTTTTGGTGGGATTTCAAAGCAACAAAAACATTTTTGCAATGGACTTCTACTAATTACTACCTCCTCTTTGTCAGTTTGCTTCATTGGAAAGGTATCATCTCTGGAGAAAAATGGATACTCAAACAAGAAAATAGAAGTGTATGGCATACAATAAGGTCGACCCGCATCTCTTTTTTCTGGAAGATCTGTATAACATCAGCATTAATGCCAAAGCTCCACCATTTCATTTGGGGGAAATCAATGCTTTTGAATCAGATTTCAGCATATGATAGGGATTTCCAGAAAAGATGTATACTCTCAACAGTGAAGCCAAAGTGAATGTGTTTTCTCTCCTTGCTTATGTAGGTAGGGGATATCTACACACTCGAGCTTTGGCCTAATGTATATTGTATGATGTATGCTCTCTTTTGGAGGAAATCAATGCATTCAAATCAGATTCCACAATCCATATTTCAGCATATGATAGGGATTTTCAGAATAGATGTAGACTCTCTTGATAGTGAAGCCAAAGTGAATATGTTTTCTCTCCTTACCTATGTAGGCAGGGGAAATCTACACAGTCATGCTTTCGCCTAACGTAGATTCTATGATGTACCCTCTCTTTTGTTATTAATGAAACACTAGATGCACTTTCCAAAAAAAAATATTAACTGTACCTCATCATACAATGCTTTCAAATCAGATTTCACAATCCATATTTCAGCATATGATAGGGATTTTCAGAATAGATGTAGACTCTCTTGATAGTGAAGCCAAAGCAAATATGTTTTATCTCCTTACCTATGAAGGTAGGGGAAATCCACAATGTACACACTCAAGCTTTGGCCTAACATAGATTGTATGACGTGCTCTCTCTTTGTTATTAATGAAACACTAGATGCACTTTCCAAAATCAATATTAATTGTACCTCATTCAAGTAGGCTTGTAAATATACAAACTTGCTTTCAAAGTTCTTTTAATGTGTGATTTTGAATGTCTCAATACTTGAACATAGGCACCAAAATGATCAGTTGAACAAAAATTGAGTGTGCCTTACGAGAGGAAAGGAGCTTTATACCTGATCTTGTAGAGATTCATCCATTCTCTTTAGTGCTTATGTTTCACCACCAATGAAAGGAGTACATTCTTCCTGTGATGCAGGTAACTCATAAGAAATAAACCAAAAAAATTAACTTTGTATTTCCTATGCCCAAAATTTACCATTCAAATGTCATCAACTTTTGAGAACAAACAAAAGATTCTTAAACTGAAGTAAACTCTTGTACTTCACAATTAGAATTAAGAAAGAGAGATTAAAACGTGAGATACATCTCCAAAACCAATGTCTGTAAGTGATGGTATAGGAAAATCCTTTGAATCGTCAATAGCAACCAAAGGAATTGAAGGTGGGCCATTTCCAAGTGGAAGTGGTGGCAAACCAATCAGCTTAATAAAATACTTGTAAGTCAATGGTGGTTTTCCACCAATCTTGATGAAACGTAGAAGTGTCACAAAGCAAAGAAAGTTATTAAATGTTCAATATAAAAACACTACAAGTCATGTATATTGTATAATGATGGATTTTTCTCAAGATATTTTTGAATTCTAAATTAAGGACAATCACAATCATCTAATTAGAGACATACACAACCACTACTGACCCTGTCATGTTACAGAAACTTTGAAGTCTTGCATCAAATAACATACTAAAGATGAAATCAATTACTACTTTTCTGATCATGTCCCCTATATGCTACCATAAAGAAATATAAATATTTAAAAATAAATAAATAAAATAATGCAGAATAATTCCTGTGCAAGATAGGAGTCAAGGGTTTATGCAAATATGCAAGTTATTTTGTGTTTTGGAATCATTCTCCTATATATTTGTGTCTCATGTTCTACAAAAAATCAGTTATGTGATGTATGTGTTATACATTATCATTTATTTGTAGCATGGTGGTTAGAGTGAGGCACCATGCTACCACAAGGAGGAAGAAAAGAGTGGAATCACCATTTGATCAAGAAACCATAGGAGATAGGACAAGAGAAAGAAAGAGGGGGGAAACCCACTAGGTTAATTAGGGTTTCAATGGTCGGTTATGTGACCTACGACTGTAGATTAAGTAGGGCAATTCAAGTAAGTCTCAACAACAGATAGAAGTAACAACTTATCAAAGGAAGGAAAGCTAAATAGGGCTTGATTTACCAACTTCCTCTGCTGAGCCAGTTAACCTAACTATTGAAGATAAAACAGTCAGCAAAGAACTAAAATCCATGATACATATGATGATTCCATAGTCCCTCCCTCACTGGTGTCAATTTGTTTGCCTGAATGAGCTTCTTATCCTAATTGAAAGAGATGTGGTAGGATCTCATTTATTAACTTCTATTCAATGGGTCCAACTATGACTTTATTTCATCAATATCATATGTTAAATTTCTAATAGTTTCCCTACCTTTGCCTATTTGTATCACTTTTGAAAACTATGGCACCCAACCTGAAAATGATTGAAGAGCTCTCTAAAGCTATGTACAACAAACAAAATGTAAATATATATACAGAGAATATGTTTGTATTTAGCTGAAAGGCCCCATACAGTGAAGATATGTGGTGTATCAACTATGCAAGAAGAAAGCCCACGTTAAGGCCACGGGTTCCCTAGGCTATTAGGAGTCAGTATCCAGACTCGTATTGGGACCAAGATTGATCTACCTATATTCATTATGAGGAAATAAGTGTCCTGCTAAGGTATGTCAGGAGAAACTCTCTCAAATCCCCAGGAGTAATAGAAATACTCTATCTTTTGTTCAGAAAGACCGTCTCTCTTCTTTAGGTTGGTATTAGTAGGAGGGAATTCCAGGGTGCTTACCCTACCATTCTCTGCATGCTTAACTCACAATTATCACCTGATTATCTAGAAACTTTTAGACTTCATAGCATTTGATTATACAAGCTAATGAGAGATACAAGTAAAGATGAAAATATGGAAAACAAATCCTACTCCTGTTCTAGTCATTTTCTCTTTTCATAGAATTTGGAGAAAGTGTCACATAGAAAATGCTGCCACGATAAAATACAAATGGTGTAAAAAGTAGAAATAAGGACAAACATGGAGAAACATTACAAGATCTCCCTCATACTGGGATGTAGAGCACCTCTCGGTGCAACAAGCTATGTAGATAGCCAAAACAAGCATGGCAGTAGAGAATGGAGATATTGACAGGAATGGTCCAATGGCAAAGGAATGTGAAAATAATGAGAAAGCAGCTTAGATTACACCAATAGCCACCTGCCATTAGAAACTTAATAATTTAACATTTCCTATTGAAAAATTTGTGACTGATGGTTATTAGCAAACAATGCCAACTACTAAGTTTAGCATGGAGATGATGCTAGAGTGCTGGCTAGCTTTAACAAATATTTTCATTTTCTTACTTTTAACATGTTATTTCTCTCCATATTTTATAGAGCTTCTAAATGTAGTAGGCCATAATGATGTTGGTGGAGATATATTCTCCACAATTTTGGGTGAGAACATTATCATTTATGAATTGACAGGATGTCAATTGATAAAATTTAGAAGAGTTCTTTAGAATTATGTTGTCTAGGCTCTGATCCTGTATTATTTTAAGGCCTTAGCACATCCTTATTTATTCAATGGCATGTTGAAAAGGGGCATGTCACTGAATGTGAGATTGAAAGTGTAGTGACATCCAAATGCATGATGTGAGTGATTAAACTAGAGGGTCAGCAAGGCCCAACCCTATCCTTGATCTTCCTCCTGTTTGCATCTTCTCTTGGCTATAAAAAAGTGTGCAAGCAAGAGAGATAGCCAGTGCCTCATTCTTCTTCCTCTACTTGTCTTTGTTTATTTTATTCTTTTGAGTGGAACCACAAAATTGTTCTATGGTTCGTCATAGGTCAACAAGCTTTTGAGAATTGACATCTATCTACGTCCCCACCAATGCCTTAGGACAGTTAAGTCTTGTATTGTACCAAACTTATGCACCATCATCTCTGACTAATGAAAAGCTCATATGTTTGATTTGTCAAGTTGTCTTATTGTGAGAATTCATTCAAAAAGGAATGCTCTCTTAGCTTTTTGATTCAATTGACAAGTATTTTTAAGTTAGTAAGATTCAATTGACAAGTGTTTTTAAGTTAGTAAGATTCAATTTAGGATCGACATGCTAGCTTTTTGTCTTTCAATTTTCTCCACGACCCATTGGTTTTGGCACCAATCACTAGTCTAATTTTAAATTTTAAGCTCCAATTTCTCTTGGGATGACCCTCTTAGGCCAGCAAGCACTAGTTCAAAGCGAGAGGATTATGTGAGGTGACATTGGCACTTTCCCTAAATGTTACATTTGATCCCCTCGGGACTAAATTCTCCAAAGACAATTTTGAATGCTAACAAACCCAATAACATTGAATGTGGTCAGGATTGACAATGAGATCATTCTTCAACAGAATGAAGTGAAAATTAAAAAAAAACATCTTGGTACCAAGACTATGAGGGGGGGCTAAGTGCTCTAAATGTTACTTCATTAGATGGCGTCTCTAATCTCTTACTACCATATTGATATCCCTTTTTTTGTGAACGACATGACCAGGAACATCCAAAAAGTAAATAGGAAGGAGACTTTCCATAGATATGTCTATACATTGTAGAAGAATCTTGTTGAAAGGTGCTTGGAGAGTGTAAAGTCCAATTTTAATGGGAAAGGTTTCCAACATTCTTAATGATTGGACAAACACTCCTCCAAGTCCCTTGGTCAATATCATTACTTATTCATCATGTGGTTCCACAATCATTTCTGCCAAGACTGTTCATTATAGCAAAAGAATGAATATTTTATTGCTAAAGGATAGGTCATGCGGAGAGTCACAACTAATGTGCCTATTTGTAAAGTCGTAAAAAAGATGGTCAGGAGCAAGTGCCCCGAAACTTTTTCCAATCCATGTCTGGTATATAGCTTGGACCTTGATCTCCAACATATTTACTCAAACCACATGGAATGTAATACTTGTTGAGGAGTGTAGGATGATAGTTAATTTCATCACAAACAACCAGATGTCTACTATTTTCATCGATACACTAAATTAGAGTTATTGAAAATAACAAAGACTAGATATCATACCTTTTACATTTGAATAAGAAATCTCATCGAGATTAAGCAAGCATTATTGAGACAGGTTGTCAGTAAGAATTGGGTTGTTTGGATGAAATCAGAAACCAAGATCGCAGTCAAAAGCAAGAAAAACATGGTATGTGAATAAATGAAAGCATTGTACGGATTAAAGAAAGCCCCCTGAGAATGCTATCAAAATATTAATCAATCTCTTAGATCAAATGGATTTAAAGAAGTAACTCAGAGCCAAATCTTGATATTGAAGAAAAATGTAAAGTCAATGTGACTGTAGTTTATGTTGATGACCTGATAATGACAACTAATGGTGCTAGTTTAATTGAGGAAGAAAAAGGTAACCTTTGCAAAGCTTTTCAAAATAAATATTTTGCATTATTGCATTATTATTTGGGAATTAAAGCTTAACATCAAAATGATAGGATACTTAGATCACAATCAAAATATGCATCAAAATTGCTTTGAAAATTCAAAATCTGATTCGATTCGAGGTTGCAATTGGAAGACAACATGAGCAATATAGGATTGATTATGTTATGAGTTGACATATTAATGAAATGAAGCAAATGACTGAAGTATGCATACAACAAATTAGATGTTCAAAGTTTTTTATTACTGGGTAAAATATTTGTACATTTCTCAATGAGAGAAAAAGCATGAAGGAATGAAAAGGAAAAAAGTTATGCTTACTATTTTATTCCATTTGCCAACGCTTGTTTCTAATGCAATAAGCACAACCCAGGTAATAGAGAAAATCAAGTTGATACAACCCACTATAGATGATAAGGTTTTGAAGGTTAGAAGAGTACCACCTCTAAACCTCAGCACTTGGCAAACACTGGTGTTGTCAGTCTTACACTTGACAACAGCACTGGTTAGAAACACATTGGCATAAAACCCATTTCCTTTACTATCCATGATGTAATGGCTTATTTCCTTTCTCGCTAACAGAGCGCTAGAGTAGCCATCGACCTTGAAGGATTGAACCAACTAGTTAGTACAACAATGATTAATATTTATGCAAGCCTTGGCACTATTAAGGAGGTAGTGATGTAGAATACTTCTTCAAATCTACCTCTTGTGTTGTTCTCCAAGTAGTTTTCTAGGGCATCAGAAGCCATGACTATGGCTCCTCTATCTTCCTGGTCTTTAGACTTGAAAGATCTCATCAGCAGGTTTGTCCATTCATTAGTGGATGGAGGATGCACTGGAATGCAGATGCAAATAGGGTTTTCTTGGATGGGTGGATTAAATTAAAAATCAAGCACTTCACAGACTGTAGGAAATTCCAAGTTGAAGTCACCCTCCACATGCAATAGGTTCTGGTTGCACCCATGGTAGCCATTTCTCTTGCACTACAGAGAAGGCATTAGGCACAGCGAATCAAACAGTTGTTTTAGTGTTGTAGGCATACTCCTAGCAAGTATGTTTGAGATGCCTTTTGTTGTCCAGAATATAAAGCAATTATAGTTGCATCCAAAGACGTTGCATTGATAAATCTCTGCAATGTCAACTGCAGATTCTAATGGAATTTGCACTGATGCAGATCTTAATGCATCTTTTAAAGTAACACATTGTAGCATGATGGAAGGCGCATCATGGGCATTGTCTATATATTTAATGAATTGCTTAAGGGAAGAATTGGACATATCCATTGACAACATTATAACAGAATTTTGTCCAATTTCACGTGTCCTCAGTCCAAAACTCCTTATGTCCTTGAGTTTGGGACCTAAGAGGATGGCCATGAAATCCTTGGCACCCATCTCCAAGTAAAGTCTTCCTCTTACCAAGCTTGTAATAAAGAGTGCAATATTGCCTACGCAGGGAATTCCCACATTGGTTAAATTCACTGCTCTTGCAACAACTTTACTTGATTCAAGCTGTGCTAAAGCAATACCAGACAACCATACCAACGAAACAACCAACTCCATCATCAACAACTGCATTATCATGTATATGCTCCTCATCCAATATTTGAATACACCCATTTCAAAAGACAAGACAATCTAAGGGTAATTTTTCTCGACTTACCTTTACGGAAGCTCCTATTGCTTCACCCAATTGAGATCGTGCTTGCAAGTTTCAAGAGAAAATTTGATCAGTTGGGGATAAATAGAAATTTATCTCCCTATACTTGGTTCAAATTTTGTATTATGCCTCAAATTTATCTCGTTCGTGCCTCTCAACTTTTATAGCAAAGTGGGATAGTTGAGATGATTTGCTTCCTAGTAAATTTTCATGGCTCAAGTCTTTTATAAGGCAAAGTGGGACAGGTAATATTGTTATATTATGCCCATTATAAAGTTCTTACTTGAAATTTATTCCATTTTTTATCATATTTTGTTGACAGAGCATCTGGTTTGCTTTCTAATGAAGAACATCTATCAAGTCACCTACCATCCCCAAAGGACACCTTGTTTCACACTGACAACATAATAACCAAGGCTAGGGAAAAGTATTTAGACGCCAAAAAAGAATGATTTTCTCATCAAACAGGTGCTGAAATACTTCAGCAATCAGTATAAGCTTCTTAAGAAAATAGAATAGTTCATAATGGACCCTTTTAATTTCTTATAACATGAATTTAATCAACCAGAAAAAAAAGAGAGGACAAATTAACCTTATAATATAACTCATTTGTATTCACAGTTTTGTCACAACCACTCATGAAGCACATCAGGGTAAAAACATTACAGAATAAAAATGAAAACCGATGCTAATTACTTTAAAACTTTATAGTAAAATAATAAGGAGTTGCAAGCGTAATCAACTCAAATAAAGATGAGAAATTGCCATTACAAACTCGTTTACATTGAAGTGTATCAGAAGTAAAATAAACTTATCCATCCTACACATTCTTGAGCCACAACAAACAAGTGATTTATGAGAAAAAATACCGTAGATATGCCCTTGATGAGGAGCATCTTTTCAAGAGATGTTCGAACCAGTTCAGCTTCAATGAGAAAGTCAAAAGGTTGAGGTTTTTCTGCTAAAAAAAGAGAAATTTCAGGTTAGGAAAAAAAAACTCAACTCCAACTTCCCATGAAAATATACAAACTATATGTAACTTTGTACTACAAACAATTCTAAAATTTTGCACCATTTGTCTCTCCTTAATTCTGGGTAGTCTTTCAAATCATCAAAACTAAAAAATTACAGGACATCACAACTACACTAAACTATTGATTCACATGCTATCTTTCATATCTCAATATAATTATGGATCTAAAGGATTATACTTTTCCTATATCTTATATTTTAAACCAAAATTTGACTAAGATAACAAGAAAGTTTTTTATCAATAACTCTCCAGATGTAGCCACATCACGCTTTTTTTCAAATTTGAATAGTTGTAATGCAAACCGAAATATACTAGGAGTATATAGGAGCTAACTATAATTCTTTCTTCACAAATTCTCTTTGTTCTTGTACATGTACCTTAGAAAACCTGGTTGTTGTTGCAACAGATGGAGCGCAACCTACATACTTTGTCCCATGTTATGTGCCCTGATTTATTTCCCTCATTGCAGTTAGAAGATGAGGAGTGATGTGATGATATCCTCTAATATTCATGGGTTCCTCCTAGGGCAAGGTAATTTTTGCATTTGGATATTGTTGGAGCTCTCTCTGAACTAGGTCATATGGGATTGGACAACATTGTTCCACACAGCATATAGAAACATCCTTTAAATTAACTCTCTCCCTTTCTTCAATAAGCTCATAATAAGCTCAGAATATACCTTCCCGGAGTAAAGTATGAAACAATGAATGCCCTCCTCTTGATAAAAGTGATCATTCTGATCCTTAATTAGACATTCGAATTGAGTTCTCTGTTTTTCAAACCCAGGATGGCCTTGTACATCATCAAATTAAAAAAGACTTCACTTGTAAATGATGGCATTGCAACCCAAAAAGAGAGCTCCAGCAAAATCTTACCAGCAATATTTAGAATCAATCAATTTCTCCTACAAATTCAAAACTCAACCAATTGTGCCCTAACATATATATTTGGGATCCATTCATTACCCATATTCAACAAAAAATACAGAACGATACCTTACTGATTGGGAGGAAGCATCTCTCTATTCCACGATTTTCGTCTAATTGCCCCTCACATGCCAATCGCACCCTACTCCCCATGCATCCTTACAATCTGCTTCATATGGCCTCTCCACAGAGTACTCGGCTCCTCCACTATGGCTCTTGGCTCTCCTCGGAATGACATGGCCATCTTCCAATGGGGCCATAGTAATGCCACAGATCAGCTAGAAAAGATTTGGCCCTTAGAAATACCCCCACGATCTCTCAATCCACAACTCCAGAAGATAAGGGTTTAGGCCCTCCACGGACCCTGATTTTCTCTAGATTGCCACAGCCCTTCCACACACCCTCAATGGAATGGGTTCGGTCCTTATCCCATGTCCACAGCTCTGTCAAAGATGAATAGTCCCTCTCCATGAAGCTCCGAGTGTGTTGCGTGCTAAGTTCAGAGTACTTGGGTGAAACCAATTTCTATCATTTTCGTATAGTAGTTTCAATGTCATTTTTTATTTATCAGCCCTACAAAATTCGTGAATGAATGTAAAGTAAGTTAAGGAGGAGTCACTTTCTCCTTTCATGAGATTGAAAGTATTTCAGGCATCAAAAATTAAGCCCTCATTTATATATCCTCTAATTAATGTGGTATATGTAACAATGGTTAGTTCACAACCATTTTTTATTTATTTTCTCAACAAACCATGTTGTATCTGTAACAATTATTGGTTCACAATTTTTATTTCTTTTCTCAACAAATCATAAGGCTTGCTTTGATTTATTTTCCTTAAAGAAAATAATATTTAATGCACTATAAATGCAGTATAAATATTAACACTTGGCAAATAGCTCACATCCCTCATATTCTCAAACATTTCTAAAGCCTTATTTACTTGACCAACTCTCAACCAGCATAGATCCATCTTAAACTCGGATCTATTAAGCACAAACACAAAGAAGGATCCAATTTCTTGAAGTGTAATATTTTTTACACATCAAGAAAAAATTTATAGCTCTAGAAATTGGATCCCTCTCGGTGTTTAATAGATCTGGGTTTAAGATGGATCTATGTTGGTTTTAATTGGATCCATCTCAATACAATAATCTGCAGTGCAATAATCCAGGGAGAAGGCTACCATAAACATATTGATGACACATCCCCAGTTTTTTATTTCATCCACAAAATCTAAGGCCTCTGACATTTTTCCAACCTTGTAGTAACCTTTTACAAGGATCATATGAATCATTAGACTTTTGAAATACCCCCTTCTTTGTAAATCATCAACACATTTTCGGGAATCCATTAGTTTTCCGTCTTCACACGAGCTTGTAAGAAAGACACCAGAAAGGACGTATAAGGTCGTTAATGTAAGCAATGCAAATCTGCGTCATGCATTAATGCTAAGTTGTGACACAAGAGGGGGTCTCCGAATCCATCCACGGTGTTAAAATTTAGTAACATGTACAAATTGATTATCAAAATTATAATTTTCCACTGTTGGAATGACACAACTAAAATGGACCACATAAATGACCAATTGTTATGTGGTCATTTTTAGTTTAGTTCTTGTCTCGTGACCAAATTGGTCATTTATCTTGGTCATTTTTTGTTTAGTTCTTATCCCATGACCAAATTGGTCATTTATCTTAGTCATTTTTAGTCAATTCACTTAAAATTTCTCAATTTTGGTAATTTATCCCTTGAAAAATATTTGGTGACCAAATTTTTTGGTTGCCTGGTCACTTATCTCTCATTTTGTACTAGTGGTAGGATGACATTCATGTTCAGGAACTCATACCATATGCAAAACAAATCAACATAGTTTAAACATAGTTGAATGGATCTTACCAAATCCTCTTTCAACACTCATGCAATTAAGCACAAATAACCTTTACCTGCGTGGCTGTCATTAACATCGCTTAATGTTACCTAGTCAATTGGCCTCTTACCAAGGATTACACAACCCTTTTTCCAACCTTTTGATCATGAATCATTACTCCAGCCTTCCCTCTCAAGGTTTGTTGGTCACATGCCGTGACTTCCTTGCATTTTCAGTCATGCTTCTATGGTCTGATTCCTACAAGCATTATCAAAAACGCTAATTGTCATCAACCATAGGAAATACCATTAATGGTCTATTCCATGTGTAACTTCACTACCTTTACCCATATGCAACTTCATGTTCATGCACTATGCAATGACTCTTTAATCATGCCCACTAATTCATATGCATTTAATTTACTACTCTCTTGCATTTCCAACATTCTTATGCCATAATTTATATGTATGAAAACTTCAGAATTATAAATACAATATCAAGAGGGTAGTGGAGGGAATCTCCCTTCCAATTCCCCATAATGACATGGATCCCCTCCTCCACATCACAGTTGATCATTTTCTTGGCTTCCCTACCAAGCACACAAGCAATCATTAGCTATGATCTTCTCACGAATTAGCAATTCAATATATACATACGTGTATAACATTCATTCTTGCTATTTTCCAAACATGCAATTCTTATGCTATAAACAAAAATAGTTAAAGGTGAGAAAATTCCCTCTTTGTCAACATTTCTTATTGCTCGAATTGCTTTTAGACAAATATGGCCAAGTTCAACTTGACCTTTCTTAACTTCCTTGCACTTATGGGCAAAAAATGAAGCCCATTGACGACGTCTCAGGGGGACGACGAGGGTCAAGGGAGCAACACCCTCTTTTTTTTTTGTAAATCTTTCAATTTCGCTCTATCTGGCGCATAAGTTCCATGAAAATTTTAAATTTTCGGCACCTGAAAATCTCACTGGAAAAGTGTTGAAATTCTTTGTTTCATTGGACTTATCATTTTCCTCTAACCTGTTTCAAAGCAATCCATGATCATACATCGACCGTTTCTTACGCCGACCTCTGACCACTGACCGTCGACTGCTGACCGATTCTTACGCCGACCTCCGACCATTGACCGCCGACCAATTCTTACTCCGACCTCCGATTGTCGACTGTCGACCGCCGATCGATTCTTTCACCAAACTTCGCAAACTTCATCGGTGCCACTCGACGAGATTCACCGACCGTGTTGCCACAATCCCATCGGCACAACTCAGTTGATCACGCTCAAACATGTCGCTCGAACTCGGCTTAACTCGCCGACTATTTCACTGCGATCTCACCAAATATTGTCAACTGTGTCACACACAAAAACTCACAAAATTTTGCCAAAATGTGTTGCTGGAACTTAGCTCATCTCGCTGACTGTTTCGGTGTATCTGGTTGATCTTCACCGACATAGACTTGGCAGAAACTCATAAAACACTTAGAGAAAAAAATGTCAAATTTTGAATTTTTTTAAATTTTCCTTAATGGTCAGTGTTGAGCAGCAATAATACTTACCTCTACAAGTTGTTCAAGTTGGGCCATTAGGCCCAATGTTGTATCCTACGCTCTGATACCAATCTATCAAGTCCCCTCCCATCGATTCAACTCAAGGAAGGGAACGAGATGCCAAAATATGGGCTTTTATATAAACTCAGCCCCATTCATTAGATCCATACAAATAAAAACATATGCATGTGCAGATCTATCAAACAGAGCAGAAGTAAAATTCTTCTACACACATATATCATGTGAATTCCAACATATTGATAAAATTCATCAAATAATTAAAACCTTGCAGAAGTAAAACACATAAATAATATACTCATCTTGATGTAATGTTGTCCCAAGCAGCTAGCTATGTCGCTGCAATGTTCCACCCAACCATAGGCCAATTGTGTTCATCAATATCTCAACACAACTGCCACCCCCAAGCTGGGCATGATATCTACAAGAAAAAGGGGACTCTCAAGCTCATCATAACCAAAGCAATGGATACCCATCCCAACCTCAACATTCTCTTACACACACAAACTCAAAAACTGGGCATGGATACACATTTTCAACAATGGGTTTACAAAATAGGGTCCATGGGTTTTCCCCAAATCGTGGCACACCCAAAAACGAAATGTTAGATGAGGAATCAACCCTGGGAGAGAAAATTGATTTCAGAAAATGTTTATCGACATTCAAGGGGAGGAAATGGCCTCTATAAACCCCCAAATCATGACTCTCTTCCTCACAGCCATTGTGCAACACAAAAACGAGTTCCCAACTATGGAAAATGAAGGAAAACACAACAAAACCATGAGGGAAAACGCCTAAAAAGCTCCAAAATCATGAGAGATAAAAACTGATGGGTGAAGAATGGCTTAGGGAGTAATTTCTTGGTTCCTTTCTTTCCAAGGAATCCAAACACAGATTTCTATTGAGGGTGGCTTTCCCATACCTTAATTTGGATAGCCATACTTCTCCATTCCCCAAGGCATTAACTTCCTCAACCAACTCTTCGGAGAAATGAATGATTGGGCACAACATTCAACATGGTTAGTTGAGGGTTCATGGGTTCTCTCATTGACACTTGGCTTGACTTGATTGGCTCAAGGGTTTGAATATTTCCCTCCCAATTCCTTGTAAATATCATGCCCCCATATCCTATTGCATTGCATAGCTAGTTGTGGGAATTTATATTAAAATGCATATTTACAATTCCCATGGCTCACTAGCACATGGATAGCATAATATCAAATACTTGCCTCTTCAAGGTTGAGCGCTCACTAGCAGTGCCTTGGCCTTGAGCTCCACGCTAGGAATCATACATAATATGCATACAATATTTACATTATATACCAAAATATCCTAAGGGTCAAAATGGGGGTATTACACTCTGGAGAAAATGACTTTCGTTCTTTATGTGACAGTGGATAAGGGTCTGTATTGAACACGATCAAATTTATAAGAAGTAAAATTGTGCAATCACGGCAGGGAGCCAAAATGGCCTACACAGGTTACACGTGATCTCTTAATTGGGAAGCAAGACTTAAAAAAGAGTATTTGTAAAGGCATAATATTGATACTACATAAATTCTAACCTTTGGTAAAAACCTTCGATTTCGTTTCCCCTTCCAACCAAGATTTAAGATTCACATCCAGATGGTCCAAACTGATATCTACATCAAATCATAAAGGGTGAATTTAATTACTCTACATATACAGTATTTGATAAATCAGTTTATAGACTAAAATACAAAAATTGCAGGGTAAAAATTTAAATTATTTTAAGCACAAGAAACTAAAAAAAATATTCTTACCAGTCATATCACTACACCATCGATTTTGCTTAGAGTATTTCAACGCGGTCCGATTTGGTTTGATCAGATATCTGATGGGTTTAATGAATTGGATGAAAGAATTCCATCGCTACACCAGTCGATCAACAAACAGTACAAAAAATTATTGTCAGTCGGTCACTAAAATATCAATTTTTTCATCATATTTCAATGCAAGATCAATTTTGGATTGATCGCAGACCTATTGATGGGTTCGTATATTTTGTTCAAACAAGGTAAGAATGTAAAACAAATTAAGCACAAAAAAAAACTTACCAGACGTATCACCACAAAAACAATTTTGCTCAGAGGATATCAACGCGTTACAATTTGGTGTGATCGGAGAGCTGGTGCATTGACGATTCGAGCAGGGTTAGATCTAGAAAAAGGCACGAGTTTGAATATTTTTATCATGGTAGGATATAAAAAAAATAAGTAATTTTTGTAAGCAATAGAGGGTTCCTCTGCAATGCATGTTCTGTAATCAATAGAATGTTGTTCTTTACTTAGGATAGGCTCTGGAAAAAAAAACATCTTCAAAAATATACAACCTAGGGCACAAAAACTTGGAAAAAACACACTCTTACCAATTGATCACGATAGGATAACTTGTCTTCAGATGGTTTCAACACAATTTGGTTTGGTTTGATCATAGATCGAGTGTGTTGATAGGCACATGGATTTTGTTCAAGCAGGGTAGATCCAATACTGACGCAAATTTGGTTTCATAACATATTTTCGTTCTGAGTAAACTGGATATTTTGGGGCAAATAATAAAATATGAAATTGGAGGGATTTTTCCATTGATATCCCATTTCGAAAATTTTGAATTAACCCCACATAGTAACATGTGCCAAACTCCACATTGTTTCTTGTGCAACTGGAAAAAATTTCAGGGGAAATGGGGGTTTGACAAAATACTTGATTAGTGGTGTTAATTAACTTTTAATTAATTTTTAATCAATTTCTTATTTAGGATACATTTTGGGGTTGGTAATATCTTATGTGCGCCCTTTGTCTCTCGTTCTCCATTGAATATGGTTCCTTTTCTCTTTTAGGAAAAGGACTTTGGAATCTTAGGCCACTACTTCAATGTTAAAACAGTGAGTCAAATAGGTTGTTTAATGTAGGAAAAAATTCGGGAAGAAATGCAAGAAAACAAGCTGGATTTCTTAGAAGCAATAATTAAGAACATATGTCATATTGAATCCATCCTGAAGTAAATCAGAACAAAGGAAATGTAAAATTCCCCATGTGATTTACCAACATAGTAACCAAATAACAGTTGCAGTTATTTTTTTCCTAGAAAACCTAAAAAGGCATACTCGGGATCAAGGAAGCTCTTGATTGATTGCATATAACAGCCGGGATAGAGGTCATCTAATATGTTCCTATTTAGAATTTTTGCCATGTTAAAAGTATGTTTAGCTACTGTGTGGCTATTTCATTGAGGGTTTTCTTTGTTGTTAAACCAAAGAACAGGCCAAACATCAATGATTCCATGGACTTCATAGGCTAGAATAGTGAAAATTGGCACTACCATTATTGAAAAATTATTTCAGAAGAAAAAATGGAGTGTTGACAAACTTCTATATCGATGCAACAAATAATGAAGTGTAATGATTATGAGTGAATAATACCTTCTCCATCATATCCATTATTTTGAGTGTTTTGATATTTCCACATAAGCTAAAGGTGGTGGCCATGGTCCTCTTGCATATGACATAACAAGCAAAAAAAATACCATATGAGAAAAATATTCATACACTGAAATAATTTCAAGGATGGGGTACCAATATCTGTCAAATGATAGTGGTAAAAGCATTTTCTATTCAATTTTTAGTTCTCGCCATGGTATTTGTTTTTATCTCACTTGTCCCAACCCAATTCTCAATTATTCTCTACTTCCCAATGCAAGTAATAACATGGGATTAATGCCTTTATTTTATTTCTATAAGAGATAGATATGTGGGATAGTTCAATACAAATATGAAGAGTAGTGCCATCTATATGAAAACCCATTGAAACTAATGCCAACTAGTGAGATAATTGAATGAAGGATTACAACACTAGAACAATGTCAAAGCCTCGATCTAATCTCAGAAGCAGGATGCGAAGTCAGTTAGTGTAACTACAAAATGTGATTCACATACAATACTTGTGGTGGCTAATTCAGATTGGATTTCCGGACTTTGTGGGTCTTATATAGAGTGGGATCTCAATCCAAAAGCCATTTTTTCCATTGAAATCCATATAGTCCAATATTGCTAACTATGTTAGCACTGGATCTGATAATTATGATGCCTTACACATGGTAATTCAAGAGGCTCAATTACTTTAATCAAAATTCTACCAAATTAATCTCTTAATACTCCTGATATGAGACCATGATATGACTTGTAACCGCTGCTAACAAAGAACACACTTCAAAGAAACTCCTCCTTTCAAATAATATGCATAAGAGTTTCTTATGAAAATCAATAAATAAATAGGGATATTATTCCAATAGTTAAGCACTTTCAAAGTGACACCATATGCTCACGATCACAAAACAATTTTGCATTTTACGATCCAAAAGAAATACTCGAAGAGACATGGCATTATGGTATGGCCCTCTCAGTACCCTAATGTATTTACTACAGGTTTTCATAACTGGCGCATTATGGTTTGTAACGAGTGGACTGGTAAAACGATAATGTTTCCAACGACTGTACTGGTAGAGCTACACCAAGGCAAAGCTTGTTTGGGAAACTCATACAAAATTCATGGCCATCAGCCTACCACTTCCAAAATTTGAACTATGCTACTACCTCATGCTTGTGGGGAGCACAAAAAAATAAAAAAAATGAAAACTCCAATAAGATTTAAAACAATTACAAAACCTTGCTACATCGTGCATGTATGTCTCAGCATGACATAAGCACGCCGCCTCGTCATGGGCAAAAATTATCAAGGATAACATCATCATCATCTGTAGCCAATAACATTCCATATAAATAGATTTTATTAAAATTTTACTTTACAAAGTTTAACCATGCAAAACTAAAAAATTTGTATCTGTACGGATGAATTAATCACAAAGCGTTATTACCATATAGTCCCCTATAGGGACATAATTGTTAAGAGTTGTAATCTCATGTGTCAAGTTGGTTAATTAGTTGAGTCAATGGTCCTAAGTTAGTTGAGTTAGTTGTTGACTAAGACATTAGTTGACCCATGGTATTCACTGGCCCATAGTATTAGCCAGTTGTTTTGTGTCTTATGAGAAACTATATATATGTGTGTTTAATAATGAGAAGGAAATCAATATGCCCTTTGTGTTTTCGCTTTATTCTGTGTCTCTGCAAACTTTATCATGGTATCAAAGCTGACGGCCTGATCTTTAAAAATCTTTTTTTTGGGTAAGCCTTTTCAGAAACTGGAGAGCACACACACAGGACTGGAAACTGCAGCACGGGATGGAGACGGAACACTCGGTCCGTGACATTTTTTTTATTTCCCACGATCCGGCAAAGTCGCACCCCGATCCGGCAACGTCGCACCCTGATCCGGCAAAGGGTACCTAAAAAAACCCACTGAAAAGAGGTTGGCGCACCCTTCCTGAAGAGAAACTATGGCATTGTCTCAGCCTGCCTAAAGAGAAAATGCAATGACCGTCTCACCCTACTTGAAGAAAAACTGCGACACTATCTCACCCTTCCTGAACAGAAACTGCGACACTGTCTCACCTTGAAGAGAACCTGCGATGACCGTCTCACCTTGCCTGAAGAGAACTGCGACACTGTCTCACCTTGCCTGAAGACAACCTACGACGACCGTCTCACCTTGCTAGAGGGAAAATTGCAATGGTAAGCCTTTACTTATAGAATTTTGTCCGTCACACCCCAACAACGCACTGTGTCAGTTAGCAACCTGCGACGATCAATTTACCTATTTTCATAATGCATGGCAAGCCTGAACATGAAGCCGATCTCAGGTCCAATGCTAAACAACAAGAATTATGAATTCGGGTCTATCAATATGCAGACCTTTTCACAGCTCAACAAGTGTTGGGACATGGTCGAAAAGGAGTTCATGGAATTGATAGTAGCTACTCTCACTGCGATGACAAATGCAAATAAGAAGGCCCTCAATGAAATCATAGATTGGGATCTCACTGCGAAGTGGTTGATCCAAAGTTGCATTGAGGATTCCATTTTCCAATGGATCGCTGGAGCTACGACTGCACATCAGGCATGGAATCTCCTCCATTCTGCATACAAAGGTACAGATCGAGTTAAAACGGTAAGACTCCAAACCCTTCGACTCCAATTTGAAAGTATTAAGATGAAAGACACAGTGAGTGTCAATCAGTTTATGACTAGGGTTTCTGGGATTGTCACGAAATTCCAAACCTATGGCGAAGCCCTAGAGAAGAAGGGTATTGTTGAAAAGGTACTTTGATGCCTCACTAAGAAATTCTCTATGGTGGTTACTGCCATAGAAGAATCTAAGGATATGTCGATGTTTACTCTAGAAGAGTTAACAGGGTCCCTTTTGTCTCATGAAACTAGACTCAGTCAGGAAGACGAGTCTCTGTCTCATGTATTTAACACTCAGAATTCTTTCAACAGAGGTCGAGGTCGAGGAGGTAGAGGACGAGGCAGAAGAGGAAGGAGTTCTAATTCCACAGAGGATAGAAATGCCCATGAACACCATGAACACACAGATCACTGTGAGCACAGTCATAACCCTCAGAATCAGAGAGGATGAGGAGGCAAGAGATGGACTAACACATCCAATGTCCAGTGTAACTACTACAAGAAATATGGCCATTATGAATGTGATTGCAGAAAGAAGCAAGTAGATCCGAACAATGGCAGAGCCAATGTCTCCAATGTTGAAGAACATTCGTCAGAAGTCATGTTTCTGTCATATCAAGCAACTGAAGAAGAACATCAATCATATGTGTGGTTGCTAGACAGTGGATGCAACAATCATATGACAGGTAACAAATCATTATTTTCCGATATAGATCCATCTATTAATTCAAATATCAAACTGGGTGATCACTATCTCGTTCCAGCTCAAGGAAAAGCTACAGTTCCTATACTTACCAAATGGAATGAGAAGAAGTACATAAATGATGTATTCTATGTTCCAAATCTTAAGGTCAATCTGATCAGTGTGGGTCAACTGATTCAGAATAAGCATGATGTTAGGTTCATTGATTCCTATTGTACTGTCTATGATAAAGCTCCTTGTAGAAGACTCCTAGCCAAAGTAGAAATGACCAAGAATAGAATTTTCCCACTCAACCTAAGGAGTACTATCATGTCACAGTCATGTGCTCATACTGTCTCCAGTCAAGACGAAACCTGGTTGTGGCATCGTAGGTATGGTCATCTACCCTTTATGAGTCTCTCTCATCTACAAAAACAATCCATGGTCAAAGGATTAACAGTCATGAATGAACAATCAAGCTCTTGTGAAGGTTGTATTTTAGGGAAACACCAAACGGACAACTTTCCCACTTCTACAAATAGAGCCAAAGAACACCTTGAACTTGTTCACACATACCTATGTGGACCCATGCAAACCTAGTCTATACAAGGAAGTCTGTATTTCAGAACATTTATTGATGACTATAGTCGGAAAGTCTGGATTTATTTTCTCAGAAATAAGTCAGAAGCTTTCTCTAGATTCAAAGAGTTCAAAGCTTTGACTGAAAAGTAGTCAGGTAAACCACTTAGAATACTCATATCAAACGGTGGAGGTGAGTACGTCTCTCATGATTTTGCAGAGTTCTGTAAGCAGCATGGAATCCAACACCAGTACACCACCAGATGCACTCCACAACAGAATGGAGTTGTAGAATGGAAGAATCGGGCCATCATGAACATGGCCCGAAGTATCCTATCATACAAAAAGTTATCGGATGAATATTTGGGAGAAGCTATTGCATGTTCAGTATATCTTTTGAACATGTCTCCCACAGTAAGTGTCAAAGACAAGATACATGAAGAAGCATGGAGTGGCACTAAGATTAGTGTCTCACATCTCAGGGTATTTGGATGTGTTGCATTTGCACACATACCTGATGAATTAAGGAAGAAGTTAGACAAGAAGAGTGAAAGGTGTATTTTCAAAGGCTATAGTGAACAACATAAATCCTCTAAGCTATATAATCATATCACCAAGAAAGTAGTGGTGAGAAGAGATGTCAAATTTCTGGAAGATAAATGCTAGACTGATACAACAGACATTCAACAGACTCACAGTCCAATACCACCAGAACCACTCATAATGCCCAGATTTGAGATGCAGCAGCAACAACGAGAAGGGACACCAACAAACAGTCCACTACAGAACCAGAGAACCAGAAGATTAAGGGAGTTATACGATCAGACTCATGTCATTGATGAGAAGCCACAGTATGCACTATTTTCATGTTAGCCAACATGTTTTGGAGAAGCAGCAAAAGATCCACAGTGGGTTCAAGCAATGAATGAAGAGATTGATTCTATTGAGAGGAATCAGACATGGGATCTAGTTGATCTCCCATCAGATAAAAATTGCATTGGTGTAAAATGGGTCTATGTTGACTGAAAAATCAGAGATAGAAATGTACAAGGCAAGGCTTGTTACAAGAGGTTTTGCTCGGAAATATGGTGTAGACTATGATGAAACCTTTGCTCCAGTAGCAAGGATGGACACCATTAGAGATGTACTTGCAATAGCAGCTCAAAACCAGTGACCTGTTTACCAAATGGATGTAAAATATGCCTTTCGCAATGGCATACTTGAGGAAGAATTCTATGTAGATCAGCCACATGGTTATGCTGTCAAAGGTCAAGAAAACAAGGTATGTAAGTTGAAAAAGGCCTTGTATGGTCTTAAACAAGCTCCACGAGCTTGGTACAGCAAAATTGACTCTTCTCTCATCAACAATGGGTTCAACAGAAGCAGTAATGAACCTACTCTATATGTTAAAAAAAAACATCTTCAAAAATATACAACCTAGGGCACAAAAACTTGGAAAAAACATACTCTTACCAATTGATCACGATAGGATAACTTGTCTTCAGATGGTTTCAACACAATTTGGTTTGGTTTGATCATAGATCGAGTGTGTTGATAGCCACATGGATTTTGTTCAAGGAGGGTAGATTCAATACTGACGCAAATTTGGTTTCATAACATATTTTCGTTCTGAGTAAACTGGATATTTTGGGGCAAATAATAAAATATGAAATTGGAGGGATTTTTCCATTGATACCCCGTTTCGAAAATTTTGAATTAACCCCACATAGTAACATGTGCCAAACTCCACTATGTTTCTTGTGCAACTGGAAAAAATTTCAGGGGAAATGGGGGTTTGACAAAATACTTGATTAGTGGTGTTAATTAACTTTTAATTAATTTTTAATCAATTTCTTATTTAGGATACATTTTGGGGTTGGTAATATCTTATGTGCGCCCTTTGTCTCTCGTTCTCCATTGAAGATGGTTCCTTTTCTCTTTTAGGAAAAGGACTTTGGAATCTTAGGCCACTACTTCAATGTTAAAATAGTGAGTCAAATAGGTTGTTTAATGTAGGAAAAAATTCGGGAAGAAACGCAAGAAAACAAGCTGGATTTCTTAGAAGCAATAATTAAGAACATATGTCATATTGAATCCATCCTGAAGTAAATCAGAACAAAGGAAATGTAAAATTCCCCATGTGATTTACCAACATAGTAACCAAATAACAGTTGCAGTTATTTTTTTCCTAGAAAACCTGAAAAGGCATACTCGGGATCAAGGAAGCTCTTGATTGATTGCATATAACAGCCGGGATAGAGGTCATCTAATATGTTCCTATTTAGAATTTTTGCCATGTTAAAAGTATGTTTAGCTACTGTGTGGCTATTTCATTGAGGGTTTTCTTTGTTGTTAAACCAAAGAACAGGCCAAACATCAATGATTCCATGGACTTCATAGGCTAGAATAGTGAAAATTGGCACTACCATTATTGAAAAATTATTTCAGAAGAAAAAATGGAGTGTTGACAAACTTCTATATCGATGCAACAAATAATGAAGTGTAATGATTATGAGTGAATAATACCTTCTCCATCATATCCATTATTTTGAGTGTTTTGGTATTTCCACATAAGCTAAAGGTGGTGGCCATGGTCCTCTTGCATATGACATAACAAGCAAAAAAAATACCATATGAGAAAAATATTCATACACTGAAATAATTTCAAGGATGGGGTACCAATATCTGTCAAATGATAGTGGTAAAAGCATTTTCTATTCAATTTTTAGTTCTCGCCATGGTATTTGTTTTTATCTCACTTGTCCCAACCCAATTCTCAATTATTCTCTACTTCCCAATGCAAGTAATAACATGGGATTAATGCCTTTATTTTAGTTCTATAAGAGATAGATATGTGGGATAGTTCAATACAAATATGAAGAGTAGTGCCATCTATATGAAAACCCATTGAAACTAATGCCAACTAGTGAGATAATTGAATGAAGGATTACAACACTAGAACAATGTCAAAGCCTCGATCTAATCTCATAAGCAGGATGCGAAGTCAGTTAGTGTAACTACAAAATGTGATTCACATACAATACTTGTGGTGGCTAATTCAGATTGGATTTCCGAACTTTGTGGGTCTTATATAGAGTGGGATCTCAATCCAAAAGCCATTTTTTCCATTGAAATCCATATAGTCCAATATTGCTAACTATGTTAGCACTGGATCTGATAATTATGATGCCTTACACATGGTAATTCAAGAGGCTCAATTACTTTAATCAAAATTCTACCAAATTAATCTCTTAATACTCCTAATATGAGACCATGATATGACTTGTAACCGCTACTAACAAAGAACACACTTTCCCATGATCCGGCAAAGTCGCACCCCGATCCGGCAACGTCGCACCCTGATCCGGTAAAGGGTACCTCAAAAAACCCACTGAAAAGAGGTTGGCGCACCCTTCCTGAAGAGAAACTGTGGCGTTGTCTCAGCCTGCCTAAAGAGAAAATGCAATGACCGTCTCACCCTACTTGAAGAAAAATTGCGACACTATCTCACCCTTCCTGAAGAGAAACTGCGACACTGTCTCACCTTGAAGAGAACCTGTGATGACCGTCTCACCTTGCCTGAAGAGAAACTGCGACACTGTCTCACCTTGCCTGAAGACAACCTACGATGACCGTCTCACCTTGCTAGAGGGAAAATTGCAATGGTAAGCCTTTACTTATAGAATTTTGTCCGTCACACCCCAACAACGCACTGTGTCAGTTAGCAACCTGCGACGATCAATTTACCTATTTTCATAATTCATGGCAAGCCTGAACATGAAGCCGATCTCAGGTCCAATGCTAAACAACAAGAATTATGAATTCGGGTCTATCAATATGCAGACCTTTTCACAGCTCAACAAGTGTTGGGACATGGTCGAAAAGGAGTTCATGGAATTGACGGTAGCTACTCTCGCTGCGATGACGAATGCAAATAAGAAGGCCCTCAACGAAAGCATAGATTGGGATCTCACTGCGAAGTGGTTGATCCAAAGTTGCATTGAGGATTCCATTTTCCAATGGATCGCTGGAGCTACGACTGCACATCAGGCATGGAATCTCCTCCATTCTGCATACAAAGGTACAGATCGAGTTAAAACGGTAAGACTCCAAACCCTTCGACTCCAATTTGAAAGTATTAAGATGAAAGACATAGTGACTGTCAATCAGTTTATGACTAGGGTTTCTGGGATTGTCACGCAATTCCAAACCTATGGCGAAGCCCTAGAGAAGAAGGGTATTGTTGAAAAGGTACTTTGATGCCTCACTAAGAAATTCTCTATGGTGGTTACTGCCATAGAATAATCTAAGGATATGTCGATGTTTACTCTAGAAGAGTTAACAGGGTCCCTTTTGTCTCATGAAACTAGACTCAGTCAGGAAGACGAGTCTCTGTCTCATGTATTTAACACTCAGAATTCTCTCAACAGAGGTCGAGGTCAAGGAGGTAGAGGACGAGGCAGAAGAGGAAGGAGTTCTAATTCCACAGAGGATAGAAATGCCCATGAACACCATGAACACACAGATCACTGTGAGCACAGTCATAACCCTCATAATTAGAGAGGATGAGGATGCAAGAGATGGACTAACACATCCAATGTCCAGTGTAACTACTACAAGAAATATGGCCATTATGAACGTGATTGCAGAAAGAAGCAAGTAGATCCGAACAATGGTAGAGCCAATGTCTCCAATGTTGAAGAACATTCGTCAGAAGTCACGTTTCTTTCATATCAAGCAACTGAAGAAGAACATCAATCATATGTGTGGTTGCTAGACAGTGGATGCAACAATCATATGACAGGTAACAAATCATTATTTTCTGATATAGATCCATCTATTAATTCAAATATCAAACTGGGTGATCACTATCTCGTTCCAGCTCAAGGAAAAGCTACAGTTCCTATACTTACCAAATGGAATGAGAAGAAGTACATAAATGATGTATTCTATGTTCCAAATCTTAAGGTCAATCTGATCAGTGTGGGTCAACTGATTCAGAATAAGCATGATGTTAGGTTCATTGATTCCTATTGTACTGTCTATGATAAAGCTCCTAGTAGAAGACTCCTAGCCAAAGTAGAAATGACCAAGAATAGAATTTTCCCACACAACCTAAGGAGTACTATCATGTCACAGTCATGTGCTCATACTGTCTCCAGTCAAGACGAAACCTGGTTGTGGAATCGTAGGTATGGTCATCTACCCTTTATGAGTCTCTCTCATCTACAAAAACAATCCATGGTCAAAGGATTAATAGTCATGAATGAACAGTCAAGCTCTTGTGAAGGTTGTATTTTAGGGAAACACCAAACGGACAACTTTCCCACTTCTACAAATAGAGCCAAAGAACACCTTGAACTTGTTCACACATACCTATGTGGACCCATGCAAACCTAGTCTATACAAGGAAGTCTGTATTTCATAACATTTATTGATGACTATAGTCAGAAAGTCTAGATTTATTTTCTCAGAAATAAGTCAGAAGCTTTCTCTAGATTCAAAGAGTTCAAAGCTTTGACTGAAAAGTAGTCAGGTAAACCACTTAGAATACTCATATCAAATGGTGGAGGTGAGTACGTCTCTCATGATTTTGTAGAGTTCTTTAAGCAGCATGGAATCCAACACCAGTACACCACCAGATGCACTCCACAACAAAATGGAGTTGCAGAATGGAAGAATCGGGCCATCATGAACATGGCCCGAAGTATCCTATCATACAAAAAGTTATCGGATGAATATTTGGGAGAAGCTGTTGCATGTTCAGTATATCTTTTGAACATGTCTCCCACAGTAAGTGTCAAAGACAAGATTTATGAAGAAGCATGGAGTGGCACTAAGATTAGTGTCTCACATCTCAGGGTATTTGGATGTGTTGCATTTGCACACATACCTGATGAATTATGGAAGAAGTTAGACAAGAAGAGTGAAAGGTGTATTTTCAAAGGCTATAGTGAACAACATAAATCCTCTAAGCTATATAATCATATCACCAAGAAAATAGTGGTGAGAAGAGATGTCAAATTTCTGGAAGATAAATGCTAGACTGATACAACAAACATTCAACAGACTCACAGTCCAATACCACCAGAACCACTCATAATTCCCAGATTTGAGATGCAGCAGCAACAACGAGAAGGGACACCAGGAGACAGTCCACTACAGAACCAGAGAACCAGAAGATTAAGGGAGTTATACGATCAAACTCATGTCATTGATGAGAAGCCACAGTATGCACTATTTTCATGTCAGCCAACATGTTTTGGAGAAGCAGCAAAAGATCCACAGTGGGTTCAAGCAATGAATGAAGAGATTGATTCTATTGAGAGGAATCAGACATGGGATCTAGTTGATCTCCCATCAGATAAAAATTGCATTGGTGTAAAATGGGTCTATGTTGACTGAAAAATTAGAGATAGAAATGTACAAGGCAAGGCTTGTTACAAGAGGTTTTGCTCAGAAATATGGCGTAGACTATGATGAAACCTTTGCTCCAGTAGCAAGGATGGACACCATTAGAGATGTACTTGCAATAGCAGCTCAAAACCAGTGACCTGTTTACCAAATGGATGTAAAATCTGCCTTTCGCAATGGCATACTTGAGGAAGAATTCTATGTAGATCAGCCACATGGTTATGCTGTCAAAGGTCAAGAAAACAAGGTATGTAAGTTGAAAAAGGCCTTGTATGGTCTTAAACAAGCTCCACGAGCTTGGTACAGCAAAATTGACTCTTCTCTCATCAACAATGGGTTCAACAGAAGCATTAATGAACCTACTCTATATTTTAAAACAGATTAGCAAGGTAACATTTTACTTGTTTGTCTTTATGTTTATGATATGATCTATACTGCAAATTTGATGCTAGAAGAGTTTAAGACAGTCATGAAAAAGGAGTTTGAGATGACTGATCTTGGTCTTATGAAGTTTTTTCTTGGTCTGGAAGTTGATCAAAGTGAAAATGGGATCTTCATCTGTCAGCATAAGTATGCTACTGACATTCTGCAGAGATTCAAAATGGATAAATGTAAACCAGTAGAAACTCCCATTGCTACAGGAACCAAGTTAAGCAAGAATGATGAAGGACTAGCAGTAAATTCTACACTTTACAAAATATTAGTAGGAAGTTTAATGTATTTGACTACTTCTAGATCTGATTTGATGTATGCTATCAGTCTTATTTCTATATTCATGGAATATCCCAAAGATTCTCACTGCAAAGTTGGAAAAAGAATACTGAGATGTGTTGCAGGTACAATTGATTATGGACTTTGGTACACTGATTCATAGGGTTGTACTCTCACAAGGTACACAGACAGTGATTTTGTAGGTAGTATTGATGATAGGAAAAGCACATCCGGTTATGATTTCCATCTTGGTACCAGTCTTATATCTTGGGCTTCTCAGAAACAACCTATTGTGAGCATGTCTTCAGCAAAAGCAGAATATATTGCAGCAACTACACGAGCATGCCATGCAGTTTGGATCAGAAGACTCTTGAAGGACATGGGACATACAGAAACAGAACCACCAGCCATATATTGTGACAATAGTTCTGCTATACAATTGTCTAAACATAATGTATTTCATAGGAAGAGTAAACACATTGACACTCGCTATCACTTCATACATGAGTTAGTCAATAATGGAGATCAGTTTGATGTTTTGTGGCTCTAAGGAGCAGCTAGCTGATATATTTACCAAACCTTTGGGTACATGTGCATTTGAGTTTCAGAGGAAGCACTTAGGCATTGATAGTGCTGACCACACCATCCCACTTGAGATTAAGGGGGTGTGTTAAGAGTTGTAATCTCATGTGTCAAGTTGGTAAATTAGTTGAGTCAATGGTCCTAAGTTAGTTGAGTTAGTTGCTGACTAAAACATTAGTTGACCCATGGTATTCACTGGTCCATAGTATTAGCTAGTTGTTTTGAGTCTTATGAGAAACTACATATATGTGTATTTAATAATGAGAAGGCAATCAACATGCCCTTTGTATTTCCGCTCTATTCTGTCTCTCCAAACTTCATCAATAATAATTAAAGTTTATTTCAAATTAAAATATATCCATAATTTTTTCATGATTTTAATTTTATGCATGTTTATAAGAATTTTGTTAATCATAATTTGATGCAAATTTTGTGTGCTTTTAGATTAATTCAAATGGACTAGCGATATTCACACTTGTTTAACCGACCCTCCTAGTTTATGTTTGCAACAATGATAATTTTGGCAATGGTACCCATATATAAGGTGAGATTCCATCACCATAAATGGAAGCTCGGTTATGAAAATTGGTCTCTTGATTGTATGAAAATGATGATCATCTCCCTTAATGGGCAGTGTCAAGGTCCCTCAATCAAATCTCAGGTAGGAGACATCATTGTCATTGAAATAGACAATCAGATGTACATTGAAAATGTTGTCATTCAATTGCATGGATTTCGTTAGGTACAATTTGGTCTCCCTCAAAGTAATTTCAAAGCTAATTATTATTATGATGGATTAATTCTTTATCTATCCATAATATATGTTCTTGTAAAAAATATTAGTGGTGATTGAAGTGCTACTATGCTTCAAATCAAAACTCCATCGAGTGATGGAACTACTTCCATGTCTCAATGTGAAATCCAACTAAGCATGACTTATATCTACAGCTACATTGTCGACAAAGTATGTTTTAAACATATTTTACCTTTTCTACAGTTGCATCTTAACTTGGTTACATAACGTTGTGATTCTATAAGAAGAGGATGGCCTAATGCTAATTATGTATGCATTCTCATACATATTTCTATCATGGCCACTATAGTCTGTAGCATTCGATCGGTTTGTATGGTTCGTTCATAGTCGAATCCTCTAAGAAAGATCCCTTCACCTATGATGGAGAACTTAGCATCATCCTCAATGACAGGTGGCACACTAGCACTTACCAATAGGATATGGGCCTCTCATTCAATCCCTTCATTTTGGTTGAGGAGCGTTAGGTATTATTCTATATATACATTTTCTCCACTCCGTCCATCTAGGTATTCTTGCTTGGATCACTGATCTATCAACATTCACTAATAGACATGAATTTATGTGTTACTGTTACATCAAAAAGTAGAAAAATAGAACGAGGAATCTCTCAAAATAGCATAATAGAATAGAAAAATGATGAATCTCTCAAAATTTTAGAAAATAGCATAATGGAATGAAATGAACTCGCTGAAAAGATTGAGAATTTTTATGATTTAATTTCCAAGCTAACTATCATATTCAAGAAATGGCTTGAATAAAGTTTCAAGAATTCCACACAGATATGACGAGTTGATGTGCCTACTGTTTTTTAATAGCAAATCCTATAAGTGCAAAATGCGCAGATATATCTAACACAAAAATTTAATCTTCCAATCTTGTGATGGTTAGTAATAACATCAAAGGATCCAGTCAGTTGTAGCGTGACATATTCTAGATCTGTCAAAGATATATGTGTCAAATGTAGATGGATACGATTAAAAAAATGAATTCATACATCTAATGAAGTCATAGAAACAAAATACAATTAACAAACACCAGCATTTACAAATTATTTGTGGCCCTAAATGATAGCATACCACTTCCTTGTTCTCATCATTGAGTTGATCTGTGTTCATCGTTGAAACCATTCTCTTGGATTTCATTACTTTGTTTGATATTGAGGGTAGAATGGTGGACATTGGAAAATGGATCGCAAGGAAAATGTATCAGTTGGAATAGTTGTGCGGTAACACAAACGATTCAAATAATCTGGATTTTTTCAAGAACTGTACAATTAAAACATGCACCTAAGGTAATTGTTCAAATATGAGTCCTACATTCATGAACACGACGAATCATATTTTTATTTTTCTCAATCATGTCCATAAATAATATATTTCTATAAAAAATTGAAAAATGTGGCACCCCCACCTTATTCTAAAATAAATACGCCTATCCGCGTAACGAGATTTAAGATATTTTTAAAAATGCAAAGGACAAATGGTGAGAATTTTCTTCACCGACAGAGATAGATACATTTTTTGTTGTATCAAATTTAATAATAAAATCATTTTTAATTCACAATTAACACATACACAATATACATAGAAAATATGGAGAAAATAATTTTTTTGTAAGTTTGAAATTCTATTAAGACTAAAAAAAATGTACAGAGATAAAGAGAGTTAAATTACTTTTGAGAGATTAACCAGAAATCTACCAAAAACCCAAACCCTATGGTCTGGAACAATCAACGAGAGTTGTCCAAATACTTAAATACCAACAGTTAAGAGAGTCAAACTAGATAGGTACCCTATAGGATGGGGCTTATGGCCATTGATATCAAAGAAAAATGTACACTAAAAGACTTGCAAAAAGACCAGACTGGCCGGAGAAGAGACACGTAGATGTTAAAAGATAATCATCATAAAAAATGAAGATGGGGGAAGGTACTAATTGGTAAGCACTCGGAGGTTCTTGCTTGGACTTTGACGATTCACCATGTTGACAGGATTGTGGACAATGTTTGAAAACCATTTGTGTGGTTGGAGGAATCTGTTAAGAGTTGTAATCTCTTGTGTATTGTTGGTTAAGTTAGTTGAATTAGTTGTTGACTGGGACATTATTCGTCCCATGGTATTTACTGGCCCATAGTATTAGCCGGTAATTTTGGTCTTATGTGAAACTATATATATCTGAGCTTAATAATCAGAAGGAAATCAATATGCCCTTTGTGTTTTCTGCTCTTGTTCTGTGTCTTTGCAAACTTTATCATGGTATCAGAGTTGACGGCCTGATCCTTAAACCTTGTTTTTGGGATAAGCCTCTTCAGAAGCTGGAGAGCACACACTCGACTGAAAGTTGCAGTACAGGACGGAGACAAAATACTTGGGCCGCGGCATTTTTTTATTTTTCTTCAAGGCACTGGCACACCCAGCTGTAGAGACACTTGCGCCACAATCCGGTGTAGTCGACACACCCAAAAAACCCCACTGAAGAGACCCAGGTGCACCCCGTTTGAAGGAGAGTTGCGCCACCTTCTGAGCCTGGCTCAACTTGTCTGAAGGAAAACTAAGCCAGTCGGCTCACCCTGTCTAAAGGAAAACTCAGCCAGCAGGATCACCCTTTCTGAAGGAAAACTAAGCCACTGGTTGACCCTAGAATAAGGAAAACCGTGCCACTGGTGCACCTTGGCTGAAGGAGAAGTGCACCATCCTTCCTTCAGTCTATAAATTTTTTCTTGGTGCACCCCGAAGTTGCACTGCCTTAGCTAGAAATTTTTTCTGGTTAGTTTAAAACTTGCTATAAGCCATGAAAAGTCTGAACATGAAGCCGATCTCAGGTCCAATGCTGAACGAAAACAATTATGAATTCTAGTCTACCGAGATGCAGACCTTTCTACATCTCAACAAGTGGTGGGATATGGTTGAACAAGAGTTCACAGAACTGATAGCAGCTTCTCTCACTGCGATGACTAATTCCAATAAGAAGGCACTCGACGAAAGCATAGATCGAAATCTCACTACGAAGTGGTTGATCCAAAGTTGCATTGAGGAGTCCATTTTCCCGCAGATCGTTGGAGCTACGCCCGCACATCAAGCATGGAATCTCCTCCAATCTGCATACAAAGGTACAAACAGAGTCAAAATGGTAAGACTCAAAACCCTTTGACTCCAGTTTGAAAGTCTCAAAATGAAATAAAGTGACACTATCGATCAATTCATGACTAGGGTTTAGGGGATTGTCATGCGATTCCAAACCTATGGAAAAGTTCTAGAGCAGAAGGATATTGTTGAAAAGGTACTTATATGCCTCACTAAGAAATTATCTATGGTAGTTACTTCCATAGAAGAATCTAAGGATCTGTCAAATTTTACCCTAGAAGAGTTAACAGGGTCCCTTTTGTCTCACGAAGCTAGACTCAATCAGGAAGACGAGTATATGTCTCATGCATTTAGCACTCAGACTTCTTTCAATAGAGTTCGAGGTAGAGGAGGTAGAGGACGAGGCAGAAGAGGAAGGAGTTCTAATCCTACAGAGGATAGAACTACCCATGAACACACAGATCACTGTGAGCACATCCATAACCCTCAAAACCAAAGAGGAAGAGGAGGCAAGAGATGGAATACAAGGTATAATGTCCAGTGTAACTACTGCAAGAAATATGGCCACTATGAAAGTGACTGCAGGAAAGAAGCCAGAAAATAAGAACAGTGGCAGAGAAAATGTCTCCAATGTTGAAGAACATTTGCCAGAAGTCATGTTTCTGTCATACCAAGCGACTAAAGAAGAACATTAATAAGATGTGTGGTTTCTAGACAGTGGATGCAACAATCATATGATAGGTAACAAATCATTATTTTTTGATCGACATGCATCTATTAATTCAAAGATCAAACTGGGTGATCACTATCTTGTTCCTGCTCAAGGAAAAGGTACTGTACCTATACTTACCAAACAAAATGAGAAGAAGTATATAAATGATGTATTCTATGTTCCAAATCTCAAGGTCAATCTGATCGGTGTGGGTCAACTGATTTTGAATAAGTATGATGTTAGGTTCATTGATTCCTACTATGATGTCTATGATAAATCCCCTAGTAGAAGACTCCTAGCCAAATTAGAAATGATCAAGAATAGAATTTTCCCACTCAGCTTGAGGAGTGTTATCCTATCACAGTCATATGCTCATACTCTCTCCAGTCAAGACGAAACCTGGTTGTGGCATTGTAGGTATGGTCATCTACCCTTTCAGAGTCTATCTCATATGCAAAAAAAATACATGGTCAAAGGATTACCAGTCATGAATGAACAATCAAGTTCTTGTGAAGATTGTATTTTAGGGAAACACCAAAGGGACAATTTCCCCACTTCCAGATCTAGAGCCAAAGAACACCTTGAACTATTTCACATAGACCTATGTGGACCCATGCAAATCAAGTCTATAGGAGGTATTCTGTATCTCCTAACATTTATTGATGACTATAGTAGGAAAGTCTGGATTTACTTTCTCAGAAATAAGTCAGATGCTTTCTCCAAATTCAAAGAGTTCAAAGCATTGACTAAAAAGCAGTCAGGTAAACCAATCAGAATACTTAGATCAGACGGTAGAGGTGAGTATTCTCTCATGATTTTGCAGAGTTCTGTAAGCAGCATGGAATCCAACACCAATACACAATGAGATACACTCCACAATAGAATGGAGTTGCCGAACGAAAGAATTGGACCATCATGAACATGGCCCGAAGTATGCTTTCATACAAGAAGTTATTAGATAAATATTGGGAAGAAGTTGTTGCATGTTCAATATATCTACTGCACAAGTCTCCCATAGTAAGTGTCAAATACAAGATACCTGAAGAAGCATGGAGTGGCACTTAGATTAGTGTCTCACATCTCAGGATATTTGGATGTGTTGCATTCGCACACATACCTGATGAGTTAAGGAAGAAGCTAGACAAGAAGAGTAAAAGGTGTATTTTCATAGGCTATAGTGAACAATGTAAAGCCTATAAACTGTATAATCCTATCACCAAGAAAGTAGTGGTGAGCAGAGATGTCAAATTTATTGAAGATAAATGTTGTAGTGATACAACATACTTTCAACAGACAAACAGTCCAGTACCACCAGAACCACTTAGAATGCCCATACTTGAGGTACAACAACATCAATAGCAAGAAGGGACACCAGCAGACAATCCACCATAGAACTAGAGAATTAGAAGCTTAAGGGAGTTATATGAACAGACTCCTGTCATTGATGAGAAGCTACAGTATGATCTATTTTCATGTCAGCCAACATGTTTTGAAGAAGCAACAAAATATCCACAGTGGATTCAAGTAATGAATTAAGAGATTGATTCTATTGAGAGGAATCATAATTGGGATCTAGTTGATCTCCCATCAGATAAAAGATGCATTGGTGTAAAATGGGTCTACAAGACCAAGTTGAATGAAAAATCATATATAGAAAAGTACAAAGCAAGGCTTGTTGCAAGAGGTTTTCCTCAACAATATGGTGGAGACTATGATTAACTTTTTCTTCAGTAGCAAGGATGGACACCAGTAGAGCTGTACTTGCAATAGTACCTCAAAACCAGTGGCCTGTTTATCAAATGGATGTAAAATCTTCCTTTCTGAATGGCATACTTGAAGAAGAATTCTATGTATATTAGCCACCTGGTTATGCTATCAAAGGTCAAGAACACAAGGTATGTAAGCTGAAAAAGGCCTTGTATGGTCTCAAACAAGCTCCGCGAGCTTGGTACAACAGAATTGACTCGTATCTCATCGACAATGGGTTCAAAAGAAGCAGAATGAACCTACTATGTATGTCAAAATAGATAAACAAGGTAACATTCTATATGTTTTTCTTTACGTTGATGATATGATCTATACTGGAAATTTGATGCTAGAAGAGTTTAATACAGTCATGAAAAAGGAGTTTGAAATTATTGATCTTGGTCTTATGAAGTTTTTCCTTGGTCTGGAAGTTCATCAATGTGAAAATGGGATCTTCATCTGTCAGCATAAGTATGATACTAACATTCTGCGGAGATTCAAAATGGATAAATGTAAACCAGTAGAAACCCCCATTGCAACATGAAGCAAGTTAAGCAAGAATGATGAAGGACCAATAGTAAATTCTACACTTTACAAAATATTAGTAGGCAGTTTAATTTATTTGACTACTACTAGACCTGATTTAATGTATACTTTCAGCCTTATTTCTAGATTCATGGAGTCTCCCAAATACTCTCACTGGAAATTTGGAAAAAGAATTCTGAGATATATTGCAGGTACAATTGATTATGGACTTTTGTACACTCATCCACAGGACTGTACTCTCACAGGATACACATATAGTGATTTTGCAGGTAGTATTGATGATAGGAAAAGCACATCTGGTTATGCTTTTCATTTTGGTACCAATCTTATTTCTTAGGCTTCTCAGAAATAACCCATTGTGAGCATGTCTTTAGCAGAAGCAAAATATATTGTAACAACTACAGCACCATGCCATGTAGTTTGGCTTAGAAGAATCTTGAAGGACATGGGGCATACATAAAATTAACCAACAACCATCTATTGCGACAACAGTTCTGCCATACAGTTGTCTAACCATAATGTATTTCATAAGAAGAGTAAACACATTGACACTCGCTATCACTTTATACCTGAGTTAGTCAATAATGGAGAGATTAGTTTGATTTTTTGTGGCTCTAAGGAATAGTTAGCTGATATGTTTACCAAACCTTTGGGTACATATGCATTTGAGTTTCAGAGAAAGCACTTAGGCATTGATAGTGTTGACCACACCATCCTACTTGAGATTAAGGGGGTGTGTTAAGAGTTGTAATCTCATGTGTCTTGTTGGTTAAGTTAGTTGAGTTAGTTGTTGACTAGGACATTAGTCATCCCATGGTATTCACTGGCCCATCATATTAGCGGGTGGTTTTGGTCTTATGTGAAACTATATATATATGAGATTAATAATGAGAAGGAAATCAATATGCCCTTTGTGTTTTCCGCTCTTGTTCTGTGTCTTTGCAAACTTTATCAGACTCGATGGGGGGTCCCTATTTTATTTTTTTCCCATTAACTCTTCGGAAAAGGAACTGAGACTCGCATTGATGCATTCATTATCTTCCAACTCGATTTGGGTGAGACAACGCAGCCATCCTTCCATATGAGTGAAGTGGACTTCCATACTTAAACCCTGAGGATTCTCCATTGAATTTTTGAATTTTCCTTCAGCATAGTAGAACATTCCCTTTCCTAACAAAGTGTTCATATTCAAAAATAATACCAACATCTTAGTGTAGAGCATCGCCTGCGTTCTAGTAGCGATTCTTTGACCATTTATCCCAACTCATCACTCAACCTGTTTGATGCAATATTTCTCCCTCGATTGTGAATGCAAGTTTCCATATTTGAGAAGCAATCCTTTTCCACAAGATTAACCATGATGTCACAAAAATCATGAGCTTTATCCATTTCTCAAATTGCACAAAGAACATGCATTATGCGAGGGCCTGATTTTATTTTCCTCCTTGTAGTTTTTGTGCAAACCATTGTGAGAGTAGGATCCAAAGGTGATGAACGGGGAGATAACACGAGAAAATGGATTGGAAGAGAAACAACTGATAAGTGAGGTTCTTAATGGATGACCCGCAGAGGAAACCTCCTAAATGGGCTCGGAAAAATATTTTACACTTGCTCTTCATAATATGTAACCACATCATTAGGTCTTCGACTTCAGTACAATGAGGGGGATGAAATTCAATTTCCATGAATGTTCGGGTGATGGAGGAGAAGAACGCGGCAATGAATAACAATCATTTGCTAGTTCGTGCGAGCAAGGCCAACTTTCCAATTATAACCATGATACATAAGAAGAATGCATTATTCCTCCACAGATTTGAGAGGACAGTTTCCATAATGCATGGCCTGCCTCGAAGGACACCCTGTATCTTATTCATGAGAAAGCCACGTGGCCAAACATGGGACGCACCCACCGTGGGGAGAAAATAAAATTTAAATTAAATAAGAGCGAGTTTAAGATATACTGAGGTGAGGTCCAAATTAATATTAAATTAATTTCAAATCTCGAAGCTCCATCTTCATATGAATAGATTTAGATAGTGAGGTAAATGAATTTTAGATAACTAGATCAATATTATTAATAAAAAAAAGTGTTTATGTAAAAAATGATGAATTAAAATGTGATAAGCTACATTTTTGTTGAAAATTGTATATTTAGAATTAAATAGTTATTATAAATCAAAGTTATTTATTGTAGAAATTTGCAAGGAAAAATATATATTTAAAAGTAAATTTGACACATTAATTGGAATCAATTTTTTTTTTTTTAAATGTCATTAAGAAGATAACATAATTCATTACAAATTTTATTTAAAATATCATATTTTCATCACCACATTTCAATAAAAAATGTGTCACACTTTCATAGATTGACCAAAATAGATAACTATTAAATATAGTTTAACAACATATCTAGAAATTTTAAAGACATTAAAAATCATAAATTGTTTACAATTTTTGTTTTATAACTATCAAGGAATAAAAAGCAACCCTAGAGCATCCTTTTCATGATTAATTTGGGTTTAGGTACAATTGGCCTTGCAACATGCTCAACATGGTATATTAATAATAGCAAATAAACCTTTAGCGAAAGATAATTGGATCTAGCTTCACCTCACCAACTCCAAATATTTAGTGTTACCTTTAGAATTAGTGCATGAACAACTTGTGTAGTTTTTAGTTGGCCTTACCCTCTATGCCATTTTCCTTCATGTACAATTCCAATTTTCGAGAGTCGTAGTTGGCTTCTAGCTTTATTTTTTTTCCAAATTATTCAAATTAATCAAGTCTCAATTTCCAACATTAGTGCTTTAATATTGTTTCCACTCTTCCTGTTTGTAGAGAGACATAATTGGGTTGTATCTATAGGGTTCACCCTTTTAATAGACGAAGCTCTAATTGGGCCCTTTCACCCAGTGAACCTATGTAGCTAAATTGGGACATTTTTCAATGTCGATAGGACTAAATAATGTTATTATTGTTGCTGATATATAACTACACCGGGGTACATCATGTTTATTAATACATCTTAGCCCACATAGATTAACTAAATAGAGATTAAGCATAACGAAAATATTAAAGAAAAACCATACATAGATATGCATGCTAACTTATATTAGTAATTAGCATACTATGATAACTCTTGTTGGATGCATGAATGTGACAAAATTACAAGACATATGGATCATGTCATTGGATCTAAAGTGGCCAATAAAGATCTTGTTGCAATCTAGATATATTAAATAAGATACAAGTTATCTCACTTGATTCTATTTTCCTTTGCAATCGTAGTCTATTTGTACATAATTAATCACTCTTGATGCACTATTTAGATCCATAGGTTAATCTTGAAATATCAAAGATACAACTAATCACCATAAGCTAGAAAATAGAGAGAGCATGTCTTGACAAGTTATATTAAAGAATACACATTCTAAAAGGAATGGAAGGACTTTAACCATAGTGGCAATCCTGGCTTAACACTATCTAACCTTAAAATATGCTATATCTTGAAGCATATGTGACTCAAACTTATCTATATCCACAAAATGAAGAGTGGAAACAATATTAAAGCATTAATGCTGGAAATTGGTAATTGGTACTTGATCAATCCAAAGAATTTTGCAAAAAACTAGAGCTAGAATCCAACTCCGACTCTCCATTATTAGAATCGTACATGAATGAAAATGATATAGAGGGTAATGCCAACTAAAAACTACACAAACTTGTGCATGTAGTGATGCTAAAGCTAACACTAAAGATTTGGATTTTGTGAGGTGAAGCTAGACTCAATTATCTTCCAATAAAGACTCATTTGCAACTATTGATATACCATGTTGAGAATATTGTAAGGTCAATTGTACTACGTAAACCAAAATTAATCATCAAAATGGTGCTCTAAAGATATTTTTGATTCCTTGGTAGTTTTAAAACAAAAATTATTAACAATTTATGGTTTTTCATATCATAAGGATTTCCAATTATATATGTTGTTAAACTATATTTATTAGTTCTCTATTTGGGTCAATCTATGAAAGTGTGGCACACTTTTTATTGAAAAGTGGTGATAAAAAATTGTTATTTTAAATATTATTCAAATTGAAAACCTCAAAACTCATATAATCCTTTACAATTTTTCCATTCGAAAAATACAATTTGTAATTAAATGTGTTAACTTTCCAATGATATTTCTTACAAAAAAAACAATTAATGTGTCAAATTTACTTTAATTATATGTTTATCCTTACAAATTTCCAAAATATGTAACATTGATTCATAACAACTATTTCATACTAAAAGTGAAATCCCACTAGCATGGTTGGTTTCGACGAGCTTTGTTCTACATGGCGAGCCAGCATCAAACCCCACAAATTAGCTAGGTTGAGACACTTATAATATAGCCATGCTAAGGCTTGGTGTGGCCTAGGCCAGGTGTGATTCTTGAGTGGTTTTGATGGCTTAGATGCCCCTAGGTCATCGTTTCTTGAAACACAGGCTAATCCAGGTGCGATCCTTGAGTGGTTTTGATGCTTAGATGCCCCTAGGTCATCGTTTCTTAAACCACGGGCTAGTCCCACAAGGCACGAATAGACTAGCAAAACAAAAAAATTTCATACTAATTATATAATTTTCAATAAAAAATTATACTAAGAACATCTATATAAAATGTAAATAGTTTATCCCACTGTATTTCATCAATTTTTTTTACAAAACACCCCTTATATTTTGGACTATAAAACATAATTCCCCTAAATCCTCTACCCCACTATTAAAATCTATCAAAATCTATTCATATTGAGATCAAATTCCAAATTTGAAATTAATTTCATCTTTATTTTTGAATGGCCTCATGACCTTATCTCCTTATTTTCCTTATTATTTAATTTGATTTTTATTTTCTCCATATTTCCAAAGTATAGTGTGTATGTTTAATGGTCAATTAAGAATGTTGTTATTATTGAAGTCGATATAACATAGTGTATCTATCTCTCTTGGTGGAGAAAATTCTCACCGTGTGTACTTTGTGTTTTCCTTTTAATATTTTAAATCTATTTTGATTCCTTTGTGTGTAAGATGTGTTTGTGAAACAATTAAAATTTTAATATTAAGAAATAATGATTAAAAATAAAGTTTAAGTAGAAGATGTGATAGTTGGAGTCACTTAATAACCATACAAAATCAAATTTTCTACTGATTTTATTTTATGGGTAGGTAGAGTTTTACTTTGATTAAATTTTTTTGTTTTGAAACTCCAATGATCTCAGTCTTCTTAAAATGGGCTAAGGAAAAATTTTATTGTCATTTTGAGATTAATTAAGTGGAACAATAACTTCTATTAAATTCCTATTATATTTTAAGAAGAATTTCAACAAAAATATACTGAATTTGTCTTTTTATGAAGTTTTAATGATATGGTTCTTCATAAAATGAAAATGTGTTATAGAAAAAAAATTGTCAGTCTCATCAATTAAGTGGAAATATAACATCCATTTATCTTAAAAAGAATTTGCATTCAAAATATCAATTTTATTAACTCAAAATTATAGTTTTGGAAAATATTGCTGAGTGGAATTATGGTGATACTAATTGCGCCGAAGAGGCACATAAAATATTATAAAAAATAAAAATGCCTCCTCAACATTTGCACTTAAAAAGGGGGTTTGCATTACGAGAGATTTGATCCCTCTAGGCGCTTGGTAGATATCCTTTAAGATGGATCTATGTTGGTTAGATAAATCTCATACTCTGTTGTATGAAGATGAAGACACTCTTATATGGTCTTATAATCAAGTTGTGGGGCACTACTTAGTAAAACAAGATTATTTTTCTGTAAATTATTGAGTCTATGTTTATGCAATGCTCTGATAATATTGAAGATCAGAACATTCTTATTGATAATATTGAAGATCAGAACATTCTTATTCAAATATGGTCTATTTTGGAAAATTTCCTTAATTTAGGTCTCTCTAATAAAAACCATTCCATAACAAACCAAACGGAAATAATTTAAAAATGACTGTTAAAACTAGAAATCACATTTAGAAAATGGAAATAATTTAAAAATAACTGTTAAAAAATAGAAGTCACAGTTACAAAATGGAAATAATTTAAAAATGACAGTTAGAAAATAAAAATCACTTGGACGATTGTTCAACAACATTGATTGGAGCTTGTAGGACTGGATTCTCCCTGGTTCGAATCAACGGATGCACTTGTAATCGTATTAGTGGGTGTATAATCTGCATTCATATTACCAGCAGGAGAAGTATTCCCACTCTGAGGAGAAAATGGTGATGGAGTTCGGTTGCGCAACCTTATTGTTTCATTAAACCCCATCACTTCATTGCAAGAATCTTTCAGTTGATCCAGAGACATATCGAACTTCAGAAGCCATGGGTTCTCTAGATCCGTTGGCAACTGAACCTGGAGAGCCCTGGATGCAAGATAAAACGTCGCACCAGCAACTTGGCAGGGTTTGAACCAGAGACACCGTTGTCAGTAATCCATCACTCACAAAATTCCATGAAACATTTGAAAACTTAGAATTCCATTGATTCGATTTGAACTCTTTGAGGGTAGAGGCTAGGGGTGTATATGGAGTTTCGGTATGGACATCGAAGTTGAGTGTCCAGAGAAGAAAATGCTCTCCCTTCAAGAGTAACTGTTGCCTCTGCCAGAATAAATGGGGTTCTTTTATACCTTCCGCAGTGGCTCGGTCTCCATTTTTATGTTGGACTTGGTAGGAAAGCAGAGTCAGATCGTTCAATAATTTCCGTCGCGCCTCAGTGACTTTGTTGGCGAGGAACAGGAAGATGGTTGCGATTGTGTATCTATCGTTTTTGCTGTGAGATTGGTGGAGATAGAATATGTGGCAGTATATGGTTGTTGTTGCAATGGTAACCTGGGGTAGCATTAATTCCATGCCTAGATGTTTTATAAAACTGCAAAACTGCAGTATGATTTCCTGAGGTGATCCTCCTTCTTTGCGTCGATTCCATCGATTCTGGAAGGGCTGGATTCGTCGATTTTGGATTTGGTGAAATACCATCCCTGACCCAGTCCCGCAGAGGGTGCGGGCATTTCTACAGTCGCTTCGTCGACTCCATGGATTCTGGAAGAGCTGGATTCGTCCATTTTGGATCTGGTGAAATTCAATCCATCGTCGGGTCCTACTGAGCCTGTGGGTATTTTCGAATGTTCGGGATTCGACACTGCGACGTCGAGATGACGATGAATTTTGTATAGTTGAACTGTTTGGTAAGATGGAGAAGAGATTGTTATTTATAAAGGGGAGGCAATGAGACGGGTTGAACAAGCCGACGAATTCGTTAAAGAAGGAGCCATGGTGAAGATGCCGAGGACTTCCTCTCAGGTTCGAAACTGCCCTTGTATGTTACTACAAGGGGTTCAAAACTTTCTTTATAGGTATTTAAGAGGGGCATTCCAAACCGACCCCCTTGTCCTAGGTTTGTAAGAGGGAATTTAAGAGGGGGTTCAAAACCATGTTTGTAGATGTGTAAGAGGGGTTTTAAGAGGGGGTTCAAAGCCGCTCCCATAGGTCTCTAAGAGGGGGTTTAAAAGGAAGATTCAAAACCTCCCTCATAAGTTTGTAATAGGGAGTTAAAGAGGGGGATTCAAAACTTCCTCATAGGTTTTTAAGAGGGAGCTTAAGGGGTGTATTTAAAACCATCCCCATTTGTATCTACGGGTGGGGTGGAACCACCCCAAAAAGTCACTTTTGGGGGTGGTTTAGATATCTTCTAGAACCACCCCTAAATTCCCAAACTTTTAATGTTGGTGCTTTAAAACCGCCTCTAATGCCAAAACCGCCCACAAAAGTAACATTTCGGGGTAGAAGACAACCCCTCTACCCCCTAAAGGTAAAAAATGTAGTAGTGTTCCTTTGCAATCATAGTCTATTTGTACATAATTAATCACTCTAGATGCAGTATTTAGATCCATAGGTTGATCGCCAAATATCAAAGATACAACTAATCACCATAAGCTAGCACATATAGAGAGCATGTATTGACAAGTTTCATTCAAATAACATTAAAGAGTACACAATATCAAAGGAATGAAAGGACTTTAACCATAGTGGTAATCTTGGCTTAACATTAGCTAAACTTAAAATATGCTATGTCTTGAAGCGTATGTGACTCAAACTTATCTATCTCTATATACACGAAGAGTGGAAACAATATTAAAGCATTAATGCTAGAAATTGGTACTTGATCAATCTAAAGAATTTGGAAAAAAACTAAAGGTAGAAGCCAACTATGGCCCTTCAAAATTAGAATTGTACATGAAGGAAAATGGTGTAGAGGGTAAGGCCAACTAAAAACTATGCAAAGTTGTGCATGTAGTGATGCTAAAGGTAACACTAAATATTTGCATTTGGTGAGGTGAAGCTAGACCTAATTAACTTACAATAAAGGATCATTTGCAACTATTGATATTCCATGTTGACAATGTTTCAAGGTCAGTTGTACCTAAACCAAAAATAATCGTCAAAATGATGCTCTAGAGATATTTTTGATTCCTTGGTAGTATTAAAACAAAAATGGTTAACAATTCATGGTTTGTAATGTCATAAGGATTTCTAATTATATATGTTGTTAAATTATATTTATTAGTTCCCTATTTGTGTCAATCTATGAAAGTGTGACACATTTTATTGATATGTTGTGATGAAAATTTGATATTTTAAATATTATTCAAATTGAAGACCTCGAAACTCATATAAGCCTTGAGAATTTTGTCATAGGAAAAGGACAATTTGTAATCGAATGTATTCTCTTTCTAATGATATTTTTTACAAAAAAAAATTAATGACATCTAGTGAATTAATGTGTCAAATTTACTATTAATTATATGTCTATCCTTACAAATTTCCAAAATAAGTAACATTTATTCATAACAACTATTTCATAATAAATGTCAAATCCTACTAGCATGGTTGGTTTCGATGGGTCTCGTTCTGTATGGCAACCGAAGTTCGAACTATGCAAAGTAGCTAGGAGGAGACACTTAAATTCAAGCCATGGTAAGGGTTTGTGTGGCCTAGGAGGGTGCAATCCCCAGGTGGTTTTGACGGCTTAGATGCCCCTAGGTCATTGTTTCTTAGACCACAATCTAGTCCTACAAGTAAAAAAAAACTATTTTTTGACAAAGCACCCATTATCTTTTGGAGTAGAAAAACTAATTCCCCTAAATCCTCTATGCCACTATCACAATCTATTCATATCAAGGTCAAAAGTTTAAGAGTCTAAGAGTTTTGTACTTCGCTAGATAATATTGAATGAAAGAAAAATTAGTTGGATTTAAGGAAATCAACTCATTTTCTAGTTGGTGACCTCGAATCTCATTGTGTTTACCAAACACAGAATCCAATTTTTATCAAGCTTGATCTGGTTCATAAATTCCAGATATGTGGAATCGTAAATAAATAGAGACTGACATCCCAATCAATCCACGGGTTTCATCACATTTTTTTGCCCATTTTATTTTCTTGTAAGCATCAGTGGGCTATATTAATTTCCATGATTTAATTCGGTAAAGTTACCTACTTCGTAGGACATCCTCCATACAATATTTCCATGAGAAATAGTTGGAACTAGTAAGTAGAATATCACACTGGGTGGCCATACTGTAAAATCAAGGTTGTAAAAATAGAAACCAATAGTCTAGATGAAAAGATCTCGAAAAACCAGGTAGGCAAATGATTGACCCAGCTAAAAAAAATATCTCCCCTCTTCCAAAGCTTAACCTTTTAAACTCACTTTACAATAATGTTGCTTTATGTGAACCACTTTTGTAAAATAAGTGGAGTTTCACTTTTACAATAATGCTACTTTAAATATTGGGTGCAAAAAAACTAAAAGACTTTAAGTGACTCACTTTTATAATTTAAGGTAGATGCACTTTTACAATATAAAAAGGATGAAGGGTTTTTTTTACTCTTTTGTCTCGAACTTTGTGCTTACCAGAAATAAAAAAAAAAAGAAAAAAAAAAAGAAAAAGAAAAAAAAAGGATGATTTTCCTCTAGATCTGATGAAATGCAAGTATATTGGTAAAATGAAATCCTTTTTCGATGAAACAAAAAATTTTCCTCACTGGAAATGACACTCCGGACGCAATGAGACACCTCTCATAGTCCAAAAATCCACGAAAATTTTAGAACTGGAAACCTTTCCACAGCTTCAGCAACACCGGTTCAAGATCTATATCACCAACAGAAGCACCTCTTCAAATAGGCTCTGATACCATGTTTGAATATATAGGATAATTCCAAAATACCAAACACCTAGATTATCCGCTTACACAAACAAATCATATATCAACACACTGATGTTTTCACGTGGTTTAAAGCCTCAAAAGGGAAACACTCCACGACCCCAACCAAATAGCTACTTGAGGCAGTTTATTATGCAAAAGAAAGAAAGTTACAAATTAGCTTCTCATAATCGATCAACAAGAAAGTGACCGTCCATGTTCTTTAAATAGATATCATGGACCAATCGAATTTTAAGCCACGGATCAAAAGTAGTTATGATCTAAGAGAAGTTGAACCATCAGATCACTCTATGTCTAGAACATATCGTGACCATCAAATTAGATATTTACAAATGCATACTAATGCATACTGAAGAAACACACTTTTCCTAATAGATATATTATAACAAGTTGATCTTAACTCACTCTTAAGTGTCTAAATATCCTAACAAATATACCTCTTTCAGTTTTACCGCACTTTCATGGAATGGTATTTGCAGATCCCGACTCTTTCCTTTTTGAAGTTGATATTCTTTTTCAAAGTTATGATTATTCTAATGATGCACATGAGCGCAAGTTGTTTCCCACCACCCTTAACGATGCAACATTATGTTGGTTCATGGGGTTCGGATAAAACACAATTCTCACATGGGGTGATATGCATAATACATTTAAAAAAAATACCAGGATTATTGCAAACCTAGGGACTAAAAATGATAAATCAAGGATGATGCAAAAATATGATGAAATCCTAGAAGAGTATCTTGAAATATTCTTGTACAACCTTCAAATATCTAAGTAGACTAAGCTCGATCAAGGCACTATTAAAACCATTTTATTGAGGGGGTCATTAATGAGTCCATTAATCTACTCAATTTGATGGGATCAGTTAATGTATCTCAATTAAATTTCCAAGGATTTTGTGATCTATGCAGGAAATACTCTCGTTGACAAGCCAAAACTGGTAAGAAAAAAAGAGATTCTCTTTCCAAATTTTCCAAGTTAGCCACAAGTGGCGTCAATGCCACTGAATTAGGGAACTTATTAGAGAATTTAAAGTTGTCATGTTTGGTACTCTTAACTTACAATTGGATACCTTAAATCTTAAAAAAATACATGAAGAACATAATGCAACTTTATCCATCTTTTGTTCTAAATGTAGAAAGAAACATCTACTGAGAGAGTGTCCCCTTAATAAGATTGAAATTTGTGGTATTTGTGTAGAAAAGCATTCAACAGATAGCTTCCCTTCTTTACCAGGACTTAAGGCACTCTACCAAGAATAAAATGGAATAACATAACAACTTTGCATGCTTGCATCAAAGAAGCCTTGGCAACCTTGCCCAAAAGGTATAACTTTAGATCCAATGCAACAATTTTCTCATTATGTTTCTAGCCATCAATACACATCTCCCTCTTGTAATTCCACTATTCCTTTGCAAGCATGGCCTCAGTAGCAAGTCAAAAATTATCCTTGGCAACAAGGATAATTTTTAGTCTTCAGAGACTCAAAGTTGTTGATGGATTCTACAAATGGTGAAAATTAAATTTCAAATCTAGCTATAGCACCAATTATGAAAAACTATTTGGAGACAGAATCTCATTCTAGAGAAGTCATCTTTCCATGCATTCACAGGGAATTTAAGAACAAAAAAAATAAATTTTTTCAAAACATATCTTAGGGTTTTGAAGGCTTCCTAATTAAACAAGAGTTGAGGAATAATATCTCTTTATAAACAATTCAGAAGACTATTTTTTATGTTTTTTTAAAACTGTCGTAAATTAGACTTTCTAAAAAACTAAAATGAATGACAAAGATAAATAAATGAATTTTTTTTAATTTTTATTTTGAAATATAAATAAAGATGTATAGTAATAGGGTTTTGAAGGCTTCCTAATTGAACAAGAATTGAAGAATAATATCCCTTTGTAAACAATTCAGAAGATTATTTTTTTATGTTTTTTTAAGATTATGTCATAAATTGGACTTCTTAAAAAACTAAAATGAATAAAAAATATAAATAAATGAATTTTTGTATTTCCATTTTGAAATATAAATATGTATACTAAGAAAAAACTATGATTAAATTATAAGCATCGATTCCACTTAACAAAAATATTCTATTCGGAGGGAATAAGCATCGATTTTCTATGAAGTGTTAACGGATATGAAAAAAGACGTGCCCTTCGTCTCTTGTTCGCCATCGAAGAAGGTTCCTTTTCTCTTTTAGGAATAGGACTTTGGAATCTTGGGCCACTACTTCAATGTTAAAACAATGATTCAAATAGGTCGTTTAATGTAGGAAAATTTTTAGGAAGAAATACAAGAAACCAAGCTGGAGTTCTTAGAAGCAATAATCAAGAATATCTATCATGTTGAATCCATCCTAAAGTATATCCCCATGTGATTTACCAACATAAGAACCAAATAACAGTTGTAGTTATTTTTTTCCTTGGAAAACCTGAAAAGGAATACTTGAAATCAAGGCAACTCTTGATTGATCGCATATAATGGACTGGATAGAGGTCATCTACTATGTTCCTGTTTAGAATTTCTGCCATGTTAAAATTCCTTTTAGCTACCGTGTGGCTATTTCATTGAGGGTTTTCTTTATTGTGAAACCAAAGAACATGCCAAAAATAAATAATGCCACAGACTTCACAGCCTAGAATAGTGAAAATTGGCACTATCATTATTGAAAAATTATTTCAGAAGAAACAATGGAGTGTTGACAAAATTCTATCTCGATACAACAAATAATGAAGTGTAATGATTATGAGAGAATAATACCTTCTCCATCATATCCATTATTTTGACTATTTTGATATTTCCATGGTGGCCATGGTCCTCTTGCATATGACATAACAAACAAGCAAAATACCATACGAGAAAAATCTTCATACAATGAAATAATTTCAAGGATGGGGTACCAATATCTGTTAAATGATAGCGGTCAAAGTATTTTCTATTCAATTTTCAGTGCTCGCCGTGGTATTTGTTTTTATCTCACTTGTCCGAACCCAATTCTCAGTTATTCTCTACTTCCCAATGCAAGTAATAATATCAGATTAATTCATGTATTTTAGTTCTATAAGATATCGATACGTGTTATAGCTCAATGCAAAGATTAAGAATAGTTCCATCTAGATGAAAACCCATTGAAATCAAGGCCCACATAGTGAGATAATTGAATGAATGGTTCTAACACTATAACAGTGTCAAAGCCTAGATCTAATCTGAGAAGCGGGATAAGAAGTTAGTTGGTGCAACTATAGAATGTGATTCACATAAAATGCTTGTGCTGGCTAATTCAAATGGGCTTGCCAGGATTTGTGGGTCTTATATAGAGTGGGATCTCAAGCTAAAAGCCATTTTTTCCATTGAAAACCATATAGTCCAATATTGCTAACTATGTTAGCATTGTATTTGATAATTATGAGGCCTTACGCATGGTAATTCAAGAGGCTCAATTAATTTAATCAAAATTCCACCAAATTAATGTAATGTCCCCAGATCACCTTGGTGTCCTTTAAAGGCGATGGGAGACCCCGCTACTCTTTTTTTTCTTCAAAATTCTTCCATTCATGTCTTTCCGCAATTTGCATCACCAGATCCGCAATCCACAATCCGCAGTAGAGGATCCGCAATCCGCACTTGCGGATGCGGAAGTGCAAAACTTCAAAATGGAAAACTTACCTTTCTGCAATCCGCAATCCGTACTGTGTGTGCGGATGTGCAAAACTTACCTTTCCGCAATCTGCAATCCACAATCTACAATCCGTACTGTGGGTGCAGAAGTGCAAAACTCCACAATGGAAAACTTACCTTTTCCGCAATCCGCAATCTGCAACTGCAAATCCGCAATCTGTACTGCGGGTGCGGAAGTGCAAAAACTCCAAAATGGAAAAATTACCTTTCTGCAATCCGCAATCCGCAACTACGAGTCCAGAATCCAGAATCCGCAATCCGTACTGCAGGCGCGGAAGTGCAAAACTCCACAATGGAAAACTTACCTTTCTGCAATCCGCAATCCACAACTGCGAATCCGAAATCCGCAATCCACATTGCAGATGCGGGAATGCAGAATTTCCCACTGGGAAAACTTACCTTTCCGCAATCCGCAATCCGCAATTAGGGATGTAGGCATGCGGAACCACACTCCTGCAATGGTAACTCTGCACAAACCTTCTGAGGGGCATAACTTCTCCATCCTTGGTCCAAATGAGACAAGGTTGGTACCATTGGAAAGATATTGGAGGGATCTATCCAATGGTGAAATACCTGCCCCATATAGGCACTCATACCTTGTTAAATTTCCCACTGAAGTTCTATCCATAACTCCACTTAAAAGACTTAATACTTCTTCCTGTCAAGTCCTTTCTCGTTCATCTGGTTTACAGGGGTGGCTATTCTCCCAGATCACAGTCCTGACTAGAATAGACTACACCGCTTAGCCTTGAACTTAGTCCTACTCATCAAGGGTAATATATATATATATATATATATATATATATGAGTAAAACATAAATATAAAGACAATACACAGAAGTATGCTCAATAAATCATGTAGGAAGGTCCAGGCATCCATAAACACAAAGGTTCTGAAACACCAACCACCCTTTAGACGGACTGTACTTTGACCATTTCCTCTAAATAGATCGAGGGATGACATGTAGGCATTTAGACCTATACCTCAAGCATGACTACCAGCATAACAATAAGATGCAAGGTGCAGAAGCAATGGAATAACATGCCCATAACATAATACACATCTAGCATGCATCCAACATTCATCATGGCACAACAACAACTTCAAACACAGGTTCAGATACAAATCATAAGTATACAACCCTACTCATGCCAAGATTCCTATCGCTCCACTTCCATATAAATTCATTCAACCAATAACTGATATGTAATAAGCATAGTTATAAACACATGATACATCCTTATTCAAAACCACTACAAGGCAGGTATCTTTAATTGGAAAACCACCAGGAAACCGGCTATGGACTACAACGTTCCATCCCAACCATAGATCTCTGCCTATCCTCTATTATTTCAAAAATTAGAGATCACCCCAAGATGGTGCTATGTATCCACTAAGGAGCATCACTTGGGTTCACTCACAGCATTGGTTCACAGTCACTCAAGGCATTTAGCACACAGTGGGTTTGTCAAGAAAATGGGGAGGTAGGGACTGATTTTACTAACTCATTGAGCTCCACCATAAAGCTATAAGCATATCCCCTTTGCTTCATACATCCCAGTAACCACCATAACCTCCACTCTCAGCCTGACTAAGGTCCCCTTCTCTGCTACACAGTCCCTCAGGTGCCCCTTCCCTCAGCACTGATCTAGGAAGGTATGGCTGGTCTTGACTTCTAAACCAATGGATACTTAAGCTTTCACTGGTTCCACTCTGGAATCAAACTCTTTGATCATTTTCCCACTTCAATACACTCTTAGATCTTTCCCAAAATCTGCCCACATGAATCCCCTGACAGATTTCCACTATCTGCTTCCAACATAGGGTTTTCTGGTAATACTTGGCTCTACGATTTGTACCTCCACAGAATCACAACCTCTGATTCTCTCTCCTCTCTTATGTGGGTTCGTGAGTCTTCCTGAATGAATGGATTCCTCTTCCCTAACCAGGGGATAGGAAACAGGTTGCGTGAATTCCCCAGGCATGGAGTGGCTTACGGGGCATGCAAGCATAGGTCGTCCTATCATATGGGTCCGCAGATTTGTTCCATACTCCATCGAATTCATGAGCCAATTTCTCAAACACTCTCTTATAGTTTAATTAATGGCGTTATGGGAGGTCAGATGGGTTCATGAATGGATATGCAGCCCCTATTTCTTACGTTTCCTCCATAGCTAGTCCCTTAGGTGTTTTATTGAAATATGAATATTTACATCATTTACATTCCTTCATGGCTTAACATCCCATGAATAATCAATTGTCAAATACTTTCCTATGCACTAAAACCTAAACATCCACTAGTGGGGCCTTGGCCTTGAGCTCCACACCAGGGAGACACACATTGCATACACTATTTACATTGAGGCCAATAACCATAAGGGTAAAAATAGGGGTACTATAACTCCCCCTCCCTTAAAATAACACTGTCCTCGGTGTTCCATTACTTAGGATTACATTTACAATTTATACATATCCAAAATATGCAAAATTGTTGCAGGTATGCCCCTGCATCGTATCCTTTTACTTGGAACTTCCAGGACCAAGTCCTTTGGTTCCCACAAGTTGTCCCTGGTTGATGTGATCTTACAGCTCTATAGGTGGGCATTGCTCCACAACAATCCCTTCTTTTTCCTTGCTTCTCAACTAATCTACAAGCCTGAAATCCTCATGGTTGCTAGCTTTCTTGTTGCTTCTTGTTGGACAGTTGCGGAGGCAATGATCTCCTCCACATTTCCAACATTTCAGTAGCTGCATTATCTTCTTCTGCTCAATTTTATTTGAGTCTTCCCACCTGGAATGTTTCTTAATGGGATGATTGGATGAATGCTTCTTCATTGATCTTCTTTCCTTTCCCTTACTAATTGCTCCCAGAATGCTTTTTACCTCCCTTTGCAGATGGATAGAGTCCTGCAAAACCTTATGGTTCATGTCATTCTGCTGTTCTGTAGCTTGAGAATCTCTCCAAGATTTTCTTGGGTGTTAGCATCTGTTTGGAGTATATTTTCGTCCAAATCCAACAGTATCTGGTCTACTGCCATGGTTGATGTGCACAACATCCCACACTGGCTTGCTAGCTCCGTTGGTCTTATAACAACTGCAACCAATTGCTTTCAATTTCTCATATGTGAAATTCACCATTGCAATTTCTGTTAGGCCAAGCATAATATAAACATTAAAATCAGTCAATCACTTTCCAAATTGACATAGGGAGTTCATGATTTATCCAAACACTTCCACACGTTTCATGCTTACCCAACATGCAAATGAACTCATTCATGTGCATCATTTCATAGGGAATTCACTAATTCAGCATTTACAATTATTTACAGCAATTAACACAATCATTTCAAGTCATGACATGCATCAAAAAAAGTTTTTGTTTTTATAAATGCATCAATAAAAGGAAAGAGAGAGAGCAGTAAGAGTTTTCTCCTCTTAGCCTTGTTCCATTCTGGAATCCACACCACCACTATGGTTTTCATACTCTTAGCCTCTTTCACTTCAGCGTGAATTCTTGACTTGCCCTTCCTTGGATATGACACTTAGTGTCTAAGGTTTGTCCAAGGGTTTTCAACTAGGGAACCCTTTCCATTGTTGCCTACAAAACCTTTGGTTGCTAGGACCTACACAAGTACACTAGCACCATTTCCTCATTGTTGCTCATGCTGAGCTCTTCCAAGATAGTCACATGTCCACATGCATCCTTAGGATGCCTTCATAGTCCTTGCTTCTAGTAATACCTACACCCAAACATTGAATCAATTCACATGTTTAGTTTATTTTCATAGGGTTTATCCTTAATAAAGAGTCTAAGAAATCATAATCACATAACATACACACATATATTCATATTAAATAAGGTAGAAGCTGCAAGATAACCAAATACTTAGCTGTAATGGATGTATTCACTCTATTCCATAGGATTCTTCTTTGTTTTACAAGCCTTGGATTGCCCGTGGATACAATAATGAATGTTGGGCCAGCATGCAGGCTGCTTCACAACCATTCGAATAGGCAATGCCAAGGCAGTACGTCGACTAGGTTTATCAGACATCCCTTTTAGCAATATGCTAATCCAGTACTCCGACTGGGTTTATCAAGTATTTAAGGAATGTTTGTCCATCACGCCGGCTGCTCCACAACATTAAGTAATTAATGCCCAACCAGTTACTCTCTGTATTTACCAAGCATTTGTAGTGCCCAACCAGTTACTCTCTGGATTTACCAAGCATTTCTGGTGCCCAACCAGTTACTCTCTGGATTTACCAAGCATTTGTAGCACCCAACCAGTTACTCTATGGATTTACCAAGCATTTGTAGAGCCCAACCAGTTACTCTCTAGATTTACCAAGCATTTGTAGCGCCCAACTAGTTACTCTCTGGATTTACCAAGCATTTGTAGCCCTCTCAGGGTCCTTACTTCCTACATTGACCAAGGTTTCCAACAAGAACTAATAATGTATCAACTTCGATGTTAGAAGGCTTATACCTGAAATCTGCATTATTCCAAACAAGAATAAATGAAATTGAATACTTATCTGTATTGTGCATTTCCTCTCTAGTCCACAGGGGCCTGCTTCGCTTTTGCAAGCCTTGTGATCGCCTGTGGACTTCGATGTTTGGCCAACACACATGTTGCTCCACAACATCAATTAGTTTATAGTGCCCAACCATTACAACTTCACGCCAACTGGGTTTACCAAGCACTTGGTGGTGCCCAACCAGTCCCATACTTGGTTGGCCCTCTCCATTGCCGAGCCATCACATCCGTCTGGGTCATCAACCAATGGAAGGAAACTGCTCCACCGACCATGTAGGTCAAGGCTCTACTACTCTGCCTCATGCTTGCATCAGCATTTCACACGTGCCACAACCCTTCATGCAGATAAAACCCTTCCCCGCAACCCTCATGACAACCTTTTCACTTTGCTTCTTTAGTGTGCAACACTAATTGCATTTGTTCAATCTGTCAACACAAGATGGATACACAAGCTCATCAGTGCTGCTCCTCCAAAATTGTAACATATTTCATAACATTCACTATCAACTATAGAAACACCAGGGATGCATCCATTCCCTTAGGGCGTAATCAATATTGAAAATACTAACATAACCCAGCATCAGAAAAGTGTGCACCCCTCACTGATGTGAGCCATGTACGCCCCTAATCATACTCAAGCAGTCTTACATAATGGAAATAAAATCAAAACATGCTCTGTATAGTAAGTCTAACAATTAGACATGCATATATATATCAGCCAAGGTTTATAGAACACTTATCCATTTGCATATGTATTCTCTCTTCACTTGTGAGAAATGGGGGCTCCCTTCTCTGAGTTAATAGTCCCTCGGTTTTCCATCCCATTTCTTTTTTACATTCAGTAACCCACACATGTCTTACTGACATAATCTTTACCACCTCACTCACATGGCTTACCACATGCAGTTCAATGGAGATATTATCAAGATTTACAATGGAGTTTCACCCGAAACCCATTTCAAAAGCATGGGATCCTTCCCATGAAGTTTAGCTTCTGCAGGCCATCACACATGGTCTTTCTGCAGTGTGTCTTACTGGCACACTTATCAGATAGCCAAACAGTCATTAGTAATTATCAGCAAAATCATAAATCTAAAATTTACAAATCTATTCATGCCAAAATCAGATAGAATATAGACTTCTAAAGCTAGTTATTTGATCAATCACATAAGCATTTAAATTGAAAGCATGGAAAGAGATCACCTCACAAGAGAAACATTCATCAATGTTGCACAAATCGCATGGACCTCCAAAGTCTAACTTTATTTCCTTAAGCCAATAGCTTGTAATCACAAAATGGAAGAGTAACTTTACATCCAAAAATCCATGAGATAATAACCCAAATGGGCTTCTCTTTATAGCAAAAAGAAACTAGCTAACCCTAGGTCGAATTAGCAATGAGCAAGTAGGTCGAAATCCAATCAATCATAGGCTTGGAAAATAATCACAGGTTAGAGTCGAGTTTGAGGTTGGTAGGAGTGGGCATGTGGCAAGCTCGAGTTGTAGGTAGGTGTGAATGGTAATACTACCCAATAACGTAACTTCAACAAGGAATGGCGAGCTAAGGTAGAGGAGGCATGATCCATGTGAAGATATGCGAGTTGCTTGGTGGATGGCAAGTGGAAAAGGGTAGGCACTAACTCGAATCTAGAGAGAACCAAGCCAAATCGTGATTGCACTAACAAGTAAACAAACCCTAACTAAGTTCCACGTGAGAGCAAAAGGATTGACGTGAGCAGGTTTGTAGATATGCGAGTTGGTTATGGAGGAGACATGTGGTAACAAGTAGGCACTAACTCGAATCTAATGGAGGCCAAGCTTACTCGTGATTACATGGGAAGCATCAATAACCAATCCACAAACTCCAACAAGGATTAACACGAGTCAATGGAGATTGACGTGAGGAGTTTGAGGGTAATGCGAATTAGTATGGTGGAGACATGTGGTAGTTTGGGTAGGTGATAACTTAAATTTGAATGGGAGCCAAGCCTTTGGATAAGGTGAGTCATGAGGGCGCCCACCTCTACATTAAATATAAAACCACCAACCCAAACATCAAATGACAACACACCAAAACGAATTTTGCATGAGGAGGGCGAATTGCCCTGAATGGATAACACTCTAGTGACTGGATAGTTGACTGGGAAAGCTTGGAGTTGATTGGAATCCTCCTAAATGCTCATTGCCATGTCATTTAGCCTTTTATTTTAATCAAATTGATTAATTTTGGAGAGATTTGGATTATCTCCAAAATATTCAATTTTATTATTTTAATTAATAATTTCTCTGTAAATGACTTTTGAGAGAAAATATTAATTATGAGGCTAAATTGACATCCGAAAGTTGGGTTTAGCTGCTCCATGGGTCATGTGTGATTTTTGGCTTATGAAACGAGCCATCAAACACTAAGTTTGGACCCCAGATGACTGACATATTACAGACCCAAATTTCTCTATTTAAACTATAGAGAAATTTATTTAAAATTTAAATAATTAAAAAAATAAAAAACCCCAATTCCGACGCGTCCGGTAAAAATTTTTTCGAAATTTTTTCTGGGGGTCCTAGAGACCTAGGACATGACCAAAACCTATTCTAATAGTGTCTAGTAGGTTTATACATTATAGTTGGACCCTAATAACCCTCCATGGCCAAATTTCCAAAATCGGGCATTCCAGCTTTTTGGAGGAAGCGGGAGAAAAACCAAGAGATTATATTTCGCCTGAAGCAAAGTATAATCTGACGGTGAAAAAACTCCCTGGAATACCTTAGTTGTTTAATCCAGTCATGGGGAACCGAGCCACTTAGACCCTACTAGCACACTTTGATACAAACCCCCATGGGGCCATGGTCATGTCGACTCAAAAACAAAACTGGCTAGCCAAAACTGGCTAGACCCAAAAATAATGAAACCCAGATACTTTGGAAGTGAACACTGATGTGTTCCAACACTGGCGGCTCAATAAGGTTTCAACTATTGTACAAATCAGTTGATAACATCTGGCTCCAACTGCGGGACGGACACTTGCTTGATCTAGGAGTCAAAGAAGGTGTTCGAGAATCCCAGAATATCAATTTCCTGCACAGAAAGAGAAGTGTCTTAGTTCCCATGTACATGATGATAAGATCTACCATTTGTGGTTTGCAATTTGGTTTATTATGCAATGTTTATCAATGAGTTATATGAATAGGATGTATTCGGTTGTGCTAGCATTTATATAACCTTGGTTTTTGTAGCATACTAGTCATATATTTGATCTCACTTTGGCATTGAGTTTTTTGTCTTTGGATAGGTTTCTCCAGGTGTAGGGGGGTGTGAGCTCGGTTGCATCTAGCCCATCTTCACCATCACAAGTAATTCTTAATATTGTTGTCTTTCCAGGATCTATATAAGGTTGAGTTTGTTTTGAGAAGAAGCACAAAGGGTTTTGCTCTAAGATCCATCCATTTATATTCTTAAAATATTGGTTACTTGTCACTATAGGCATTCCCACCAACTCACGAAATGATCTCAAAATTACCACTAATTTATCATTTCATCGATTGTCTAATTGAAATGAATATACATCGCAACCATGCATTCACACAATGCATCTCAACATGTGCACCCACACCTATGCATGCACATTACAACATTTACACAAACTTTTCATGTGCATTCACTTCATACAACCATAGGTTTACAAATCCTCTAATACATGCTTACATTCCAAACACATATGGCTCTTACTTGCTTAGTTATTAAACTCATAACCAATCTATGCAAATGGCATGATGTAACTTCGTATGAATGCATTCTAACATTTAAACAGTAGCATGGTAGAAGGTCCTTTGCACTTACTACTCCATACCTTACCATGCCATGGTGGTATGGTATTCACATCAAGTGCATTCAACCATACATGCATACCAGCTTATGATTATAAATTGGGGCTCAAGTGATTCTTACCCAATCCTTCAACACTTGTACCATCTGCACAAACATATCATACCTACATGGTTCCCATGAGCATTCTTGATGTCACTTGGTCAGCTTGGCTTCAAGACTTACACAGTTCTTTCACCAATCCTCATGATCACAGATCTGCCGCACCAACCTTTCTTCATAAGCTTACTGGTCACATGCAACAACATCATCATAGTTTTCACCTAGGATTCAACCACAACAATTGTCATTAGTGGCTTATTGCATATGTAAAACATCACTAGCTTTACCAATCTACAATTCTCATATTCATGTACTATGAAATATCTAGCAATATGTCCACTAGTGCATATTCATTTCAATTTATCTAATCATCTCACATTTTCAGCATCTCTATGCTATGATTTTATGTATATAAAATCATAAATATAACGCAAGATTAGAATGGGGTTAAGGAATTCTCCCTTCCAATTCCATTTCATACCATCAAATTATTCTTCCATGTAATAGATGGTCCAATTGCATGGCTCGGTTAGCCTTCCGTAGCTCTCCTGGAGCACTGCAAAAACTCTCATTGAACCTGGTTCACAAGCTTGTTGCTCACGTTGCTTTCAGAATCTGTGGTCAAGTCCAACTCGACCTCTCTTGGACTAACCTCTAAGCTCATACTTCGGCCCAAACAGGCCCAGTGTTGTAACTGAAGCTCTGATAACACTCTGTAATGTCCCCAGATCACCTCGGTGTCCTTCAGAGGCGATGGGAGACCCTGATACTCTTTTTTTTCCTTCAAAATGCTTCCATTCACGCCTTTTCACAATTTTCATCACAAGATCCGCAATCCACAACAGAGGATCAACAATCCACAATCCACAATTGCGGATGCAGAAGGGAAAAACTTCACAACGAAAAACTTACCTTTCCACAATCCGCAATCCACAACTGTGAATCTGCAATCCGCAATCCATAATTTGTACTGCTGGTGCGGAAGTGCAAAACCCCACAATGGAAAACTTACCTTTTTGTAATCCGCAATTTGCAATACGTACTGCCGGTGCGGAAGTGCGAAACTCCACAAACGAAAACTTATCTTTCCGCAATCCGCAATCCACAACTATGAATCCGCAATCCGCAATCCACAACTATGAATCCACAATCCACAATCCATATTGTTGGTGTGGAAGTGCAAAACTCCATAATGGAAAACTTACCTTTCCGCAATCCGCAATCTGCAACTGCGAATCTGAAATCAGCAATCCGCATTGTGGATGCGGAAATGTAGAATTTCCCACCGGGAAAACTTACCTTTCCACAATCCACAATCCGCAATTGGGGATGCAGGCATGCAAAACCACACCCCTGCAATGGTAACTCTCCACACAACTTCTGAGGGGCATAACTTCTCCATCCTTGGTCCAAATGAGAGAAGGCTAGTACCATTGGAAAGATCTTGGAGAGCTCTATCCAATGGTGAAATCCCTGCTCCATTTGGGCACTCATACCATGTTAAATTTTCCACTGAAGTTTTTTCCATAACTCCACTTAAAATACTTAATCCTTCTTCCTGTCAAGTCCTTTCTCCTTCATCTGGTTTAGAGGGGTGCCTATTCTCCCAAATCGCAGTCTTGACCAGAGTGGACTACACATCTTAGCCTTGAACTTATTCCTGCTCATCAAGGGTAATATATATATATATATATAGATATATATATATATGAGTACAACATAAGCATAAAGACAATATACATAAGTATGCTCAAAATATCATGTATGAAGTTCCAGGAATCCATAAACACAAAGGTTCTGAATCATCAACCACCCTTCAGAGGGACTGTACTTAGACCATTTCCTATAAATAGATCAAGGGATGACATGTAAGAATTTATCCATATTCCTCAAGCATGACTACTAGCATAACAATAAGATGCAAGGTGCATAAGCAAGGCAATAACATGTCCAGAACATAATACATAATACATAATACACATCTAGCATGCATCCAACATTCATGATGGCACAACAACAACTTCAAACACAGGTTCATATACAAATCATAAGTATACAACCCTACTCATACCAAGATTCCTATTGCTCCACTTCCATATAAATTCATTCAACCAATAACTGGTATGTAATAAGCATAGTTATAAACACATGAGACATCCTTATTCCAAAACACCACAAGGCACCTATCTTTAATTGGAAAACCGCCATGCAACCGGCTATGGAATACAATGTTCCATCCCAACCATAGATCTCTGCCTAGCGTCTATTATTTCAACAATCAGAGATCACCCCGGAGCTAGGGCTATGTATCCACTAAGGAGCATCACTCGGGATCACTCACAACATTGGTTCACAGTCACTCAAGGCATTCAGCACATAGTGGGATTGTCAAGCAAATGGGGAGGCAGGCACTAGGTTTACTAACTCATTGAGCTCCACCATAGAGATACAAGCATATCCCCTTGGCTTCAAACAGCCTAGGCACCCCCATCACCTCCACTCTCAGCTTGAGTAAGGTCCCCTTCTCTGCTACACAGTACCTCAAGCTCCCCTTCCCTCAGCACTGATCTAGGCAGGTATGACTAGTCCTTACTTCTAAACCAATGGATACTTGAGCTTTCATTGGTTCCACTCTGGAATCCAACTCTTTCATCATTTTGCCACTTTAATCCACTCTTGGATATTTCCCAAAATCTGCCCATGTGAATCCCATCACATATTTCCACTATCCGCCTCTAACACAGGGTTTTCTGGTAATACTTGGCTCTACGATTTGTGCCTCCATAGAATCGCGACCTATGGTTGTCTCTCCTCTCTTCTGCAGGTTCGTGAGTTTTCCTTCATGAACGAATTCCTCTTCCCTAACAATGGGATAGGAAACAGGTTGTGCGGATTCGCCAGGCATGGAGTGGCTTATGGGGCACACAAGCACAAGTTGTCTCCTGTCATACAAGTCCACAGGTCTATTCAATACTCCATCGACTTCATGAACCGATTCCTCAACCAATATCTTACAATTGCATTAATGGCATTAAGGGAGGTCAGATGGGTTCATGAATGGATGAGTGGCAACATGGTTTCCCATCCTACAACCCCCTCACCACTCCCTAGTGGATATGCAACCCCTATTTCTCACGTTGCCTCCATAGCGAGTCCCTTAGGTGTTTCATTGAAATATTAATATTTACATCATTTACATTCCTTCATGGCTTAACACCCCATGAATAATCAACTGTCAAATACTTGCCTATGCACTAAAAACTGAACATCCACTAATGGGGCCTTAGCCATGAGATCCACACTAGGGCGACACACATTGGATACACTATTTACATTGAGACCAATAACCATAAAGGTCAAAATAGGGTACTACAATTAATCTCTTAATACTCTTGATAGGAGAACATGATATGAATTGTAACCGATGCTAACAAAGAAGACGATTCAAAGCAAGTCTGCCTTTCAAATAATAGGCATAAGAGTTTCTTAAGAAAATCAATAAATAAATAGGGATATTCTTCCAATAGTTAACCACTTTCAAAGTGACACCGTATTCTTACGATCTGGAAACAATTGTGCATTTTACGATTCAAATGAAATACACAAAGAGGCATGGCATTATGGTGTGGCCCTCTTAGTACCCTAATGCATTTACTACATGTTTTCATAACTGACGTGTGAGGGTTTGTAACGAATGGACTGGTAGAATGACAATGTTTCCAAGGACCATACAGGTAAGATACACCAGGGCGAAGTTTGTTTAGGCGAACCATACAAAATTCATGGCCATCAGCCTACCACTTCCAAACTTTGAACTATGCTACTGCCTCCTGCTTGTGGGAGCACAAACGAAATAATAAAAATGTCAACTCCAATAAGATTTAAAACAATTACAAAACCCTGCTACATCTTGCATGTATGTACCAGCATAACATAAGCACGTCACCTCATCATGGGCAACAATTCTCGAGGATAACATTATCATCATCTGTAGCCAATAACATTCCATATAAATAGATTTTATTAAAATTATATTTATTAGAAATTTGATTTTACAAAGTTTAACCATGCAAAACTAAAAAATTGTATCTATACGGATGAATTAGTCACAAAGCGTGATTACCATATAGTCCCCTACAGGGACATAATAAGTAAAGTTTATTTCAAATTAAAATATATCCATAATTTTTTCATGATTTTAATTTTATGCATGCCATATAAGAATTTTGTTAATCGTAATTTGATGAAAATTTTGTGTGATTTTAGATTAATTCAAATTATCAAAATTTCAAATCAAATGGACTCGCGATATTCACACTTGTTTAACCGAACCTCCAAGTTTATGTTTGCATCAATGATAATTTTGGCAATGGCGCCAATATATAAGGTGAGATTGCATCCCCATAAATGGAAGCTCGGATATGAAAATTGGTCTCTTGATTGTATGCAAATGATGATCATCTCCATTAATGGGCAGTGTCAAGGTCTCATATAACACCGAGGCCCCCTTAGTAACATGTTACTATTGTAACAAGTGTTATAAATCATATTATATGCATGTAACAAACCCAAACCATATGCCAAAATAATATATAATAAAACCCAAACCATATTCCAAAATACCATATAATAAAACCCAAACCATATGCCAAAATACCATATAATAAAACAAACCATATGCCAAAATACCATATATCTCAAGTAGGAGACATCATTGTCATTGAAATAGACAATCAAATGTACATTGAAAATGTTGTCATTCACTAGCATGGATTTCGTCAGGTACAATTCGATCTCCCTCAAAGTAATTTCAAAGATAATTCTTATTGTGATGGATTAATTCTTTATTTATCCATAATATATGTTCTTGTAAAAAATATTAGTGATAATTGAAGTGCTACTATGCTTCAGATCAGAACTCCATCGAGTGAGGGAACTACTTCCATGTCTCAATGTGCAATCCAACCAAGCATGACTTATATCTACAACTACATTGTTGACAAAGTATGTTTTAAACATATTTTACCTTTTCTACAGTTGTATCTTAACTTGGTTACATAACGTTGTGACTATGTAAGAAGAGGATGGCCTAATTCTAATTATGTACGCATTCTGGGACATATTTCTATCATGGCCACTATAGTCTGTAGCATTCGATCGGTTTGTATGGTTTGTTGATATTCGACTCCTCTAAGAAAGATCCCTTCACCTATGATGAAGAACTGAGCATAATCTTCAATGACAGGTAGCACACTAGACCACTATATGAAACCAGTGGAGATCAAGCATATGGACGTCTATTCAAGAGAATAATACTTAGTTTTTCTAGGGTACGATCATGATTCCTCCATTTAAACACTAGATTGGCATCAAGGTAAAGTGGCTCTTGATATGGTCATATGTGGCGACACTGATCATCCTTTTTCTCCGTGCCAGGATTTTTTCAGCTATGTGATAGAGGATTGGTTGTTGGGTGTAAAGATTGTTGTTGAGTTGTTGTTAGCTTATTTGTCGATTTCCATATTTTGTTAATTACAATCCTCTATTAGCACTTGTCCATAGATATTTCTACCTAGTGGATCTTGTTATTTTATTGTTGTAAGCTTCAATCCGTGATCATGAATGAATGTGGACAATTATCATTGAGTTCAAAACTATTTCCCATCCATTTTACTTTGTCTCATAATGTGATGTGATGAGTTTGCGTGGTTCCTGACATTAGATGATTTGACACAACACACATAGTATAACTTAAGTTGAGCCCTACCACAAGGGCCTTTTCTGTGGGAGAGTTGCGTGATTGCATTAAATTATTTGTTCGATCGATATCACCATTTCAGAAAGTAGAAAAATAGAATGATGAATCTCTCAAAATAACATAATAGAATAGAAAAATGATGAATCTCTCAAAATAACATAAAATTATATAGTATGTTCACTGATCCGAAAACAAACCAACCACCGAACATTACAAAACCACGTGTATGCATGGATTGGTGTCATTACCAACCGTGGAGGGACAATTGGATGCGGAGGTGGTTCATGGTGTACATGATAAACCTCCCTGCAATAATAGGGAGGTTCCACAGTACTTCCTTCGCCAACCGTGGGCTGAGTTTTTCCTCGGTTTACATGTCAACTATTTTGGCATAATCGAGTTCCAGGGTGTTAGGCGTGGCTCTGCCCAAGATCGACCTGCTACCAGGAGGAACCCACTGAGAGTGCCACCAGCTTTGAGGCACGACCCCAACCCCTCTCCCCAGCCACCTCAGCTTCCCCACAAACTTAATCAGATCGAGATGGCAATGAGAAATGTTGCACGTGGACTCCTCAGGCACACCTCCTTTGTAGCAGCAACTACAGTGGAGAGGTCGGGTGACCTTGATAGAGATCCAGGTGCAGGGCCTTCATGACAGGGCCAGGATAGACCCGTGGCTGATGGTAGCCATGCTGGGCATTCCAGTTCCACAGGGACAATGCCACATCTTTGTCCCCATTACGGGCACACTTGCCCTGGCCCGATCGAGGGCTGTTATATGGATCAGGTTAGCAATTTTTTTAATGTGTTTTCAATCATCTCTTGATAATTTGTAAAGTATTTTTGTTTGACTTAAACTATTATTTCAATGTACAGCTACTCAGAGCTGATACACCAAGATGGGAGAATGTAGGATCTCCCAACCTGGATGCAGCAATGGTAGCTGCATATGAAATTGCGGCACCCCACATGGAGGTATTTTCAGTACCTGACATAATATTGTTATTACTTATGTCATTTATATCAGTAAGTATTTATATTTATGGCATACATGTTGATAGTTCGTACAATGTTTTTGAATATCTTGATTTCCTAGATAATGACTTGTTTAACATGTTCATAACATGCATGCATTTTGTTGTCCATAGGTGTTCTGTGACTATGGTGATCAACCACCCCCGCTAGGGATTGGCACATCACCATATACACAGGTACAATGTGTAGTTATAAGCATGATTTTAATTTGATTTGTTACAACTTACTATGGTTTAATTTATTGTTTGTTTACTAAATTGTGATATTACAAATGTATATGTAGGTGCCACCAGTAGTTGCGTCTCCCCATTTTAGTCCTATGTATCCACCCTCTCCCATGAGTCCCCTCCCTCGCTTCCATCTAGACCCCTCCCTACGTCCATCCCCTCCCTTCCATCCAGCCCCCCCCTCTCCGGCCATACTCCCCCCTCCATCCATCCTCCCCCACTCGCCCCCCCCCCCACGTCCATACATCCTCCCCAATTTATCCACGCCCCCATGTCTATCCATCCTCCCCCATTCGTCCATGCCCCCCCTTCCTTCCAGCTTCCCCTCTTCGTCCACAACCTCCCATTTGTCCATCCTCCTCCCTCCATGTAGGACTTCCCTCCCATGCACCATCCCTCAACATCCCCCCTATCCCTTTTTGTTTGATACCCTCTATCCTACAACCAACAGCGGTTCATCGTCCACATGGTCCTCCTCCACCCCATACCAGCGTGTCTTCTCCCACCATATCATCCCCACTTCCTGCCACTATTGTGGCATCTACTCTTCCAATATCCTCATTAGTATCTCTAGTGGTTGCACCTGTAGTGGCTACCACTACATCTGCACCCCCCCCCCCTATCACTACATCGGAGCTGGTTATCTGGCCATTTGCTCCACCTGCTAGCCCATAAGCCCATCCATGTCCATCGTCGGAGGTGTTCACGATGAGAATCAAGCTAATTTATGAAAATATTTTGATGCATTAACAAAAATTAATTTAAGCAATTATGACTTTTCAATGAAATTATTGTTGTAAATGTTGTAGGCTGGAATTGCTGAGAGGCTCCGCAGATCTAGGACACCTATCCAATGTTTCCCACTAATCTCATAGGTGATTTATTTAAGATTCGAATTCTACATTTGTTTTATAAATGTGGTAAATGTTGCAAATGCTTGAAAATGACGGTATCTTATATCATTTGTTCCAGAGCCTGGAGAGACGGTCTAGTCCTAGATGGAGCAAGACTCGAGGCACCGGTAGCTCGAAGAGTAGGAAGATCGACTTTGGATCTGTGCCTGGGAGTGATGACGGTGGTCACAATGCTTGACAGACCATGTGTTATGTACATTATCCACGATGTGGCACTTTTGTGCACCAGTTTTGATGTACTTTGTATCTACGACATGAGTTGCCATGTATTTTGTATCTATGGCATGAGTTGTCGCATTTTGTGTAGGGCATGAGTTTCCATTGTACGTACATTGGGAACTATGTTTTACTATTCGTCATAAATTGTATATGTTTGGATGAGTTTTGTAGCCTCGATGTACATGGATTTTCAGTTATGTGATTTATATATCTCGTTGTCTAATGTGGTTGTCTCATGTTGTGTGTATCATGATGTGATGTTGTGTAAATTTGGGTTTTACCTAGATCTTAGAAGAGAAGTTTGATATCATAGTTCAGCTTGGTTTATATTTCCACATGTAAAAGCTTCTAATGGTATCTATGTTAAGAAAAAATTGTAAACATAGGCTAACTCAATCAAAATCATTTGTGAGAATTAATCTAAAAAAAAAACAGAATAAATGGATGGACAAATCACACCTCATGGCACATAAGATATATATTGGGAACTTGAGTACTAGGAAAAGAATACTTAAAAATAGAAAATGTCCATTGTCGTCAAAAGGTTAAAATGAGATCCAACATGATTTTTAATAGCTCTACATACTGAGATCCAAAATGTCCATACTCTACATAATGAAATGTCGTCACTATTATTTATTTTGACCATTTTGTCCACTTAAGATCATGCAACAAATTAATAACCAAGTTATGGAATCATTTCTTAATCAATTGTCACCATACAAATAGGACAACCTTGAGCACGATGTATAGCTAGCTCATTAATTCTCACTCACGGATATAGCCACCTTTGATTTGATGACCATCACATCCACTACCATTTACAATTAGGACTTCCTTAATTTATCATTATGTGATAGCGATCTAATTTTATGTAGACACGTTGACTTAAACACATGTATAGTTGACATTACAATAAATGACTGCAATGAGGTGTATTTTTGAGGCTATATCCACCTCAACACACCAACTTGCTACCCCAATACCCCAAATGTTGTCGAATTTTGTCTAGAAGGGATAGAGGGGTATTAGGACATCATAATTAATCCATTGGACACTTAGACACTTGTTAAAGACATTCAGGACAAGTGCATTACATCAATGAAGTCACAAATACACCCTCATCAAGTTGCATGCATCCATTAGTGCGCCATCAACACTAGAACATGTAAGCATTACTACATGTTGGAGTAAGCGTTACTAATGTTATGATAATATTAGGTTTTCCATCCATTAAGAAGGTTTCCATAGGTGTGCATATCCACCATATAAAAATATTCATGTTACAACCAATTTCAAACCATTACATTTCTAAATTAGGTATCCGGTGCTAGGTACAACGGTTTTCTAGTTGTATGCACCCTTGCTATATAGATGAGAAACTATGCATATATGTGTATAGTTATTTGGATTCAAACGTATGCACATGAATATATATGTATAATGAAAATGATTTAATCTTTACATGTATTATAATTTAGGGCTAGATCTTAGGCTACATAATAGGGTTTCATTGTGATTAGAATACAAACTAGGGTTTTTAGTGTAGGCTCTCGTGTTTCTAGGCTACGATCCAAGCTCTAGGGTCACCATCTTAATGTTTAATTACACTAACATGACATCATTCTCACCAATACCATGCCCACTACTACAATCACCATCAAGCCTCTCAATCCCACTTTGAACATTTCCCATACTTCCAAGTTAAAATTGATAGGTCTTATTGCTAAAAGCTTTTCACTTATCTATTCACATAGACAAATCCACTCCTGTGAAACATTTGTTGTAGCTTGGTACATGCAAGTTCACATGCAATAATACTTGAGAGATCATTTTACCCCGTGATCCATGGAAGATTCATTAGATTCATATGAGCCTCATTGTCATCACCCCAACCATGGTCAAAACGCCAAGATCCATCCTTAGTAGACAAAACCTCATGTTGGCACCCATACCACAGTCAAAGATAAAAAATTCTTTGAAAGGGCATGTTTGGGGGTTGAGGGAATCTTGATTTTTTTATAATCACACATGAGAGGTTCTTAGAGTCAAATACATTGGATATAAATAAATTCCCCAACGCCTTCATGATCTTCATCATCATCTTCATCACCATCGCCATCTTCATGAACGCCTTCATCATCATCACCATCTTCATCATCATCACCATCACCATGACCATCAACTTCACCACCATCACTATCACCATCAATGTCACCATCTTCATCATCATCACCATCATCATCATCATCATCACCATCTTCATCATCACCATCACCATGACCATCAACTTCACCACCATCACCATCATCATCAATGTCACCATCTTCATCATCATCACCATCTTCATCACCATCACCATCTCCATCTTTTGGATGCGAGACAGAACCATCACCATCTTCAACATCACCATCACCATCTCCATCATCATCACCATCACCATCTCCATCATCATCACCATCTTCATCATCATCATCACCATCTTCATCATCATCACCATCTCCATCTTTTGGATGCGAGATGGAACCATCACCATCTCCATCATCACCATCACCATCACCATCAACCTCACAACCATCAACATCATCATCACGATCTTCATCATCATGGTCATCTATAGGACCCTCATCACCGTGTCCATCATCATCACCATCTTCATCATCATGGTGATCTGTAGGTCGCTCATCACCGTGTCCATCATCATCATCACCATCACCATCATTGTCATCATCTTCATCACTATCGCTATCATCATCAATGCCTTCATCATCATCACTATCTTCATCATCATCACCATCACCATGACCATCAAATTCACCACCATCACCATCATCATCAACGTCACCATCAACGTCACCATCTTCATCATCATCACCATCTTCATCATCATCACCATCTCCATCTTCTGGATGCAAGACAGAACCATCACCATCTCCATCATCACCATCACCATCACCATCAACCTCACCACCATCACCATCATCATCAACGTCACCATATTCATCATCATCACCATCTTCATCACCATCACCATCTCCATCTTTTGGATGCGAGGAAAAACCATCACCATCTTCATCATCACCTCACCACCATCACCATCATCATCACCATCACCATAATAATCACCATGGTCATCTGTAGGTCCCTCATCACCGTGTCCATCATCATCATCATGGTCATCATCTTCATCACTATCGCCATCATCATCAATGCCTTCATCATCATCACCATCACCATAACCATCAACTTCACTACCATCACCATCATCATCAACGTCACCATCTTCATCATCATCACCACCATCACCATCATGATCACCATCTTCAGCATCACCATCACCATTACCATCAACTTCACCACCATCACCATCATCATCAACGTCACCATCTTCATGATCATCACCATTTTCATCACCATCACCATCTTCATGATCATCACCATTTTCATCACCATCACCATCTCCATATTTTGGATGCGAGACGAAACCATCACCATCTTCATCATAACCATCACCATCTCCATCATCATCACCATCTTCGTCATCATCATCACCATTTTCATCATCATCACCATCTCCATCTTTTTGATGCGAGACGGAACCATCACCATCTCCATCATCACCATCACCATCACCATCAACCTCACCACCATCACCATTATCATCACCATCTTCATCATCATGGTCATCTATAGGACCCTCATCACCGTGTCCATCATCATCACCATCTTCATCATCATTTTCATCTTCTTCATCACAATCGCCATCATCATCCACGCCTTCATCATCATCACCATCTTCATCATCATCACCATCTTCATCATCATCACCATCACCATGACCATCAACTTCACCACCATCACCATCTTCATCATCATCACCATCTTCATCATCATCACGATCTTCATCATCATCACCATCTCCATCTTTTGGATGAGATAAGGAACCATCACCATCTCCATCATCACCATCACCATCACCATCAACCTCACCACCATCACCATCATCATCAATGTCACCATCTTCATCATCATCACCATCTTCATCACCATCACCATCTCCATCTTTTGGATGTGAGACGGAACCATCACCATCTTCATCATCACCATCACCATATCCATCATCATCACCATCTTCATCATCATCATCACCATCTTAATCATCACTGTCATCTATAGGTCCCTCATCACTATGTCCATTATCATCACCATCTTCATCATCACCATGATCTTCATCACCATCACCATCACCATCATCATCAACGTCTTCATCAGCATCACCATCATCATCATCATCACCACAAGTGCCCGGTGGATGATTTTCCAAAGTTGCCCCCCGTGTGCAAAAATTACGCACTCCTTCACTGAGCAAAACCCTAGTTTCCAAGATGGACGTACAAAATGACATCGGGGCCACCAGACCGGAGGGGAGGGGGCCCCCTAGCACAATCCCGGCGTCCTGAATCCAATGGATTTGACGGTTCGTCGATTCGAGCCATGGTCTTCATTCTATGGATCGTTCCATCTCGCATCCAAAAGGCCTTCAGGGACACCTACTAGATACTTACTGGGGGCATGGAACTCCAACCATACAAAAAAATCAGGTTCTGGGGAGTCATGCAAGTGTGTCTAGGCGAGTTTTGGCCGGGAACGCTAGCCATAGGTGCTTGGTGGATGATTTTCCAAAGTTGACCCCCGTGTGCAAAAATTGCACACTCCCTCACTGAGAAAAACCCTAGTTTCCAAGATGGACGTACAAGATAACACCAGGGCCACCGGACCAGAGGGGAGGGGCACCCCTAGCATAATCTAGGTGTCCTAAATCCAATGGAGTCGACGGTTCGTTGATCTGAGCCATGGTCATCATTCTATGGCTCGTTCCGTCTCGCATCCAGAAGGCCTTCAGGGACACCTGCTGGATACCTGCCGAGGCCATGGAACTAAAACCATGCAACAAAACTGGGTTCCGGGGAGTCATGCAAGTGTTTCTAGGTGGGTTCTGGCCAGGAACGCTAGCCATAGGTTCTCGGTGGATGATTTTCCAAAGTTGGCCCCCATGTGCAAAAATTGCACACTCCCTCACTGAGCAAAACCCTAGTTTCCAAGATGGATGTACAAGATGACACCGAGGCCACCGGACCAGAGAGGAGGGGAATCCCTAGCACAATCCCGACATCCTGAATCCAATGGAGTTGACGGTTAGTCGATCCGAGCCAAGGTCTTCATTCTATGGCTCGTTCTATCTCACATCCAGAAGGCCTTCAGGGACACCTGCTGGATACTTGTCGGGGCCATGGAACTCCAACCATGTAACAAAACTGGGTTCTGGGGAGTCATGTAAGTGTGTCTAGGTGGGTTCCGGCCGGGAACGCTAGCCACAGGTGCCCGGTGGATGATTTTCCAAAGTTGGCCCCCGTGTTAAAAAATTGCACACTCCCTCACTGAGCAAAACCCTAGTTTCCAATATGGACGTACAAGATGATACCGGGGCCACCAGATCGGAGGAGAGGGGCATCCCTCTCACAATCCCAGTGTTTGAATCCAATGGAGTCGACGGTTCATCGATCCGAGCCACGGTCTTCATTCTATGGCTCATTCCGTCTCGCATCCAGAAGGCCTTCAGGGACACCTACTGGATACCTGCCGGGGGGATGGAACTCCAACCATGCAACAAAATCATGTTCCAGGGAGTCATGCAAGTGTTTCCAGGAGGGTTATGGCCTGGAACACTAGCCACAGGTTCCCAGTGGATGATTTTCCAAAGTTGGCCCCCGTGTGCAAAAATTGCACACTCCCTCACTAAGCAAAACCCTAGTTTCCAAGATCGACATACAAGATGACATCGGGGCCACCGGACCAGAGGGGAGGGACACCCCTAGCATAATCCTGGCATCCCGAATCCAATGGAGTCAAAGGTTCATCGATCTGAGCCATGGTCTTCATTCTATGGCTCGTTCCATTTACCATCCAGAAGGCCTTCAGGGACACTTGCTGGATACCTGCCGAGGGAATGGAACTCCAACTGTGCAACAAAACTGGCTTCCGGGGAGTCAGGAAATTTTTTCTAGGTGGGCTCTGGCCGGGAATGCTAGCCACAGGTGCCTGGAGGATGATTTTCCAAAGTTGGCCCTCGTGTGCAAAAATTGCACACTCCCTCATTGAGCAAAACCCTAGTTTCCAAGATGGACGTACAAGATGACATTGAGGCTACCGGACCGGAGGGTAGGGGCACCCCTAACACAACCCGGGGTCCTGAATCCAACGGAGTCGATGGTTCGTTGATCCGAGCCATGGTCTTCATTCAATGGCTCATTCCGTCTCACATCCAGAAGGCCTTCAAGGACACCTGCTGGATACCTGCCGGGGGCATGGAACTCCAACCGTGCAACAAAACTGGGTTCCAAGGAGTCAGGCAAGTGTGTCTAGGTGGGTTCCGGCCGGGAAGGCTAGCCACAAGTTCCCTGTGGATGATTTTCCAAAGTTGGCCCCCGTGTGCAAAAATTGCACACTCCCTTACTGAGCAAAACCCTAGTTTCCAAGATGGATGTACAAGATGACACCGGGGCCACCGGACCGGAGGGGAGGGGCACCGCTAGCACTATCCCGACGTCTTGAATCCAATGGAGTCGATGGTTCTTTGATCTGAGCCACAGTCTTCATTCTATGTCTCATTCCATCTCGCATCCAGAAGGCCTTCAGGGACACTTGCTAGATATGTGCCGGGGGCATGGAATCCTTTGTTGTGTCCCATTAGCCTTTTGTTCAGCATTCCATGCTCTGATAAGTGGTAATTTACCTCTATCATCGAAAACTTGGGTCTATAGGTACCTTCCCTTTAATATTCCTCGTTATGCACAGCTAACACAAGTTAGAGATGCCATTCAAACCCAATTGAAAGCTAAGGAAGTGGTTTTATGTGAAGTCATCTTTGGGAATAAACGTTTATGTAAACCAACAGAAGCTCGAACAATACTCCTTGCTTTTAAACACATTCTGGAGAAAGCAAGAGGACAAGTTCATCAAAGCGACTTCATCTATATTCTCGTAATGTACACATAGTCCATCCTTATCTTGATAAACAAGAGTTTTATAATAGCTTGAACTTTTTGGGCATGCTTATCTCCCTATATTTGGTTGTTTGATTGGTTCCCAAGCTTTCCTGAAAATCTGTACTTTGAACTTCTTTGTTTTATTGCTGAAAATTGGAAGGGATTTTCAAGTCACCTACAAAATGCTCCTTTGTTGAAATATGTAAGTTCTTCCAACAACATAGATTTGGCTAGTGTATCAAATGCTGCTGCCCACACAAGAATTTATCTTTCGTCAAAGGAGTCGAACATATTGTGGCTAACCAAATGGTCTGGGGAGCTTGGAAGTGCCGCCAAATATTATTCCATGCCTGAATCTACCCAGAAGGAAATTATAAATTTAGATCCTCGAGAATGCCTGAATCTACCCAAAAGGCAATTATAAATTTAGATCCTCGAGAAGGTGAGAAACTGTATGAGTGGTTGAATTAGTATCCTAAAATCACAAAGCTTTCTATCTCAAAGTTTGCTGAGCAGCTCCTGGATGTAGTATTAGACTCAACAGACAGTAAACTTGTTATCACCACTAGAATGGCCCTGGGGTGCCCGACTATAATTCCCCTAGCACCAGAACCATGGCTCAGTTCGCGAATCTGTCGATTTCGGTGGGTCCAGGACGCTAGATTTCAGCTAGGGGACCCCCCACAGCATGCCTTGAAGGCCCAGAAGCGGTGCCAATGGGCTATCTCCGGAGCTAGGGTTTTGCTCAGTGATGGCCATTCCAAACTCGCTAAAGGAATGCATTTCTCATTCGGAGGACCCCGGGCATGCGTGGCCACCGTGCATAGGTCCACAATGGCTATGTGGACCTGTGGGAGCTGACGAAATCCAATTTCGCTTACCGGTTTTGGATCCGTGGCCCCGGGGCAAATCCCCAAAGTGTCCCTGAATGGCCCCGGTGTGCCCGACTAGAATGTCCATAGCATTGGAACTGTGGGTCGGTTTGTGAATCCGTCGATTCTGGTGGGTTTGGGACGCCAGGTTTCAACTAGGGGAGCCCCCACAACGTGCCTTGAAGGCCCAGAAGCGGTGCCAATGGGCCATCTCCGGAGCTAGGGTTTTTCTCATTGATGGCCACTCCAGACTCGCTAAAGGGGTGCATTTATTATCCAGAGGCCCCCGGGCATGCGTGACCACCGTGGACAGGTGCACAATGGCCACGTGGACCTATGGGAGCCGACGGAATCCAATTCTACTCGCCGGTTTGGGATCCATGGCCCCGGGGCGAATCTGGAATGGCCATCACTGAGCAAAACCCTAGCTCCGAAGATGGCCCATTAGCACTACTTCCAGGCCTTCAAGGAACCCACCGGAATCGACGGATTCGAGAACCGAGCCACGGTTCTGGCGCTACGGGCATTCTAGTCGGGCACCCCGGGGCCATTTAGGGACACTTTGGGGATTTGCCCCGGGGCCATGAATCCCAAGCCGGCAAGCGGAATTGGATTCCATCAGCTCACACGGGTCCACGCCATTATGGACCTGTCCATGGTGGACACGCATGCCCGAGGGCCTCCGAACGAGAAATGCACCCCTTTAGCGAGTCTGGAATGGCCATCACTGAGCCAAACCCTAGCTCCTGAGATGGCCTATTGGCACCGCTTCTGGGCCTTCAAGGCATGCTGTGGGGGTTCCCCTAGCTGAAAATTGGCATCCCGGACCCACCAGAATCGATGGATTCGTGAACCGAGCCACGTTTCCAGCGCTATGGGCATTCTAGTCGGGAACCCCGAGGCCATTCAGGGACACTTTGGGGATTTGCCCTGGGACCACGGATCCCAAACTGGTAAGCGGAATTGGATTCCGTCAACTCCCACAGGTCCATGTGGCCATTGTGGACCTGTCCACGGTGGCCAGGCATGCCTGGGATCCTTCGGATGAGAAATGCACCCCTTTAGCGAGTCTAGAATGGTCATCACTAAGCAAAACCCTAGATCCGGAGATGGCCCATTGACACCGCTTCCGGGCCTTCAAGGCATGCTGTGGGGGGTCTCCTAGCTGAAACCCGATGTCCCAGACCCATCGCAATCGACGGATTCACAAACCGATTCACAGTTGCGGCACTACGGGAATTCTAGTCGGGCACCCCACAGCCATTCTAGTGGTGATAACAAGTTTACTATCTGTTGAGTCTGATACTACATCTAGGAGCCGCTCAACAAACTTTGAGATAGAAAGCTTTGTAATTTTAGGATACTGATTCAACCACTCATACAGTTTCTCACCTTCTTGAGGATCTAAATTTATAATTGCCTTCTGGGTAGATTCAGGCATGGAATAATATTTGGTGGCACTTCCAAGCTCCCCAGACCATTTCGTTAGCCACAATATGTTCAAATCCTTTGACAAAAGATAAATTCTTGTGTGGGCGGTAGCATTTGATACACTAGCCAAATCTATGTCGTTGGAAGAACTTACATATTTCAACAAAGGAGCGTTTTGTAGGTGACTTGAAAATCCCTTCCAATTTTTAGCAATAAAAAAAATAAGTTCAAAGTACAGCTTTCGATGATAGGGAAGGTACTGGAATATGAAAGGGAAGGTATCTATAGACCCAAGTTTTCGATGATAGAGGTAAATTACCACTTATCAGAGCACGAAATGTTGAACAAAAGGATAATGGAACACAACGAAGGATTCCATGCCCCCGGTAGGTATCCAGCAGGTGTCCTTGAAGGCCTTCTGGATGCGAGACGGAACGAGCCATAGAATGAAGACCGTGGCTCGGATCGATGAACCATCAAATCCGTTGGAATCGGGATGCCAGGATAGTGCTAGGGGTACCCCTCCCATCCGGTCCGGTGGCCCCGGTGTCATCTTGTACGTCCATCTTGGAAACTAGGGTTTTGCTCAGTGAGGGAGTGTGCAATTTTTGCACACGGGGGCCAATTTTGGAAAACCATCCACTGGGCACCTGTGGCTAGCGTTCTCGGCCGGAACCCGCCTAGACACACTTACGTGACTCCCCAGAACCCATTTTTTTTGCATGGTTGGAGTTCCATGCTCCCGACAGGTATCCAGCAGGTGTCCCTGAAAGCCTGCTGGATGCGAGATGGAACGAGCCATAGAATGAAGACCGTGTCTTGGGTTGACGAACCATCAACTCCGTTGGATTCTGGATGCCGGGATTGTGCTAGGGGTGCCCCTCTTCTCCGGTCCGGTGGCCTCGGTGTCATCTTGTACGTCCATCTTGGAAACTAGGGTTTTGATCAGTGAGGGAGTGTGCAATTTTTGCACGCAGGGCCCAACTTTGGAAAATCATCCACCGGACACCTATGGCTAGCGTTCCCAGCTGGAGCCCACGTAGACACACTTGGCTGACTCCCCAAAACTTGGTTTTGTTGCACGGTTGGAGTTCCATGCCCCCGACAGGTATCCAACAGGTGTTCCTGAAGGCCTTCTGGATGCGGGACGGAACGAGCCATAGAATGAATACCGTGGCTCGGATTGATTAACCATCGAATCCATTGGATTCAGGACGTCAGGATTGTGCTAGGGGTTCCCCTCCCCTCCAATCCGGTGGCCCCGATGTCATCTTGTACGTCCATCTTGGAAACTAGGGTTTTGCTCAGTGAGGGAGTGTGCAATTTTTGCACACGGGGGCCAACTTTGGAAAATCATCCACCAGGAACCTGTGGCTAGCATTCCTAGCCGAAGCCCACCTAGACACACTTTCCTGACTCCCCGGTACCCGATTTGTTGCACGGTTGGAGTTCCATGCCCCTGGTAGGTATCTAGTAGGTGTCCCTGAAGGCCTTCTGGATGCTAGACAGAACGATCCATAGAATGAAGACCATGACTCGGATCGATGAACCGTTGACTCCATTGGATTCAGGACGCCAGGATTGTGCTAGGGGTGCTCCTCCCCTCTGGTCTGGTGGCCCTGGTGTCATCTTGTACATCCATCTTGGAAACTAGGGTTTTGCTCAGTGAGGGAGTGTGCAATTTTTGCACACGGGGGCCAACTTTGGAAAATCATCCACCAGGCACCTATGGCTAGAATTCCCAGCCGGAGCCCATGTAGACACACTTTCCTAACTCCCCATAACCCAGTTTTGTTGCACGGTTGGAGTTCCATGCCCCTGGAAGGTATCTAGTAGGTGTCCCTGAAGGCCTTCTAGATGTGAGACAAAACGAGCCATAGAATGAAGACCATGGCTCGAATCGACGAACCATCGACTCCGTTGGATTCAAGATGCCAGGATTGTGCTAGGGGTGCCCCTCCCCTCTGGTCCGGTGGCCCCGGTGTCATCTTGTACGTCCATATTGGAAACTAGGGTTCTGCTCAGTGAGGGAGTGTGCAATTTTTGCACACGGGGGCCAACCTTGGAAAATCATCCACTGAGCACTTGTGGTGATGATGATGATGATGGTGAAGATGTTTTTGATGATGGTGATGGTGATGGTGATGATGAATATGGTGATGATGATGGACACGGTTATGAGGGACCTACAGATGATGGTGATGATGATGAGGAAGATGGTGATGATGATGGAGATGGTGATGGTGACGATGAAGATGATGATGGAGATGGTGATGAGGGACCTCCAAAAACTCAAGCATTAACATGGGTGAGGTAGGTCTAAATCCTCCCTCAAGGACATTTCCAACCATTGGGTGACAATGATGAACATGTTAGTGATACTTAGTCATAGCTCCCAAATGATCCTCATATTCATCCAAGTACTAGACCAATATGGAAACAATTTCTAAAGCTCCAAATGGAGATAGTGGTAGAGAAAATGGGTGCAATATCCAGATTTGGGTGCTGCGGGCATCTTGGTAAGACCTAGGGTTTGAGGATCAAAATTCCAAGATAGACATGTAGACTTCGATTCTATAAGTTGATTTATCTAGTGGTGTACTTGTGTGACATGACAAACCCTTCTAATAGTGATCCTATCCCACTTGGAGTCCAAATACCCCCTATTGAGGGTACGTGTGGTGGGTCATGGATTCTAGGGCTAGATTAGGTTAATAGGGTTGCATTAGGTTTCTAGGATTCTAGATTAGTTTCTGAGGGTTAGTTTAGCTTTCTAGGATTTCTAGGGCTAGATTATGTTTCTAGGATTCTAGATAAGTTTCTGAGGGGTTAGATTAGTGTTTCTAGGGTTAGTTTAGCTTTCTAGCATTTCTAGGGCTAGATTATGTTTGTAGGGTTATATTAGTGCTTGTAGGGTTAATCATGCATGAATAAAAAATGACATGGCTATAAATCATAACTTAATCATAACTCAGACATCAAATAAACGATATAAGATAGCGATGTCAAATAAACTATCTAACATGAATAACATTAATCATGCATGAATAAACAATCACATGGCTATACTATGTACCTCCGTCAATTATCCCTTCTGGATCCTCTCAATTTTTTATTGTCTCGAACAACCTCTCATGCTCCTCATGAGGTAGTAAGTAGCGTACCTTGTTTGATGACTTCGTTGACATTGTCTGTAGTTGGATATTTGTACCCACGATCAAGTGCGTAAAGTGGTACACCTGTGACCCTAATCTGTGTATGTGTGGCCATTGCTCTTTGGTCCTTTTCCATCCATTGTAAGATATTCCCCCTGAACAACCATTGAGGCAGTCGGAAAGGTAATGCCTTCACTATTCGTTAATGATGCGAGGAGGGTTTGCTTCCCCTGGATGCATCGTGCCAACCAATAATTTATCCCAATTGCACTGTCTATCGGGGTGACAACTGCGTGGATGTGTCTTGTAAAAATGCATTTTAAGGTCATGTTCAAACAAGTAGTGGTTTGCTAACTTGGGTAATTACAAAAACAAGGAGGGAAACGGGATATGCATGCAGAAATGTTTACCTGGCTATACAAGATCAGATATATGATCATATTCATTCGAAATAGAGGACTGGCCTTCCTCTAACTGGATTGTTTCAGCAACTGCACGTGGGTCCACTGCAAGTGATACATGATCGCATTCATCAACCCAATCCATTGATTCACACTCATCCCACTCACAACTGCTGCAAGACCCACAAAAGCAAACAAGTTTTCGTGTCCATATTTCAAATAAGGGGTTGTTTGAGCTTCGAACCAAATGAAATCCATGAGTGCCTTGCACAATACTGCAACTATAAGAACGCGATCGATCTATATCAACTACATTCTAGGAATTTCATACAACATGTCCTCTACTTGTTGGTATGTGTTGCTCTGTGGTTCGATCTGTCATTTTTTCTTTGCACCATCGAACTGTGGATTCGACATTCCGAATATGAGGGCCTCCCATGCACTTCATCTCCTCCCTTCGTAGGGCAGTTTTGAGACATGCTCCAGCCCCGTCATGCTCTCCATTTCCATGCCCGGTCTCAAAATAGTTCCATACATGCAGCACATCGTAAGTCTTGTGCAAAATACTCAACTAGTGGAAAACACATGCATTTTTGAACTTGCCTACACAACCATCTGACCATATCCAATGCTGATCCATCTGTATACTTCTCTCCTTCAGCTGATCATAGAAAATTTTGAAGCAATGCTGCACATAATGCAGGTCGTGGCACCTATCATCACTGATGTAGAAGTTGGTCTCTTTCAATATTATCCTCATGTCGTTGCTGCTCTCTGGCTCGTGTCTGTACGTGATATAGACCATTATGCTAACTTGGTCTAGATGGTAGTATTGAATTTGAATCTCATTTTGTGGCTGTAGGGTGTAGTTTTCTGCAAATCCCACAACCGACAATATTGTGCCCTTGGGAAAGGTGTCTCTACACTGTCTGTATTGTTCATCCTACCATCGTGCTACATGGATGTGCTATACATATTGCTCGGTCTTTTCATAGAATTCCTTCATGAATTTGCAAATTTGTACCTGGTGCCACAAAACCAAGGGCATTAATACAACGTGACATTTCCAATCTAAACATATATGTACAAATTCAACATATACAGTACGAAAGCATGCAAACTTAGATTACCTGTGACTTCACCAATGCAATTGTTTTGCTTTCCTTCGAACTATCTACTTGATATGTTATGTACTGGAAGTTCTGCATTTCTACTGACATCCTCCCAAATTCGTGCTCCACGGTTGTATGGATGCTGCGGCTCAATAATGCATATCCACTACAATTGGAACATGTCCCATATAAACCTGATCTTTTATAATATTTTTTTCCTTCAGGCCTTCGACACATTATGCTATGTATAAATTCTCTGGATGCATTCGGTGGTTGTAACGAAGGGAAATCCTGCATAATGTTAGTATGAAAACCACAAACTATATGCCTATATGTATCATAATAGTACTCAAATTCTACATGGTATCTAAAACAACATGTATTGCGATCAATGCAAATTCTAACATACCAGGGTTTGCATTTTTCGAAGGACCTTTGGCCCAAGTTCAATTGTGTGTGCTCATTCTTAAACCTCTCATAGAGTTATGTTTGTGTCGTGTCAAGCAAGTGCTTGACATGGGGTTCACCCCCCCTAACACCTTTTCTCAACTTTAAAGCATCTCTTTGATTCGATGATTGTCTAGTGTTATCATGCCAAAACTTTTGCACTAGTTCTTTAACATCATCAATGAGCTTCATTTCTAAACAAGGTAACCTACCAACAAAGACCCAACAATCTTTTTGGTCTGGGGTCTCAAGTTTTTCTCTAATGGAAGAATACTTTTGAAGAGTCTTTCTATCTACTTTAAATATTTTACATGTGTTTGATAGTAGACGACGTTACCTTGTGGATTTGTCTACAATGGATTCTGATAGTACACGACGGTCTGCATTAAAATCTTTTGTACGAGAAGTTTTTCCAATCAAATTAAATGCAAATTGTAGATTTCTAACAACATAATTGTTGGCCTCTGAACTTCTAACTACCTTTATGGCCAAAATTCTCCTAACATAAGCTAGACAATGTGATTTTAACAAATCAAGAAACAATTGACATTTTGCTGCATCACTTTTGGATTCAAAAAAATCTTTGATTATCTTGCTAGAATGGAAATCAATAGTACGTTTGGGCATCTTACCTTCAAGTCCTGAAAATGAACTTTCATCCACATGAATACATCTGGGAGTTCTTCATCGTCCAGTCGATAGTCAAGGAAAGGGAGTCAGCAAGGAAGTACGAATCTCATCAACGGTTTGTTGGCCCTTCGTTCACAAATTGGTCCTGCAATGGAGTGTGTTCACCAGGTGGGTGCTCTTCTTGGCGTGGT